>OX344812.1:11703159-12355659 GCA_947034925.1 Eudemis profundana
TTTCCGTGATTCATAAGAATTTTATTAAATTCTGCGTGCTTGTATATTTTTATTATTACAAAAAAAAAAATTTAAAGGTTATTTCACAAAAATAGGCATGCTCGATACTTTTCGTCAAGGCTGTACAAACAAAAAGAGAATCATTATTCGCTTCCATACGACACCAATTACATTTAAATGCATTTTATTGTATAAACGACATGAAAACCGTCAAAAAGCCCAGAAAATCAATTTAGCAAAAAACGTTGGGGTTTAATTTGTGCTAATAGGTGATGTTGACTTGTCGTCAACCCTCAACTGTCTTTTTCTTTTTCATGAGACTTCTCGTGTTGTTTCGTGGATACAAAATGTGTTATACGACCAACTGAAAACCTGAAAACTGTTTGTTCAGAATCAAGAGTAGAATCGATTACATTATATTTTAATACATGTTTTTTTTAATTTGCTCTTTTTATCTTGCCTAGTCTAAAAGTTACGACTGCAACATTTGCGACTGTGTTACTATTCGCAGATGGAGTTGTTACGTGTTGTCTGTTTGTGTCTCGGTGGGATTACTTACGTCACTCACACGTAATCAACAAATGTAGAGTTACTAATCGACTAGAATTAAAAAAAAAGAAACATACTAATATCTTTGGAAATAATACACGGATTTAAAAACAAATACTGTATAATAATTCAGAATAATTTAAATCAGTTGGGGTGTCTGTGGTTTTCAATAGGTGGTGTAACACGTTGTATAATGGACCAAAAATGATTGATGTGGTTGAAGCGATTGATGACACTCTGTTCGAACCGGGAACCGCCCCCCCCTCCCACCTGGATCACATGTAGGTACCTTGTTTCGTAGATAGACGCAGCGACGGGTGAGGAAGAAACGTGCGCGTCGGTGCTGTCCCGAAGCATCCGTGTAGCGCAATGTTTCGGGAGGTTGGGTCTGGTGCCGGGGGACCCCGTCGTGTGTGCTGGAAGAAACCACCTTGACGCACACATCCCGTTCTACGCGGGGATGATGAGCGGACAGCCTGTGGCGGGGATTGACCCTTCACTGAGAAAGAGTAAGTCCTACCACAGTATAATACAGTAATAATTATTCTTCCTACAAAATGTAGGTACGCAATTTTCTTATCGATTCAGTTTTTGGATTATTTCAAAATGGCGGAAGCATAGGGGTTGACAGACTCGCGAGGTTTACAGCTCACAGAGCAACTAGCAATATGTATGTTGTATGTACATTATATTATACATTAGTAGGAAGTAGGACCAAAGTACAAAGACGGACAGTAGTCCAACTTCGGCCGAGCGCGCGACACGTATTCACACAGACGCGTGATCGCGCCTCTGTGTGAGTGCAAGCCATATTCAATTGGAGCATTCTTACGCATTCTCAAATCTTTGCTTGTAGTGCGTTCCTACATCGCGCGCTTGTATGTGTGATTGTGTGCGCGCCGTTCACACCTTTCGGCCAAACTCTTCTTTAGTGAAGGTCACTATCTTCTCAGTTGGAACTCTCACCACATAAGAATTAAAATTCGAGTTGCGGCGAGACTCCAACTTAACAGCCCTCAGAATGAGCCCTGTCTTTACGCGTACATATTCTAGGTACGATCTCCTCAACCTTCGTAGAATAATGTAAACGGGACACATACAAGAGCGTCGTCGGTACAGCGGGACGCAGCGGATGATTCGGTCCATTCGGTGCGGTATCGCACTGATTACGGCAGGCTGGCTTCTTCTTCCTTTCTACTTTTGTAAAGCCATCCTTGTCGCATCGAGACTTTCTTGGAGCCGGCATTAAAAAATCGTTTTTTACGGTTTTTTTTTTAATGTAAGTTTGTGAAGATGTTTGGATTGCAGGTTTTGACGTTTGGATAATTGTTACTGAATAACGCGGTAACAATTGGATAGATAGATATAGATATAAAATTAGTCATACAAGTAGATAAAATCCGGAATCGAGACATAACTTCTTATCCCAGTAAAAAGTTCTCTTGGGATAAGCATTGCTTAGTTTGGGGACTACCTATACAACCCGTGCGAATTAACTGTGCACCTCGCGCTGTGACGTCATTACGACGGTACCGTTTGCTCGCATTCCAGCGGAGTGCACAGTTGATTCGCACGGGCTGTACTCCTCGCGCCGAACCATGATCCCTATGACGGTTCTTTCTCCATACTTTTGTAATGGCGTCGCTGTCATTTTTAAACGGTCTGTAGACATTATTCGGAAGTATAGCATGTACATGTACATATAAAATCAAATTTCAGTAATTATAATATGAAACAAATAAGTTTTGTTTATCATTTTCGGAATCAGGTGTACAAATACAAGTGGAAAGAGTGAAGTGTCATAGGGATCATGATTCGGCGCGAGTATAGGTAGGTTGATTTGTAGGTATAAGATTACCCCTCAATGTTTATTTAATAACGGGAATAACACACTTGGTCAGACAGGTCAAACCGCGAATAAATGCTAGTTAAAACTTAGTGCGTTGTATATTTATTATTGTGCGTTCAATAATAACTAGAATTTATCTGTAACTCGTCTGTGAATTGTCCGAAAGATGCTGCAGTTCACTTATAAAGGTAGTCCGATATAAAGTTATTAACTCATAACCCCAGCGTACAATACAATACAATCATACTTTTCTAAAACAGGCAATGAAATATTAATGTTGTGTTCCATAAAATAGCCTGCGAAGTACATAGGTACCTACTACGTTTCCAGAGCGGATTCTAATATATAAATAATATAATTCTAATGCGTAGACGAGAGGATTCTAATGGAATTTCATGCTAAATTGCACATTTATTTGTGACTAGCACACTGCGTTCAGCCAATAAAAAAACTGTATCCGATAATTTGCTTTATGGTTCGTTGTGACATTCTGCCACTACGATTAGGTAAGTATTTAAAAAAAACAATATGTGTTTGCTATATTTGCAGTTTTATTTATATAAAATCGACATGAACATAACGAATAACACATTATTGACTTATTCCAA
Source organism: Eudemis profundana (assembly GCA_947034925.1). Lineage (NCBI taxonomy): Eukaryota > Metazoa > Arthropoda > Insecta > Lepidoptera > Tortricidae > Eudemis > Eudemis profundana. The sequence continues at coordinate 11,706,166 of OX344812.1, forward strand.
TAATTTTAAATTGCACATTAAAATACATCACATTTAAAGTATTTCATCTAAATATTAGCGGTAAAAATGTCCACTCAAACGGTTTCAGTCAAACTGCGAAAAAAACGCGTAGGTATACTTAGTTATATTTTTCGTCTAGTTTACTTTTAGTTTCTCTAGAAATTACAGTTTGATTTCTTGGAGTTTTTTTTTATTTCATTGCATATTTGAGAAAAAGCACTATACATACCTGGGCGTGAAAAGGGGTTGGCAGTCTCGTAACTAAGCGGCCTCGCTGCGCTCGGTCGGCAACCTCTTACTTCCCAGCCTCTGCAGTAATGAACTATATTCGACACCAAAAGATAAATTATCGTACAATAATTACAGCGTAAGAAGAGTTGCTCTTCTAATTTTATCGTTCTTACAGTTTATGTAATATATGTATACTTAGATACATCTTTTATCAGCAATCTGTACACGTTAATTGTCCTTACGATTGAAATTACAAGGAAATCAATAAGTAAGTAAGTATACAATGTAAGGTATTTAATTCATAATGTGCGATAAAAGATCAGAAACTCTTACCAGTCTTAACGCACATATTATTGTTTCAGAGGAGGTAAAACATATGCTCAAAATGGTGGAACCCAAGATAGCTTTCTGCGACTACAAGGACCTTGAGGAGTACACACAGGCGAATCAAGAATTAGGTCTCGACACGAAGATCATTTCGTTCGGTGGCGGAGAGTTCTCTTTCGCGAAACTCATGGACACTTACACGGACTTACCGCCTGAACACGAATACCAGTAATTACAATACTGTTTATTACTGTTAATACATCCCCAGTAGCAAGCTGACGTCATCACGACTTCCCACGACGTCCATTACGTCATTATGACGTATGAGTGACGTCGCTTATACGTCGCTGACGTCAGTTTGCTACCTGGGATAGCTCGTAGGACCTTTGGCCCCTGAGGCTAACGGGTTTTGAGTGGTGACCACGCATTGGAAGATGCAGCGTGGATATCCACACAAGGTGGACTGACGTATTGGTGAAGATTACTGGAATCCGCCGCCGCATGCCGGCGGAAGACATCTATAGATATCTAGCAGTAAACGTTTTTCGGCTGGCAATGAAGCTTTATAGGTATTCCACACCAAAATTACTCGAGATCCTTATACAAGACAACAGAAACAAATCTCAACAGGCGTTCTTATCGCTGAACAAAGAGCCGTGCGTTTTACTTCGCTTTTTCTCGTTAAGTTGAGGTGACAGGGAGAAGGCAGGTACAGCTTAAAGACCGATGGCTGATGGGGCGTCAAGGGTCCTGCTTGAATGAGATTCGATGATGCTGCGTGGGTCGGTTCCACACAAGAAGAAGAAGCCGGTAGAACATTTTAATGAACGACATAATGTTGACGTAGCTTGCTAAACTCGTTTTTTGTCGTGTCAGGGAACAGATTCTGATACTAAAACTGCCTAAAAAGAAACATTAGCAACATTAGTATAAAAGGATGTAATAGCAAATTATTATAGGGGTTAATGAAGGCGTAGGGGTAGGGAGTAAAAGAAGCCATTATGACATGATATAAAAAATGTTTCAGAGTTGCAACCTTCAACACAGATAAAGTATATTGCTGGCTCTGCAGCACAAGTGGAAGCGCTGGTCAGCCGAAAATAGTATCCCTGACTCACTCACACTCGAAGAACGTGGATACGTTTAAGCTGGATAAACCAAAAAATGGGTAAGATATGTTGTATGACGATTTACTAATTATGATTTTCATAAAATGGAATCCATTGAGACACAGATCAAACACAATCAATACTTAGTTAACAAAACGGAACTCAATCGCGTAAACACATTAGTACATTGTGTATCTAGGGCGGAAAGTAAGGAATTACAAACGAGTGTTTGTTAATAACACGAGTTTGTAATTCCTTTACCGCCCGTGGCACACATAATGTTTTTCATCACACTTGCGAGGAAATATTAATTAAAATAACCTTACTTAACCTAAATGAAATTGTAAAAAAGACAGCTGACAGTGACATTAGTTACATAGTATATGCATAGACATTGCGAATGTCAAGTCACATTCGGAAACCATAGCGGTAAAGACCTAAGACAGTTGATTTTATATTTACAAAATACTGAAATACACTATTTCATCATTAATTAATGTTACAGAAATATGTGTTTACATGTATTTGCAATTCTCTTTAAATAAATATTTCAGTGAAACAAGTTAAAAAAGTAAGTTTTCATTTGAAGATGACAAATAAGAGTAAAACAGAACCAGCGTTTCAAATTTAAAGAGAAAACCATTACGCCCTAGGGCGTAATAGGTCATTTACGGCCCGCAGAACCTACGTGTAATGACACCATTTTCGAGCAAGTGTGGTGAAAAATATATTTAGGTACTTCGTCGTTTCGGAAAATCGGTATATTTTTTAATAGCCTGTTTTGTGTCCCACCAATACCGGTCGAATGCATCCAGGTCGTCCCACCATCTCCTTCTCAGTCTACCACTGCTACGATGGCCATTTTGCGGATGCCTACTCATTACTGCCTTGGCCCCCGATATTTTTTGGAATTTGGATAGCAATTGAGATACTGTTTTCTTTTAGTGTGCGCAAAACGGCCCTCACCCTGTCTACCCTGCACTGGATATCGGGCTCCTTCAACGCTCTGATGATTCCGATCAACCACATCAAAGTCCAGACTTCTGCTACCGTAACTACGGAACACGCTATTGACATCATTAATAAGTATAAGGTAATCAATACGTTGCTATGCTTGACATAAAACGAAAAATCAATTATGGATTCAGGATTTTGCCCTTAGTGCCCCGAGTTATGGATATAATATGTCTATTGGAAAGGTTTACTTCCGGATACCAGCACCTAATTTTAACGTGTTGTTAGGCGTGTATCTAGACCCCAAAAGTGCCAGGAGACAGTCTCTGAAAGGTCAAGGTCATCGAATATGACGTCATGAAATTAGCCGCTTCTGCGTTCTTAGGTATGTTTAAATGGGTCAAAGCTACACAATTTACATCCACATAGGAAATTTGAAATGAAAGCTGATTAAATGTATCATAACTGACTTGTACACTTAAATTTAATAAATGTTATACTTTAGGAGCTAGGGTGAAATCACCAAAAGATGAACGATTAAGCGACTACATCCAATTTAGATTTTTTTTTCGGAAGGCTGTAACCTACTTTCTACAAAGGAGATTGACAAGGTTTAGACCACATGCTGCCCAGAGATGACAATACCTCTAACGAGTTCCTTGCGTTACTTTCTATTAGAAAATACATATGTTTATTTTCAAAATCGGTTCTAGAGAAAAAAAAAATACATGAATTTTTGTTTTAAAGGTTTTTCAGCGAGCGAGCGCTTTCGGTTTTACTTTGCTCTTTTAGTTTTTTGTTTGGGAGCGATTATCAAATGAATTAAACCTTTGAGCAGACCCGACGCCTACACCTAGAACCTACAATAAGGTCCCTTTTCCCAGATAACGCCACATTTGAATGTCTAAAAAATATACGGAAATTTACGTTTTACAGCAAAACTAAAAACATTAAGCTACTTACGTAAATGTACTACAAAAACATAAACAGTTTATTATGCTTTATAACATAGTTTAAATCTTGAAAATCTGTTAATTACTTAAATATAAAAGTTATACTTAAAAAACTTGAGCGCGCGAAATACCTCCGCTCTAAGCCAGAGCCTCTGACCAGGCGCTTAGATAGGTAGCTATTTTCATTCCATTTCTATGATCTGAGTTCACTCCAGAAAAATGTAGTCCACTCAAAGTTTTGCCGCGTAACTTTAAGAAAAAAACGTTGAAGTAAAACCTAAACGACTGTCCCCAGTATCACCTGATGACAAGTGACTGCGGGCTCCAAGTCTGTTTTTTGGAAATTGACTTTAATTATATAATTTTATCGTACGTATTTTGGGGAATCGAAATATATGACAGAATTGTTAACTTTATTCAGATTTAATATTGTTGAAAATATTAGAATTTACCCGACCTTCTACGACCGGCAAATTATTGCACTTTTAGTCAAAATTATCGTTTTTTTATTTTTCTTATTCATTTATTTATTTTCCTGTATTTTTAAGATGACTGTGTATAAATTGAAATAAATATGTCGGTACATTCGATTCAGGAGGCCTTTCGATTCCTATACATGTTGTCAATTAAACATAAGAACGCATATTCGATGACCTTGACCTTTCAGAAACTGACTTTTGGGGTCCAGGGTACATGCCTAACACCATAATAATATTTTGTGCTGGTATTCGGAAGTGAACTTTTTTTCCATAACTCGGGGCATTACCTTTGTGGATATGAAGGACAACGCCTTTATTCAAGTACATGTCTTTGTTATTATTACGTGGATTAGGACTATTTATAGCGTGTATTTCGTTGCGCATTCAGTTACCTTAAATTACGCAAAAGAAACAACGTTTATTTATTTGTTCGTCCAGGACTTCTGGATTTCCGGCCCACAAGTCTCAGCAGTTCGACTGTTCAGTGTCGTGGCGTGGCGTAAAAGATATCATTGGGCAAGCCGGTGCAGATTTGGCGTACATTTTCCTTAAGAGCTGTAGATAAGGTGCTAAAATGCATGATATTAGGCAAGCCGGTAGGAATCGAGTTCTTTGGACGCCACACCACTGGTAGCTATCTATATGACAGTATAGAACTATACTCGGTCTGTTATTAAAAGTGTAATTTTATTTCAGCCTGCATCAATATTGTGCGCGCCTACTTTTATAGCACCTATACTGCACCACAAGAAACATTGCGACCTGACATGCCTCGACATTTTGAAGCTAGGCGGTAGCAAAGTACACTTTGAACTTCTGAGGGGACTTGGGGTAATAGCATTACACTTCGTATCTCGGCAATTGTGTATACTAAGCATACATAATTGCCGAGCAGATACAATTAATGGCTTTCAGTAAGCTTATGATGCTACGCAATGTCGCGCAATAAATAAATGATAAAGCATCCGTCACGTTCTAACAAATAGTGTAATATGTGAGCGACGGATGCTTTATCACTTATTTATCGCGTGACAAAGCGTAGCATCATAAGCCTGCAGGTATCCTGTCTCGATCTTACAGAACACCATAATAATCTTGAGCGCAATTTTGAGGATTAAGTCGAAAATAATTGAAATAAAAATACATGGTAATAAAATTGTAACTCTTCTTATTATTTCGCTGTAGCCCGGTAAAAAATTGGTCAAGGGACAATGAACGTTAATATAATAATGATGTTTATATGACACAAATATTGAATGCATACTTAATCGATTCGCTGCCACCTTATTTTTTCAAAATCGCGCTAGGCGCGTCATCAGGCGTTGTTGAGGGATTTTTATGACGCGCCTGGCGCGTCATCGGCACGGAGTCGATTAATAAACTAAACTCACGGACGATGAATTCGGGTCATTTTCTTTATAATTGTTCATTGAAAATGACCCGAATTAATTTTCCGTGAGTGTATTTGAAGCAATTTTACACTTATTTGTCTCATAATGTATTTTTAGGGTTCCGTAGCCAAAATGGCAAAAACGGAACCCTTATAGTTTTTTTATTTCATTCCCTCCCCCAATAGTTTCTCCAGGCATTTCCTCTGATTATTATCTGTATTTTGTAAGTTTTGTAACTAGGTAATATTGTATTCGGTTACTGCGATTATCACTCATTGCAATAAAACAACTTAAACGGATTAAATCGCGTATACATTTTTTAAGTCCCGACGTTTCGTAACCCTTTTCAGCGTTCATGGTCGCGGGTAAAATGTAGTAATATACGCGATTTATTCCGTTTAAGTTGTTTTATTACAATAAGTTTTGTAACTGTTCCGTGTTCAGTGAGATAATAAATGTTCTCTTATTCTTATTAGGTTTATATTTTCTAGGCTAGAGTACGCGAAGACACTATAATTCAACATGTATATGGACAGTCCGAGACCGCCGGCGCAGTGCTGCAGTCATTCTCAGAGATACCTTATGGCAATGTTGGGACACTTAACCCGAAGTACGAAGCAAAGGTTCGATGTTGACATAGTTACATTATCCTAGCATTCTCTCAGTTTCTTTCAGGGTTCGTTTTTGATAAAGTTTCGAAGGAAATCAGAAGCACGCGATCATAGTTAGGAACACAACAACTTATCTCAATGTTCTGTAGGCTTATACGCGCTACGCTTTGTCACGCGATAAATAAGTGATAAAGCATCCGTCACTCTCACACACTATGTGTTAGAACGTGACGGATGCTTTATCATTTATTTATCGTGCGACAAAGCGTAGCATCATACGCCTACTGGTTTTCTCGCATTTTTTACTTCTTCATTTATTTGTGTGATGAGCACGAATATTTGTTCCTGAGTCATGGACGTTTTCTATGTATTTAAGTATTTGTATCTATTAAATATATCGTCGTCTAGTATCCATAACACAAGCCTTATTGAGCTTACTATGGGGCTAGTTCGATATGTGTAAGATTGTCCCCTAATATTTATTTATTTACTTATTATTTATTATTTCGTTCGCTGTATGAGAGTCGGTTGTCACAGCAGTGATCAGGTAACGTGTGTAAGCTATAAAATGTAATCGTTACACGAGAATCACTCGGATTCGAAACCGGGATGCCACAATCTCGAATCCACATCTCAAATTATTAGGCTAGCAAATATTCTGCTGTTCAACATTGATAAACAATTGAAATTGGCTCTGAAAAACAAAAATATAACAATAGCTTATGAAAAGACAACATTAATAGTAGGTCATTCGCGGTTGTAGTTATCATGTCAGATTGTAATAAGTGCAAAGCCTTTGCATTAACAGGTACCTACTGTTCACATTGATTGAAGACGAAGAACTACTAACATGTAAGTATCTACTGATTTTATTTGTTACAGTTAGTATCACCGGAGACTGGAAAGGAAATACTGGAACCAAACGTCACGGGGGAGTTACTTGTAAAAGGTCCAATAATGGCAGTATGTATTTGCTATTGTTTTTAACTTGACATCATTCCGATTATAACAAGTCCATACTAAAGTTTGTGTTGAAAAAATTAACATTTAGGAAGCCGACAGGTAGTCCCGAGGCTGAGTCTAGTGTGATCAAAGTCGTTGCGATTTGTCCTATCGCTGTGGTTTTTTTTTTTTTTTAAACCTGACAAACTCACAACCCACATCCGAGCATTGTGATTGTCTGGCCGGGTGGTTGGCCGTTGCGGTCCCTGGGCTCGAACCAGGTCGCTGGCCAGACCACCAATCGCTGTGGTACGAGTACATAAGGATAGTAGCAGAAAATGAAGTAAAATTAAATATGATTTTAATATATTCCGTTCATTTCTCCTCAGGGTTATTACAATGACCCCAAGACGACGGCAGAGACTTTTACTGAGGACGGGTATTTCAAGACTGGTGATCTCTTTTATAAAGATGAAAATGGATATTACTTCTTCGTGGAAAGACTCAAAATGCTCATGAAGTACAGAAATTATCAGGTATGCTTTTATTATACAGGGTGGGATAAACCAATGCCACATGAATGGCAAAATACCTTAAATATTAGCAATAGCAACGCGCCTGCAAAGGAGATTTGCCATTTTTCAAATGAAGGAATTTTAGAAAATTTGTCTGCCTTTATGTACATATATATATGTAGATAATGTTTTATTTTATGTAGTAATCGCACCTCTATAACTGAAATAACCTCTATTATTGCCCTATTTTAATGCTCCCTTGAAGTTATCCAGGTTTCACTGTATATTGTTGTTACTTGTACTAAATAAACATACAAAGCCGATGTATTGGAAATTCGGAACTGACTCATAACCTAGCTTACTTCGTTCGCTTGGTGTTCCAGGTGGTTCCCCCGGAGGTGGAAGAAGTGATCCTGACGCACCCAGGTGTGGTGGACGTGTGCGTGACGGGTGTGCCGCACCCGGACGACGGCGAGCACATTGTGGCGTGCGTCGTGCGACAGCGGGGCTCGCACGTCACCGCTCAGGAGATCAAGGACCTCGTTGCTAGTTTGTATACCAGTCCTTGTCCGCAGGTTATCGAATTTACAACACTAGATAACTAACAAACTTCTGAGACATGTTATAAAATACATTAAATGTAAAACTTAGAATAAAACGCTATACTTGTTTACTGGAATAATAAAAACCGTGATTAAAAAGAAAATAAATTCAAACGTTATCTTTCTACGTCTCTTCTAACCAGAATTTGCTACACAAACAAATTAGAAGGAAAACATTGCGTAGCTAGTTTTACCATTATTTGGTTTTGTTCTAGAATTCAGAAGACTTGTCTCAATGTAAAATTGTTGTATAAAAGAATGACAATATTTTATGTACGACCCCCCCCCCCCCCCCCTCTGCAAAAAATGGCCGAAATTTGCTTTGTAGTACAAAAAATGTGCTATGGCTCCCTTCCGTGATGGTCTAAGTTACCGATATAATATTTATTTTTCAGAGCACCTGTCGGATTCCAAGCGTCTGCGCGGAGGCGTGGTGTTCCTGGATACTTTGCCTCAACTCTCAACAGGAAAAGTCGCTCGTCTCGAAGTGAAGACACTAGTCCTTACTGCTCATAGAGAGTGAACTACCAATACTCGTGTATTATTATGTGGCCCACATTCTACTTATTTACGAAAAAATAAATTATTAACTAAAAGAAAAGTAAAGAACGAAGTTCATCTTGTTCATTTACCTACTTTTATTGTAGACTAAGTAACCTAATAGGATTAGGTATCTAGTAAGGGTGGATTACGTTAATTTTACCCTTGTTTCTGGTACATGATCAATATGATTTTATCCACAAAATCGGGTTTGGTAAATGAAAATTTTCTTGTACAAAAACAACGTCGTGGGGCGGTAAGGTACGAGGAAAGATAATATTTATTTACTCTCCTTACAAAACCAAAAAGGTCACAAACCTCATTTCTTAAACTAACAATCAATGAACTGGATTACATGAAGATGCTCCTAACGTTGTAGTCTCTTTGTATGGTCGTATTTAAAGACGTGGGAAGACTAAAGCCCATTGCCTCTCGTCCATGAGAACTTGAGAATTCTGTCATTATATCTCAACGGAATCAGAACTCATGTCGCATGGTATATTATCATTCTAATACTTTGTCCAGGGCTAGACTACGCAATGTGCCGGGCGGTGTTCGGCTTCCTGGGGTAGGAGCGGAGGTTGTAGCCCTTGGTGAAGGACACGGAGATGGCGACGTCTATGTCCAGATCCTCGAGGCGGCCGTCGGCCTCCACCCTCACGTGTCGAAGCACGCGTATCACTAATGTCTTAATCATCTGCTCAGCGTACACGCGACCTGCGGGCGATACTGTATTTATAGTGAGGCAGGTAAATAAGTGCGAGTTTTACACTCCGACTTCAGTCGGGCCCAGCTAAGTTTACAGATTCTTCTTGGGATAGGGTTAGCGAATCGACGACTAAAACTTCTACTAGCACTAGCCGAGATATAGTGAGCTCATTCTATAAGAAATTCCCGGGTACGCCAGCTTGACGGTGTGAAATTTTGTACACCATTAAGTTATGGAATATCTCGGCTTCGACGATAGCTATTTTGGTACTATTTTTTGAGATCTAAAGCGTTTCCAAAAACAAAGCCGTTCCAGAGATACAAGCGGTGTACGCCAGCTTGACGCCCGGTAGCGTACACCGTGAACAGGCCTTATATTTCGAAAAGTTTAAGGGTACTAATTTTTTCACCTAGGTATTTCGTCGGTACTATTTGGGTACTATTTATTGGCTGCATCAGATTCTGAATATCTTTACGGTGTACGCTATCTTGATGGACACAATTATATGGTGCAAGACATCAAAGTGACGCTAAACGAACATTTTTTTTTTCAAAAGTTGTGTAGGTATCTAGGAAAATAAATATGATATTTTTCCTTGTCTTGGCTTACCCAAACAATCCATATGACCCAAACTGAAGGGCACAAACGTGCAAGGGTCCCGTAACTTCTCGTTTTCAGGCTGGAACCTTTCCGGCCTCACTTCGTCAGGCTTCGACCAGAATCGAGGGTCGCGGTGCAGAATGTGGATGGGAATCACCAGTGATGTGCCCACGGGCAGAACTATTTCTCCTGCAAGTTATAGGCGTGCTATTTAATTGAGAACAACTGGTGAGGTACCCTCAATAACGAAACCTCACCTAACCCTGGCCAGGAGTGACTCACTCCGCGATATCACCGCGTGGCCTTGAGGCCGCCTGCGGCCTTAGCCAGCGACCAGAAAGAGCACGCGTAGGACGCGTTATGAGCTAGAGAGATACGGTCGGATGAGTTGCGTTCCGTCCGGTGGCCGGACCCGAACGACAGTACTATTACGTCCTCTGTGCCTTGGCACTCAATTAAGTTAGGTCAGATAATTTGTTATATGTACGAGCGCCTGACGTAATCTTATAGGCAAACTCCCTAATACGTTAGAAGAAAGAAGAAGAAGAAAGAAATATATTTTATTTGGATCAATTACAACAATAATTAAAATTGCACTATACCTAAGTTTGAAAATGTTCGAATACTATTTTAGTAGATTTGACCAATTTTATCGACAGCATAAATAAATACTTATTTATCAGTCCTATTGCTGTTTGCGACGTAGAGTGGTCAGAGAGGATTTTCAGCCGCGTCATATGTTGTACCGAATTTTCCTGAAACTTTTATAGGACATTTTAAGGGTATCTACAAAGTTCGACAAATATATCGTCATTTTTTGTGCAATTTTTTTTACAAATTGTCTGTGTGGCGTGCCCAAGTAGGTAGTGATTTTTACACCAGACAGACAGAGCTAAACTGGATAGCGTTAGGTAGTGTAAGTCCTGAGTAGTGAGCGTCCAGTGTCGCGTCCGACGGGGCGGGTAGCGTGGCGTGCAGCGTCAAAGGGTTTCGTGCAGCGTGCACTCAGGAGGCTCACGTTCATTTGTTTATGTTTAACATGAACACCGTACGCCCCGCACCTCTGCACGCCCCGTTCGAGCGTCCACTCAGGCTCTACACGACTCCAAGCGTTCAGGCCCCCACCTAGCCCGATCCTATCGAGGTGGTCCGGGACAAGATGACCTGGTTCGACCCCAGGCGCCCCGGCACCCACCCAGTCCGACCCAACTCGTGGGTGGTCCGGCTAGCGACCTGGTTTGACCCCAAGGAACGCCACGGCCGACCACTCGGTCCGACAATCGCTATGCCCATATGGGTTGCGAGTTTGTCAGAATCTAAAAAAAAAACGCTCATCACTTAGAGGTTTCTATAAACACCCACCTGAATTGATTTTGATTTCCTCTTCCACCGTCCGCTGCAATAGGGCCCCTATGGACATATATCGGAGCGCCTCTTTAAAAACCATGTCTAAGTAATGGAGGCTTTTGATTTGATCTTCCGTAATAACGTCATCTTCCGTTCCAAGGCGCTCTTGTATTTCGTTGTATACTTTAGTCTGCGTAAATTAAATTAATAACTAAGTATATTCCTAATACGATTATAGATACAAAGATCGTTAGTAACGCTATTACAAATGGATGGAAAATTTCGACGGGTTTACTTGTACTCAGGTGGTGCAGCGGATAGCACGTTGTCCCGGTAAGACAAAGACGCGAGTTTGAATCCCGCCTAGGCTACAGTGGGTTACGTTTGATTTTTATATGTATTTAATCTTTGTATCTATAATCGTATTAAATACATTAAGTATATTTTTACAATTACCGTTTACGTCTCTTTCAACTTTATTGAACTTAAGAAAAGTAAAAATAAAAGACAGGTATAATTTCGAGAGATTATTTGAAATCTGTATGACTCTTAACCGTCTCCGTTAACCGACTGTGTGAGCCGATACAGGCAGATTGCATGCCAGCCGCAATTTGTATGGGTACTGCATCCCGGCTGCACGCTGACTGCACGCCGACTGCACAGTTTCTAAGACGTTGCTGCGACAGCAAGTTGCAATTGCGGTCCGTCTGTATCAGTATATATGCTTATACTGTACCCATACCATATTGTCTAAAGAGGACGAATGGACAATGACGTACCTGCCATTCCGGCAAATGCGCTAAGAACAGAAAAACAGCAGACGCTATCTTAGCAGAGGCTTCTTGACTCTGTAAATTAATGAATTTAGAAGAATATATGAACAGAAATCAAAGGTAATAAAAAGTACGAAACCGCGGGAGAGGTAGGAAACCATGAACCTGTTCACCATTAACTGAATCCAAGAATCTTATATAAAAACTGGATGTTGCGTGCCGAACTATGAGTTGAAGCCAGGTTCATTCACCTTTGCTCCTCTTTTCGACACTGATGTATTGCCAGGTTATTTATAAAAAAATCTTACTTTTTATAGAAATAAGAATTATCCGGCATCACCTAATTAATTTAGCATAAGCTAATTTCAACAGAAATTTATATTTTTCTTATAAAACTTTCTGCAATCAAATTTACTTAGTTTTCTTTGTATTATACAAAAAAAGAACCCAAATCAAAATCCTCATTTCACCGGTAGCACCTCCTGCGTACCTACTATAGCAACACTAATAATAACCGATATGTCAGTAACGTCAGAAAGAGATGCAAGATAGGCGTGACGTAATTCAAGGTAATTTTTTCTGGCTTCAAAGGAATATTCGGCATGCAATATCCAGTTTGTATATAAGATTCTTGACTGAATCCGTTCCGTAGGGTTAGTTTTGCTCACGTCTCCCGAATCATTCTGTATAATATACGTGAGCGAAACTAACCATACGGATGCAGTTAATGTTAATGGATGGTTCACCCTCGTATTTAAGTGAAACACTCACATCTTTTTCCTTTTTTTTCAACTTTTTGTTAAGTACAAAACTTATTTCCCTACAATCATCGTCACTCTAAAAGTAAGACAAAACCTATTTAACTATTATGACTTTGATTATGAGGAAAGTAGATTGTTACTACCATTATGGCACATATTTTACAATCATTCACAGGTAAAGCTAAGAGTATCGGTATTTTACGGAACTATTCTAATTGTAGATTGACCATGAATATCGTAAATAATTTTACACCAAAAAGAAAATTAACGTTTATCTAATTAATACTGGTATGAGAGATTAGCTTATAATTTACTGAATCGGTAGGGTTGATCCTGCTCACGTCTCCCGAATCATCCTAAACTAGATCCAATCAATCTTTCTTTTTAAACTTCAGTCCTCAGACAAAACTCCCGCCTGAGTAGAAATCTCTTTATTGTCCTATCTTCCATAATATCAAGATAGCGGTAAATATATTTCGTAATATCGGTAAATTGTTAGTCCGTAGGGATTTCGTACATTTTATTTATGTCACCTAGTACCTTGCAAGTATCACGTACTACCGTCTACGCGAGATTAATAGTGGCCATGATTGCATAGTAACTACTGCTTTATTCGTAATAGGTACGTTACTAAAATATTAAATAAACCAAGTGAAACCTGCCTCGGTAATCTTACCAAATTTAGTACTTCTAAAGGACAAATATTAGAAGGAGAACAAAAATACTCTTATACAACGTATTACATAGTGATGGATGATAACTTTAGGCTAAACATACAATTAGAAAGTTTAACACAAGCTGAGACCTAGGAGATCAGCGGATTTCGAAATTGGTTAGTTAATAATACCCTGTTTTCAAATTAGTCATATAAGAAAGGGCCGTAGTTTTTATAGTGGCACCAGCGGATTTCCGCCTAGGGGCCTGGCCTGGCTTGCGTTCTCAATACCAAGTGCCTAGGGGCCCTGGATCTATAAATACTGGCCTGGGTGGTGCAAGATCGGTAAAAGCTACAGACAGTGGGGATCTATAAAATTCTCAATAATAAACTTACAGTAGTAAATAGAGTCATGGTTTCCAATTTTATCTCCTGTTCGGACAGTTTTCCACTAAGTATAAGTCTGTCAACTGCTGCTTGACCTTCTTTCTCTGATTCTTCATTCCTCTCCAGAGTCTTACGTCTCTTTTCCACTATCTCTTCAGAGAGACTATCACCCAGACTCTGAAAGTATTCTTCTTCTTTTTTGGCCCCCAGCAACCAAAATATAAACGGAATCTGAAGCCACCATTTAGTCATTTTGGCGAAACAAAAATCATATATTCTGTAAAAAAAGGGTTGTTTATAAATATATTTCTGTATTTTTAAACATACACCAGGTATATATAAAACAGTATGGATGAGATTACTTTGGCAAAACAAATGTACTAATCTGGTGGATTCCAAAAGCTTTCAGGGGAAGTGTGTTGAAGCCTACGCGTTTCAATAGAGTATTTCAATATAGTATGTAGACTAGGGTGGTCCAAAAAAACACTTTTATTATTTTTTGATATGCCACCCCCTTATTTTGTTACACATATTATGTTGATAAAATACACCAAGTTTTGTAATTTTATCTCGAATATAAAGCGGCGCTCAACGACTTTGAAATTTTTAATGTTGTATGAAACCTAAAAAAATAAAATAATTATTTCTGTGATTTTTATTTCAGTAATTGTTTTTACACTGTTTGGGCATGTGATTAATAAAATGTGAATTCAAAAAAAATTTTTATTTATATTTTTAATAATTAATTGAAAAAATATTTTTTTGAATTTTACCGATTTAGTCACATTTTATTGGTGATATTAAACCTATATATATAAGTATGGCTGTTGTTATAAGTCAAACAAGAGCTTGCAATATGCTCTTGTTGGTTTTCTTTGAAATTATGATTTTGAAAAATTTATAAAAAATAGAAATAAAAATATATTTAGAATTCACATTTTATTAATCACATGCCCAAACAGTCTAAAAGCAATTACTGAAATAGAAATCAAAGAAATAATTATTTTATTTTTTTAGGTTTCATACAACATTAAAAATTTCAAAGTCGTCGAGCACCGCTTTATAGTGGAGATAAAATTATAAAACTTGGTGTATTTTATCAATATAATAATGTGTAACAAAATAAGGGGGTGGCCTATCAAAAGATAAAAAAAGTGTTTTTTTGGACCACCCTAATGTAGACTTAGCTCAAACAGCCATTAGGTACGTATTATAAGAGCTGACGTGGATTTTGTAACCAGTCCTTACTTTCCGCGCGAGTTTTTATGAATCGGCCTATACGCGTCGAACGTACCGAATAGACATGTGCGCCGATCAAAAAATTGTCGGCGGCGGCGTTTGACAAAAAATCGGCGGCGGCGGCGTATTTTCGGCGTGAAATCGGCGTGATTGAAACATGATTTCACACATCAAAAAACCGTAATTCAAGGACACAGTTATTTAAAATATCGCCGTACATCACCTTAAACTCTGATTTAATGCCATAAACATATATTTTTACAAAAAAATCGAAATAAAATGGTTAAAATTTGCGTTTTTTGCCTTTTTGGCACTAGCGATCATAACGTTACGATGCCAAAGCCATCCACTGAGGGAAGGTGACCCATGCTACATCTTGGTTCTACATGGTACATCTTCGGTCTATTCGAGAGGTTTTAGGCCTTATCAGACATTATTTATTCGAGCTATATGGTGTGGCCACTTGGTTATTCGGAGCTACATCAATTAAATAGTGCTTCTACGGATTTCCTCATTTCTATGGAGATACTTAGGTTCACACAGGTCATCACTGCCTGTATGAGAGAAGTTCACTGGCCAAACGCCTATAGTTGCAGGATCTAAAGCGTCGCGAGGATGAACTTAAGTTTTTCCAACGTTACCCAAACGTGTTAGACTTACCAACGTTACCCAAAATTAGATTAGGTACCACAAAAAGGCTTGTTTTTTCGATCTCTGGGACTTAACTGTCATCTTTCGGAAGCTTCCATGTAATTCCATAAGAGCGCGTGGTCAAGGTACCTCAAGGCCGAATCTCTAATACGGTTCTGTACTGGAAAAACATATATAGGTAGCAGCAGACATAAGCAAACCACCGCTGTCACAAAAGTATAGTAAACCTGGTTAATAAACCAGCGAACAAAATGATTAAAAAGGGCAGAGTTCAAACTGGCTGGACTACTTACCAGCTACAAATAACTTGCCATTCACTTTGATGGACACTTTAGTTCCTCTGATGCCCAATATCTTCCTGGACTCAAATATTCCCAAAGGCTTAGAAATGGGCCGAACTAAGGCTACTGCTGTTATAACTCAAGTATTTGGTCCAGAATGTTTGGCAGAACTGATAGATTTATTAAAAACTATAAGGGTTCCGTTTTTGCTATTTTGGCTACGGAACCCTAAAAAAGAAAAAAACTACGTTTCTATGATATTAAATGAAACCACAGATACATCTTTATCAAAAAACAATGTGCATTCATTGTCATATATTGTGTTGAAGATTTCAATATCAAAACTTCGTTTCTTGATATGGTGGAGCCAGAGTCAATGCTCAGGGGTTAAATGCTCATGAAACCTACACAGCTGTGGTATATTGAACGCAGCTTAGGCGTTCACCTCTCTCTTTCCCGCCTTGATGATCTCTCTCTTTTATATTAGCCATTGTCACATGTGTTCAGCTCTGGTTCAAATAAATCCTAATTAATTAATTATAGGAGTTTAATTGAGATACCGCAATCTGTATTCATCTCAGCATCATCTGTATTCTCTAATTTAAAAGATTATGAGTTTACAGAGAAAGAACATCAACCAAAGTATGAGATAAATTCTACTCCAAGAACCTGTAAGACGTCTTTTCTTAGAAACTGATTACCACAGCTTTGGTTTTTTTTTTGGTTGGTTTGTGTCCCGTATGGTCAATATTGACCACTTTTGGTTGATCTGGAGTTGTGCCCCTCTCCGAAGGAAGGAGAGGGTTACAGGAGCACAGCTTTGGAGGATGTCTTGAAGCTTTTGAACTAGAACTGATTTAGAATCAACGTCGCTAACGACTACCTTCGATTAGCTAATGACATCGTCGTGATGGTATAGTCCCTACAGGGCGCGAAAAATATGCTCAACGACCGCTGTGTTTATAAGACGAAAGTTATGTCGAACTCCCTGATACCCCAGTCGCTCTTGGGGCAGTTAACCTTGAAGTTGTCTAGGACGAGAACTACGAATACACATATGTAGCTGAAACATACACTCCAGTTCTTCTCTGTCACCGTGTCTCAATGTCTCAAGAATAGTTTTTGACTAGTGACGAGATATCCAGTAGACGTATAGTCTTTCACCTTCATAAATAGGGTCGAGTCACTCAACGTTCCATAGAGAGAGCTAGACCAAATTAGTAATTAGTAAATCCGTTTCGTTCCGTTTCCAAAGAACCTACTTAGGTGACATAACTCTAGCAAGATGAGGTGTTAATGGGCTGGGCATATAGCTCGAGCAACAAAGACCGATGGGATAGAAAGGTTCCCAAATGAAGACCACGAATCTGAAGGAAGATGGAGCGTGGGTTGGCCTCCACAAAATGATCTGAGGACATGTTTAAGTTCGTCGGCATTCGATTAAGAGAAAACGTGTGCATTGCGACTGTTCGTTCGGAATTGTTTAGGGCAGACCTATGTTCATCAATGAATGTCTCCGGATTGAGATGATAATGATGATCTAGACCATTTTAACTAGCCTCTGCCGTCTTTTGAAATCCTACGAGAGGATAATAAGAAAAAACGTTATCCAAAAATGGGATGAACCTTGATTTCAACAGAGTATATGCTATGAACTGCTAGAACAAAGTGTTAAGTAAGGTTAGTTTTAATATATGGTACGAAAATCTGCTTTTGCAATAAGTTTTTTATTCACGCCGATTTCACGCCGATCAGAAATCGGCGGCGGCGGCGTGGCCAAAAAAGCCGGCGGCGGCGGCGCGCCGGCGCGGCGCACACCTCTAGTACCGAACCACAGATACAGGTCGCGTCACGTAAAAAGAACGCTGGAAGAAAGTAAAGGGGGTGTGTTTGCGCATTGGTACACTCGCGCACGAAAGTACTATGTTTATTGTTTTACTTTTAAACTAGCCTTTTGCTCGCGGCGCGGTTCGATTAACCCGCCCTCCCCGCGTCGCACCTCATACCACCAAATAGATCGATAAATGGCCTAATGCGCAGCTTGACCACCAGCGTTCTTTTTACGTGACGCGACCTGTATATATCGAGGTAGAAGGAAAGTTCGTCGATCTGTATGGGAGGCAAGCGTGTAACGTTTTTCGCTTTCCGTTTGATGCTAAAATTGTAATTTAGTGATGGAAAACATTTTTTTCATTTCATTCGGTGGTATTTGAACAATAAATTATACCTACCATTATTATCAGATTTTCAAATCTGATAATAATACCTATTGACGCCAACTGAAGTTAACGGCGTGGAAAGTACGTCGCCGCCACTTCTTTTTAACCCCCGACGCAAAAACGACGGGGTGGTGTTATAAGTGTGACGTGTCTGTGTGTGTAAATGTGTAAATGTCCTTGTGGCATCGTAGCTCCCAAATGGATGATCCGATTTTAATGCGGTTTTTTTTGTTTGAAAGGTATATCAGTCGAGAGTGTTCTTAGCTATGTTTGGTGGAAATCGGTTCAGGTCTTCAAGGTCATCAGGTCGTTTGTTATGTTTGGTCGGGGGTTTTTTAAATTTTTAATTTTTGATAATTAGCACGCGAGGTACATCTACAACTACATACACGTTTTCCTTCTACCTCCATATATTTATGTGTACCGAACCGTACAGCTCGATTCATAAGAGCTGGCGAGGATTTTGTATGCAATAGGCAGTGGTGGGCAAAGTACGGCCCGCGGGAGGGTTTAATCCGGCCCGCCGGCGGTGCTTCGAATTATAGTAGTACCTATATGGCCCCTAATATGTATAATAAAACAACATTTTTGCTATAGCTCTGGCCCTCCTCTAAAATTTCTTATATTTTCTGGCCCGCCATGAAAAAACTTTGCCCACCACTGCATGCAACGCGCGCTTTTTCATACCATCGAAATATAATGTATGTTGTATGTACTTATCATATTTCGATGTTTCATACTAATTCCGCGCCAGCTCTTGTGGACCTATAGGTACGACTACGAATCCTGCTTCAGGAATAATAATATAGGTAATTGAAAAAACTAGGTTTAACTACCGTGACACTCAATTAAATTGAAAAGGACGAGCTAAGGTCGCGAATACTTATGGTTAAGAGTGCCGGATGAGCTCGATACATGTCGAGATATTGTCAGCTATTTACAACGTGAGTGATTCGTTAAAATCTACTTTATTTGAACATTAGTGTACATAAAAAATATACAAAAAAAACACATTACTTACAACTTACCTCTTGGGACCTAAACTATATGTACAAATGTCACCTGTGGATATGGTGTAAATAAGGCTGACTGCGTTGCCTCGCTGGATGGCAATTCTTATAGGGAACGTGCACGACGAAGGTGCTGCCAACTGGTGCCGCCAATCTAAATCATGTACCCTCTCATGCTGGGGCCACATTGACGAAAACGCCGTTAATTTTCGCGATGAAGGACGATTAACGTCAGTGTAGCTACGACTTACTATATTTGACATTGACACTTAGATATTGTCATTGACATTGACAGCTTGATTTGACAGGGATGATAGTTTCCTTTATTGTCCGCCCGTGTCTCTTTTGTCGTTTAGTGCTGCCACCTATAGTTCGAGCACGTTTCCAGGAAAACGCCGCAAATACGTAACTGTCTGATCTGATCCGTTTATAATTCGATGAAAAACTTGATCACTACGACTACGAAATTTTGGTTACTAACGAATCTATTTTCGAATAAAATAAAAAAAAGAGGCCTTTTATTTCTTCCTATATTATTAAACAAACACAAATTTCAAAATAAAACAATATTAGTCTGCAAGAACCCCTCCGCAGGTAAATGCCTCCTCCAAAGAAGTTAATTTGTCACCAATAATACCAATTTGATATCAATTTATTCTTATTATCAATAACATAATATAGATAAACATGTTAAGTTGCTATCAAGAAATCATTTTTATCTAGAGTGCGATTACGATAACTTTCCAGAGCGGAACATGGTAACGCCTCCATTTAAAAGTCACATTTTCTTAAAAAATTGACTTTTAAACAGAGGTGTTGCCTTGATCAGCTCTACAAAGTTATCGTAGTCGCACTCTACACCCATATCATAAATCCTCTACATGCCAAGTGTCAAGCCGCACCGGAAACGAGGTACTTTTCGTACGACGTACATGTTTGAGAAAAATTACTTTCCTCTGTAGCTGACTGTACATAATTAAGGCTTAAAACACTCGTGTGATCTTTATTATGAAAACCACACTTGTGTTTTGAAGCCTCTCATTATGTATCAGTTGCATAAACTACTATTATAAAGCTAAGTACACATTGCATATGAAACATGTAGGTATTGAAATTTGAGAACGTTTGATACATCCGGGCATCCAACACCACAAACTTTTTGACGTACGAAGTTATAACCAGGTATAATTGTGAGTTTCCACTTTAGCGGAGCTGGTCGCTGCGCTCTGCTCCGCTGGGCTATAGGCAGTTTGAGAACTGTGATTATCCAATGAGGGTGTTTAGAAATCATAAACCCACCACCTGGCAGCAGGGTGGCGAAAGGTCTTTTTGACAGTAGGCTTCAAGATCCACCAATCACACCACCTGATTTTGACATCTACTGCCAAATGGACCTTTCGCCACCATGCTGCCAGCTGGTGGATTTCTGATTTCTAAATACCCCTATTAGGTACGGTCCGTTCCTTTCCCCTCCGGCAAAGTATAAAGACAGCTCAGTAGTCGGCTGTTTAGGATCGCGCGATATGTATTCAAAGTCAAGGTGTAGACAGTGCGATCCATACTGGGGCATTCTTACGCAATCGCAAAACTTTGCTTGTAGTGCGTTCGTTCACGGCGCGCACACATATAAGCCGTGCGATGTACCTTTTCTAGGAAGAAAAATTACTGATATTATACTATGCCTCCGCCCAGCTCTACATAAGTGGAAACGCACCGTAACTTACGACAAACACACTGCGTGGTGGCGTTGACGACATCGAAGTAGACGTTGTAGGTGGCGCCGGGCTCCTTGCGGCAGAGCTGCTCCGCCAGGGCGGCCGCCTCCGTGTTGAACACCCGCCCGAACGCCGCCACCGACTTCTTGTTGTACGAGGGCGTCACTATCTTACGGTAGTCACGCCAAACACCTCCTTAAACATTATTCGAAGATAATATTCCGTGATCGCAACGCCACTGCATCATGTCTACATTATCAAAAACGAAGTTAATTTTGTCGGTGGGGTGCTGACGGACGTGCAGTGAGTGTGGTCGCACATTCGTTGCAAAAATTGGCTATGTCTGCCACCTGAGAGCTCATGAGCGGCGCTCTCAATTAGCCACATAACGTCGGCTAATATCCAGTCGCCGTGGTCGAAATCGGCCAGGATACGATGATGGTGATGATTACAAACGAAAACAATTTTACAAATAGGTATTCATAATGTTATTCAACTTAAAATGGTTCGAGTAGCACGGTTCTTCATAGAAACAAAATGATTTTTTTTAGAGAAACGGAATTTTAACGACATTAAATTTGGTTGAAACTTTTTTCATTGTATAGCTTATCCCGTATATTCTGTAGGTATCTATTTTATTAGTTTGTACAAATTCGTTGTGTATTTAAATGTCGCACTTATCGGCATTGAACGCCCGACTAATGGAGAACCAAGCGACTAGAATCAAGGTAATAGGTTTCGTACGGAACCCGGATGTCCCGGACGAAATTTAACCCCGATACGGAGTGCAAACGAAACCCTAAAAGTACAAAGGACAACCTGGACTTACCTAGTCGCTCGTTGACGTGGGCCCATTTCCGTCAAATAAATCACAGTCAGGTCAGTCACTGTCAGAGTCTCGTCAATTTCAGCTGTTGCTGATCATGGGCTGGACCCGGGTCGCCGCGCGGCGCCTCACAGCACCGGTCCAGACGCCAAAAATTTGTGTGGATTCACTCGCGAATATAGTCTCACACTTTGAACTACACCAATTGTTCATATATACTAAATTCACAACCAAAAGCCCGTTATTTCGACCACAAAACAGGAGACCGCTCGCATGGTGCGCTCCGCGTCGAAATTCCGAAAAACGTTGTGTCGACATGACAGCCCAAACGTCATGAAGTCCGCCTTTTTTAGCTGTCAAGTTTGACATTGACAAAGGGCGCGTTCTGATTCAATGTCGGAACGTAACAAACACCCGCCTCGGACAGGCCTCTAAGCCGGTCCGCTATACTAGGGGAAGTCGCGACAGCGTTGCTACCGCTCGCTTGAGAACCGAGTCCCCCACCATGACCTCGGCAAACCGGGGCGTCTGGTCTTTACCAGGAAACAAGTTAACAATGCGCCCCCGGCGCCAACGCAGTGGCGGTAGGTTAGCCTCCTTAACTAGCACTAGGTCACCAACCTTGGGGGGACTGGTTTTGTCAGTCCACTTGAGGCGCTGCTGCAAGACATGCAAATACTCTAATGACCATCTGGCCCAAAAGTTCTGAGACATTTGTTGCAGCATTTGGTAGCGCGACAAACGAGAGCTCTTTACTTCCCTGAGGGGGTGCTCTGGCAACGCTGCAAGTGGCTGACCAATAAGGAAATGACCTGGAGTCAACGCCTCCAAGTCATTTGGGTCGGAACTGAGCGGACACAACGGACGGGAATTGAGCACCGCCTCAATTCTACAAAACAACGTCGCCAGTTCCTCAAAGGTCAAAATAGTTTGACCAACAACCTTGTACATATGTGCCTTGGCTTGTTTTACACAGGCCTCCCAGATTCCACCCCAGTGGGGGCAGCCTGGCGGATCAAACGTCCAGGTGATACCCCGACGGGAGAGGTCTGTTTCAATTTCAATCTTATTATCTAACAAAAATTTTACAACATCTTGTAAATATCGGTCGGCGCCCTTGTAATTGGTGCCACAATCTGACCGGATCAGAGACGGAAGTCCCCTACGTGAGACAAACCTATCCAAAGCAGCAATAAAGGCCTCCGTCGAAAGATCACTAACAAGCTCAAGATGCGCGGCCTTGGTGGACAGACATACGAAAACGCACAGATACGCCTTTACCGTCTTCGCGTTGCGGAGTTGCGAAGTTTTCACCAAGAAGGGTCCGGCGAAGTCCGTTCCAACCCTGGAGTAGGGTCTAGCCTCAGTGACCCGGTCCGGTGGTAGGTCACCCATCTGAGGCTGCATCGTGGCTGCCTTGAGTCTGAAACAAGGCAAGCACCGAAACACGATGCCCCGCACAAGTCTCCGGCTGTTCAAGATCCAAAACTCCCGCTGTAGAATGCCCAGAAGCGCATTGCAGCTGGCATGGGAGTTCTTAAGGTGGCGATCGGTCACCAACAAGTCCACCAAGTGCCCCTTCTTGGGCAACAATATGGTGTGGCGCGCCGAATACGACAAATTCGCATTACGAAGCCGTCCTCCAACCCGGAGTACTCCTGACTCGTCCACAAACGGGTTGAGGCGAGCTATCGCCTTCTGCAGTTTGGGTCGCCCCTTCCGTAAGGTCTTCAACACATCTCCAAAGTGTTCTTCCTGTACAACCCGAATCCAATGAAGTAGGGCGGTACTCCGCTCTTCACTGGAGAGAACACTACCACGTGACCGGTTGTCAGGGTGGCGACAATTGTGTAAGAAGCGTTTGACCCAAGCGGTCACTCCAACAAGCTTGTCGAGGGAGCTATACCGTTCTAGCAACCAAGCGGTGTCTGGCGCTGGAGCTGTCTCGACAAGGTGGACCTTCAAGCCAGAAGATGGGGTCCCAATCACACAACTGGCAGGCCAGTGTGTCTCCTTTTCCAATAACCAATTTGGTTTCCACCACAGTGAGTGGGCAACAAGCTCAGGTGCTGAACAGCCCCTGGATGCCACGTCAGCTGGATTCAGTTCACCTGGCACGTGTCTCCAAACCAATGCAATCTCAGAGTTCTGGATCTGCGAGACACGGTTGGCCACGAAGACCTCCAAGCTATGGACTGACGACTTCAGCCAGCACAAAACAATCTGACTGTCCGTCCATGCGTAGGCACCCTCCGCAAGGTCCACGGTGTCCTTCAGGGTGGAGGCCACATGGTTCATCAGGCGCACAAGAAGAGCGGCACCCGCCAATTCCAACTTCGGAATTGTCCAACGCGTCCGAAGGGGGGCCACCTTGCTCTTCGCCATGACCAAGCGTACGTCGACCGCTCCGGCGGAGCTGACCGTTCTCAAGTAGACGGCAGCTGCAAATCCTCGCTCGGAGGCGTCGCAAAACCCGTGAAGGGTAGCCCTGCATTTGCCTGCAGGCAACAGCTTACGCGGCAGTTCGACCTGATTGATCTCCGTGAGCGTGGAGAAGTAGGTCTCCCAATCGCTCAGCAAGTCCCCGGAGAGCGGATCATCCCAGCCCAGTGGGACTATCCACAGGCGCTGCATAAACGCCTTGGCCGTGAAGATGACCGGTGTGATCCATCCGTTTGGATCGTACGTTCTGGCCACCGTAGACAGAACAAGCCGCTTTGTCCAGACCTTCGGGGAATCCAGTTCCACCCGATAGGTAAACACATCTTGGACTGGTCGGTACTGCACGCCCAGGACCGATAACATGTGTGGGTTCTCGGCGTTCTCGAAGAGGTGCGGGTCTTGCTGGTGCTCCTCAGGGAGGCCGGCCAACAGTGCCGGTGAGTTGGACAACCATTTTCGCAACTCATAGCCACCAGTCCGCAAGAGTTCAACCAACTCGTTCCGTAGAACCAAAGCTTCTTCGACGCTATTTGCCCCGGTGCACACGTCATCTACAAACAGGTCCCGTTCCAAAATGGCGGACGCTCGAGGGAACCTCAGTCGCTCTGGGGCCGCCAATTCAATCAAAGTACGAATTGAGATGTACGGGCTGCTCTTCAGGCCGTACGTGTTCGTATTCAGCTCGTACACCAACATCGGTTCATCAGGGCTCTCACGCCACAAGATCAGCTGATACCAACGGTCTTCAGGATGGATCACAGTCTGCCGGAACATCATCCGGATGTCAGCGACGAACACCACCTGGTGCTTCCTAAAATTTGTTAGGATGTCCGTTATGTCCTTGTGCAGCTTCGGACCTGCATGCAAGCACTGGTTCAAGGACACGCCCGTCGAAGTGGCCGCGGAGCCATCGAAGACCACCCGAATCTTGGAATCCGGGGACTTAAGGACGGCGTGGTGAGGCAGGAAGTAGTGCTCAACCGTACGCCAGTCCAGGTTAGACACCGACATATGCCCTAACCCCTCGTACTCCCTCATGAAGTCCACATACTTCTGCCGGAAGAGCGGGTCTCTTCTCATGCGGCGCTCCATCGAGACCAGCCGCTTCTCAGCCAATGCGCGAGAAGCACCCAAGGGTGGCCGATGAGTAAGCAAGGGAAGTCGAGTTATGAACCGACCAGAGCGGAGGCGGCCAGTGTTATTCTGGTAAAACAACTCGCACTCCTGTTGCTCCGGACTAATCCGCGGCGCGGTCGGCGGTTCTTCAATCTCCCAGAATCGTTGCACGGCTTCTGAGAGTGCAGTTCCAACCAAGCAGCTCTCCTCAGCAGGAGGCGGAGGAACTGCCAACACCTGACCCATCACAGCATGTCCAAACTTGGTGTCCAAGGCCACTAGGCCACCAGGCTGTAAGGTCCGTTTGCTGGTGAGCAAGACCCTCCCTAGGACGTCCGCACCCAGCAGCACGTCGATCTGGCTAGGGGTGTCGAAGCCAGCATCAGCCAAATCCAAACCAGCTGTCAAGTCGCGCACCTCCGGCGGCAGCCGCACTTGGGGGAGTCGCCCGACCACTTCATCCAGCACCAAGGCGGAAGCTGTAATCCTCGCATGGGAAGTGGGACTCTGCCCAAACGTGAAAGTAACCTGTCCGGCCAGGTTTGACACTTCTACATTACCTACACCACGCACAGTGTCCGGGTGGGGTGTCATATCCAAGCCCAACCGTTGCACCAACCGACTGGATACCAAGCAGCCTTGTGCGCCCGTGTCCAGGAGAGCACGTGCACAGACTGATCCTTCGCCAGGACCCCACACACAAATCAAGGCCGTGGGCAACAACACGGTCTTGTGGGTGTTGGCGGTGGTGGGTGCATGGGCGGCGTACCCCTATTCGGAGCGCCGGGTGGCCTCCGGGTCCGGTTGGTAGGGGCGCTCAAACTGAGCGAGTGGGTCCCACGCCGCTTCGTACGCCCGCCGCCCCGTGCGCGCTGTCTGCGGCACCCGGTATGCCTGGGGGCGGCCGTACACCGGCAGTCTCGCCTCTAGGCGGGGTCGCTCCGCAAGCGGTGGCGACATTCGCGGCGGCGCCATTCGCAGCGGCGACATTCGCGGCGGCGACAATCGCGGCGGCGACATTCGCGGCGGCGACATTCGCGGCGGCGACATTTGTCGCGGCGACAATCGCGGCGGCGACAATCGCGGCGCCTGCCGAGGAGGAGGCGGTCGCGGGCACCCGCCCGTAGGACCCCCCCGTGGGGGCGCGGGCGCGCGCGCAACCGCAGCGTAACTCTGGGGGAGGGGGGGGGTACCACCCCGACGGCCCCTCGCCTCATTGGCCCTGTACCCCTGGTCAGCCCGATGCTGACTCCGAACAGGGGGGGAGCATGACCCCCGCGCAGGGGGTGGTTTTGAACCCCCACTACGGTTCATGCATAAAATTGGGTGGTGCTTCCCATCACACCAACTGCATGCTTGGCGGTGGGCACAATCCCTAGCAAAATGATTGCCCAAACAAACAAAGCACCACTGTCTCTGCTTTGCGATACCGCGGCGGCCCTCTACCCGCTGGTCCAGGAACTGCTTGCACGTGGGCACCCTATGGCCCGGGTTCCGGCAATATGCACAGGGGTCTGGGTCCGCCGTCGCCACATTGTAATGTCGGGGCCCTGGTGGGCGAGGTCCCGACTTGCCCCCATATCCCCTCGGAGAAGCAATCCTCATCTGGGGCCGGGGTGCTCCAGATGGTCTCGGAGGGGAGGGCAAATCCGAAGTGTCTGCCCGTCGACACTCGGTTTCCAAAAATTCCACCAAATCGCTGTAGGCCGGTAGGTGCTGGGCACTGTCCCCACCATACCGTTGCTCGAACCGGGCCCGGACATCCTCCGGCAACCGGTTGAGTAGGAAACTTAATAGCATGTATGACCATTTGTCCACAGGCAATTCCAATTTTTCCAAACCCTTTGTCGCACTCAGGACCGGATTCAACATTTTTACCCGGATGTCGGAGACCTGTCCGATCCGAGGAATTGACCAAATCTTCCCCATGAGCGCGTCCGCTAGCCGTCGCACGTTCTCGTATCTACTCCTTAGTAACGTGCGGGCGGTTTCATAGTTGTCGTCGGTTACCGACAAATGCGCGACCAGGTCGCGTGGCTCACCGACCAAAGCAGACAACAACTGCGCCAACTTCAAAGATGCAGGAAGATCCGTCCGTGCATGTACCAGACTGTCAAATAAATCAATAAAACTGGTCCACTGGTCTAAGTCACCCCGGAACACAGGAATCTGGATGGCAGGTAAGCGAGCTGCCAATGCCGGGTTCAAATTCCCCACCGGTTTACCCTCGATGGGTACTGAAGCTGTCCGAGCCCGAAGTAGCTCAGTAGCCCGCTGTGTGATCTGGTCCGCCAAATCCAGGCATTGGTCAAAATCAGCTTCCACCTGCTCACAGTCCGAGGCTTCCTGGTCGGCTCCGGCCAGAAATTTTCCAAACCGAGATTCCAAATCTGTGAGACGCTGGGGTACCTGTTCGTATCGCGACAACAGTGCATCTTCCCGGTCTTGTCTGCCAACCAAAGCAGCCGCTGAAGCAAACCAACGCAACGTCGCCTGTATTGCTGTCTTATCCGACATGTTTTTAAACAATTTATTCAATAAACACAAACAAAACAAATTTATTTCCTGTGGAAATTCCTCAAATATAAACAAACCTGGTCACCCTACTTGTGGTACCAACTACAAGATTACCTACCAGACAAAACAATTTAATTATTCTTGTTTTTATTTTGTGTGTCCACTATTGGATGTAGGTAATTTTAAATTCAAATTTACCACTCAATCAATAAGCTATCAAAACTCAATTACAAGTTTGAAACAGTTTCACAATATACTATTATGTACTTTACAGTGAGTTCCAATTAGTTTCACTTTTTACCCGAGAGATATATTTCCAATTCTCCAATATTTGTACAATACACACAACTAGACAATATGATTAGCCTGTAGGCAACAAATAATCATTCCAATATGTTATATTGGTACAAAATGTTATAGTCTGTTTGCTAGAATGCACTTAATTTAACTAATACTCTCCACACAAATTGTTGGGTCTCGGGGCTAATCAATTTATTAGAAAATCACTTAACTAACAGGAATTTCGGTACAATTTCCATCCAAATCACTTGTGTATGCTAGGGAACCACTTTCAGACAATCAATAATCAATACAATTGATCGAAATTGTAACTTTTCTTCCGTAATTCTAACCTCAAAAACGTACACGTGTTACAGCCAATGTACCAAAAAATTACCAAAAAATGCGATTTCTTTGCCGTGAATCGCAAAATCAACCACGCTCTGCTACCAATTTGTTTCGTACGGAACCCGGATGTCCCGGACGAAATTTAACCCCGATACGGAGTGCAAACGAAACCCTAAAAGTACAAAGGACAACCTGGACTTACCTAGTCGCTCGTTGACGTGGGCCCATTTCCGTCAAGTAAATCACAGTCAGGTCAGTCACTGTCAGAGTCTCGTCAATTTCAGCTGTTGCTGATCATGGGCTGGACCCGGGTCGCCGCGCGGCGCCTCACAGCACCGGTCCAGACGCCAAAAATTTGTGTGGATTCACTCGCGAATATAGTCTCTCACTTTGAACTACACCAATTGTTCATATATACTAAATTCACAACCAAAAGCCCGTTATTTCGACCACAAAACAGGAGACCGCTCGCATGGTGCGCTCCGCGTCGAAATTCCGACAAACGTTGTGTCGACATGACAGCCCAAACGTCATGAAGTCCGCCTTTTTTAGCTGTCAAGTTTGACATTGACAAAGGGCGCGTTCTGATTCAATGTCGGAACGTAACATAGTACATTGTGTATCTAGGGCGGTAAGTAAGGAATTGCAAACGAGTGTTTATTATAAGCCCGAGGTGAAACCGAGGGCTTTAATAACACGAGTTTGTAATTCCTTTACCGCCCGTGGCACACACAATGTTTTTCATCACACTTGTGAGGAAATCTTAATAATATAACCTTACTAATCGCCCCAGTATGACAAGAAAATATTAAAACAGACAGTGACATTAGTGACATTTAAGTCCATAGACAATGCGAAGTCAAGTCACGTTCGGAAACCATAGCGGTAAGCGGCATTTTATATTTGCAAAATAAAGAAATACATTATTTAAACATTTAATTAATGTTACCGAAATATGTGTTTACATGTATTTGCAATAACAGTTATCTTTAAATAAATATTTCAGTGATAAAAGTTAAAAAAGTAAGTTGGCGTTTCCTTTGAACATGACAAATAAGAGTGAAACAGAACCAGCGTTTCAAATTTAAAAAGAAAACCATTACGCCCTAGGGCGTAATAGGCCACTTACGGCCCGCAGAACCTACGTGTAATGACACCATTTTCGAGCAAGTGTGATGAAAATTGTATGTCAATTTTGTATCCATTTCGGTACCCAAAGGTTGACTGGGAGAAATCACTTTATAGCGATAAAACCGCGTGTTGTCTACCTTTTTAAACTGTTATGTGCCTCTTATAATTTGTTTTTCTGGTGTGCAATAAAGTATTTATATTTGTATTGTATTATATTGTAAATAGGGATTTGTGCCTACTCACCTCCGGTCAGGATTCCTGGACCTATCAATGGTTTCAAGTGATCGTATACCGGTCCTTTCTGGTTCACTTTATTACTTGTAAGAAGCAACTAGAAAAACAGAAAAATAATTAAAATAAAAAGTATGTTAGGGTAAGATTGGAGAATTTTCGGCTGCTTAGGAAGCTTTCACGATTTATTGATAAATTCTTCCAGAAAGATACATATTTCGATCAAAATTAGTCTAAGGAACACAACTATTTTCAAAATAAACATCGGCATTACTTTAAAAAAAAAACCGGTCAAGTGCGAGTCGGACTCACGCACCGAGGGTTCCGTACAAACTCATAAGTAGATACGCGAATAGTTCAAGAAAAACTGTATGTCGATTTGTTTAGTAGAAGCAAATAAGTATATGTTATGATTTTTGCAAATTTCTAAAAAACAGTGCAAGTTAGGAAAACAGTTATATTTTCCCTCTAATATTGAGAACCTGATGTGTAATGATTCTATTTAATAGCAAGGACCATTAAATCAAGAGGACTGTCATTCTCCATACAAAAAGCTGTTCCCCGAATTTACAACGCCATCTATGTATAAGCTTGGTAAAATAATTATAATATTATTTACAATTATTTAACTTTGCAAACGTGACACAGTATTTAAATGTATTTAAATTTATTTATTATTAGCTGTTTACGAACTAATTGTTACTATACTATGTTTCTTTGTTTAATTATAACATCGTTAAATGTTTAGTGTTTTAGCGCCATCTAGTTTTGCCCGGAAATCCCCTAGCGTGAAACATGCCATCGCTTAGTTTTGCTACTCGCCGCTAGGGATTTCAAGTTTTGTAAATTTCTAAAAAGGTATTAAAGTTAGCAAGACCGTTCTATTTTTCCTGTAATATTCAGGTTGATATTTATAATTAGTAATTATGACACATTTTTCTGATCAGTAAATTCGGAGATAATAGGGGGGGAATGGTACATAAAAATGTATAAATCAAAAACTCCTTATTTAAGAAAAAAAATAAAAATGCTGTTTTAATCTACAAATTAAGCCCTTTCATTTGATACCCCACTCAATATAATAGCCCTACTTTCAATTTTCAAAGTCTCATTACGGAGCCTTTTAAAAAAAAGTAAAAAAGGTACAAGATATTTTTTATGTCCAATAGGCTCGGGTTAGCTACTTTTAACACTATTCCAAATTTCAAATCGATATCATCAGTAGTTCCTGAGATATCTGGCTGTGACAGACGGACAGACAGACAGACAGACAGACAGACAGACAGAGTCGCACCATAAGGGTTCCTTTTTTACCATTTTGGTACGGAACCCTAAAAACACGTATCGCTCTTTAGCGATAAGTCCTACAGTCGGTATTTTATAAGATATTGGAACATTCAATTATTGAGATCGAACGATAAATACTTTACTATAGATAGGTTAGTTTTAGATTTACCTTTATATCCTTCGGGTTTCTGACGACTATATTCAAATTAGGCCCCAACCAAAATTTAACGTAATCTCCGTATTTGGCAGTCAAATCTTTCATTAACTTCAATTGCTCTGTAACAGACAAGAAAATCTATCCAAATATGAAACTCTAATAGAAGAAAGAAAATAAAACCGGTCAAGTGCGAGTCAGACTCGCGCACCGAGGGTTCCGTTACAAACTCGTAAGTAGATACGTGAATACTTCAAGAAAAACTGTATGGCGGTTAGCTTAGTAGGAGCAAGGACCATTAAAAACAAGAGGAGGGAAAAGCTGTTCCCCGATATTTACAACGCCATCTATGTATAGGCTTGGTAGGTATAAGAATTATATTATTTACAATTATTCAACTTTGCAAGCGTGACCCAGTATTTAAATGTTAGAATTTATTTATTATTAGCTGTTTATTACGAACTAATTGTTATTGTACTAGGTTTCTTTGTTCAAATATAACATCGTTAAATGTTTAGTTTTTTAGCGCCATCTAGTTTTTGCCTGGATATCCCCTTGCGGTCGGGGCACGATCCAAAGTATGGAGAATGACAGTCCTCTTGTTTTAATGGTCCTTGGTAGGAGGAAATAAGTATGTGTACGATTTTTGAAAATTTCTAAAAAACGATGCAATTTAGGAAAACCGTTTTATTTTTCCTGTAATATTTAGCATGATTTTAATAATTGGTAATTATTACAGATTTTTCTGTTCAGTAACTTCGAAGATAATAGGGGGGGAATGGTATTTTTTTGAACGTTTTCGGTCATAAATCGAAAAGTACGAAATTAAGAAAAAAAATAAAAATGGCTTTGGAATCTACAAATTAAGCCCT
Organism: Eudemis profundana; assembly: GCA_947034925.1. Lineage (NCBI taxonomy): Eukaryota > Metazoa > Arthropoda > Insecta > Lepidoptera > Tortricidae > Eudemis > Eudemis profundana. The sequence goes on from OX344812.1 coordinate 11,738,370, forward strand.
TTCATTTGATATCCCACTAGTAGAGGTGTGCGCCGCGCCGGCGCGCCGCCGCCGCCGGCTTTTTTGGCCACGCCGCCGCCGCCGATTTCTGATCGGCGTGAAATCGGCGTGGTTAAAAATTTATTGCAAAAGCAGATTTTCGTACCAAATATCAAATCTAACCTTATTTAACACTTTGTTCTAGCAGTTCATGGCATATACTCTGTTGAAATCTAGGTTCATCCCATTTTTGGATAACGTTTTTTTTTATGACGGCAGAGGCTAGTTAAAATGCTCTAGATCATCATTAACATCTCAATCAGGAGACATTAATTGATGAACATAGGTCTGCCCTAAATAATTCCGAACGAACAGTCGCAACGCACACGTTTTCTCTTGATCGAATGCCGACGAACTTAAACATGTCCTCAGATCATTTTGTGGAGGCCAACCCACGCTCCATCTTCCTTCAGATTCGTGGTCTCCCTTTAGGAACCTTTCCATCCCATCGGTCATTGTTGCTCGAGCTATATGCCCAGTCCATTACCACCTCATCTTGCTAGAGTTATGTCACCTAAGTAGGTTCTTTGGAAACGGGACGAAACGGATTTACTAATTTGGTAACGTAAACTCCAAGCATAGCTCTCTCTATGGAACGTTGAGTGAATCGACCCTATTTATGAAGGTGAAAGACTATACGTCTACTGGATATCTCGTCACTAGTCAAAAACTATTCTTGAGACATTGAGCCATGGTGAGAGAGAAGAACTGGAGTGTATGTTTCAGTTACATATGTGTATTCGTAGTTCTCGTCCTAGACAACTTCAAGGTTAACTGCCCCAAGACCGACTGGGATCAGGGAGTTCGACATAACTTTCGTCTTATAAACACAGGGGTCGTTGAGCATATTTTTTATTATTTTTAGTTCGGCCCATTTCTAAGCATTTGGCAATATTTGAGTTCAGGAAGATATTGGGCAACAGAGGAACTAAAGTGTCCCTCAAAGTGAATGGCAAGTTATTTGTAGCTGGTAGTCCAGCTAGTTTGAGCTCTGCCATTTTTAATCATTTTGTTCGCTGGTTTATTAACCTAGTTTACTATACTTTTGTTAGAGCTACTGAGAGCTGTAGTTTGCTTATGTCTGCTGCTACTTATATGTTTTTCCAGTACAGAACCGTATTAGAGATTCGGCCTCGAGGTACCTTGGTCACGCGCTGTTATGGAGAATATGGAATTACATGGAAGCTTTCGAAAGATGACAGTAAAGTCCCAAAAATCGAAAAAAACAAGCCTTTTTGTGGTACTTAATCTAATTTTGGTCTGTTTGGGTAACGTTGGAAAAACTTAAGTTCATCCTCGCGACGCTTTAGATCCTGTAACTATAGGCGTTTGGCCAGTGAACTTCTCTCATACAGGCAGTGATGATCTGTGTGAACCTAAGTTGCTCCGTAGAAATGAGGAAATCCGTATAAGCACTATTTAATTGATGTAGCTCCGAATAACCAAGTGGTAATGCCATACCATGTAGCTCGAATAAATAATGTCTGATAAGGCCTAAAACCTCTCGAATAGGCCGAAGATGTGCCATGTAGAACCAAGATGAAGCATGGGTCACTTTCCCTCAGTAGATGGCTTTGGCATCGTAACGTTATGATCACTAGTGCCAAAAAGGCAAAAAACGCAAATTTTAACCATTTTATTTCAATTTTTTTTGTAAAAATATAGGTTTATAACATTAAATCAGAGTTTAAGGTGATGTACGGCGATATTTTAAATAACTGTGTCCCTGAATTACGGTTTTTCGCTGTGTGAAATCATGTTTCAATCACGCCGATTTCACGCCGAAAATACGCCGCCGCCGCCGATTTTTGGCCAAACGCCGCCGCCGACAATTTTTTGATCGGCGCACATGTCTACCCACTAGATATAATAGCTCTACTTTTGTTTTACCACAACCCATTTCGGACCCCTTTAAAAAAAAAGTAAAAAAGGTATAAGATTTTTTTCTCTCCAATAAGCTCGAGTAAGCGATTTTTAACACTATTCCAAATTTCAAGTCGATAGCATCAGTAGATCCTTATATATCTTGCTGTGACAGACGGACAGACAGACAGACAGAGTCGCACCATAAGGGTTCCTTTTTTACCATTTTGGTATGGAACCCTAAAAACGAGAAAATAATGAACAACATGAACTAAAATCAATCATCGATAAACAGACAATAAAAACAAAAAAACGCATTCAAAGGGCGATTAACAAAAAATCATCACAAAAACATCGCAAATACGATCTGGCTGCAGAAGATCTTAGAGCCTCATTTACTCCCTTTGAGGTCTCTCGTGATGGCGTTGTCGGGACTGAATATGAATCCTTCATAAAAAAACATCTCTTAAGCTATGTGAAAAATGGTCCAAGGCACACTCACAAATAATAAACTGGATCAAAGTCAAAATACAAATATTAATCATCAGAGCGGTCTCTATTAGAATTAGGGGAACACGAAGTAGGATAGGAAGTTTTGGATGCGAAGATGGCTGTGGAATACTCATCCTGCAGCACTATATTTCTCTTCTTTTTACCATATAATTATGTCTATAATACTTTGTTTATTTGTATTATTTATCATTATATCCAAATTAAAAGTTTATCTATATTGTTTCATTGCAATATTCTTATGAATACTGTATAAAACCATCCTGAAAGATAAGTCTTCATGTCAAACACTGCATCAAAATCGAAACTGCAATTTTTGAACGTATCGCAAACTGACATACTTACATATGCATCCAGGGACTTTGTTTTATAATAAACATACACTGATGACTGATATAACGTCTAAACACTCTAAACGAAGGTTTTACGCATTTTACTCTTAACTGAAAAAATAATATATCTATTGTAAAACATAATAATTTTAATATCCAATTTTCAACACAACTTGACCAATTTTTACATTTATGTTTTTAGGTGGGATTCCCATCATACTCGTATCTAACTACTCTCCGCGTGAGACGGTCATAATATGGCGTAGAAGCTTACATAAGTAAATAACTGGTTATATTTGGACTCGAAAATATCGAAAGTAGGTGTGGGTCATGCATGTGGATAAAACAACGATAGTTAGCGTAGGGTTACGTGCCTCGGAGGCGGCACATAGAGGGGTTTTTAGTGAGTAAACCTGGGCCTCATCAGCCAACAAGGGAGTCCCACATAACCATCGGGGTCCGTCCCCGCACCCTGGTGGTATGCGTAACGCATTTTTCCCTCTTAAAAAAAGGGTAACGTGCCTATGAGGGCACATTAATAAAATTAGCCTTTTATAACCCTAACTTTGTGATGTCCATTGGAAAGACTTGAAAAAGTTTAGCATACGTACCACAAATCTGTGATCGGTATATATGTAGATTGTCTCTCGTTTATTATAAATAAATATAGTATAAAATAATTATTGTCATGTCATGTCTGTGTTCTTCCTGTATCCCTGTAGCTCTCGATTATGTCGGATTTACATAATGTGTATCGATGGCAAAAAGCGGAAATGTAGTAACCGCCAAAGGAAACCCTTGGCGGTTACTACATTTCCGCTTTTTGCCGTCGAATGGTCTATCATATTCGTACACCTACCATTAATTTTCAAAAAAATGTTATCCGGGTATTACAATGGACTCTAGAAAGGACGTGCGAATATAAGCGTAATTTGAGATGTTATATTTTGTGGTAGACGCATGGTGACATACTATACTTTGACTTAGAAACATTATTTATTTATTTACAAGACACGCGTCTTGGTTATGGGCATATTGGCCTCGGCTTAGCCGCGCCGCGAGAAAATAGCGCAATTTAACCTTTATGGAAGTTACCATGCATTTCTTACTGGTGTTATTGTGGTTATGTAGCAAAATATCTAAGATCGAATGTCATAAGCTCGATACACATACGAGTATGTCTAGAATGTCGAAAATCTAAATGTACAATGTTCGTTGTGTATAACGTTCGAAATACATACAACACAAGATTATAATATCGAAGTACAAAATGAATATGATTATTTCATATAAAATTGATACACATATGTCTAGCATGTAGAAAATTTAATCTACAAAATAATTGGGCAACTATCATGTTTATTAAACCATGAAAGAACAAATGCGTTTATGACCCGTCTAAAGGTGGTTTTCCACCGGTAGGGCGAGACGAGACGAGGCGAGGATTGAATTGAAATTTGTATGAAGTTTTCAATCCTCTCTTCGCGCATCGCGCAACGTGATACAAATTTCCATTCAATCCTCGCGAGGACTATAGCGAGGCCTCGTCTCGTCTTGCCGGTGGAAAACCACCTTTAGACGGTGGCGGGTGGAAGTAAATGCTGGTGATGGCCGCCCAATCGCCCATACATACAGCCGCACCAATAAGAGCTGTTATGCATACCTGAGAACTGAGACTACTAAGATGAAATGTCTCTTGTGCCAGATATTTTACAAGTCATATTAAATATGGGTTTTGGTTAGCCGCTAAAACGATTCTCAGGAGACCTAGTGTATGAATTTTGTAATTATGTAATTCGGCTGTATGTATTTTGAACCATATAGGTATAATATTATCAGCAGTATAGATTATAAACGTGATGAATTTAGATCGTATATATTTTAAACTTATGATAAATTATGTTATGAATTCCGTACGTTCTGCAATTTGACAGTATATATTTTGATAGTATGCAAAACGACCGTACAACATGTGTTTTTAGATATTTTGCTATGTAACCGTTTTACTACGTGCGACCATTTTCTAATTATACTAGAAACTATTGCAGGAAATTATTTAGAAGTACTAATCGGTATAGTACCTATTTTTTCCATATTCCTAATCAGAGTCAAACATCGATACCTTTAGACTCAAAGGGCGTAAACGCCATTAGAAACTGCGGCGTTTACGCCCTTTGAGTCTAAAGGTATTGATATGTTAGCATATTTTTGAGAGAGTCTTACCATTAGGTTTAGCCATGAAGAGCAAGGCGTTCCCGAGCACCGGCAGCGTGGGCGGGCCGGGTACCTTAGCGGCCAGCTCGAACAGCCGGCGGCGGCGCGCGCGCCAGCGCAGCCACACCAGCAGCGCCGGCAGCGCCGCCCCCACCAACACGCTCAGCGGACTGACTACCCCGAATATCATTGTCTGGAACAGAAATTAGTACATTACACAACTAGGATGGTAATACAAAGAAAGGCCGAGATCGCAGAAGTTTGCGGCCCGAGCTGCAAGCGAGGGACGTAAATATGCGATCGAGGGCTTTCTTTATTACCTCCCGTGTTGTGTACATAAATTTATGTCTACACTTGGCCAGAAAGCGGCATTTTCCGTACGCGCAGCGTGCGGAAAAAGCCACTTTATGGCCAGGTGTGGCATAATAGTACATTATTACTTAGAGCGGTAAAACAAGGAATGTCTCAGATCGCAGGTATTTGTCATGAAGTGGGATTTTCCGCACGCGTAGCGGAAGGTTATTGTCACTTTATGGCCAGGTGTGACGTAAATATATTTTTCATCACACTTGCTCGAAAATGGTGTCATTACACGTAGGTTTTGCGGGCCGTAAATGACCTATTACGCCCTAGGGCGTAATGGTTTTCTTTTTAAATTTGAAACGCTGGTTCTGTTTTACTCTTATTTGTCATGTTCAAAGGAAACGCCAGCGTACTTTTTTAACTTTTATTACTGAAATATTTAAAGAGAACTGTTATAGCAAATACATGTAAACACATATTTCTGTAACATTAATTAAATGTTTAAATAGTGCATTTCAGTATTTTGCAAAAATAAAAACACACATTTTAAGTTTTTACCGCTATGGTTTCCGAACGTGAGTTGACATTCGCATTGTCTATGGATAATGTCACTGTCAGTTTTAAAATTTTATTTAGGTTAAGTACGGTTATTTTAATCAGATTTCCTCACAAGTGTGATGAAAAACATTGTGTGTGCCACGGGCGGTAAAGGAATTACAAACTCGTGTTATTAAAGCCCTCGGCTTTGCCTCGGCCTTGTAACAAACACTTGTTTGTAATTCCTTACTTACCGCCCTTGATACACAATGTACTATTGTTTACTCGGGCTTATTACCCATTCCATGTTATTATATTATATTGTACCTGCGAGTAGTAGTAGTACCCTTGTAGGTAAAAAAAACGGCCAAGTGCGAGTCGAATTCGCACACGAAGGGTTCCGTTCCATCGCCGAGCAAAAAGACGCAAAAACACCTCAATTGTATGGGGACTCCTTTTTATTTTTCACTTTAATTTAATTTTTATTATTTGTTAGGTATTATAGCGGCAATAGAAATACACATTCTGTGAAAATTTAAAGTCTCTACCTATTACGGCTTAAAAGTTAGAGCCCTGTGACGGACGGACAGACGGTCACACGGAGCTACGGAACCCTAAAAAGTAGCTCATGGCCACAAGAAAACCGGCATTTGAGCAAAACTAACGAGCGCCCGCTAGGCGGGTTGTTAGTCGTGAAAGTGTTAAATTATTTGATTAAAATTAGTAATCAATCTTATTTTAAATAGAATAGCATCAGGAGTAGAGAAAAAAAATGCCTTTGATTTGAACGCTAGTATTTCCCTCTTATCGCATATATTTTATCGATTGCAAGACATCAACGGATTCTTTTGAGAGAATTTGGGCCGAAAATTAACATGCAACTTCTCACCTAGAAAAAATATAGCTCCTGAAAAATAATCACATTCATTGGCCACCCACTACATTGTGAAAGACTACACTTAGGTACCTATATTAATTTTTTTACCGCGGTAAATCCTCGAATTATCTCGTAACTTGTTAATGTATCGATTTTAGTTAGTTAACTTATACACCGAATAAATATTCCTTCTTGATTTCTCAAGCGATATTCTTCAGTACTCGTATCACTCAATAACCCCGCGGACGGACCTGCAAGTGAACTAAGCCTCTCTTATAATCTACAGCTGATAAGTTGCATTGCATGCATGCAGTAAGTAGCCACTTAAGTCACGCACCGCAGTGCTACGTCAATGCAATGAGGCATTTGTGTTTTTCCGTGCAAGGTAACTAGGCTAATTTATAACGTCTAGGCAGTTTTCCCCTGGTTCGAAGATCGTATTGAGCCGTCCCTCTCGCTCTGTAATTAAGTAACATTTGAGTAAGCGGGATGGCATCTACGAATTCCGGTTTTCAACTTTTGAAGTACAGGGAGACAACTACTTCGTATGTAGATAGTGTGTTGTTCTAGTTTGGGTATTAGGGGCGACACGGCCTTTCATGCTTCAGAAGCGCCGGCCGCCTGTATGCCCATGGTACAGGTCGCGTCACGTAAAAAGAACGCTGGAAGAAAGTGGAGGGGGTGTGTTTGCGCATTGGTACACTCGCGCACGAAAGTACTATGTTTATTGTTTTATTTTTAAACAAGCCTTTCGCTCGTCGCGGCGGGGCTCAATTAAAAAGTATATTATTATCTATTATTTATTTACTAATACACAGTTGTTATGACGCTTAATAGTAAAACATCGTCCCCCATAACTGTTTACACAGTTTGACAGTGGGATCCTTGAGTATTAGTTGATATATCATTAAATGGAATTAAAAACATGTTTCTGTGTAGAATGGAATAATACAAACAGTATACATCATAAATCATTTTTCTATGTAAAACCATTTTGTGCGCGACAGTATTTTGAGAACGAACGTGACGTGAACAAAGTGCGGAAAGCAAAGGTCGACTGACGAACCAATAGCGCCCCGGCAATAATGCGGCGCGGCACCCGCCCTCCCCGCGCCGCACCTCATACCACCAAATAGACCGATAAATGGCCTAATGCGCAGCTTGATCACCAGCGTTCTTTTTACGTGACGCGACCTGTACCATAAATGATATAATCCGCCGTTCGCTTGCCACTGCCGCCATACCTGCGACCCTAGATCCCGCAGGTATGGCGAGAAACGACGGCAAGCGACCGAACGGTGTCGCTTTGGTACCATGGAAACTTGGTAGAGCCGTGGTGTAGGATGTGACCTGCGTTGACACGTTGGCCGCATCCCACATTCAGGCAACTCGCTCGCAGGCCGGCGCAGCGGCTGACCAGGCCCAAACCCTAAAGCGCCGCAAATACTCCGCCTTACTAAAGGACTATGAGTTTGCGGCACTTGCGGTGGAGACTGTGGGACCCTGGTCAGCCGATATGAAAGCCTTCATGAAGGCCCTGCCTGTCGCCACGTCTGGTACATGCCTCGGGAGATCCCAGAGCTGGCGCATATAGAAATTATCCGTTCAAGAGAGCTAATGCTGTTAAAGTATACAATGTCATTGAGCGAACAATGCCATTGAGGTAATACAATACCACAAAAAAAAATAACAATGCGTAACACGAGTAAACCCGGGCGGTCTACCTGGCTCCCCGTTGAATCTGTAAAAGCAAAACGCATTATTATTTTTTTGTTTGAAAGCATTTGCCGCCGTATCATTACGGTCATAGAACCGATAATCCGTTGAAAGCTCATAGTATCTCTAAGTCTTTTCTCTACGGAATACGCACTTGCAGACCGTCGGGCGAATGTGAAATGCAAAACAAATTAAGATCGCAGTTATCTATAACTGCATTTACACTTTACTGTCTAGTAAATAGAATCTATAATGTAATGATCTTTCAAGGCAGTTATACTTTATTGACACTATATTCTTGTTATCCTAATTTGTGGTTTACCTCTCAATAGTTATTGTATTCTTTAACAGCATTAGCTCTGTTGAACGGATAATTACTATACCTCTCGCAAAGAATTGCCTTGGCTATTCAGAGAGGTAATGCTGCCAGTAGGGCATGCAATACCGGATTATTCTTAATACCGGTTTTGAGATTCGGTATTGAGACTCTAAACCGGAATTCCGGTTTGATTTCGTTATTGGAGATTTTTGAAAAAAATTATCGATTTTACGGAAAATCATTTTATTACCCTTTCGCTTGTATCAAAAAATTAACAGTAATAAAAATAAACATTTAGTATTATGTATGCAAAATCACAGTAATAATCCGCTCAGTCATCAGTAAGGTCTACCTAGCGTAAGAATAAAATTAACAAATCACTATCAATCAAATAAATGCGGCAAATTAAAAAAAAAGTTCACGAACAGACAGACAGGACTTTGCAAAGGTGGTCGCCGACACCCATTAGGGTATGACAGAAAAAGAAGAACAAAAAAATCGGTCAAGTGCGAGTCGGACTCACGCACCGAGGGTTCCGTGCAAACTCATAAGTAGATACATACATAGCATAGATAGTTCAAGAAAAACTGTATGGCATGAAATTCCACAGAATATCACGCAGAGAACATATTTGCGACACTATTGCCGTAAATTGGGTCCTGTACGTGGGTTTATATACAAAAAAAAACAGTACAATTTAAACATAAACTAAAATCTTGATTCTGTAACAGAGAACGGAGACCGTTGCTTTAAAATTTGCGTTCGACTCTATGCTATCCTAACATGAGGGTGTTGACAGGTAGCTATAGCTACCAAAAGGGAAAGTAATTAAACAGTCAGCCGTTATTAAAATTGAGTCGCAAAAAAAAGAAGCAATTAAATCATTTGGGCAGCATACAAAGATTAGGCTGGCAATAAATAAAAATCGGGCTACAACTCTTGTTCAGAAAACAATTTAAAAACGGTTAACATTTTAATCAATATCAATCTGCGTTTTTTATCATTTGTCTGCCTAATAAACAGTCGAGCTGCAAAATAATTACTTGGGCAGCAAGATTTTACAATTGGTCAGCCATGTTCTTAGAAAACATGTCTGTAAGCAGTTTAATTGAGAGATGTGCATATTAAAATAATGGCTATCTATATAAATAAGTGGATTGCGTTTAATGGTTTAGTTTGAAAAATCAGCAAAAATGGGGGTGCGTAACAATTGCTATAACAACTTAAGCTATATTTTCGGTCGATATAACGATTAATATATAGACCAGTCCTGTCGTAACTTTTAGATACGATTATTAGTGAAGAACGATCACAACATACCCCACTTACTGTCCAAGATAAAACACTGTCACAGAGCCACAGTTAGGTACGACGACGAGCGAAGCGAGGAGGAGTGTTAGGTATCTTGCGATCACAAAATACCCCATTTACTGTCGCTTCAACGCACAAGCTCTTGCAAATATAGTATTTTTATACCTTTTAACATATTAAATCAGTAATACTTATACATCTTCATTATATTCGATAAACGTTATATCAAATGTCTTTTATACTTATAGAACATTATATCCAATAAAGTTGTTGTTGTTATATTAAGTAAACGTTTATTAGTTTGTACAGTCAGGGAAGTTTTCACATGACCACCTTAAGGGTCACTTTTGCGTGCGGCTACTGAGTCTCTACTGACCAATGATGGTTCAAGAAGCCAATTTTTTTCTTAAAGCAAATGTTACGACACACCGAGGGTTCTATAACAAAGAAAACGACAAAAAATGTCACAAAAAAGGACCCCGAGACCCTGCTTTTGTCTCAAACTTCGATTCGATTTCAACAGATATTTCATTCTGAGCAAAGTAACTTACGTATACGGTAGACTGGGGTAACTCTGATTCAGGGGGTAACATTGATCAACGATTTTTCAACTATACGAAGTTTTTGAATGCATTCAGAACAATTTATTATTAAGGTAGGCTACCTCAATAAAAATACTTAATAAACGTGTTCAAAATCAAAGGTAGGTATTTGGGTTTAAAAATCGATGATCAATGTTACCCCGTGAATCAGAGTAACCCCAGTCCACGTAGTTTAAATTGCATATCTCAACTCAATGGAATGTAAGCAGTGGCAAAAAATAACAAGTGGTCTTATCGCTAAAGAACGATCTGCTTTTGACAACTGGTTTTGTTTTTATTATCAACCTATAGTAATGTATTTCGAGAATAATTACAAGTATTATACAAATAATTTGGCTAAAGTGATTGTAACTACTTTTTCGATTTTATGTCTACACTTTGCCAGAAAGCGGCTTTTTCCGTACGCGCAGTGTGCGGAAAAAGCCACTTTATGGCCAGGTGTGGGATAAATATATTAATAGACTCTAGGTTTTATTATTATGAAATGATTAATCAATTCATACAATAAAGTCGTCGCAAAACCGTTTGTGCTCGTATCACGCAAAAACATGCGTTCATTACGAGTATTACCCCGGTTAAGACATAGGATATTTTTTACCCGAGGCGACTAAAAGCAATTATCCTGCTGCTGGGTTCGCTTACTTAAAGCGGCATTGCGCGATTCAAAGACCACACGACAAGGGTAGTTCACACAGCAAAAAAAAATGCGTCAAGTGAGAGTCGGATTCGCACACAAAGGGTTCCGTACCACCGTCGAGCAAAATACGCCGAAAACCACGTTTATTGTAAGTATGAGGGGTCTGATTTAATTATAAAATTTATTCTGATTTTATTATTTTCTGTTACAACGGCAACAGAAATACACATTCTGTGAAATATTCAAGTATCTGCCTAGTATGGTGGTTGGACAACGGAGGCACAGTAGGTAATAGCGTTGGTACTCTTTGGGTACGGAATCCTAAAAAAATCACAATGACTTCGAAGATTCAACTCGCAGAGTTGAGTCAAAATCAATAGACGGACCGTCAAAATCAATAGACGGACCGTCGAAACATTTGTGGTAATTAAAAACAGATGGTTTTAAAAAACGTGTCTTTTCCTGATTGGTTGGCTCATTGAGGGGCGGGTCTGCTTAAGATGAGCTTGCAAGCGAAATAGTTTTGAAACTGGTCATGTGAAAACTTCCCTGACTGTACGTTTAGTAGGTACAGTCAGGGAAGTTTTCACATGACCACCTTAAGGGTCACTTTTGCGTGCGGCTACTGAGTCTCTACTGACCAATGATGGTTCAAGAAGCCAATTTTTTTCTTAAAGCAAATGTTACGACACACCGAGGGTTCTATAACAAAGAAAACGACAAAAAATGTCACAAAAAAGGACCCCGAGACCCTGCTTTTGTCTCAAACTTCGATTCGATTTCAACAGATATTTCATTCTGAGCAAAGTAACTTACGTATACGGTAGACTGGGGTAACTCTGATTCAGGGGGTAACATTGATCAACGATATTTCAACTATACGAAGTTTTTGAATGCATTCAGAACAATTTATTATTAAGGTAGGCTACCTCAATAAAAATACTTAATAAACGTGTTCAAAATCAAAGGTAGGTATTTGGGTTTAAAAATCGATGATCAATGTTACCCCGTGAATCAGAGTAACCCCAGTCCACGTAGTTTAAATTGCATATCTCAACTCAATGGAATGTAAGCAGTGGCAAAAAATAACAAGTGGTCTTATCGCTAAAGAACGATCTGCTTTTGACAACTGGTTTTGTTTTTATTATCAACCTATAGTAATGTATTTCGAGAATAATTACAAGTATTATACAAATAATTTGGCTAAAGTGATTGTAACTACTTTTTCGATTTTATGTCTACACTTTGCCAGAAAGCGGCTTTTTCCGTACGCGCAGTGTGCGGAAAAAGCCACTTTATGGCCAGGTGTGGGATAAATATATTAATAGACTCTAGGTTTTATTATTATGAAATGATTAATCAATTCATACAATAAAGTCGTCGCAAAACCGTTTGTGCTCGTATCACGCAAAAACATGCGTTCATTACGAGTATTACCCCGGTTAAGACATAGGATATTTTTTACCCGAGGCGACTAAAAGCAATTATCCTGCTGCTGGGTTCGCTTACTTAAAGCGGCATTGCGCGATTCAAAGACCACACGACAAGGGTAGTTCACACAGCAAAAAAAAATGCGTCAAGTGAGAGTCGGATTCGCACACAAAGGGTTCCGTACCACCGTCGAGCAAAATACGCCGAAAACCACGTTTATTGTAAGTATGAGGGGTCTGATTTAATTATAAAATTTATTCTGATTTTATTATTTTCTGTTACAACGGCAACAGAAATACACATTCTGTGAAATATTCAAGTATCTGCCTAGTATGGTGGTTGGACAACGGAGGCACAGTAGGTAATAGCGTTGGTACTCTTTGGGTACGGAATCCTAAAAAAATCACAATGACTTCGAAGATTCAACTCGCAGAGTTGAGTCAAAATCAATAGACGGACCGTCAAAATCAATAGACGGACCGTCGAAACATTTGTGGTAATTAAAAACAGATGGTTTTAAAAAACGTGTCTTTTCCTGATTGGTTGGCTCATTGAGGGGCGGGTCTGCTTAAGATGAGCTTGCAAGCGAAATAGTTTTGAAACTGGTCATGTGAAAACTTCCCTGACTGTACTTGAGTGATTATATTCTTAGAAATTATGTCAAATGTTTATACACCGTGGGCCCCCATAACCCGACGAACTTTAACTATAGATTCTAACAACTATTAGGAGTAAAAAATGTTATATTATGAGTCGAAAAACGCTTACTTTCCGATATATTCATTATTTTTTAAATAAAAACTCCCAAGAGTGTAACAAGCCCTAATAAATGTGACTAAGATACTTTTACAATTTGTTTTAATCCTTTAACTAAACAGGAATTAACCTTCGCAGTATTTGATGGTAAGCGACTACGAGGCCAAGAATTTGACCTTTTGTTTCCATTGTAGTTTTTTTTCTTTTTGATAACTTTTCCTCCCGTAAGGACATGTTTATAACGAGCGGCTGAATTTACTGATTTATTTTGTTCCATAAGACTATTAATGTAAAATGACAAAATTCGAACTATGTTGATATATACTTGTAATACCATCAGGAACACGTGGTTAAAATGGACGGGTTATTCGGGCCCACGGTGTATATGCAGTAAAAATATATCTAAAGTTGTTATATCAATCATTACGCACCCGTAAAATGGATTATAAGAGTAAAGATAAAAGAATATTTTACAAAAAAGAGAGTATCCTTATTTGAGTGAACTTTGTAACAGTTGCGCCCATTTTGAGAACGACCAGTTAGGTTTTATTGCCCCCTGTTTTTTGATGGACAAAATGAAATATTTTGCTTACCTACTGATTGCTTACCAAAATTTGATTAACCGTGGGTCGCTCAATGCAGCTCAAATATTTAATTTGCTGACCAAATTAGAGCAGTTCAGTATATCATTCATTGCAGACAGATTTATAAATGTTTGCTAACCATAAGTTGCTTACCAACTAGCTATTTTGGCTGACCAAATACATATTTCTGTTCACCAAAACAAGAATATTTTGCTGATCGATTAAATGATACCCTACCAAAGGTAAGTTAGTGGATAAGTAAAATAAAAAACTGGTCAAGAGCATGTCGGACCATGCTCAGTGTAGGCTTCCATAGCCGTATCTATAAGGAAATGCTACAGATAGAAATAAAACTAAAAATAAACAACTGGCAAAAAGTCTTAAATGCCGTGTAAATCAATGGCACTTAAAACCTTTTGGTTGAGAAGTTTTTCGGCAATAACTTCAAAACGGTTTATTCGTTACTATTCAAAATAATTTTCGTTGAATGTATTTATTAAGCGTTACCTTCCTGATTTTTTTCATATTTTTTGGAATTACGGTTTAAAAGTTAAAGGGGGGGGGGGGACACAATTTACACAACTTTCGGAGCGATTATTTCCAAATAAATTCACTTAAATAAAAACATTACTTAGGAACCTTATAGTGTTTTTTAAAGAGCTGTCGAACTATGTACCACACGTTGATATTTGCTGAAAAAAAATTTTTTACTGTCTTTAACATGTATGGAGTGCCCCCCCTAAAAATATTTATTTTAATTATTTATATACCAAATTAAGTAGCGGCTCATAAAAGACACCTATATTCCAAATTTCATCAATATCCATCATGTAGTTTTTGAGTAAAATGCCTGTGACATACGGACAGACAGACAGACAGATTGACAGACGGACGGACATGACGAAACTATAAGGGTTCCATTTTTGCCATTTTGGCTACGGAACCCTAAAAAATAGACTATAGTATCGTATTGACAGACAATTTTTAACACTCAACCCAAACATTATACCTTTAGCCAAAACATTCGAAGTTTGTAAGGATGTCAAATGTTTGTTTCGGAAATTGATATCCGCTAAAGTAAAGTATACAATTTAATGTACATATTAGTCACACTCACACACTATATAACTACACTCAATAACAGTTATTTATACAGCAATGTAGCAATTAACGTAATTGTACCATATTACGGCATATTAAGGCGTTTCCTACTTTGAGGAAGGTTTTTAAAAAAAATACGAGGGTCCTAGAAGTGGAATCGGTTTTATTCTGGAGACTGTTTTTACAAGATGGATTTAGGACATAAATTTGTTTCGTAGCTTTTAATTTATAGAAATTATCGTTAATTTGCTAAACCCTTAGTATGTTTCTAATTCCGTGCTAAAATTTGGCTGTTGATTTAATTCCGGGAGTCGTTGCACGTAATTTCGTGCTATCTTTAAAGTTCAGAATATTTATGTACCCTATCAAAATAAAAAAGTGTAGCTTTAAATAGTATTTTATGCAACAGTTGTATAAGTGGGTTCAAAAAATGCGAATTGCGTGAGTTGCGATACGAGCCGCGAACGCGGCGAGTATCGCAAATAGAGACGCAATGAGCGTTTTTTGACTTAATTATACAACGTTGCATACAATACTTTTTCTACGACGAGGTTTTAAATTATAAAATACAAAATTAATCATAACCTAGAAACAAGGCAAATATGACGTTTGACTGACAGTATGTGTCTATGGTAAACTTTTTTTTTTATTTAAAATATACTTAAATTAAAAATACTTTTTTTTATGTTGGCATCAATGAATTTAGTTCGGAAAGTTTTGTTTGTCTTAAAAACCGAAGGAATTTAATTGTTTGTTAAGTTGGTAGTTGTGCATTTTTACCGTAAAGTTAAAATTGAGCGCTTAATCCTTGACCTAAGTTTAACCTAGATTTAGAAGTCTGTGACTGCTATATAGCAATAACGTAAAGTGACTATAACGACACTAGTGCTGTTATGGGGAATAGAGTATAGACTTCTCTGAACTCATATTATGTATGTTCTTATATTAGTGTTCGTGACCAAGTAAAAGACAGATAACAGTACAGGAGTAGAAAAAATTACTTAAATGGTTTTTAATTATTATGATCATTAATTAAAAATACATATTTGTCGTTATTATATACTTAAAATCAAATAAAATTTTCAAAATTAAAAAAAAGATTTAACAGACGACATGTTATATTATTTTGTGTTTTATCGTATGGAAATAAATAAATAGGTATTAATAAGTCATGGGTTACTTTATTAATAAAATAATGCCACTTAATACGTAAAATAAAATAGAAAAAATATTATATCATTATCGGCTGTTAAATTTTCGAAAGATAGTCCTGTAACAGATGCACAACAAGCAAAGGACTCTCCACACTAACACAACACTAATATAAGAAGTATGTTCTATATGTACACAAGACGGGAGGTAATAAAGAAAGCCCTCGATCGCATATTTACGTCCCTCGCTTGCAGCTCGGACCGCAAACATCTGCGATCTCGGCCTTTCTTTGTATTACCACCCTAGTTGTGTAATGTACTATTTCATAATATCTACTAAATTTGGTTTTACTTTTTATTAACGTTTAATTGTGAAACTACCTACTACGAAAACTAAAAAAAATACACAAATGATTACCTAATGTTAAATAAAGTTGAAGAATTTGTTGAATACAATGTTTTTATCGTCGTAACAACACACTAAATATTGTCAACATGTAGAGGGTCACGAAAGATACAAGGAATTGTGTGTGAACTTGCCTTGCGTCATTCAGTGGCAGCATCGCACAACCCGAAACTTGTTTACACACCGCCAGATACTGCTATCGATGTAAGCTTAAACAAATACCTATCTATTATTTTTTAAATAATCTTTATAGTTAAAAACTAAATACTAAACTAAGCCCCTAAAGTAGAAACAATATATACCTAAAATAAAAGCCCCATATATGCCCATTGGGTCGAAAACGAACCAGCCCAAAAAAGCCTCCTATGCTATTGTTGGTCGATAGTATATTCGAATTGCTCAAAAAAAGATATGTGCAAGAGAAAAATGCTCTAGGCATATATGAGCTAAAGTAAAAATTAAAAAATGGACCCCTGTGGCATTGTGCCGAGAACGCTGGCAGCATTTCCTCGCTGAATCGCGATGCTTATGCGCTGATGCGCGATGCTTATCGTTTTTTTAGTTTTGAGATTTTTTCATACATTTTCCGAAAACTGAGCGGGTTATTAGAGCATAAGTACTGTGATGCTCCAAAATGTCATACAATTTACCTAAATTGCCCTTTGTTGCAAGGCACTCCTGGTTTCAGTTTACTTTTTATGAAAATCGATTGAACAACATTAATAGAAGTTTTTGTGTAAGAAACACATTAATAGGCACTAAAATTTTAGTAGTTAATTTTTTTTTTTTTAATTTATTGTGTTAAGGATCTTTATACACTAGTACATATCGGCCCTATAAAGACAAACATATCATCACAAAACAACCAGTACTACTTATTTGTTATACTACTAACTACTAGACCTACCTACCTAATTCTATTACATGTAAAAACTAGACAACGTCAGCCAACCTATACACCATACGTGCATAGTCTGACGTTGGGTCTGCAAGAATGTGCACAAAAGCTCCGGTATCATATGGGTTTAGGTTGACTGCCGTCATCAGCGCCTCCCTCTGGGCGCGATTGCGTCTGCACTCCATCAACAAGTGTTGCACATCTTCTACAGTGCCACAGATGTCACAGTTAAAACTTATGTTTATTAGAATTTTAAAATCCCTAAAAAGTATAGGTACCAGTGACGTGGCGTAAAAGATATCCTTGGGCAAGCCGGTGCAGGTCCATAAAGGACCACGCCAAACACCAACACCAAATAGAGTGGAAGAACACGGCGGGCCTGAGGCATTCGAAGCTCTTTATGGAAAGAGTCAACACACGCTGGACAAATAAACTAAGAAAGTACAGCAGAAGACAGCTCAGAATCATAACGGGAGTGTTTACAGG
Organism: Eudemis profundana; assembly: GCA_947034925.1. NCBI lineage: Eukaryota > Metazoa > Arthropoda > Insecta > Lepidoptera > Tortricidae > Eudemis > Eudemis profundana. The sequence goes on from OX344812.1 coordinate 11,756,443, forward strand.
TCACTTCGGGGTCAAACGACTCCTGACCAAGATGGGACTATCAGACAATGCTGAATGCAGAATGTGCGGCGAGGAAACAGAGACAATGAAACACATACTGTGCGAATGTCATGCCCTCGCCAGAACTAGAATGAAAGAATTTGGCACGGGCTACCCAGAGCCAGATGAATTCCAGGCACTACCAATGGGGTCCATCATCCGATTTATGGAGATGGTGGAACAGGCCATGGCGTAGATGCGGTAAGGGGTAATTACACAAAAGATCCCATTGGGTCGAAGTGTATCCGCAAGGACCCCTATTACCAAGATAAGATAAGAAGCCGGTGCAGGTTTGGCGTTCAGTTTCCTTAAGAGGAAACAGTAAGGTCGAGAGAATTGAAAATTAGGTATTTGTAAAATGTGTCGCTATCCCGCACTGCCCGCCTCTCACCTGCAGAGCGCGATAGAGACGACTGCAGCTTGAGCCGAAAATACCTTTTAAAATTTCATGAAAACAACGTTTCGTAGTCCCCTGATTTCTTCCCCAATACTTAACCTATTTAACTAATTTTTTCATTAAACATTAAAGAAAGGCTTTGGCCGTGTTCCTGTTTTCGTTTTTTTTTAATAATCTAGTCAAATTAGTTTTCTGGGTGTGTGAACACAGCGGAAAATCTGGCATTTTTTTTAGGTTTTTGAAGGTTAATATCTCTTTTGAGAATCAATTTATCGTAAAAAGGAAAACATAGGAACATATCAACAGTAGCCATCGATTTTTGGACAAAAAATGATTGCTCTACTGGCATTATCCAGGGAGGAAACAGGGGACTACGTTTGTATGGAAAAACTGCCCTCCTGTTTCCTCTTAAGAGCTGTAGAAAAAGGTGGTCAAATGCCTGATATTAGGCAAGCCAGTAGGAATCGAGTTCTTTGGACGCCACGCCACTGATAGGTACCATTATGTATAATATCGATGGGTAGTCAGCAATCAGTACTAATCAGCATTTTAATTAATTTCTATTTTATCCAGTGAAGTTAATATTATCTACTATGAAATGTCACTTAAGAAAAAATACGTGTACAATATTTTTTAATAATCTAACTGACGGACTAAACAGTTAATTTTAGTCGTCTAGCCCGTTTTACATGTTAAAAGTAATAATAACGTTAACGTAACGTTTCCGTGCTTCTCCTTCGATAATCACCTTCAACTCCTAAAATCCTTAAACTCGCTTTGCTTATGAACTGGTTTAGTCCATCAGCGTCACATATTTACGTAGGTCAAGACACACGGTAGAGTATCCGGCCAAGTCCGCAGAAACGCCGAGCTTCACTGAAGTGCCGCACATAAATTTACGCGTTTCCATATATCTATGGTTCATACATCAAAAGGAAAAACCCTTATAAGATCACTTTGTTGTCCGTATGTCTGTACGTCCGTCTGTCTGTCTGTCTGTCAAGGCCCTTTATCTCGGATACGCGTGGAGGTATTGAGTTGAAATTAAAACCTGAGTAGGTATATTCCACAGCACAAAAAAGCAGGCTTTAGAGGAGGTTTTAAATATTCTGCATCCAAGATTTGGAACGACTTACCCCCACCATTGCGAACTAACGTATCCCTTCAATTTTTAAGCACAAATTACGTTTATTATTATTATTCAAACAATTAGAAACCTGAAGTTTTAATTATTCAAATATAATGTACGATGCAAATTAGTAATTTATTATTGGTAATTTTCAGTGCTAAATGCAATTGTAAATTTCAAAATTTATGTATTTTTTGTTTCTCTCTAATGTGTAGTTTTTCATTTTCAAACATTTATAAAATATTGCACATGTCTATGTATAAGTAGAAATGAGTTTAAGTTTAATTAAGAGTCACCTATTTTGATGCTACCCACAGCCCAAAAAAAAAATGTAGTCCTGAATGAGAAAAGGGACGGACTGAAAACCAGCGCTGCGCAGTCGCAAGGCTGTCGCAGCACACGCTGAGTCCGTTCCTTTTGTCACACGGAATTAGCATTACTTAGTTATTTTATTAGATATTTTGTGCCACACATGGCCATAAAGTGGCTTTTACCGCACGCTACGAAAGGGCCGCTTTCTGGCCCAGTGTAGACATAGAATGGTGTGCACAGCACGGGAGGTAGTGAATGAAGCCCTCGATCGCATGTTTGCGTTCCTCGCTTGCAGCTCGGGCCGAAAACATCTGCGATCTCGGCCTTTCTTTGTTTTGCCACCCTGGTTGTGTAATGTACTATTATTGTAAAATTGTATTTGTTTCTCTTTGTTTATTTGTACTGTGTAAGTTCTGTAACGTTCTGTGTTCAGTGTGACAATAAATGTTTCTTATTCTTATTCTTATTCTTATATGGTTTTATTTTTAACTTGATACCTCCAAAAGGCTCAAAATACATTTTACTGAGTGTTTTCACTTATAATAATTAAAAAAAAAGGTTTTTTTGATCTGAGGCATTTCTTACTTTTATTTACTAGCCTAGTGTTAGCCGCATTTCCGAACGCGGCCTAAGTTGTAGAGGGCGCTGCCAACCCAGCGCACTGTGAAGGCTCCTAGCGTGGGTTCGCTTCGCGCCGGGATGGCGTCTCGAGAGGATTAATCAATTACTGGATCGATTGTGTTTTAACATAAATATATGGTTTCCAAGTAACTAGTGCTTTTACTTGTTAATACTAGGTACCTATATCATTTTTATTATATTATTCCTACGTTTGCTTATCAAGATAGCATATATTCGTAATCAATAATCATACTAAAAAGGATGTTTGGTTACTTGATATAACACATTTTTGAACTATTTCAAAATAACTATGAGGTGATTTTCTTTTCGCGAGAGTCTATTTTTTCTGTAGGTACTTTTCCCGACTACCTACTAGGACTATTGGACCGATTTGCGAAAAAAAAAATGAAAGGGTTGTCACTTTCAGGGGATTCCTTTGTCACCAACTCACCAGGTCAGGTCGGTAGAGGGATCTTGAAGAAATCGAGGTAATTCATCAAATATAACCATATATTAGTAGTAACATTTACATTTGTTAATTGAATAGATTGGGATAGAGTGAGCCCAGACACACAAACAGGCTAGCAAAAAAAAATTGAATAGAAGTTTGATGTCGGTAATGGGCCGGTTTTCCGTACACACATAAAGAGGGTCATGGTTTGTTTCCACGGCATCAATTGTGTTTGACTTGTGTTTCATTTTACAGCTTGAGACAATTTGTCTGCGCGAAATGACATGAGAAGTCTAAAAAAACAGAATTAACGTGCAGTTGCAAATTTAAGGACCGCGCCATCTATTATCATCATTTGAAACCAAAGGTTTTTGCTATAAATATTGTATTTTTTTGCTTTATTAGTGTTCTCGTGTTATTTCGCGCACACAAAATGTCTCAAGCTACAATAGTAAATCGTGGATAGGGCGGCAAGGAAGAAATTACAAAGGAGTGTTAAGCCGAGGGTTTTAATAACACGAGTTTGTAATTGAGTAACGCCGAGCATGGTCCCTTCCTTTGCCCTTTGAGTGACTAAGGGCCGATACAGACAGACTGCAACCCAACAACAAGAAACCGCCAAAGAAACAAAATATCGAACAGTATATGATTAGAGGCCAACATGTAACCACGGAAGCATCTGCGTACACCACTTCACCCTCACCCTCTACCGCCATCATAAACGCTGAACCTACAACATTCGATCATAGTATGAACTCGAAAAAATATTGACATAAGGCGACCTCTCCACGTTCACCCCCATCACGGCCGGTCACCGCGGGGGCGAAAGACCGAAACCCTCCATTCCAACAACTCTACATATGCACCTACAACGCGAGATCTCTCTTATCAAATGAAAGATTGATGGATTTTAAATTAGCAATTTCAAAAATAAAATATGATATCATCGGTTTAGCAGAAATAAGAAGAACTGGATACAATATTGAAGAGGATGAAGACCATATATTCTGCTACTATGGCAAAACCAAAGGTCAATACGGAGTCGGATTCCTTATAAAAAAGGAATATAAATTAAACATCGAAAGTTTCATCGCAATATCAGAGCGAATATGCATTCTAAACCTTAAATTCGACAGCAAAACATTGTCACTAGTTCAAGTTTACGCGCCAACATCAGATTCAAGTGAACAAGAAATAAAAAGTTTTTACAACCTACTCCAAAACGCCCGGCAACAATGCTACCAACACCAAATTATTCTGGGAGATTTCAATGCGCGCGTCGGACAACGTCTTGCTGGAGAAGAAAGAATCCTTGGTAACTACTGCTACGGAAAAAGAGACAAAAGAGGCGAAATTCTTCTACAGTTTTGCTGGGAAAACAACCTGTTCATTACAAATAGTCTGTTCAAGAAGAATACGAAAAACATGTGGACATGGCTATCTCCAAAAAAGAAAAAAGCCAAATAGACTACATATTAACGAAGCGTATAGAAAATATCACTAATATTGAAATATTAAATAGATTACCATTTCCTAGCGATCATCGACTCATCAGAAGCACAGTCGTTATGTCAAAGCCAAAGAGAAGTAGAGCTAAATACAAAAACAAAAAATCGAAATTTATTTCACCAGAAGATAAAGAGCATTTTCTTAAAACTTTAACTGAAAAAATAAACTTAGCTAACTTAGACATATGCGAAGATGTAGAGTCTCTTTACAACACGATCAAGAAATGTATATCAGAAAGCCTTAACTGCCCTAAAAGTGAAACCTTGAAAAAACACAGCATTATTACAGAAGATATACAACGACTTATTGACAGAAGACATGAACTTACAACCAAGAAAAAGTTAACAGCCGGGGAGAAGGAAGAGCGTAGCTACTTATATAAAAATATACACAGACTTATTAAAAAAGAACATCAAGAATATAGAATTAAAGTACTAGAAGACCATCTCACCTCGTCAGGCAGCTTGAAAAAAGGTTACAAAGCGTTGACAAATACCAAACAATGGATACCATGCCTAAATGAAAACTCTACTAACAATAAAATTTTCTCAAGATCAAAAATAATAGAGACTGCTACATCGTTTTACAAAAACCTCTACTCAATCCGAGCTAACGACAAAGAGAAAGATGAGGCGCCCACCCATAACTCTACCACTGTAGACAGGTTCTCTGACTCTGAAATCCTGAAAAAAATAGATAGGCTAAAACGAGACAAAAGCCATGGACCGGACGGTATTCCTAACGAAGCAATAAAAATAGGCAAATTTCTGCTGGCCCCTCACATAGCCAAATTGTTCAACAAGATCCTAAATGATAGAAAAATACCTACAGAATGGGCAATATCAGATATAATATTATTATATAAGAAGGGTGACCCAGCAAATATGAATAATTACAGACCTATCAGCTTACAACCCAATATATATAAATTGTTTGCCTCATGCCTCGAAGAACGACTTGCGAGATACACTGAAAAACACCAACCGCCAGAACAAGCTGGTTTTAGAAAAAGCTTTTCGACAACCGATCACATCCATACGCTAGAGCAAATTATAGAGAAATATGAAGAACACCAAAGCCCACTCTACCTGGCTTTTATAGACTACGCCAAAGCGTTCGATTCAATATCTCACAATAGTATGTGGACAGCTCTACATGAATGCGACGTGCCGACAGAGACTATAGAGCTTATAAAAGACATATATAGCAAGAGTATATCTCGCGTAAAAATGGAAACCAAAGGATCTGAAATACAAATCTGTAGAGGAGTTAGACAGGGTGACCCTCTGTCGCCTAGAATTTTCATCACTGTTCTTGAAAGTATCATGAGAAAACTGAACTGGAAAAAGAGAGGTTTAAACATAAAAGGCGATTTTCTGAGCAATCTGAGGTTCGCCGACGACATAATTCTATTCTCAGAAACAGCAGTCCAACTGGAAAAAATGGTTTGTGAACTTCACACAGTCAGTCAAGAAATCGGTTTAGAACTAAATGCTACCAAAACAAAAATCATGACCAACTCTACAAAAATACCCATCCAAGTCAACAATACTTAAGAAAAATGTACTGGACTCCTGCATACTCCCATGTCTTTCATATGGCAGCCAAACCTGGATTTACAACAACAGCATAAAAAATAAATTACAAGTATGCCAAAGAGCAATGGAACGAAGTATCTTAAATATAAAAAGGAGAGACAGAAAACGAAATACGGATATCAGAAGTACAACCAATGTAATAGACGCTTTGGAACATTGTAAAAAGCAAAAATGGACTTGGGCTGGCCATGTAGCGCGTATGAACAAACAGAGATGGACAAATAAAGTAACTACTTGGGCAGGACCACAGAACAAACGTAAACGAGGAAGACCAAGAGAAAGATGGATAGATGAAATAGATAGAGTAGCTGGTAAACACTGGATGACCAAAGCTAAGGATAGAGAGGTTTGGAAAAACATGGAGGAGGCCTTTACTCGTAGAGAGGTCCTTAATATAAATACATAATACATAATTTAAATGAAACTTGAATGACATAAAAATGAAAAATGATTGTAATTTATAATTTAAAATTTAATTCTGATTGTATTTAATATTTGATTATTTAATTTTATTTAATTTATAAATTTATTGTAGTTAAGTTAAATTCAAATTTAATCTGCTATAAATATTGCATGGAAACATTATTAACTATGAATTATTGCCTATTTAAATTATTTGCATGTTATGTTAAGTTACGAATTGTTAGATATTTAATGTTATTAAGGAATAAATGAGGCTATAATAATGGGCCGGTTTTCCGTACACACATAAAGAGGGTCATGGTTTGTTTCCACGGCATCAATTGTGTTTGACTTGTGTTTCATTTTACAGCTTGAGACAATTTGTCTGCGCGAAATGACATGAGAAGTCTAAAAAAACAGAATTAACGTGCAGTTGCAAATTTAAGGACCGCGCCATCTATTATCATCATTTGAAACCAAAGGTTTTTGCTATAAATATTGTATTTTTTTGCTTTATTAGTGTTCTCGTGTTATTTCGCGCACACAAAATGTCTCAAGCTACAATAGTAAATCGTGGATAGGGCGGCAAGGAAGAAATTACAAAGGAGTGTTAAGCCGAGGGTTTTAATAACACGAGTTTGTAATTGAGTAACGCCGAGCATGGTCCCTTCCTTTGCCCTTTGAGTGACTAAGGGCCGATACAGACAGACTGCAACCCAACTGCAACTCCCTACGATTTGTATGGGAACTGCATCACTACTGCACGCCGACTGCGAGTTGTGATGCAGTTCCCATACAAATCGTAGGGAGTTGCAGTTGGGTTGCAGTCCGTCTGTATCGGCCCTAATTCGAATCACCTTATTAGTTTTACAACAAATGAAAATATTTCTACTTAATAACTTGGCCTTTTTAATGCTTGTTTTAGGCAATATGACGAGTTTATCTCCGTGTCGCAAACAAAATTCGCCAGTCTTGTGTTACGAGTTTAAGCACCCACAAGCCCATCACTAGTGCCAACCAATTGGATTTATAAAAACATACAATTGAACTTCGTAAGTTATTTGATTAATCTTTGTTTTTACCGACTTCAACAAAAGAGGAGGTTCTCAGTTCGTCGGAATGTTTTTAAAGCGTGTCACACACTACGCAGATACGATAATATTTTATCTGCGTATAATAACTTAATGATCTGAAACTATCACACACTACGCAGATACGATAATATACGAGACGATACATTCAGTCTAAATCCTTCAAACTGGACTGATGATCTGCAGATAAAATACTATACCATATTTATATCGGCAGATATTATACACAGATCAATTTATATACGCAGATAATATCTTTGCCATCTGTCGATATATGTCGGTGCCCACAGATACTTCACGATAAAATATAAGTTATCTGCGCTGTGTGTGTTAGCTCATTGAATTGTATAGGGAGCGATATTGACAGATATGCGTTCAGATACAGATATCTTATCGTATCTGCTTAGTGTGTGACACGCTTAACTAAACTAACTAACTCTGTAGCTCAGTGACCCAAAAAGGATCTTGGCTTCCGAAACGAGAACACGCCACTTAACCCGATCCTGCGCGATTTCTTGCCAATCCTCGGCTTGAAGCTTACGCAGATCCGCCTTGACCACGTCTCCCCAACGATACCTAGGGCGACCCACCGGTCGACGGCCGGTTGGTCGCCCTAGGCAGTCATAAGGCCTATCCTCATGTATGGGTGTGAAGCTTGGACACTAACGCTCAAGGAGGAAAGTCAACTCCTGGTGGCGGAACGGAAAGTTCTTCGGAAAATCTTAGGATCAACCAAAAGAGAGAATGGCACGTTTAAGGTCCGAGGCAATGCGGAATGTTTTTACAAGCTTTTATTTACTTTCATCTGTCCCGGTGTCTGTGTGTCTGTAATCAAATCTTGTTTCAATTTGACCCAATTCTCCATTTCCAATTGAGCTAAAATTTTGCAAGAATATGTAAATCAGTATTCAAAGTCCGGCTAATTTATTAATTTCAAATATAAACTATAATTCAACATTGAAACTACAGTGAAACAATACTCGTTCAAAGTGTATCAATATTTCTGTAATAATAAATAAAATAGAGGCATAACGCCGCGAGTACCCTCGGAGAAAGCGCAGCCCACCTCTCGACACCCTGCAGCCCTCGGCAGCGGTGTTGCCCCTGGGCCATTGCTCATAATGTCGCTATTTAACAGAGGCCCATCAGCGGAGGGCAAGTCACGGTCTGTCAGTGCCGCGAAAGCCATGAGACACTTTTCCTGACAGGCGCCGTCATGTCTCAATCCATAGCCCAGTATCTAGTCCATAATTGCACCACCATAACCCAGTAAATTTAGATTCCATCAATCAACAATAGTCCTTGCATCTGGCGGGGGCTGTCTCTGCGTGCGTCCCGTGACACGGGCAGGGACAGCATCCGCTGGGTGTACACGTTGCCTTTCATTAAATTGTCGAAAGGGCCTCTACGCGTTGGCTTCGGCTCCGCGCACGCCTCCCAAAGGGCCGGGACACTATTGTCTCGTGTACGGGAAAGACATACAAATAAAATAATAGAAATAAAAATAATAATAATGTGTTTTTGAACAAGATCGCGCATCATCGACAGCAAAATAAGAATCGGCCCACTGGCGTAAGGGTGGTGCCCTGCTTTGGATAAATTTATGAGTTAGCATTGAATTACCATTGAAAATTAAAACATAGGTAGTTCGTGCTATTACCTGAGCAAATTTGATGGTTTAAAAAAAAACAACAGTCGAAATAAGTAAGTATGTGTCTTTTTTCCTGCAACCCCCCGCTATCTCAAATAGCGTTTTAGTTATTAATCGTCTGCAAGATGTGCCCAAAATTTGCTTCTGAATGTTCCCTCCTCGGGCTCCAAATTTTATACGAATTCCTTTACATTCCAGCCAGACTGTACGGTTGTGAAACTAGATGCCTCTTGGTTTAAGACGTGCTCAATCTCTTCGCATATTTAAAACATGCTAAAAAAACATTATTTATCACGTCAATAGTTATAATTTGCTTCTATTTTTATTGCTGGCTTTGCTGTAAATGTTTATGTTGCGTTTTTATCCCTGAAAGAGGTTCAAAGGGGGTCGAAATTTTGTATAGGCACCACACGATTTTTAAAGTGGAAAACTGATTGAAATGAATAGGACTCAAATGATTTTATCATTCATTAAATTTTTTCTCCAAAACGGGTTGAGTAAGTAGGGGTTGAAAGTTTGTTTAGGGACCGTACAATTTATAAAGTAAAAGAGTTGAAACTCCATACGCAGCATATAGAAATTAGTAGATTGTTTTTTTGTGTATGTAAGTAACAGGTGGTTTATGAAGTAAATTTAATTTTTTGGAAGTAATCCTTAAATGGACTAAAGAATTGATTTTCGCGGTAAATGTGCAGTTTTGGGCCCAATATTTGAGGGTTTTGTTTAAATACAATCAAGTTTTTTTACAAATATCAGAAACTATTTATAAAGAGTAATTGCCTAATTATAATTTACACCGCAGACGAAGTCGAGAAAAGTAATTTCACCGTTTTGTGAAATTCACCCCCAAAAGGGTTAAAGGGGGTTGAAAATTTATATGAGGTCCACACGATTTTTAAAGTAGGAGATCTGAGACTTTAAACATAGACATTTCAATATAAATTGAGAAAAATAATTTTACCGTTTTTTTAAATTCACCCCCAAAAAGGGTTAAATGGGGGTTGAGAGTTTATATGGGGACCAAACAGTTTTTGAAGTAAGAGATCTGAGATTTCACATATAGACTCTTCAATATAAGTAAAGAAAAGTAATTTCACCGTTTTTTGAAATTCATCCCTGAAAGGGGTTAAATGGGGGTTGAAACTGTATATAGGGACCTAACGATTTTTGAAGTTGGAGATCTGAGACTTCGTTCATAGACCCTTCAATATGAGTAGAGAAAAGCAATTTCACCGTTTTTTTAAATTCATCCCGAAGGGGGTTAAATGGGGGTTGTAACTCTGTATAGCGACCAAACGATTTTTGAAGTAGGAGATCTGAGACTTCGTACATAGACCCTTAAATATGAGCAGAGAAAGGTACTTTCACCGTTTTTTGTAATTCATTCCTAGAAGGAGTATAACGGGGGTTGAAATTTTGTATAGGGACCATACGATTTTTGAAGTAGGAGATTTTAGACTTCGTACATAGACTCCTCAGTAAGAGTTAAGAAAAGATATTTCACCGTTTTTTGAAATTCATCCCCAAAAGGGTTTAAATGGGGGTTGAAGCTTTGTATAGGGACCAAACGATCCTTGAATTTTGAGATCTGAGACTTCGTACCGTAGACCCTTCAATATGAGTAGAGAAAGGTATTTTCACCGTTTTTCGAAAGTCATTCCTAAAAAGGGGTATAACGGGGTCGAAATTTTGTCAATGAACCATACGATTTTTGAAGTAGGAGATCTGAAACTGATGAACTGAATAGAACTGAAATTATTTCAAGATTTATTAAAATTTATGTCCAAAACAGGTTGAGTAGGGGTTGAGTTTGGTAAGGGACCGTACAATTTTTAAATTAAGAGGTTTGCAACTCCATACGTAGCATATATTAGAAGAGTAATGACGATGATTTGAAACTTTGTACCCTTCAATTAGTAGATTATGTAAGTAACCAGTGGTTTATGAAGTGAATTTAATTATTTTGAAATAATCCTTAAATGCACAAAAGAATTGATTTTTGCGGTAAATGCTCCGTTTTAGGCCCGATATTTGAGCATTTTTTTTTCATTACAACATTTACATCCACATCTGTCAACAAATATCAGAAACTATTTATGAATACTAATTGCCTAATTATAATTTACATCGCCGACGAAGTCTAGCTAGCTAGTACTAGCTTATGTATATGTATATGACGGCGGCGTCGTCGTGCTCGCGGTATCCCCTTATTTGGTTTAAAATCAATGCGTATAAAATCACTTCGTCGAAATTCATTTAGGATAATGATTCATTTCGTATAAATTCAGATGGCATAAAAATTAAAGTGTATACATTTCGTATAAAATTCAAATGCTCTAAAGTCATTTCCTATAATTTCATATGATATAACATTCATTTGCTCGAAACGTTATTTGTTATAAGTATTATAAGGTATAACATTCACGGGGTATAACTGTCAAAATCTCTAATTTTCTGTAACCCCTTAATATTATTGAAATATGAGGCCCAGGTTTTAAAGTTTGAAGGAAGTCAGGACTTTTTTGACAAAATTTGATATTTCTTTTTATAGTTTTGCCGTAAAAAAATACGCTAAAATACGTTCAAATAATAATAATGGCTGAGATAATATTGTATTTTGGAGAATACATAGGTAACAAAAACCGAATCGGAGCACCCCACTATCCACGTGGTCTTGTCTGTCCTACCCCTAGAGTGTATATAGAAAGCCAGAGGCGCGGAGGGGGAGCAGCCCTCGCCCGATGTAGCAAAGCACAGGCACAATGTGAGCCGTAGCGGCTGAGGCTGGTCGCCGACAGGCGACCAACAAGCCTAAGCTGCGTAGGCGAGCATTAGTGCCTGTGCTTTGATACGCAAGGGCAAAGGGGCTGCTTTTCCCGCAGCGGCGGAGCAGTTGCGGAGTCCGACCGACTGTTTTGTATACATTGTGATCCTTAGACGGGGGGCCGTCTGGTTGCATAACAACTATTGTCATATTATTAATTGTCATAACAGTTTAAGCATAAAGTTGATGCTCATATTTATTTTTTGGCATAAATTGTCCTATGGCATAATTGTTCCGTGTCATAATTATACAGAGTCATAATTGGTTTAACCATAATATAAATTATCATACATTTATTTAGTCATAATATTAATGATTATAAGTCGTTTTTGCAATAATTGTCATACATTTATTAAGCCATAACATTAATGATTATAAGTGGTTTTAGTAATAATTGTAAATTTCATGCATTTATCAAGCCATAATATTGATGATTATAACAATCGTATTGCATAAATTTTGATAATAGACTTGCGATGGTTCTTCGAAAAAGAATCGATTTATATTATTGAAGTATTTTTTATTTCTACTCATTACACAATATTAGTGACCTCACACAGAACCAAATCGCTGCCAGAAAAGTAGGTTAGGTTAGAACTGTTATCTCACACATTACCGAATCGCTGCCAGAAAAGTAGGTTAGGTTAGGACTGTTATCTCACACATAACCGCATCGCTACCAGTAAAATAGGTTAGGTTAGGTTAGAACTGTTATCTCACACATAACCGAATCGCTGCCAGAAAAGTAGAATAGGTTAGGTTAGAACTGTTATCTCACACATAACCGAATCGCTGCCAGAAAAGTAGAATAGGTTAGGTTAGAACTGTTATCTCACACATAACCGAATCGCTACCAGTAAAGTAGGTTACGTTAGAACTGTTATCTCACACATAACCGAATCGCTGCCAGAAAAGTAGGTTAGGTTAGGTTAGAACTGTGACTTCACACAAAACCAAATCGCTGCCAGAAAAGTAGGTTAGGTTAGGTTAGAACTGTGACCTCACACAGAACCAAATCGCTGCCACAAAAGTAGGTTAGGTTAGGTTAGAACTGTGACCTCACACAGAACCAAATCGCTGCCAGAAATGTAGGTTAGGTTAGGTTAGAACTGTTATCTCACACATAACCGCATTGCTGCCAGAAAAGTAGGTTAGATTAGGTTAGAACTGTTATCTCACACATAACCGAATCGCTGCCAGAAAAGTATATTAGGTTAGAACTGTGACGCAACATAAAAGAGAACTTTTAAAAAAACTTTTAAAATTAGGCTTATGCGTTTAGCAATTTATGCATTTACTTAGTATGGTTAAAGTCTTGTATGAGCAATCCATGTATGCCCATTATAAAGTATGCTTGAATAAATGTATGCATATCAACTATATGCCCATTACACAGTATGTCCATAAACATTATGATTAAAATCGTTATGCGCATAAATGTATGACCATTTACAGTTATACGTAATGATGAGTATGACGAATCCTCGTATGCGCATCAAAAATATGACCTTAAACTTTATGCAACCCGACCCCTACCCATCTTAAATGTTATGCATAATGATTTTATACATTTTGAATGTTAGACATATTAAAGAATAGAGATTTCGTATTTCGAGCTTTTGAATGATTATACGAAGTCATTTTATACGTTTTGAATTTATACGTTTTGAGTTTATACCATTTAATTTTATACGAAATAAGGTAAACCCCGTGCTCGCATCTACAGTCAAATATTTTGTGCGGCAAACAAATGTAAACGCAGGTGCACCAGTGCGGGTGGCCTGCCTGACCGGTCGCGACACAGTGTCCTGTGCAGGTAGCTCCTGATTTTTTACTTGGCAATCTCATTTTTTCTTAGAAGTAGGAGTTTGCAGCACTGGTTTCGGCCTTGTCTGGTGCACTTGTTGTTTATCCGCAAGGAAATTGAGTTGAACTAATCAACTAGATATTAAAAGTGTTGTGATTATTTAATAATTGAGTGGTGTTGAATAAACTCAGTGCAAAGTCTAGTAGTGTTGTTTTTCCGTTTGTTGGACCTACCCCTTCGCACCCATGTCGGATCAACCGCCGATATATAAGATCCTAATTTATTAGTTGCAGATATTTTTACAGCTGATAGTAATCGGTCTCTGGAGTATATTAAAGCATGAAACATTATAGCTTTTATGATTTTTGGAGAAAAAGGAAAAACAAATTTGCTACGTAATAACACTCTGTTAATGTGATTACTAAATGAAAACTCATTAAACAGATTCTAGTAGCTCTTTTACGTACCACTTAACGATTTGTTAGATGAGGTTCCCAAACGCTTGTTTTCCTTGCGGCAAATTTTCTTTTCGTGATTATTCCTAGTCTCATAATTTCCCATTTCTCTAATTTCACTGTCTTACTATTTCTTAGTAGCGAGTTTTTTTAATCGCATTTGTTCACAAACGCATCTTTTCACATTCGGTTTATTACTTAGCAGCATATTTTTTGCTTGCAATATCTCCCTAAAGCAATTAGTAACATGCTCGCATTTGTGTACAAATGCGTTTCTTCTCATTCGTTTTGTTACTTAGTTGTATATTTTTTTGCTATAATTCCCTAGAGCAAATATTAATTATTCTGGGTGTAAAATTATTTACTAGTAATTTTGGCTCCGGATCACTTAGTCTGTGGCTCCACTGAGGCGGAAACGAGCGGAGCGGAGAGGAGACAAGTAGGAATCAACCAATCACATCCGTTGCTGACCGTAAATAGCATAATATGTAGGCCTGACAGTAATTTTCATCTTTTTACATTTGCATTTATCATACCTGGCCATAATAATACATTGTGTATAAAAACTTGGTGCGGGAAAAAAGGAGACACAGAAAAAACACAACAAAGAAAAAAAAACGAATGTAGAAATTAACTGCAGGTTAAAATTGAGGGAAAAATATGAGAAACGGAAACAACGCGACTGTGAAAATAAGCTGCAGAGAAAAAAAGTGAATGGTGATAATCGCTTTCGGGAAAAAATGCGAAAAGAAAAATTTCAGCAAGGAAAACAAGAGTTTGGGATCCTCATCTAACAAATCCACTTAACTGTACCTGGCCACTTCACGTCGATAAATCCCATCCTAATGACATTTGCAGTTTTCCCGCCGAACAGTTACGACATTTACGACAAACAATTGTTGATATGACAGATAGTGTTATTGTGACATGTGATAATGCACATGGTGATTTTTTTTAGACAAAATTATAATTAATTTTTTTGTTAGGTAAATGAAATCAAAAAAGTTACAGTAAACGGCCATAAAGAATGCACATCGATATTTAGAAAGAGGCAATCGGCTAATTTCGACTTCGTATAGCGATATCTGTATCGCACACACCATGACGTTTGTTTTGTCAGTCGTGGTTCAAATGCAAGAGAGTGTAGTCACATATCCAAGTCAATATATATATAGAGTTGCTAAAACTTTTACAAAATTAAATTTGTACTGTGGCATCTATAGGAAAAAAAAGGTAAGCCGTTACTTTGCCAGTCACGCGAAATTATCTACAATGTTTATAAATATTTTGTAACTGAAGCCGACCAATTTAAAAAACATGAGGAGGTTAATGTAAGTAATTATTTTAAGAAGGTTCAACAGAGAGTTGCAAATGCCACTGGAATTCCAAGGATTTAAGAACTTTGAACAATTTATTAAACGAAGTCGGCACTGGCACTGATACACATTCTAGTGGAACAAAGTTCAGCTCTCCGAAAAATGGGAGACCAAAAAAACAATTTCGTTTAGATATGGACGATTTTGATTATGATGTTGTTCGAAGAATGGTGTACGATTTTCATCTGCGTTACAAAGAACTGCCGACAGTAAAATCATTAAAATCTAAATTATCTGTTTTACAGCTCTATATATTCCACGTGAAATCAAAACAAAACAACAATAAAGTAATTGGTTCTAAATTCAAATTCTGATGAACGATTAATCTAATAATTGATGTACATGGAAATTAGCATTCGTTTGTATTCGGAAATGCGATGATTGCCGATGTGCATTCTTTATGGCCGTTTACTGTATATGAAAAGATTTCTTAATTTCTATTTAAAGTTAATTATTTTAATGTAAAGTATAATGTGTTAAAATATCTGCAACTAATAAATTAGGACCTTATATACAGTGTGTTACCGGTATGCGGGCTTTTATTAAAACTGATAATAATATGCTTCATTAGCAATCGTTTGCAAGTATTAGCAAATCATAATTATGCGAATTAACTGCACAATTCAATTTCCTAAATCCGCACTTTAAATGTAGTAGGTGTACTACGTAATTATCGTTATTCATATCGCTGATGCACTTGGTACAAGGCATGTCGTGGTACGGAGGTGAAAAGTTGAGAAAAACAATCCCACAATTAATGCCGTCCTTATCATTACGTTTATGTATGGAGTTTTTTACACAGCTTAAAGAGTTTTTTCTAAAATTTGACATGAGAATTACAAAAGTATTGACATTGGCTTGTCAAATTACAAAACAAACATTTATTTGCAAAACTGATATTTTTTTGCGTTAAAATGGCTAAAGACACATGTGAATTATCTGACATGATTTGTGCGACACGTGGAAATGTTCCTCAAGCCTTGAGACTTTATCGAGAGTGGTTTCGAAATCAGCGGCATCCACATAATCTTCGTTTGATAACAATGGCTGTCCAGCGAGGTCCAGAGAATGCATGGTCCTATCTGGTTAGTCTGAAAGGGCTATTAAACGGAATTGTGCACGTACAACTTGAAGAAAGGATTTTCGATCACTTCAAACAGGTCCAAATGTCTAGTACTCGTATTGCTTTTTAAGTTTTATTTTATTAGTGTTGTTTTTCCGTAGTTTTCTTAAGTGTAGCAATCCTGGTATCTCTAATTGTTGAAATAGGTAGATGCAGGCATTTATCTTGATGTCTTCGTTATAAACAAAGAATGAAGGGCTGGCATTTACATCGAATTTGTCAATTTAGTACTTTGCTGTACATTGCTTGCAATTAAAATTTTGTTAGAAAATTTATGAAATCGGAATTTTAGTCGATGAATTAAATGAAGGTCATGGTTAGGTTAAGAAACATCGTTACTTTACCCTACTTTAAAAAAAGCCTGCTTGCTGGTAACGCACTGTATATATTTTATGTATTGTATATGTATGTAGGTTTATGTATTTATTTATATATGTGACGAGGAAGGCCTACAATCATACCTTTAGGTTCCGGATCACCTTTGGTCACCTTAGTGTCATAGTCCAATAATCATTCAAACATCCGCACCAGTTTGAGTACTGGTGTACTGCTCTCCATGTCTTTCTTTACACGATCTAAATGTCGCGTTGATAATAAGCTAAAAGTTGCAGTTACACGATAAATTCACAGAGAGCCGCGTAATTCGGCACGGTTTCTAAAGATGACTGACAATTTATCCATCAACGTCATATTTCCTCCTTATAATCTAAAACTGCCTGCATTACTCAAAAAGGATCTAATACTAGGTGGTTAGTCATAACTAGCGCCCCCTCTGTGACTTTATCCAAGCCAATAATCAGATATTTTGGCTAATGTAACGTTGTTATTTTATCACGATACGACATAATTATGTATGTGTATCACTTCCCTTATATTTAGTTATTTGTGTGCATTCTTCGTCTTTTGCATATTGATTTCCACTCCGCTACCCAAAGGTTGTCTGGAAGAGGTCGCTCTTTAGCGATAAGACCGCCTATTGTTTACCATGTTCTTTGTATAAGTTTACATTGTAACACACAATTAAATTCCTACGGTTTTTAAGAAAAACAAAACTTTACGAATTAAATTCATTGATGCCAACATAAAAAAGTAGTTTCAATATCGTCACTGCGTGTCACTAGCGTGTATCAGTCATATGTCATATTTGCCTTGTTTGCGAGCTGTTTAATTTTGTATTTTATATTTTAAAACCTAGTCGTAGAAAAAGTATTATATGCAACGTTGTATAATTAAGTCAAAAAACGGTCATGGCTCTATTTATTTTATGCAACAGTTGTATAAGTAGGCTCAAAAAATGCGTAGGAATTTAATTGTTTGTTAAGTTGGTATTTCTGCATTTTTTCGTAAAGTTAGATTTGAGCGCTTAATCCTTGACCTAAGTTAAACCTAGGTTTAGAAGTCTGTGGCTGCTAGCAGTATCGTTTTGCGACTATAACGACACTAGTGCTGTTATGGGGAATAGAGTATAGACTTCTCTGAACTCATATTATGTATGTTCTTATATTAGTGTTCGTGACCAAGTAAAAGACAGATAAAAGTAGGTAAAGGAGTAGAAAAATTACTGTTATATTGCACACTAGAAAATACATTACAAGATAAACATAATTTAAAAAGGTAGAAAACAGTCAGATTTGGGCCACTTGCTGTAGTTTTCCCCGTGTTGCCGTATATATATTTTTTAATAAAACCTTTTTTCGACCTCTGCAAACTTAGCGTAGTCCGACTATAAGCTGTTGTATTATTGTTGATCTTCCCACTTTCTATTCCAGACAATGATATTCGGGGTGCTTGGTCTGCTGAGCGTGTTGCTTGGGGCGGCGCTGCCGGCACTGCTGGTGTGGTGGCGCTGGCGCGCGCGCCACCGCCGGCTGTTCGAGCTGGGCGCTAAGGTGCCCGGCCCGCCCACGCTACCAGTGCTTGGCAACGCTTTGCTTTTTATGCATAAGCCGCATGGTAAGTCATTCTTATGTCCACGTGTCCCCCAGAATCGCAGCGCTATAAGAACCGCGGTACCCGACAATCACAATGTCCCTGGCTACGGTAACCATGGTAACGCCGGGGCTTTTCGGCTACCAAAATCAACAACCCCTACAACTGGCAACATTAAACGTGCGACCCGGTTAAGGTCGATGGAGGCAAACAGCGTGTGACCGTTAGTTGTGGAAGCCTTTGGGGAGACCTATTTTTAGTAGTGAACGTAGCCAGGGTAAAATGATGTTAAGAATAGAATAGAATGTAAAAGAATAAAGTTTATTTGTAGAACATAGGTATGTACTATGTACAAAAGATGTAAGATGTAATTATTAAGTTTCGAGCCACTATGCTTTGCCTTACGAGCGAGCTTATAAACTAAACATGAAATTTAATCGAATTGAATATTTACATTATTTCTTACTTCTATATTGTATCAGTTGTCATTAAAATATTCTGATATCGAATATTACGCTTTATTAACTCAAAATTTGAACAATGCATTTTTGAACGAGTTAAAAATGATGATATTTTGTTATCGTGTTAAAATGCAATTTTTGTATTGCAGAGCAGTTAAAGGTGATTGAAAATCTGATCACGAAATACGGCAACTACGTGAGATTCTGGCTTGGCCCTTCAGATCTAAATATAATAGTCGCAAACCCAGAAGATATCAAGGTAAATAACTACATATAAAACCAATATAATTATTCATGGGAATAAAAACTCTATGATATTAACATGACTTAATGGATGCAATATATTCAATGAAATAGTATCCCGTTAGATATGGGACTGACAAATATAAATCTTCTGAGATATAGTCGTTTTAACTTAACGTCACCGGAAACAAACACGCCCGAAGGGAATTCTAATCAGTAGCAGTGCAGACCAGAAAAGATGTCTTAAATCGCGCTGTGTGGCCTGCGGCTGCGGCACGTAGCGAATTCAACCACACGTGGATGAAATCCCTCACGGCGTCTAGTAATCCTTAAAAGCTGCAAAGCGTAATCTATTTTCCTGAAAACCTTTTAAACGTATAGTCATCTGCAGAGAAAAGTAACCCCTTTGGCATACCACGAATGTATGATAGGCGGGTTTCTGCAGCTGAGCTGGGATATTACTGCTTCCAAAATTAACAAGACTATTTTTATACTTTTCAGTTGCTTCTATCAAGTAATAAAGTGAACCAAAAGGGCCCTGTCTACAAGTTTATGGAACCCATGGCTGGCCCCGGTATACTGACTGGAGGTAACTAAAACCTACTTACCTATTCATTCTACTGTATCGGTAGATCACTCTGCCGGATTGGAGACTACCAAAAGTTTGACAGCGTATGAAAGAGGATATGTATTTAGAAAAAAGTTTGCCATTTTAAACAGGCATAGCAGGTAATTAAAATAGAAATAGAAATAAAGGCATTGATGATAGGTTTGGCGAAAAGAACTCAATGAATAACTGGTAGCGATGCGACGAATTCGAATCTGAATTGAAATCCGACTAGATCCAATCCGCTCAGTCGAACGCGAACTTGCGATCGACTTCGGATCGACTATTTGTTTACTAATACTCGTAACAGTAGCGGAGGAATCCGCAATCCAATCAGACGAGTTGATCCGACTTGCGTAGGAACTTGATTTGAGTTGACTCGTTTAGAATTTAATCCTCCGAACTATCCGGAGTGGGATTTTCGACAGGATAGCTTCCGATATACGATTATAAATTAGGCGTTCCAGTAGTTTGTAGTTAACGCTGAGTAGAGCTATCGGGTGGTAGCCCTGTCATCAGGTTTTTCTGGCTTAAGGAGAGCAACGATTTTGGATGACTTCATTTTGGGTGGTATTTTTCCAAGATGGATTATATTTGTACAAAATACCGCCAGCTACGATTGAGCCCGCGGCCACAGAGCTTTAGAAATTCGGGGAAAATGCCACCTTCTCCGCAGGTCTTGTTCACGTTAATGCTTGCGATTGCGGATTTGATTTCGGTTATAATTATAGGGCCACTATATTTGTCATCGGGAATGGCTTGGGACTTTTTTAGTTTCAGCTGTTTGCGCATTTCAAGGGTGTGGGATTTGTGACTCGATGCTTCGAGAGTTCTACTATTCGATTTCCAATGGTATTCGGGCTGACTTTCGGAATATAGTCATATGTTTCAATCCAGGACCAGGTCTACTTGCATGTCAAATTTCATCTCAATCCATCCAGTTATTACCCCGTTACTTATTTAGTAACAAACATCTAAACATCCAAATATTCACATTAATACACACACATTTATATTACGAGTAGTAGAATTCAAGTAGGCCTAGCAACAAGCACCTTCGAATTAGTAACTCATAAGCTAATTTATTTAAAGCAAGCATTTAGTTAGAAATTATTATTAATAATAAAATTATAGGCGCAGTTTGGCGTAACTTCCGTAAGATAGTGACGCCCTCGTACAACAAGAAGTCGGTGGCGGCGTTCGGGCAGGTGTTCAACACGGAGGCGGCCGCCCTGGCGGAGCAGCTCTGCCGCAAGGAGCCCGGCGCCACCTACAACGTCTACTTCGACGTCGTCAACGCCACCACGCAGTGTGTTTGTCGTAAGTTATAATATAACTGTCAATATGCGGGTTAGTACCGAATCATTGATTGAATCAGGCGTTACTTTGCGGAAATCCAAGTTAATTAAAACAATAATATTGCTTTGCTAATCCGCGAAATGATAACGTGTTAATCAGTTAGTACTTACTTGCGCATTTCTTCATGCAATTTAAAAAATGAAAAAAAAAATGCGAATTAATATACACACCACCACCAAAAATTCAAAACTCATACCGACCGAATTGTCTATGTAGCAAGCAATGTGTGTCTTTCCATGACACGTAACACATTTTTAGGGTTCCGTAGCCAAAATGGCAAAAACGGAACCCTTATAGTTTCGTCATGTCCGTCCGTCTGTCTGTCTGTCTGTCTGTCTGTCTGTCCGTATGTCACAGGCATTTTACTCAAAAACTACATGATGGATATTGATGAAATTTGGAATATAGGTGTCTTTTATGAGCCGCTACTTAGTTTAGTATATAAATAATTAAAATAAATATTTTTAGGGGGGCACTCCATACATGTTAAAGACAGTATTTTTTTTTTTTTCAGCAAATATCAACGTGTGGTACATAGTTCGACAGCTCTTTAAAAAACACTATAAGGTTCCTAAATAATGTATTTGATTAAGTGAATGTATTTGGAAATAATCGCTCCGAAAGTTGTGTAAATTGTGTCCCCCCCCCCCCTCTATTTTCTAAACCGTGCGTCCGAAAAATATGAAAAAAATCACGAAGGTAACGCTTAATTAATACTTTAAACCAAAATTATTTTCATCAAGATCGAATGTACCGTTTTTGAGTTATTGCCGATAAACTGCGCTTCTCAACAAAAGGACGTAATTGCTATGAAGATACGCTCTTTTGTTGTTGTACTTTTTTACATCGTATTTTTTACCTTATAGTTACAGCTATGGAACCCTACACTGAGCATGGTCCGACATGCTCTTGGCCAGTTATTTTACCCTTCTATATTTGGACCTTTTGCTTTTTGATCATTATGCTACTCGTACTTGGGCTAACTGCTTTCGATAAGATTTTACATTGTGGTATTAATTTGTGACAATGAGCTTTTTTGACTTTATGTAGTTTGGACATTATGCTGCACAGAATAATTGCTATTTTGATGTTCTGCGTTATGGACGTTATGTTGATGGACAAAATACTAATTGGACGACTGACATTTCACTTCTTGGTCAATTTCCGTCACTGGACATTTTGCTACATAGACGATTCGGTACTAATCCCAATATGCTTGGTAACCCTCTCGGCCAACAAAAAAGTCGGTGCGGCCTCTGTGCGGGTGTTCCACGTTGAGGCGGAGTGCATTCGACGTAATAATTACCAATTATTGATATCATCCTAAATATTACAGGAAAAATAAAACGGTTTTCCTAAATTGCATCATTGTTTAGAAATTTTCAAAAATCGCACACGTACTTATATGCTCATACTAAGCAAACCGCCATACAGTTTTTCTCGAACTATTCACGTATTTACTTACGAGTTTGAACGAAACCCTCGGTGCGCGAGTCCGACTCGCACTTGACTGGTTTTTATTAAATAAGAATCAAATTTCGATTCCGTAACTCAGTATCGTAAGTGATTGCCCTATTTATATCATTACAGAAACATTAATGGGACTTACAAAGGAAGAATCAAAAAACCTGCGAAACCTGGATTTTGTGGTTATGAATACGCGAAGGTATGCAGTTTACCATAATTGATTTGCATAATAAATTACTAACGCAACTTGGTAAAAAAACGGTATCGCAAAAGAACAGTTCTTTAACCGGTGATCACAAACAAAAACCAGAACCTTTCCGTTCTCGGGTGAATGATCAAAACCGGTATTCTATTCGGAACGGTTTCCGAGCCGTGGCACTCAGTCTATATTTATGAAGTTTGTGTGTTCGTAAAACTCCACCCTAACATGTTCAAAAAGAAAAGCGAGTCAAGCCACTTGAACACAAGATACCCAGATATGCTGGTGCTACCGATAATGCGTAAAACTATCAAAAGCAGCAGTAGCTGCTACGCCATCATCAAGCAGGGTGTCCCTCGAGATCCCTAACATCGTTAGTCCTAAAATCACTTGCCCTTACTGCTTTGTCCTAATGGGTATTTGACCTAACGATCAGTTGTCATAATAAGGTTTTTGCATAATGATATTTTTGCCATAATACTCTGTTGTCCGAAGCTTTTTAGCCATAACTATTAATATTCCTAATGTTATTTTGCATATTCCTCGCGATCCCTAACATCGTTTGTCGTTAAATAACTTGGGCTAACTGTTTTGTCCTAATGGGTATTTGGACTAATGATTAGTTGTCATAAGTATTACTTTCAATAATGTTATTATTGCCCTAAATCTAAATTGTCCGAAATAGATTTGACATAACTATCAATATCCCTCACGTTATTTTGCAAGTTTAGTTTATTAAGTTGTTATATTTAATTTGTATATGTCGGCTATTATATTAAATAAAATTTAAATAGTTGAATCTTCTGCATATTCCTCGCTATCCTTAATAACGTTTGTCCTCATATTACTTGCACTAACTGTGTTGTCCTACAATACAATACAATATTCTTTATTGTTCACCAAAACAAAAGATTACAAAACTTAAATCTAAAACAGCATAAATGGTAAACAACAGGCGGTAATACTTATTGGGATGATCTATTTTCTTCTGTAATGTTGTGATTGTCCTAAAACCCATTTATCTGATGGATTTTTACCATATATGGTATCCCAAAATTAAAGATAATTTTGCTAAAGTTATCAAGGCGCATTTTGTATATGGGTATTTATTGAAGAACTCTTAATATTAAGGGTATAAATAACATTATGTAAATAAATGTAATATTTTATTAAAGAAATCGTTGTTTATTTGTGGAAATACTATTACAAAAAAAAATATTTGACAAAAAAAATATAATTAATTTTAACATTTCGACACATAGTGGCGATATTTTTTTTGGGTGCGCCAAAAATCATATAAAATTGCAAATTAGATTATTATGCTAGGTTAGATAGATAAGTATGTTAGGTTAGATTTGAACTGTGATCCTCACAAAACCGAACTGCTACCAGAAAAGTAGGTACGGTTTGAACTACGATCCTCACAAAACCGAACTGCTACCAGAAAAGTAGGTTAGGTTGGGTTTGAACTGCGATCCTCACAAAACCGAACTGCTACCAGAAAAGTAGGTTAGGTTGGGTTTGAACTGCAATCCTCACAAAACTGAACTGCTACCGGAAAAGTAGGTTAGGTTAGGTTTGAACTGCGATCTTCACAAAACTGAACTGCTACCAGAAAAGTAGGTTAGGTTTGAACTGCGAGCCTCACAAAACTGAACTGCTACCAGAAAAGTAGGTTAGGTTAGAACTGCAATCCTCACAAAATCGAACTGCTACCAGAAAAATAGGTTAGGTTAAGTTTGAACTACGATCCTCACAAAACTGAACTGCTACCAGAATAGTAGGTTAGGTTAGGTTTGAACTGCGATCCTCATAAAACCAAACTACTACCAGAAAAGTAGGTTAGGTTAAGTTTGCACTGCGATCCTTACAAAAACGACTGTTACCAGAAAAGTACGTTAGGTTAGGTTTGAACTGCGATCCTTACAAAAGCGAACTGTTACCAGAAAAGTAGGTTAGGTTTGAACTACAATCCTCACAAAACCGAACTGCTACCAGAAAAGTACGTTAGGTCGGGTTTGAACTGCAATCCTCACAAAACTGAACTGCTACCGGAAAAGTAGGTTAGGTTAGGTTTGAACTGTGATCCTTACAAAACCGAAGTGCTACCAGAAAAGTAGGTTAGGTTAGGTTTGAACTGCGATCTTCACAAAACTGAACTGCTACCAGAAAAGTAGGTTAGGTTTGAACTGCGAGCCTCACAAAACTGAACTGCTACCAGAAAAATAGGTTAGGTTAGAACTGCAATCCTCACAAAACCGAACTGCTACCAGAAAAATAGGTTGGGTTAAGTTTGAACTACGATCCTCACAAAACTGAACTGCTACCAGAAAAGTAGGTTAGGTTAGGTTTGAACTGCGATCCTTACAAAAGCGAACTGTTACGTAGGTTAGGTTTGCCTACAGTGTGCCGTTTTCGTAGAGGGTTAGCCCTAGGGTGGAGGTGCCGGTGATGGCATTGTGCCATCGGATCCCAGACCATCACCATGAAGGCACAGGTTGGAAGCATCCCAGAGTTTTAATGGGTAGGCCAATCTCTTCTGGAGCGGAGAGCCCCACATAACCAATGCGTTACATTTGGCTGTCATTACCCCCGATGGCCTTAGGTTACATGGTGTTATGCAGTTTCATGCATTGCTCCGGGTGAAAAAAAAAGGTTAGGTTATGTTGGTTTGGTTAGGTTAGGGTTATTGGTTGGAACATATAATATTTGGGAAATCACAATTAGGGAAAAAAATCTTGAGGACAAATAATGTTAGGTTATACAATATTAGGATAAACTACATTAGCCCATATAAAGTTAGGATAAATGACGATTAGGACGTGTGATCTTTAGGGTTTATTAGTAATTATGATAAATGACTATTAGGCAAAATGTCATTAGTATAAATAATCAATATGGCAAATGACATTAGGTAAAATAAATATTAGGGCACAAAAATTTCATCAATATGATGTGAGGGAATCAAATATTAGGGCATGTGAGTGTTAGGACAAATGATCATTATGACAAACAGTATTAGGGAATGCAAAAATAGGTTAAAAAAATTTAGGGATCCCGATATAGATCCCATCAAGCAACTACCCCTCAATAAAAAAAAAAAACTGTACTCATTCCTTACTCAGCAGTGTTACTACACTTTAAAGGAATATTTAGATTAAAATCGAGGCTGTTCAACTGTAGTGTTATATAGTTTTAAGGTTATTTATTGTTTACCTCTAGGTACTTAATTTGCATGGGTTACTAAAGCCTAAATGTCAGGTTAGACTTAGATATACCTAACATCCTTTATGTACTTCATTTAAAGCAAATAAAGATTTTCTATTTCTATTTCAAACATTCCTTAAGGTGTTTCGTGGTGTTTCGAGTCGGCCATACAAATATAACTTTTTATATTTGTATGGCCATTATTTGTTTTCACGGCATCGATAATATTACAAATAGGTTTTTATTCACACCTTGATGCATATTGTCTGCGCGAAATGACATGAGAAGTCTCAAAAATCAGAAGTAACGTGCAGTTGAACCTTAAAGATCAACGCCATCATTTGAGATTGATCGTTTTTCGTTAAAGTTATATCGATCGACTCGAATCACCTAAGGCAATTAACCAGTTTACGCGGACGAAGTCGCGTGCAAAATCTTATGTTTCATAATCATTATTTGTTTCTTCTGCAGGTTGTATACTTTCATGTTCAACAAAATGACAAAATGGTGGCTCCAGGTACCGTTTATATTTTGGCTAACAGGGGCCAAGAAAACACAAGACAACGACGTCATAGAGTTTTACACTTTGTTCAAAGACATTGTGGATAAGAGACGGAAAGCTCTCGCGAGGAACGAGATGGTAGATGAGGATGTTCGGAGCACAGTCGACAGGCTCATCCTGAGTGGAGACCTGAATGAGAGACAGATACAGTGCGAGACCTTAAAACTATTCACTACCGTAAGTTAGTCGTTCAATATCGCAATTTGCACCTCTTTTTTTAGGGTTCCGTAGCCAAAATGGCAAAAACGCAACCCTTATAGTTTCGTCAGGTCCGTCCGTCTGTCTGTCTGTCTGTCTGTCTATCCGTATGTCACAGGCATTTTACTCAAAAACTACATGATGGATATTGATGAAATTTCGAATATAGGTGTCTTTTATGAGCCGCTACTTAGTTTGGTATATAAATAATTAAAATAAATATTTTTAGGGGGGCACTCCATACATGTTAAAGACAGTAAAAAATTTTTTCAGCAAATATCAACGTGTGGTACATAGTTCGACAGCTCTTTAAAAAACACTATAAGGTTCCTAAGTAATGTTTTTCATTAAGTGAATGTATTTGGAAATAATCGCTCCGAAAGTTGTGTAAATTGTGTCCCCCCCCCCCCCCCCCTCTATTTTCTAAACCGTGCGCCCGAAAAATATGAAAAAAATCACGAAGGTAACGCTTAATTAATACTTTCAACGAAAATTATTTTCAACAAGATCGAATGTACCGTTTTTGAGTTATTGCCGATAAACTGCGCTTCTCAACAAAAGGACGTAATTGCTATGAAGATACGCTCTTTTATTGTTGTACTTTTTTTACATCGTATTTTTTACCTTATAGTTACGGCTATGGAACCCTACACTGAGCATGGTCCGACATGCTCTTGGCCAGTTATTTAATACTGACTAACTTGCAATCCTTACTGGGTGTAGCAAAAATCGGACCAGGTGGGGGTAGTGGTTTTTCCTGGGGTCGAACCAGGTCGCTGGCTGGACCACCATGGGTGGATCGGACTGAGTGGGCTACCTTGCACCTCTAGTGGAACTGTCCTACTTACGCGACTTTTTGTAGCAGAACCAACATTGGTTCCATGACACTGGTTACAATGCATCCGCGTTCTCATTCCATTCAGTAACCCCGTCTTTATTCAACCGTCAAATTCTTCGTTGGCACCCCAGATAATGCGGCACATTAAAGTAGAGTATGTTCTTAATATTATCAGAAGTGGGATGGAAGAAATTGGAATACCTTTTTTTCTATCACGTTTGACCTCATCTTTTTTGTAGCTAGCCCGTAATGGCGTGATGTGGATTTTGTTTTAATCTTCTCTTCCTGTTTCAGAGTCAAGAAGCTGCGGCTAAGGTAGCGGCTGGTGTTTTGGTGTTCTTAGCGCATTTGCCGGAATGGCAGGTAATTACATTTTGATCATAGTATTTTCTATGGATACATACACAAAAGTTTATAAAAAATACACAGAGGTGTGAATAATTCTGCTATCCATGACTAAAACCTAACACTCATGTACTTTAACTGTTGAACCATTTAATGATTCCGCTTTCGCTAGCAATGTAAGACTAATTGTCCATGATACTTGTTGCTGTGTCAACTACGTGCCCTGAGGCTCCACGGAAGACCAGCGCTGAGACATCATCACGATGCCGCAGCACATGCTGAGTGGTGTCCTTTTGCGGTTGACCTGGCAGCACCATTAGTTTTTGTAATTAGGGAAACTTGTATTACTTAGTTTTATTTATCTCTTCTTCTCCTATCCTTTAAATATATCCTTTTGTATTGGTGCTGTTATCTCTTCCGTAATAAATGTGATTCTTTCTTTCTTTCTTTCTTTAAAACCCGGTTAACCTCTGTGGAGTTGTATAGAGGTTAGCCAGGTTTTAGAGGTTTATAGGACGGCAGGATTGATATAAAGTTTAAGTCCATTATTTCATCGGTCCATCCGCCATTTTGTCATCAGTATCAGTATGTTTGTGTTGTAACCTTAGCTGTCATTGTGAATCACACTGATATTATAAATATGAAAGTATGTGAAGATGTTTAGATATTTGGATGTTTGTTACTAGATAACGGGGTAACAACTGAATGGATTGAGCTGAAATGTGGTATGCATTTTGGCATTGGTCTTGGTACTCCTGGATTGAAACATAGGATACTTTATATCCCGGTAAATAGTTCCCTTAGGACATTAACAACGCGGGCGAAGCCGTGGGTAAATGACAGTTACATATTTATAAAAAATATACTGGAGTCACCAATTTTATTAAATTGCTCAATGTTCAAGATTCAATTACCTTTTTAGGGTTCCGTACCAAAATGGTAAAAAAGGAACCCTTATGGTGCGACTCTGTCTGTCTGTCTGTCTGTCTGTCTGTCTGTCTGTCTGTCTGTCTGTCTGTCCGTCTGTCACAGCCAGATATCTCAGGAACTACTGATGCTATCGATTTGAAATTTGGAATAGTGTTAAAAGTAGCTAACCCGAGCCTATTGGACATAAAAAATATCTTGTACCTTTTTTACTTTTTTTTTTAAAGGCTCCGTAATGGGACTTTTAAAATTGAAAGTAGGGCTATTATATTGAGTGGGGTATCAAATGAAAGGGCTTAATTTGTAGATTAAAACAGCATTTTTATTTTTTTTCTTAAATAAGTAGTTTTTGATTTATACATTTTTATGTACCATTCCCCCCCTATTATCTCCGAAGTTACTGATCAGAAAAATGTGTCATAATTACTAATTATAAATATCAACCTGAATATTACAGGAAAAATAGAACGGTCTTGCTAACTTTAATACCTTTTTAGAAATTTACAAAACTTGAAATCCCTAGCGGCGAGTAGCAAAACCACGGATTTGTGAGCAAAACTAAGCGATGGCATGTTTCACGCTAGGGGATTTCCGGGCAAAACTAGATGGCGCTAAAACACTAAACATTTAACGATGTTATAATTGAACAAAGAAACATAGTATAGTAACAATTAGTTCGTAAACAGCTAATAATAAATAAATTTAAATACATTTAAATACTGTGTCACGTTTGCAAAGTTAAATAATTGTAAATAATATTATAATTATTTTACCAAGCTGGCGTAGGTAGCGTAGGCGCTGGCATAGGTGGCGTTGTAAATTCGGGGAACAGCTTTTTGTATGGAGAATGAGTCCTCTTGATTTAATGGTCCTTGCTATTAAATAGAATCATTACACGTCAGGTTCTCAATATTAGAGGGAAAATATAACTGTTTTCCTAACTTGCACTGTTTTTTAGAAATTTGCAAAAATCATAACATATACTTATTTGCTTCTACTAAACAAATCGACATACAGTTTTTCTTGAACTATTCGCCTATCTACTTATGAGTTTGTACGGAACCCTCGGTGCGCGAGTCCGACTCGCACTTGACCGGTTTTTTTTTTTTTATTGCTATAGACTGTCAAACAGGCAGACGGCCCACCTGATGGAAAGCGGTCACTGCCGGCTATAGACATTTGCAACACTAGATGCATTGCCAATGCGTTGCCGGTCTCGAAGAAATTTGATGACACCCTTTTTAAAAAATCCCTATTACCTACTCTGAAGATCATCCACGGTACTCGAGTTGTCTCTGTGTCTCCTTAAAACCGACTTTTAAACGCACTTTTGGTCTCTTCACTCCTTTAACCAAAATCAAAATGAAACTGAGGCGTGATTGTACTATCTAGGGTCCGTGGCAAATTAATCGAATGGGGCTCCATTCTAAATGTTGTAATAAATGCTAGGCCAGGCTCTTCCTATCCTCGCGGCCTTTAACGCCGGAGGTTACCACAAGCAAAAAGCTACGGGTACGGAGCCCGTAGCTTTTTTTCAAATTAAGCTACGAAATAAAACACATTTCCGCGAACATTGATATCGTCAAAGTCAATTGTTACCCTGTTTGCGGTAACATGGAGATTCGAGCGATTCCAATCACCTTAGTGATTCCGTGTCCCACAACAATTGAATAAAATTCATACATTTTACAGGAAAAAGTGTACAACGAGATAATAGATCGCCTCGGGACGGAAGACGACGACATAACAGAGGAGCAAATCAAATCACTCCAATACCTAGACATGGTGTACAAGGAAGTGCTCCGGTATATGTCTATAGCCGCTTTAATACAGAGGACAGTGGAAGAGGAGATCACAATCGATTCAGGTGAATTGAGTTATTTTCCGTCAAGGGAAATTCGAGTAATTTATTCTGCAAATAGGTCACAAGCCACAAGGGCACTTCTACAAGTCTGTATCTACCAGCTTTTTACATAATTTACAATAAAAACCTTACAGAAATATATAGATACAAGAAATCAAAGTACACAGAAAAATTAAATGGCACTCACCTGTGTCCTGACCGGGAATCGAACCCGGTACCTCTGGATTTCCGGCCCAGCGACTCAATCACTCGTCCACGGGAGCACCCAGCCAGCGCCCTCAATTTTGCCATCTACATTGACTTCTGTATCATTCTGGTTTAATAGGATATTAACCTAAACATATGTAACATAAAATGTGGTTTAATTTACCCGCATTTAAAAACCAACGAAGAGACAAAAAATGTTTCTTTCATGAAAAGTAAAAACCTTACAGAAATGTAAAAGTTCTGGGTAATTCTTGAAAGACATCATTCCTCTAGCCACAAATATACAGTTTCGGCCAAGTTCTACAAATTAACCAGAAATGTATTTTTGTGAGAGTGAAGACACTTCTGCGATTCATATTTTCACATAATTTAGATCCTAAAATTAAAACGTGTTTGCATGCGTTGATTTTTTTTAAACCTGACACAACTCACGAGTCCTAATGACTAATGGGGAAGTATCGAACAATGGACCAGTCGGAGAGGTTGAAGCAGTTCAACCTGTCCTTATGTAGAGTGTATGTATCGAACATAGGAGTTTTAGTTGCCGATTCGCTAAACCTAGTCTAGCTAAGAAGACTCCCAGCAAGAAACTTAGCTGAGCCCGACAATGTCGGAGTGAAGTTAATTTAGAAATGTTACCCACCACACTCGTGCTGTGTGTGTGTGGTGCGTAACGTTAAAAGTATGTATGTATAGGTACTGTTTAAATTTACAATTGCTTCGGTCTTATAAATTAAAACAGAAAATGTTGATGTGACAGGTAAATTGACTCTGCCCGTGGGGACCTCGCTGGTGATCCCCATCCACATCCTGCACCGGACCGCCAAGTACTGGCCGGAGCCCAACAAGGTGGACCCCGGCAGGTTCCTGCCCGAGAACGTGAAGCAGCGGGACCCCAACGCCTTCGTGCCTTACAGCTTGGGCCCCATGGATTGTCTGGGTAACTCAAATCAAAGATTGTAATCCTAACCTTAGGTGCCACTTCATCACACGTGTTAATCCCAAGAGTCCGATAACAGACTCTGCGAGTTTGTGTGAGTTGAACTTCAAACGATGACATTTGTAGATCCACCATGAGTTTCAAACGCAAACTAGTAGGTAATTTAACAGACACAAACTTATGTGGCGC
Source organism: Eudemis profundana (assembly GCA_947034925.1). Taxonomy (NCBI): domain Eukaryota; kingdom Metazoa; phylum Arthropoda; class Insecta; order Lepidoptera; family Tortricidae; genus Eudemis; species Eudemis profundana. The sequence continues at coordinate 11,788,770 of OX344812.1, forward strand.
AGCCCTGAAAAGACCACATTTAATAATATTGTCTTCGGTTTCCGCGATTATCACTCATAGTAATAAAACAACTTAAACGGATTAAATCGCGTATATTACTACATTTTTAAGTCCCGACGTTTCGTAACCCTTTTCAGCGTTCGTGGTCGCGGGTAGACTGAGAAAATCATAAATTTCCTCTGTCAAAATTACTGTTGTGCAAACCTACCCACTTTAAAAAATACAAATTCAATATTAGTGTTGCCAGATGGGCCTAATGTGTAAAGATGTCAGATTGTCAGTGTGGTCTTTCATACATTGGCCAGACGAAACGAAGTGTTTCCACTCGGGTGAAGGAGCACGCGGCTGATGTCAAACACCGTCGCTGTAACAGGTCTGCAGTCTGCGAGCATGTCATGGACAAACCTAGCCACTCAATCAAGTTTGATGATGCTTCGATCCTCGCTAAGGAGAAGCGCTATTTTCCAAGGATGCTTCGCGAGGCTATTGAAATCAAGAAGTATCCTAATTTCAATAGAGAAGATGGTTTGTCTCTACCACCTGCCTGGGATCCTGTATTACATCTCATCAAGGGACGGGCGAGACACGGCACTGTAAAACCTTAACACTGAACGGTGTTTGTTTCTTCCAAAAATAGCATACCTAGAGTCTTTTTGTTTAAAATATGTTCTTTTTTGCATAAGGCAAGGCTGATAAGTTTTCTTGGCGTCTTCTTTCTTATCCAGTATGCCTTTTGGAAGCGCCGCTAGTTTCTAAGGTTAGGATAGTAAGCCCTTCTGGCATGTGTGTGAACGTCTTTACACATTAGGCCCGTCTGGCAACACTAAAAAAAAATTTTCTGATTTGTTTTACCAAAAATAGCATACCTAGAGTCTTTTGCTTAAATTATTTTCTTGTTTTGCATAAGGCGTGGCTGATAAGTTTCCTTGACCTTCTTTCTTATCAAGTATGCCTTTTGGAAGCGCCGCTAGTTTTTTCTAAGGTTAGGTTTTAAGCCCTTCTGGCATGTGTGTGAACATCTTTACACATTAGGCCCATCTGGCAACACTAATATTGAATTTGTATTTTTTAAAGTGGGTAGGTTTGCACAACAGTAATTTTGACAGAGGAAATTTATGATTTTCTCAGTCTACCCGCGACCACGAACGCTGAAAAGGGTTACGAAACGTCGGGACTTAAAAATGTAGTAATATACGCGATTTAATCCGTTTAAGTTGTTTTATTACTATGACCACATTTAATGTCAAAAAACACTAATGATAGGATATCTATAGTCCACAAAATTGTTTTCTTTATAATGTTACGCTTCTTCTCATCACATAGACACTTGTGATGACGTAAGTACTCTAAAAATTCATCTCACATTTCAATCGGTTAAAGAATTTAGTACTTGTGGGATAAAAAAAACCACATTCATATCCACATACAATTATGTCCCTGAAAACGTAACACTCCTTTTTTGGGCCGTCGAGTCGTGTAAAATCGTGCTTAGATCTTCATACGGTTGTGATGATGTGTGTTACAGGTCGCGTGTATGCCGTGCCGATGATAAAGACGATGGTGGTGCGCGTGCTCCGGCACGTGAGGGTGGAGGCCGACGGCCGCCTCGAGGATCTGGACATCGACGTCGCCATCTCCGTGTCCTTCACCAAGGGCTACAACCTCCGCTCCTACCCCAGGAGGCCGAAAACTGCCAAAAATATCGCGTAATTTAAAACGTAATTTATATCGGGATTATTAGACACGTGTAGATCAAGTGCGTTATTTTGTAATACTTGTATAATAATTGAGCGTTTTAGTGTTTGTTGCTAAGCTTGTATAGAATGTACAGACGGTCATGTCTAAGGGCTCTTATACATAAACACGTTGCGATATTGTGTCGTGAATTTTTACATTGCTCCTCGTAGATTTCCACGACAAGACGTCGCAACGATGCCGTGTCGTTTTACGACGCGATATCGTAACGTGTTTGTTTATGTGTAACCGTAACAATGTGTTTGTTTATATGGGTACTTATGGATGTTTTGGGTATTTACGATTCAAAATCGTATACCTACATATTTTAATAATAAAGAATAATGATCCCCTGTCACAAATGCTTTATTTATTCAAGTATGGTGAATAGTTAAAGGTTAGGTTAGAGTGGCGAAATCGATAGGAAACGTGCAGGAACTATAGGTGGCAGCACGAAATCGACACTATATGGACAGTGAGGAAACTTATCGGGCCTGAAAAAAATAATGGTTTTAAATGTCGATTGAGAAACATTTTGTTGGATGTTCAGAACCAAACAAAATATATATTATATTGACGTTGTCCGGAACATAAAATGGTCCTTCGAGCCGGATTAATGAGTATATGGACCTGTGATCTATATTAGTGTTAACACTAGAACCGCCGCCGTGCCATTTTTGTCCCATCCGCAATTTTGATCGTCTCTAACTTTTTTATTTTTTTATTTAGGTCCATGAAACTTTTTGACTTTTAATAATTTATTGTAATTTTAAAATTCAAAATGTTTTCAAGTCGATAAAAACAATAGTTAATGAAACAAAAAAGGATTTACCTAGAACTGCCGCTGGGTCAATTTCTCCCGCCCTGTCATTATTCTAAGAATAATAAAATGTCCGGTCACTGCGGGGAATCCCGAGGAAGGAAGGGTGAAGTGAAAGTAAATAAACAATAGAGCATGGGTTCTAGCAATCAGTTGCCCTTTTTTTGTGCGTAAAAAGTGTACGTTATTGTTATCCTAAAGGAACACGACAAGTGTTATAGATATGTCTTGTCAACGTCGTAAAATAATGAACCCAAAAGAAATTTTGTCTCGTTTGAACGAAATCATGGAGGACGAATCCGATGGCGAACCCTTAGATTTTTTTCTGACGATGATTACGTACTAGAAAACAGTTTTAGCTCTTCTTCTGACAAACAGGAAGAAAATGATCACATGGAATTACCACAAGGTAGGTAACTATATTATTCTATGTCTGAAATGGGCTATTTATTTTGTATTTTTGCATTTATGTCAATAATTATTCTAATTTTATGTATTTCAGAAGCAACTCATTTGATGACCACCATAACTTAGGCACAAGATCGGGGGCGAGGACAAAGACGAGGACGAGCTCGAGGTATTCGAAGCAGTCGCGGCCGGTCACAGACCGGTAGAAGATTACCTACAATATGGACAAACTTTTAAAGAATAAGGATTTGATTTTAACTAATTAATAAACTAATAAATATGTTTAAGTATATTTACAAGTGTTTTAATCATAACTTTTATGCCTTATACTTATGAAAGTTGCAATAAGTTACAATGGGACAATTGTGTCACGGCGGCGGTTCTAGGGGGGTCTTAACTTTCGGCGGTTCTAGTGTTAATTGTTATTCTCATTACTGTTTTATAGTATACGGCGACGATCCCTTATACATTGACATTTCATCAGTTAGGTATTCGTTTATTCTTTTAACATTGGCATTGTATACAATTAGTATTTCATATTAAAATTGGGCACATGATCCTATATCAAAGTATAGGTGACATGTGATATTTAAGTTAGGATGTAAGATGACGAACCGCTATAGGTGAAAATTAATTAATTGCTTTGATGATTTGTTTTATATGAAACTTTGTTAAATTATTATTATTAATGTTTTGACGATAACAATATGAAATCAAGTTAATTGATACGTGTAATTTATTTATAATGTATTTTATACAGGGTGAAATATTTTCATTGTCCAAATTTTGACAGTGGATTCTTTAGCGAAAAATAGAAAATAGGTACGTGTTTTTTCAGTTAGTATCTTTCAGTACTAAAATGTTGAGAAACAGCAGCTGAAATATATCCTAAAATAACATACCTACGTTTGTGGATACCGTGGTAGCGCACTGCACGGGAGACGGCAACGGTTCCCTCCCCGCGACCCCTACCCCGCTCCCGCGTTGAGTCGCCGAGACAACTTACGCGTCGATACGCGTAATCCTCACGTTACTAATTTTTTTCGGACATCACATTTTTTGGTGAACATTTTACCTGAGTACATTTTTTTCTTCAGAAATGGCATCTCTTATTGATACCTAATGCATAGGAAAAATTTGGACGGTCAATAAAATTTCATTTTCAATTTGTATTGTGAAATAAATAAATCAAATCAATGTCAATGTCAAGTGTAGTAAGTCGTGACCACTCTAACTTTACGGCCATTCTCACGAAGTATGACTGCGTCTAATTACCGCGTCTCCATACATTTAGTATGAAAACAGCGTCGCGGTAATTAGGTGACCGCAGTTATACTTCGTGAGAATGGCCGTTTAATCGTCCATCATCACGATATTAACGGCGTTTCCCTTTAATGGGGCCCCAGCTTGATAGAGTACAAGATTCGGATTAGCGGCACCAGTTGGCAGCATTTTCGTTATGTAAGTTCCCTATTCCCACCATCTTGCTATCGATATAATAATAGTACATTACTACAGAGGCCGGGAATTTATAATACTTGGAAATTGTTTGTAACGTGTTATTTGTTATATTCATGTCGATTTTATATAAATAAATCTGCAAAGTATAACAAACATCGTTTATTGTTTTTTTTTAATGGCTGAACGCCGTGATGCCATAGCCCAAATAATTGTGGAATGGAAATTAAAAAAAAATACATTCCCGGCAGTATGAAATTCCATTACATACCAAGCGTCAAGCTGCATCGGAAACAAGGTATTTTGCGGCCTATTATTCGGCACGTAATGTTAACATTTCATTGCATGTTTGAGAAATAGTACATTACACAACTAGGGTGGTAATACAAGGAAAGGCCGAGATCGCAGAAGTTTGCGGCCCGAGCTGCAAGCGAGGGGCGTAAATATGCGATCGAGGGCTTTCTTTATTACCTCCCGTGTTGTGTACATCATTTTATGTCTACACTTGGCCAGAAAGGCCAGGTGTGGCATAAAATAAAATTCTGTCAAAAATTGTATTTTTAGCTTTTTATTGCCAATTGTACCTTTTTTTACCGAGCGAGCGCGAAGCACGAGTGAAGCGCCTCCGTATCTTCGTCGTCTAGCCTATTGCATTTTAAAGCGAGCGAGCGATTGAGCTTTCATAATATCGATTGAATCAGGCGTTACTTTTCGGAAGTCCATGTTAAATAAAAACAAAAATATTGCAACACGCAATATTTTTGTTTTTATTTTTCATAAATAAGCTTGGGCCAGAATGCTTTCGTATGGCTCTGTCTGTTCCGCAGTTCTTCTATAGAGATCAAATTTCTCAACTGATACTCGCGAAATTTTGTGAGCAAGTTCTATAATTATATCTAGAATGTATGTCTTCCTGCCTCGGTCTTCAGCTCACAGAGCAACTAATTTATCAAAATCAATCAAACGAGCCCAAGCATGGTGGGTTTATATAACCACCTTTTTTTATTTAAAAGTTGATTACACGATTACTCCGTCAATTATGAATTGATTTTGATGACTCCTTTTTTGTTTGAAAGGATAGAATAAGTAGGTGTATATGCTTCCTAGGTGGTCCCAGGTTTTAAGATCTGAACCCAGACTTTACCTGCGTGGATTTCCAAATTTTTACCCTTGACGGACGCCAAATAAAGGATGATATCTATAATTTTACTGAAAAAGTTGTGGACAAATTTCGAATATTCGATGCGGTTTTTTTTTGTTTGAAAACCGAATTGGCTGAGAGCGCTAAGCTAGATTTCACCAAAATCGGATTAGCCTTTTATGACAGGGGTTCCCAATCTTTTTCAGCCCGTGGGACACTTACAAGTTCAATAAGACTATTAATGTAAAATGACAAAATTCGACCTATGTTGATGTAACGTTATTTACTTGTAATACCATCAGGAATACGTGGTTAAAGTTTGTCGGGATTTGTCGGAATTATTTTTAATTTAGAATTAGTATTAGTCTATAATTCTACACCGTGGGTGCGATAACTCGCACCCACGGTGTAGAATTATAGACTAATACTAATTCTAAATTAAAAATAATTCCGCCAAGTGTCTTCCTGGCGGTAGAATGCACAGAAGCAAAGTATAAAGACAGACAAATAGTCCACTGGAGCATTCTTACAAATGGGTTGTAGTGCGTTCGTTCACGGCGTGCACATATACAAGCGCTATTATACTGTGACAGAACGCTGGAGAGAACATTGCAGGACTTGAACTCATGAATACGAATACAACAATGCTAGAGTATAATGCATAGAATGTTAGCTTACTAGCAAAGTAAGTTAAGTAAGTAGAATCAGTCTGAGCAACAACTACTCTAGAATTATGAAATCCTACAGAACATCACGCAGAGAACACATTTGCGACATCCTTGCTGTGATGAGGCCGTGACACGCATATCAATAGGCGTCAAAAACGTAACGTATATGAGTCACGTCAGTTACTGCGTTTACGGTGCGTTAACATGTTTTGAGCCGCGGTTTGGTCGTAGTATTATGAAACATTGCAGTTAGTGTTACCGCCAGTTTTGTTTCTTTTCAATTTTTTTTTAACGATGTGGAAATGCATTTCGCATACCCCCCGGCATTACCAGGCCCTTTCCCAGGCCCTTAAAAGGACCCTTCGGGGAGGTTATGTGGGGCTCAAATCCTTAGAAGGAGGAAGCATACCCACTAAAACCACACCGGTGATGGAGCCTCCGCAGCGGGGCCTGCATCCGCGGCTCGTTGCTGCACATCGGAAGTGGCTGGAACTCCTCAGGCAGGAGCTCGCAGCCGGGGTTGTGAGGGCGCTGACCTGGCGTCTAGGACGCCAAGGCCGGACTGCACCTGCTGCTTTTCTGCTGTTTCATTTCAATATATCGTTTTTCTCGCTCGCTCATTTTATATAATCATAAAACCTTTACGATTATCACGCACGCCTAATGTTGAATAACTGGCCAAGAGCATGTCGGACCATGCTCAGTGTAGGGTTCCATAGCCGTAACTATAAGGTAAAAAATACGATGTAAAAAAAGTACAACAACAAAAGAATAGCAATTACGTCCTTTTGTTGAGAAGCGCAGTTTATCGGCAATAACTCAAAAACGGTTAATTCGATCTTGTTGAAAATAATTTTCGTTGAAAGTATTAATTAAGCGTTACCTTCGTGATTTTTTTCATATTTTTCGGACGCACGGTTTAGAAAATAGAGGGGGGGGGGACACAATTTACACAACTTTCGCAGCGATTATTTCCAAATACATTCACTTAATCAAAAACATTACTTAGGAACCTTATAGTGTTTTTTAAAGAGCTGTCGAACTATGTACTACACGTTGATATTTGCTGAAAAATTTTTTTTTTACTGTTTTTAACATGTATTTATTTATTTATTTATTTATTGAATCATAAAAACATGTAACATTACAGTTGACACTAACCAAAGCGTATGGAGTGCCCCCCCTAAAAATATTTATTTTAATTATTTATATACTAAACTAAGTAGCGGCTCATAAAACACACCTATATTCCAAATTTCATCAATATCCATCATGTAGTTTCTGAGTAAAATGCCTGTGACATACGGACAGACAGACAGACAGACAGACAGACAGACGGACGGACATGACGAAACTATAAGGGTTCCGTTTTTGCCATTTTGGCTACGGAACCCTAAAAAAGGAAAAAGAAACATTTTTTTAATACCCTCTCAGATGTTCTCTTTCTGGGACCTCCCTCCTAGACTTCTACTTATCCCGATCCAATGCGACGTGTGACCCATCTTTGAAATCATGTTGAAATATACGTCCAGGTCATCCCGCCATCTCCTTCTGGGCCGACCAGACTGGGCTGTCTTAGCCCACCTTTGTGGATGCATACGGCATGGCCAGTCTCATTTGACCCAAAAAATATATGACACTTAAAATAAAAATTCCGCTGTCAAACCCGCAAAAAATCGTAAAACATGTATTATAGCAAGTATATAGCTCGCAGTGAACAGAGACCTCGCGTCGCGACTCTGATAGCTCAAGCTACTGATTTTCCTACATGCAATATTTGGATGTTTGAGGCAGATATTTTTTAAACGGTTTTATTTAGCTTACCGTGTTTGTGTCAAGTTTGTAAGTTTGTTTGGGTCAAATCTTGCGGCAGCTTTTTCAACTACTTCTACTAAACCGATTTTTATGAAACTTTGCACACAGATTCTGTTTTTTGAAATTCGAACACCTGTCATAATCAACATTGAAATTTCTGTAGATTTCAAATAACCCTCCAAATCCAAGCAACTTTCAGAAAGAGGGATCGCGAGTTCCAGTCGCGTGACGTCCATAGAACCCGATTCCCACCGGTTTGCCTATTTTAAAGCATATAACCGGTGATGCGGCGCGGAAAAAATGCGATGAAGGACCACCCGGTTGTCCGGGAATACGTGGACCCGAGAGACGAAGGTCCCTATAGGGTCCGAAGGCGAGATGGGCTGTATGCGGAATGGAGCACGCCTTACCTTTATGAAATGAGTGAGCGAGAGAGATGATATTATGTCGAAAGGAACAAAACTGGCGGTAACAACCGGAGTATGTACAACTCCTGAAGAAAAAGTAATCCAAATCTGCTTCACCTTTACTAAGAAAAGAATATATTTGACGCCACTGGCGAGTTCACTCACTGCTCGCTGCGAACTACTTACGACTGACAATAAACTTGAAATTGATGTGTATAGATATGTGTTTCATAGGGTATATTTTAGGGTTTATTGGTCGTTTGAACTTGAAATTAGTGACCACTATAACTCACCTATTATTGAGGATCATTTAAAATGGTCGTAAGTAAGACATATAGTACAAAAGTCCAGTTTCATTAGACCTATGCCATCTTTAAACAATGTGAATAAGTACTAATTCGTTTTTATTTTAATTTATCTACATGACCTCGCTGGCGCAGCAAAACTATGAGCTCACTCAATTTCTCTGGAATGGAAATAGGTACCTATCTAAGCGCCTGCTCCGACCGGGAGTATTTCGCGCGCTCAAGGTTTTTGAGTATAGCTTCTATATTTATTGACAGATTTTCAAGATTTAAACTACGTTATGAAGCTTAGTACATTGTTTATGTCTTTGTAGTACCTACATTTGCATAACTTAATGTTTTTAGTTTTGCTGTAAAACATCAATTTCCGTTTTAATGCCCATAGAAGGCCACCGGCGAATTTGCGGCGAGTGTCGTCACACACAACACAACTGTCATTGTTGTGCATTTCCTTAAGCATCCTAGCGATGTGCCAGACTTCGTAGCGTTTTTCGATATTCAAATATTGGTAGGTACTGTATAAATGTGCCCCTTGTATCTATGTGCCCCCTCCCCCTACACTTCGCTGCGGGTTTCGCGGGACTCCTGTATTGAAACGATTTCGTTGCTTACGAGTTCTATAAAAATAATAATGTAACACTACATTTCTCAGATTTTTGTTCCGTGATATCCAATATAGTGACAAAATGAATTATTAATAATTATGAAATCACAATGAGTTCACTCATACCTAATATTGTTCAATATTTACCTATTAAAATTCACCTTAAGAAGTCATATTCTTGTTTTTTTACTACTAATAATGCATTTTCTTACGAAACATTTCGTCGTTGTTGACAAATGCCTGCCTCTGTCTACGGTTGAAACAAGACTAGGTAGCAGTGGCGTGGCGTCCAAAGAACTCGATTCCTACCGGCTTGCCTAATATCAGGCATTTGACCACCTTATTCTACAGCTCTTAAGGAAAATGTACCTACGTCAAATCTGCACCGGCTTGCCTGAGGATGCCGGCTTACGCCACGCCACTGCTAGGTAGGTACAATGCAGTATAATATAAATGTTCTAAAATATTTGTACCTACCTACTGTGTTTTAAATCTAATTGATTGTTCACCATAATTACTATGCTAAAACACAGTAAAAAACGTGATACTCTTATTTTAATTGGTATAATAGGTATGAAGTACTTTCAATATTACCATGTAAAACACAGTAAGAATATTTCTCGTTATTATTTAAGTGGTTGAACTGTCGTAAATATAAGAACAAAATACGAAAGCAAACTTACTGTGGTTTAGACTGGCGTTTGGCTATTTTCAAATGTTTTACTGTGAGCTTGACTGCGTTTACTATGCATTAGATTGAACTTTGTTCTTCAGTCGCGTCTCCGACGCTGTGAGAGACGGAGACGGACCGAGCGTGTGTAACATTGGGCTGTCGGTAAACAACAGTGCAAAAAGTGAGTTTCGAGAAAAATGCAAAAAACCCTTTCAAAGCGGTTTTTTTTCGACTTCTCTATGATTATTTCCAGACATTTAAATGTGAAAATATAGAATAGAATATACGTAATACGAATACACAAACTTTTTTTTCCAACTGCATTTTTAAATAAATTATTGGTATTTTTCAAAAATGTTAGGCACCTTGTACTGTACTCTCGGAATGATGTAAAAATACAATAAAGGCAGATTAAAGTGCAGTAAATATTATCGGGTTACTGTTTACAAACCTCGTTCAATCATAGAGATTGCGGTGATTGCATACTAACGTACAGTATTCATAGCTATTTACTGTTGTTTACGATTTATGTTCAAAATTTTGTAGGTAGGTATTGAATTTTAATTTATTTTTTTGCTTTTTCGGCCAAAATGGTCCGCAATTATAAACGTTAAACTGATCGCGGTAAATGGGAGGAAGAAGACATGAGAAGAGCTATTATCACACTGTATCCCGCCCGGTTATATTCGAGGGTACGGCGTGAACATAATTGTGGAAAGATGAAAAAAACGATTAACTACTCACCTTTCAGAAAAAACATATAATATAAAGGAGTGCTACGTACAGGACCTTTCAATAGTTTAGGCTAACAGAAGGAGAATAAAGAAAGTCGGTTAGTATATGACAAATTTATTCTTATTAACCCTCTGCGACTGGGGTGGTAGTCTGTCAGACACCGCCAAACACATTTCAAATTGCCGTTCAGCTGCTTGGCGTGATATAACCCTGTCTCGCTCAGTACCTTCCTAGAACCATACGCGGCATTGAACAATGACCCCCGAACGGCGACACTGTGCACAGTTTTGGAGTTATGAGCTACGGGTGTCCCACAGACGCAACAATTTAAGCAATTTAAGTTGATTCTGACAGACGTCATCTCATAAAAATCATGTATAGTTCTATAGTGTCTGTGAGTCGTCACCTCACAAAAATATTTTTATTTCTAGTGTCTATCAGACGTAATCACATAAATAATATTTATTTTAGATTCCCCGTCAAGGCATGAGGAAGGTAAAACCATTAAAATGTAGTCACATTGGGCTACCCATGACCACTGCACAACAAATCAGTGAAGGACTGGAAGAATTACACGAAGAAGATCATTTCAGTGACGTTGATGACTTGTTTGAAGACTTAATTAGTGTCAACATTAAGACTGATTTGTGCCTAAACCTATCTACAGAAGTTTTTGATTATTTTTTCATGTTCACAGTTTATGTTCATAAGATGAAAAAATAGTCAAGTTTTAAAAAGTTGTTGTTAATTTTTTTTTCATAAATAAGTAAAGTAAAATAGGTAAACAAGGTTAAAAATTTGATCACATTAAAGATTATCTTCTATTTCATATTTGTTTTAGTTAAAACCAAGTCTTAATACGTAATTAGATAAATTATGTATTTAATAATTATTTTAACACAATATAGTTTATCATTTTCATAATAATTAAAAAGTTATGCCCCAGTAAAAATGACGTCTGGCAGACTCCACGTCAGTAGGATGTTACCAATAAAGTCACCTCAGTCGCAGAAGGTTAATATCGGCTTGTGGCCTCAAGATACAAAATTCAGCGTTACCTATAATATTATATTATGTATACGATATTAGCCTGCGAAAATCCGAATCTAGGGCTCTCGCTGGTTAGGACGCGTGCCGACACTGCGCGCCCTAGAGTGTTTTTATAAAGCCGGAGGCGTGGAGGGAGAGCAGCCCTCGCCCGCCATGACGAAGCGCGGGAACGAGTGAGGCGAGCGGCTGAGGCTGGTCGCCGAAGGCGACCAACAAGCCGAAGCTGCGGAGCCGAGCGAAGTGGCCGTGCGCCGTCATGCAAGGGCGGAAGGGCTGCTGTTCCCGCAGCGCCGGAGATACGGAAAGTCACTATTGACATTAAAAACGAGCTGCTACCAGAAAACTGTGGTGTGCGGATGTGTTATGCGCTCCGATTTAAAGTCATTCGTCGAAAATTTTACAAGTGCTTGAAATTTGGTTGGTTTATAACAAAGGGGCCGTTGGGGGAAATGACTTTAACAAAAAACTTAAATAGGCTGAACGAAAAAGGCGGCCAGAAAGCGGCTTTTTCCGTACGCGCAGCGTGCGGAAAAAGTCACTTTATTGCCAGGTGTGGCATAAAGTAATTGAAAAAATTAAACCGACTTCAAAAAAGGTTAAAATAAAAGTTTTATGGTAACTTTTGTAGAGGTCGGTGCCAGCCTTAGTACATACATTACATAATGTACTCATGTAAATATTTCTTTAAAACTAAGGCTGGCACCGACCTCAAAAAAGAAGTTACCATAAAACTTTTATGTTAACCTTTTTTGGAGACGGTTTAATTTTTTAAATTACTTTATGCCACACCTGGCAATAAAGTGACTTTTTCCGCACGCTGCGCGTACGGAAAAAGCCGCTTTCTGGCCAAGTATAGACATAAAATGATGTACACAACACGGGAGGTACTAAAGAAAGCCCTTGATCGCATATTTACGTCCCTCGCTTGCAGCACGGGCCGCACACTTCTGCGATCTCGGCCTTTCTTTGTATTACTACCCTAGTTGTGTAATGGACTAATTTTATGTCTCTCCTCAACAGTTTCTAGGTAATATTAGTGGCCAAAATTTACTATTAGATGACAATTTTAGCTGAATTTTGACGATTAATTAATGTGGGTTGAGTTATATTTTAAGCGTACTGAGTTAAAAAATTAGAAGCTAATAGCATATCTTTTTTGATGGCATATATTAAGATTTTAGATGTCTACTGCTTGAATGCATGTTACAAGTTTAGATGCTAAAAAATAACCACCATGCTGAGTTGTATTTAGAGTGGCCTACATAGAAGATAAGTAGTGGCTAAGATAGTATAATTCAGACGCTCGGTAATTGTGGCTGACTTAGTAATTTAGATGGCAATGTAGATTTTTAGAGGCGAATAATGCTATTAAAAAGAAGTCTGTTTAATTAGCACCCAAATCGAAATAGCTTCCCTTCCCTAACACAAAAATTCGGAAAGTTAGCAGGGTAAGCTTTACAACCGTTCAGCGTTCTGTCAAACCATTCATCGTTCACGACGCCTCTCACAGTCACGTTCACCGCGTCGACTTTCATGAGTTTGGACAATGCATCAGGCACGACGTTGTCGGAGCCCTTCCTGTGCTCAATATCAAAATTAAATTGAGACAGTCGGCAACCCCAACGCGCTAACCTGCCTGATGGATTTTCCAGCTTCATAAACCAACGCAATGAGACGTGGTCCGTAATCACCTTAAAGCGACGTGAACCCAAATAAGCTTGAAACTTCTCGACAGAGAAAATCACCGCAAGAGCTTCCCGTTCCGTAGCACTATAATTTCGCTCACTCTTGTTTAGAGAGCGGCTGACATACGCAATGGGATGCTCTTGACCTTCTATCGTCTGTGAGAGCATTCCGCCAATACCATATGAGGAAGCGTCGCAGTGTACAGCAAACGGTTTATCGAAATCCGGAACAGCTAAAATTGGTACTGACACTAGCGCATTCTTCAATGTATTAAAGGCGTTATCGGCCTCTACAGACCAACAGAAGGTCGGTGCATTCTTTCCCTTCGAGGTCAATCTATTTAAGGGAGCGGCTATGGTCGAAAAATTCCGGATAAAACGACGGTACCACGAGCACGTTCCCAAAAATATCTTCTCCTCCCGAGAAGTCGTGGGAATGGGAAAGTTCAAGATGGCTGAAATCTTCTGGGGATCCGTCCTCAAACCAAACTCGTCGACGACATACCCCAGGTACTTAATGGACTGTCTAAAGAAGTTAGACTTCGCAAAATTGATAGTTAAATTTGCCATCTTCAATCTTTCCAACACACGATTTAAGAGTACTAAGTGTGTCTGAAAATCCGAAGAACATATGACGATATCGTCTATGTAACAGTATACCATGGCGTTTTCTATGTCGCTGGTTAGATTGTGGTCAATCAGCCTATCCATAAGACGTTGCTGTCTTGCCGGCGCACCGGAAATTCCAAACGGCATGACGCAAAATTTAAATAATCCACGACCAGGTACCGTAAAACTGGTTTTCTCCTGCGACCTTTGCTGCAGAGGAATCTGCCGGAAGGAAGAGCTAAGATCGATAGACGAAAGGTTCCTTTAAACAAAAAACGTAACACTGATGTCTACTCCAGCAGTCCAGTTCCTTATGTCTAGAGACCGGATTTGAAGTAGCGATCTCAATATTACCCCTTTTTTTGTATTTTCTTGAAAGCTTAGAGTCTCATGAACTTTTAAAAATAACATAAATTCATTAAAACCAGTTTTTTTTTAATTTTAAATCTAGTGCGAATATTTAACTGCGACTTACTTGAACACGAAACTTTCACTTTTTATATTGTTTTGTGTAACTTAACTAAAAGTTAGGAAGCTGAATATTTTATGGGAGAAAGTACAGTTAATAAGGATAATATCACAAAAAGAAACACGCAAAAATAACCTACCAAAAAACCTACCTTTTTTTTTTTTTTTTTTTTTTTTTTTTTGGCGCTGTGGGAAATGCTTTACGCATACCCCCCGGGCTGGGTAGGCCATTGGTGGGGGGTTATGTGGGACTCCCTCCTCTCACGCCCCTCTGCTCGTCAGAGGGGGGGAGGAGTATACCCACTAAAACCCACAGCGGCGTTTCTCCTCGTTGCCGTTTGTGGGGTGCTTAGGGATCGAAACATTCACCAGAGCACCCCCGGCTGCCCCGGCCTGTTTATCGCCGGGGCCCCGCGCCAGTGGAGGGGAGAGTCAGAAACGCTTGACTCTCCCCCCAGACGTGTAGGGCGTGCAATGCGGGTTCCCCAACCCGCTGCCCTACTGAGGGGGGTCAGACTGCGGCCTGCACATACTGCAGTCGCCGTCTCCCCCTCCGCCTGCGCCGGAGCGGGTGCGCATCCACACTGTCCTCGCGCTCCCGCTCCGTGGCCTCCTTTTGCGAAATGACACTCTCGCAAAAGGAGGCCACTGCCTCCCAGTTCCTCTCGCTGCTCAACATTAATTCTATAATGTTCTGCAGCGAGAGGTTATCGGTATTGAGCACCGTTAACAGCTTATTCCGCTCATTGCCCCATTGGGGGCACTCCTCCACCGTATGTCGCGCGTCGTCCATTTGGGACGCGCAGTACCAGCATTGGGGGCTCTCTTCCCTGCCTATCTTATGCAGGTAGTGGCCGAAGCACCCATGCCCGGTCACCACCTGCGTTACCCTGTAGGTCAGGGCCCCATGCCTCCTATCTAGCCACTGGTCGAGTGACGGGAGGATGGCCCCTACGGTGCGAGCACCGTAGGGGGCACCCTCCAATTCTGTCTTCCAGCGCTCCCTCATTCGTTCCGTCGCCAGACGGCGCGCCCTTTCCACCTCCTCCGGGGGCGGGTAGACTCCCCGGGCCCTTGCCTCAATCCGCTCCTGGTATCGCTCTGCCAGCACCTGGGCGTCTAGTTCCCAGGGCGGGGTGCCCGCGAGGAGGCAAGCCGCCGCATGGGACCCGGTGGAGTATCCCCGGATTGCTCTCAGAGCAATCGTCCTCTGCGGACGTCTTAGTGCGGCCTTATTCTTGGCCGACAACCTATTCGCCCAGATTGGGGCCCCGTATAGCGCCATGGACCGAAGGACTCCAGCAAATAGCCGCCGGCAGGGAGCCTTCGGCCCTCCCACGTTAGGCAGCAGCCGGCCCAGGGCTGCTGCGGCGCCCACAAGACGCGGGGCCAACCTTTGAAAGTGGGTTTCAAACGACCATTTGCGGTCCAGAACAAGCCCAAGATACTTAAGGTCGGGCTTGATCTGGACCGCTTCCCCCCCTACCGTAATAGCCTGGCCCGGGCGCAACCTCCAGCCACGGCCTCCAATGGTGAGCGCCTCCGTTTTGGGGAGCGACACTCTGAGCCCGAGGAGCTGTATGCGACCAACTGTGAGATCGGTCGCAACTGCGGCTCTCCTGAGCACCTCCTCGAGCTCCTTCCCGCGCGCGGCTACGAGAGTGTCATCTGCGTAGCAGATCGTTATTGTGCGCGGGAGTAGTGCTCCCCTTATCGCCCAGTCGTAGCCGATGTTCCACAGGAGCGGTCCCAGGACGGACCCCTGTGGAACACCGCACGACATGCGCCGTGACCGCCTTTCCCCCCCCACTTCGTAGAGCACTACCCTGCCGGATAAGTAGTGCTCTACGACCCTCCTTAAGTAGGGTGGCACTCCGTGATAGCGGAGTGCCTCCCCAATCACCCCGTAGGGTAGACTCCCGAAGGCGTTGGCTATGTCTAGGGACACTGCGACAACGCCCTCGCCCCTGCGAACCGCGTCAGCCCTGAAGTCCCCCAGGGCACTGACCGCGTCCATCGTGGAGCGTCCCATCCGGAACCCGAACTGGTGCTCACTCAGATTCGGGCCCGTATCGTCCAAGTGCCGGACGATACGGGAGGCCAGGATCCTCTCATAGAGCTTCCCGGCCTCGTCCAGCAGTACGATGGGACGGTATCCAGACGGAGAGTCAGCAGGACGCGACTCTTTCCGCAGCAACACGAGTCTACCCTCCTTCCATAGACCTGGAAAGACCCCCTCCTTCAAACAGTCATCCAGGAGTTCCCGAAGGCGGAGACCGAGGTGCCTCAACGCCAGCGGGAGGATCTTTCCAGGCACCCCATCCGGCCCTGGGGCCTTGCTCGGTGCGCGCAGACGGCTCACTGCCACTTCAAACTCCGCGTCCGAGATCGGCGGCGGCTCCAGAAGAGGAGCCTCCTCAGCCGGGACCACCATCGCAGGAGGGACGAAGTCCTGCGCCTGCGGGAAGAGACCCTCTATTACCCTGTTGAGGAGTTCCGGCTCAAGGGAGTCCATGGGGGGGGCGTGTTTCAACTTGTCTCTGACAAGCTTGTACGGCCGCCCCCACGGGTCTCTGTCTAGAGTGGCCAGGAACTCCTCGCGCGCCTCGTCCTTTCGCCGCGCTATCGCTACGGTTAGGGCCTCTTTGGCTTCCCGTAGGGCCTCGTGCAGAGCCTCCTCCTCCTCGGGCGTGTGCCGCCTGCGCCGGCAGTGCGTATAGGCCCGACGGGCCGCGTTACAGGTGGTGCGGAGGGCCGCAATCTCCGCACACCACCAGTAAACCGCCTTTTTGGCCAGCAGTCGCTTTGTGCGGGGCATTGACGCATCACAGATGGCAGTGAGCGCTGCCCGGAAGCGGACTGCCCGCCCTTCCACCCCTAGGGTGATTGGCGGGGGAGCACACCATGCCTCCACCATGGCTGCCTCCTCCGCCATCTCCCGGTCCAATCCCGCGAGGGACCACCTCGGGAAGGTACTTCCCGCTCTTCCACTGGGAGCGGTCTGCTGACCCGGTGGGGAGACCCTGAGCCGAATGTACCGGTGATCGGATAGGGTCTCCACGTCTTCTAGGACGCGCCAATCCAAGACGCGTGCGGCTATTGCAGGGGTCGCAAAGGAGACGTCCACTATGGACCCTCCCTGCCGCCGCACGCAAGTGTTGGCCACGCCCCGGTTTAGCACCACCAGGTCCAATGTCGTCGCCCAGTTCCCCAAGGTGGTCCCTCGAGGGTCTGTGTTGGGGCAACCCCACGCTGTGCTTTTAGCGTTGAGGTCTCCCAACAACACCACCTGAGCCGGTGCAGCACGCCGCACTACCCCCTCCAGGCCCTGGAGAAACTGCTCGAAGGCCCTTAGCGGCCGGTTGGGGGAGAAGTAGACCGCAATGATCACAGCGGTCCCCCATTTGGCCGCCACAAAGCCCGGTCCCTTCGCCGTCTCCACCAGGGGCGGGAACTCTCCCATTGGCGGCGTCACCATCGCGACGCTGCCGTCCGCAGCCCCTACCCAGTTGGGGCGTGGCAGGACAACGTATGGCTCTGCCACTACAGCCAGGCTAATACCCCACTCCGCCATTACCTGCATGAGCAGGTCTTGGGCTCGGGCGCAGTGGTTGATATTGCACTGCACGACCTCTAGATCTTTGTGAGGTTGTGCTGGCATTAGATGTCCATACGTTGTCCCTCGTCATTGGCTTGCGCCGTTCGAACGGTCCCCTGCGTCTTATGGGGGATCTCGACTCCTCTCGTGGTAGGTGGGGCACACGAGAGACCCGCCATAATATGGCCAGCTGGGCGTTTTGCCAGGTGGCAGACCGCGCAAAATGGGGTGGCTCTGCACTCTGCCATTCGGTGTCCCGGTTTGCTGCAGCGGAGGCAAAGCTCACCCCTGTCTACTAGGGAGGGGCAGGTCGACCGCGTGTGTCCCACCCCGAAACACCTGTAGCACCGGAGCGGCATCGGCGGCAGTGCCTTAATCGTGGCAGCGGACCAGCCCACCACCAGTCGGCCCAATTTGATGAGCACGTTGGCCGCTGTCACTGGACAGGTCACCAGCGTGGCCCCTGTGCCGCCCCTGTCGAAGCTGATGCTACCCACCCTAATCTGCCCTATTAGGCAAGCTCCCTTTTCGGCAATTGCCGTGGCTACCGCCTCTGCGGTGGCCGCCTCATCCAGGCCCGTCACAGATACCCTGGCCATGGATACCGGCCGGTACACCCTCGCTTCCTCGCCAACCAGATCGCTAATCTTCGCGAGGAGCTCATCGGCCGCCCGGCCGCTATCGTTGCCAGGGACCCTTATAACGCGCGCTCCGTCAGCAGACTTCCTGACGGATACGTGTTCAAGCCCCACCTCCTGAAGCCGTAAGGACGAGGTTATTTTGGTCATCACGGAGGCGTATGTTGCCTCCGTGTCCGGCTTCAGGGCCACCACGATAGCGGCTCCCGAGTGGGTCGGGAGCCTCCTGGGGGTGGTCGGTGACGGCTTGGGCGGCTTAGTGGGCCGAGCAGCCGAGGCCCCTGAGGGGGTCTTCTTCTTCCTTCTCACCACCTCCGACCAGGCAGCTTCCCTGGAGGGGGGTGGTGGGGCATTAGGTGCCACCTGCGGCTGAGGGGCAGCCTTCTTAGTCCTGGGGGCAGGCTTTGGGGCCGGAGCCGGCCTAGCGGGAGGCATTAGCGTGGAGCCCGTGTTGGCCTTCGCTTTCTTGCTGGCCTTCGCTTTTTTGTTGGCTTTCGGAGCCGGTTCCTCGATTGCTCTTGGGGCTGGCTGGGGGGCCATGGGGGCCTCCTTTGGTGCAGTGACAGGCAGCGGGCCCGGCAGCAAGCTGCAAGTTGGGCCGGCCTCTCGCTGGCTGTGGGCAGCCTCTCTCCTTCTGTCCGCCGCCAAGGGCGGGCGGAGAATCGGCGCTGGGGGGAGAAGACTCCTCACCTCCTCGATGCGGGTATTTACCATGCTGCCCACTGTCAGCAGCAGGTCCCTCTTTAATTCTTCGCGGAATTCCGCCAGCAATCCCGCTAGGTCCTCAGGGCGCTGCTCCTTCTCCGCTGGGGCCTGATCCTTCCTCTCCGCGAAAGCCCTCCGGAGAGCCTTGGTCTCGTCACGCAGGATTTTCAGTTCCTCTTTCATGCGGCGGTTGTCTGCCTTTAGGATCCTCATTTGCTCATCCTCTTGTCGGCAGCTCAGGGTGTCCATGGCTAAGGTGATGCTTCGGCAAGCCCGGTTAATCTTCCCCCAAACCTCGCCTTTGAGGTTTCCGGACCTGCCGACCTCGGCTACCACGCACTGGGCGGCCTCGCGGACCTCTCTAATTATGTCCTCATCCAGGACCACAGGAGGCTCAGGCTCCCGTTCGGTCGGGTTGCGGTCCCTCTCCTTGAGGAGCGTCGATGGACTGCTCCTCGCTACTGCTCCTCGTCCCTTCCCAGTCCCCCGCGTCTTGGAGGGGGTGCTGCAGCAGGTCTCCTCTACAGCCGGTGACTCACAGTCCTCCCACTCGGATGGTTTTAGGCGGGCCTTCGCCTGCGTCAGACCCACGTGGTGCACTCTGGAGCCCCTGCCTTTCCCTCTCCTCGCCGTGCTGACCTTAGGCCGCACGGGGGCCTCGGGAGCGGTTGGATTGGGCCTTTTCCTAAGTTTAAGCGCCGTGCTCAAACTCCCCTCCATGTTTTTGGGCCTCTCCTCGTTGCCCTTGGGTGCCGCCGGCCCTATGTTGGGCACCTCTATCCCCTGCAGCACAACTACCGGCTGCCGTCGCAGCTGCTGCAGTGTTCTCTCCGTGTCCGTTCCATGTATTCCAAGTTTCGTGGTGTCCGCGTGCGACTTCGGGCCGCAGGCTTCCACCTCCCTATCAACTAAATCCAAATCGTATGCGTTTTCAAAGTCCGTTGTCAATGAGCCATGGTCGTGTTCACGAAGGTCGGCAGTCTGCCGACCTACGAGGCGATTGTTGCCCACCCCATAATACGCAGGGCAACCATCCACCGGAGTGAATGGACGGGATTCCCCCTCTCGGGGACCCGCCTGGGGACTGTTTTCACAAGTCGCCTGATCCATCCTGGAAACTCAATGCTCCACATCGTCGTCTCTTTTTTCAGGGGTGAGCTCCCCTGTCAGCGCACCCAACATGTTAGGCGCGCCCATCCCGCCTGACAGACCCTTGCGGGCCCCGCCGGGATATGTGCCGCTCTTTGTCTGGTCTCTCACCCCAGGCCTGTCCGGTATGGGTAGCCCTGTCCGGCGTAGCCCCGAGGATCATTGAGACACGCAAGCCCCCCCACCACGGCAAGGTGGCAGCACTTCAGGGGGGACCAAAAAAAAAAACCCCTACCTAACCTAACCTAACCTAACCTACTTTAAGATCTCCTATTTTTAAATAACAGCAATTGTTATAGGTATCCAATAAAGCAAAGAAATAGTGTTTAATACTTGTTCATAATTTTATTTTATTGATATTGATATATATTACAATGTCACTAACAGTTAATTATACTAGGCATGACATAATTTAATTTGATTATGGTTAGGTACATTATTTATTAATAATAATAATAACATGCACAAAGGTACGTTAATTCAGCTGTTGACTATGGTGCTCGAGGCCATAATGGTCTCAAGATACCGTCCGGCTGCGGCTAAAAGTCTCGGTTCGGAAGTCCAGAAAAGGTCAAGCGTTTCGTCCTGGTCGAGTATGTCGTTAATATACTTTATAGCGCGATGTAGTGGCGAGTTGGACAGTGCCTTAGTACGGGTGGTCGGGAGGCAGAGCAGGGGGAGTTTGCGAGGACGCATGTAGTGTCTAGTAACTGGAGGAACATTTAGTGAAATCTGTGCCAACATATAGGCATTGTATATACTTCCTCGCAGCACACGGAAAAAGAATCGAACCAGCATGAGATTGCGACGTGGTTCAAGCGCCTGGTATCCAACCATTCCTAGTACATAAGGCGTTGGATATAGGTAAGGGTAATAAAAATATATTTTTTTAAATAAATATCTAGCAAAGGTTTTTTGCACCCTTTCAACTGTAGCTATGTACTTTGCTTCACATGGGTTCCAGACTATGGCGTTGCTGTCGACTTTACTCCGTACATATGAATAGTACAAGATGTTTAATGCTTGTCGGCTGTAGAACTGCTTGGTTTGGCGTATTATGAAACCCATGCGCTTGCGTGCGGCTGTACAAGTTTCGATAACCTGGTGGTGAAATGTTAACTGTGAGTCGAACCATGTGCCAAGGTCTTTACCAGGGATTCCCGTTTCAGTTTTTCACCTGCTATGGAATATTTTTCATAAAGCGGTTGCTTGGAGCGCGTATAAGTAACCACCGAACATTTGGTGATATTGAGCGTGAGAGAATTGGACTTACCCCACTCGTGTACTCTGTCTATGTCAGACTGGAGCAGTGCGGCGTCATGTGAGCCGTTCACTGGGAGGGTTAGTTTAACGTCGTCGGCAAAAATAAGACAAAAAGAATGTGTAATTTGTGATAGTAGGTCATTAATTAATATTAAGAAAAATAAAGGTCCGAGGTTTGAACCTTGACCTATACCGGAAGTGACCTGGTAAGATGTTGATGTACATCCCAAGTATTGCACAAACTGAGTTCTATCAGATAAATAGTCTGCCACGAACTCCAGAAGGCTTAGCGACAGACCACACAGTGCCAGCTTGTACAGTAACGTTTTAGTGTCCACTCGATCGAACGCCTTCTGGAAGTCGAAGTAGGCTACGTCTACCTGATTTGCACTGTCCATATTGTTCGCAATAAACGTGGTGATACTTAAAAGATTCGTGGAGGTCGATTTTTTTGGTAAAAAACCGTGTTGTTCGTCACAAAAACCGGCCTTTAGTTGTTTGAATAGCCTGGCATGAACCACTGCTTCAAAGATCTTTCCAAACGCGCACAGGACAGCGACAGGTCTGTAATTGGTTATATCTGATTTTGAACCGGCTTTATGTATCGGAATAACTTTAGATATTTTCCAACGATTGGGATACTTTCGTGTTTTGATCGAGAGATTAAAAATAAACTTAAGAGGTGCTATAAAGGCTTCATGACAGTCCTTTACGATTACTTGAGGGACGCCATCAGGTCCCTGAGTGAATTTCGAAGAGAGTTTTTTTAGTGCTACACGTATATCGCCTGAATAAACCTTGTTGACGATAGCCCCACCGAACCCCGACCCAACTGAACATCGTCTAACTAAGACCCTGAACATGTTTTGTAAGTAGCTATAAGCCCTAGGACTACTTCCTAGAACCATGTTTTATAGTTAGTACGTAAGTGAAATATTTAAGTATTTTACGAGTTTTTGCCCGTACAAGAGGCCATATGTGTAGTGTAACGACTCATTAGCACTTGTGTAAACCTTAGAACCCGATCCCCCTATCTAGAGCTTAGATAAAGACTCGTAACGAATGTGTAAATCGAGTGTACCCAGACTTCACTGGCAACTAGTGCTAGGAGCGGCCAGTGAACGATTTGGTAGGAGATCTCGACACACCCACTCGAGGCTTCTACCGGTCAGAGCCAGCTTACCATGAGGATTGTGAGGCGATGCATATAGCACGCTCATAATTACCATAAGGATTGTGTAGTCGAGTATATAGTACGTTAGTCGTTACCATAACGTAAAACGGCAAAGAGCGAAAGTTTTCGAACAACTTTGTGTATCAATGCCCTATAATTTCTCGGTCTGACCACGAGAATTCAGCGTAGGATGGTATCATTCTGAACGGAATTTTCCATCACGCAATATGTTGTAAGTATTGCGCAACAATCGCTTGCTTAAATACGCCGGGAGCTCATTTGGAGACCAGTTGGCGTCGTGAACCCAAGTAGTAAACTCATAGTGAGAAACAGAACCGAACCAGTAGTGATCCGATCCGAACATAGTGAACCAATCTAGATCCCCTAGCCTATGACCTAAGTGAAGTCTAGGTAGGACTTAAAGTCAGTGAAACAGTATTTCTTTATTACGTGTTGCGGCCCGAGCCGCCCAACTAAGAACAAG
Organism: Eudemis profundana; assembly: GCA_947034925.1. NCBI lineage: Eukaryota > Metazoa > Arthropoda > Insecta > Lepidoptera > Tortricidae > Eudemis > Eudemis profundana. The sequence goes on from OX344812.1 coordinate 11,812,361, forward strand.
TATTCTTTTAATAGTGTTTAGCGTGTAAATAGCTTATAGGGAAGTATGAACATTATTAACTATTTGATACTGATTCGCTGATTGATTTTTGTGTGACTATTTCTGTGTTATATTCCGTGTAATAGATTTAAGTGTTGTGTTTAAAAGATGGTTAAGCCAGCGTCGGGTTTGTTAGTGTCATTCTTCCCGCGTGGTAGAACCCTAGGAAGGGCACACTAGAGTCAGTGATTTAAAACAATATAAGTGTTAAATCTGAACCTTTGTTTTGAGCCAATCGATCCCTTAGTAATTAAAACTCCAGGAGCCTTACAACCTCCTGTGTATGAACCTGAAGAGCTATCGTAGCTGTATAATCTGTTAACTTCGGGACCTCACGAGATCCGTGAGTGCGTCGTTAACAGTTTTTGGTCCTTCGAGCCGGATATAGAATCAGTGAGTGAACATCATCAGACCCTGAGTTGGTCTTCAGATCCTTGAACCTGGGAAAGCCCGGAATACGAACCCCTGATCCATTTCACGTATAGACGTGAAGTTCCGGGATTTTTAAAATCATTATTTACGATTTTATCGAATTGTTTCTGTTTTTCCAAATTTTTTGTGAGTGCTCTAACTTAGTCAATTCTCGTGATAATCACGAAATTCGACCTGATCCTGAACCGCGTACTCTAGGAGTACTGCTAGTGTAAATTGTAGATTTTTCCCGAATATTTTTGCGCAACGACGCAATTTATTTTTGGAATTTCCAAGTGCTCCAAAGCGGTCAAATATTGTGCGAATCACAAATTTCGACCAGAACCCGAACCCTGAACCTGTGGAGCACCGATCCTGTGACTTTTATAATTTTTGGAATTATTTAATTTTTAAATTATTTTACGCCGCGACGTAATTTCAATTAAAAATTCATTTGGCTCAAAACTCAACCAAAATCAACGAAATTTAAAACATAGTTTGCAAACCAGTAAAAAGTAATTTAGAGCCACTCGTGACCAGCAAACTTGAACAACAAGCATCCGATCCAGTTGTTGCAAGTCGAACGCTAGGCACGAACGAACCTGTATAGATAGAACCTGACCGATCAGCTGTTTCTGTCTCCCGTGTAGATTGTTCGCGTAACAATATCGTGTGTGAACCATGGTGCTGACTAGGAGCCAGTCAGACCCCCAGGAGGCGGACGCCCGCCGTCGCCAACTGCAAGCGCAGTCAGGCGAGCAGAGCGGGGCGCCCCTCCGCAATCCCCGGCTGCAAATGCAGTCAGAACCGAGGGACTCACCGGAGTCACCTCCAACCGACACCACCGAGCAGCGGGAAGAGCTGGAAGAGCTACTTCGCCGCAACGAAGAGCGTCGCGCTAAGCGCCACGCCGAGGAGCGCGCCGAGGCGGAGCGCGCTGCGCGCGCAGCGACGCATGCGCAGGCCGTGCGTGCGCAGGCCGCGCATGCGCAGGCCGCGCATGAACGAACCACCAATAAACAGCTTGCAGAGCCAGGAAACCGTGAGCTGTCGAACCCTTATTTATTCTCAAGTGATCAACCTATCCCGCGTGTGAACCCGAACTTAGAAATGCGTGCGCGTGTGCCGGAGCGAGTCGTTTTCGCAGATCAAGTGCCATCGACGTCGCGGGCACCGCCGACGATCCGATCCCAATGTAGCAGTAATACAGAACTACGTAAACGCGAGGCGCAGCTACTGGCCGACCAGGAACTAGCCGCGTTACGTAGGCGCGAGATAGATTTAGAAAAAGAGTTAGTACATAAACGCTTAGCCGTTACTATGGAGCGCATCGATGCCGAGGGATCCCGCGACGGTGACTACCGTGCCGGGGGCTCGATGGCCGCTTCCGTCCACCGGGTGGACCAGTGGTTGAACGATGTCAACCACCCGAACAATAGCCGTCGTCTGCGATCCACGTCGCCGCCGCCGCCGGCGTTGCGCCGTCCGGTACAGTCGACGCCGATCCGCGACCGCTCTACGAGCCGAACCAGGAGCCAGGGTATCGAGCGTCTTGCCGAGACTTTAGAGTCCATGATGCGCCCTCCTCCACGTCAAGTCTATGAGCTTCCAGTGTACGCCGGTGAAATTAGTGAATGGCAGACATTTCTCACCGCGTACCAGCAATCGTCGTCGCGTTATAAATTCTCGGCGTACGAAAATGTTGCACGCTTGCGACAATGTTTAAAAGGGGAGGCTAGGCAATGTGTGCAACACATGCTAGCCTCATCCGCGAACCCTGATCTAATCGTACGAATTTTAAAGAAGAATTTCGGTCGTACCGATTTGTTAATTGATCGCGCATTAGAAGATTTGAAGAGGCTACCGTCGGTAGGGCCAAGTGCGACGGATTTAAATTCTTTTGCGATCAAAGTTATTAATATAGCTTCAACGTTAGTGGACTTAGATAACAAGAGTTATGGAGCGAATCCACTTCTGATCCGAGAAATTACGGAAAGGTTAAGCCCGCATCTACGATCGCGATGGTGCGCGTACGCTAGAGCTAACGGTTCGCGGCGCGATAGCGAGTTGATGCTGATGGCCGAATTTCTCATGGACGAGAGCGATCAAGAGCTTGAGTTCTCGCATGCACGTGCGCCGCCGAGGCGTAACGTGATTTCAGAGGATGTCCGACGATCCCGTGCGGGGCCGCGGCCGCTGCCCGCGCCGCCGGCCCGCACCGGCGCTCGGCCACAACCGACCCGCGTGCAGACATATGCGACGGAACGAGTCAGCGTGTGTTTGTGCTGCGGCGGGTCGCACCGCACTCCAGAGTGCAAGAAGGTTTGCGCGATGAACATCGCCGCCCGTTGGTCATGGGCCAAGGGCAATAGAATATGTTTCAAATGTTTTGATAGCAAGCATAGGAGGGACGAGTGCCGAGCGAAGGGCTGCGGCGTTAACGGCTGCCCCCACGCCCATCATCGTCTTCTCCACGATCCCCCGCATGAACCAAGATACGAACCACGACCTGACCCACACTATGAACCACGTAATGAACCACGGTTTGAACCACGATCCCCTCCTGTCATGTCTCGGCGTGAGCCCGTGAGCGGGCCCCGCGGGCCACGGCGGGAACCCGTCGTCTACCACCGTACGCCCGTTGACGGGGCGCGTGGTGGGCGACTCGAGCCTGTGTCGCCGCAGCGGGGGCCCTCGGATAGGGCACGCTGGGCGGACCACGAACCAGTCTCTCATCTGCGTGCGCCCGCGAGTGGGACGCGCTGGGCGGATGAGGAACCCGCTCCTCCCCGGCGTGCGCCCGCAAGCGGTGCGCGCGGGTACGAGCACGAACCTGAAACTCGCCGGACGGAGCCGCCGCGTTCGCCGGCCGGAGCCCGCGAGTTTACTTCGAACATAGCTAGCATAGGTACCTCCCGTACGTCGGTGTTGCTGCGTGTGGTACCCATCGTCATCAAAGGGCCGAGGGGTGAGGCTGAGACATACGCCCTTCTGGATTCAGGATCAACAATAAGCCTTATTGATGCCGATCTAGCAAACGACGTAGGTGCCGTCGGACCTGCCACGGACCTATGCATCCAAGGCGTGGGAGATATGGAGACCACGCAGCGAAGCCGGAAGGTACAAGTCGCGTTAAAGGGACGCGACGAAGAGTCGATACATTCCGTCATTTTTAGAACCGTTCATCAATTGGGACTGCGTGAACAACGTATGAACATGAACGAGATGCTGCGCTACAAGCACCTCGCCGACCTGCAAGAAGCCTGCTACGACGTCGCGACGCCGCGGGTATTGTTGGGGGTCGACCAGTGGCACCTGATGATGCCACTGGAGGCACGGACTGGCCGCAATAACGAGCCTGCCGCTATCCGTTGCCAACTAGGATGGGCGATATTCGGTATTGCGCCTCGCCTAGTACGAACCGATGATCATGTAAGGGCATATCATTGCCACGAACCAGACCTCGAATTGCACCAGTTATTGAAACAGCACTTCGATGTCGACGCTTTAGGTATTAAGCACGTGAACAAGGTGAACCCGGCAGAGCAACGAGCGATCGACGTCTTCAATGCAACGGTCCGTAGGGTAAACGGACCAAAGTATGAGGTCGGTCAATTGTGGCGGGAAAATGACCCGCAACTGCCGCCAAGTTTCGGCATGGCGTTCAATCGGCTGCGCGGCATCGAACGTAAGATGGACCGCGATCCCGACTTCGCCGCCGAGTACACTGCACAAATAAATAATTTAGTGCAGAAAAAATACGCGAAGAAAATTTCAAGTAGTGAAAATAGTAACGTAGCATGGTATTTGCCGCACTTCGCAGTGAAGAACCCGAATAAAAATAAAATTCGTCTAGTGTTCGATGCCGCAGCGATTTCGTCGCAGCGGAGCTTGAACGACCATGTCCTAGAAGGACCCGATTTGTTGCAAGAGTTGTATGCAATTTTATTTAGGTTTAGGGAAGGTGCAGTCGCCGTGACGGCCGATATATGCGAAATGTTTCTTCAAGTGAAGATTAGGCCGGCGGATCAGCCTTCACAGATGTTTTTATGGCGGGGCGCAAACCGAACCGACCCCCCAGACATCTACAAAATGACGTCTATGATATTTGGCGCAGCAAGTTCTCCTTTTTTAGCACACAGTGTGCGGAACAGGAACGCCGAGGACAACGCTGACAAATATCCCGACGCCGTATACGAAATACAATCGAACCACTATATGGATGATTTTGTGTCTAGTTTTAGAAACGAGGATGACGCAGTCCATGTAGCCGAACAAGTGGCAGCATCACACGCACTGGGCGGATTCACGCTGCGAGGCTGGTCGTCGAACTCGCGACGGCTGCTCGAGCGTATCCCGCCGGAGCAACGTGCGGAAGAACCGGCGCAGCTAGGCGCCAAGGATCAGAAAATTCTCGGTATGTACTGGAATGCTACTACCGACGATTTAGGATTCAACACAAAGATGCTGCGGGTCCCAGCCGAGGTACGAGTCGGCGAGAGGAGCCCAACCAAGCGCGAGGCGCTAAGTACAGTGATGAGTATATACGATCCCTTAGGTCTCATATCACATTACGCAATCACAGCGAAGATCCAGATACAGCGCTTGTGGTTGCTGAAACTCGGCTGGGACGAAGAGCTGCAAACCGAAGAGGCAGACTTATTCGCTGAATGGCTGCAAGAGTTGCAGTCGGTAGCGACGCTGAGAATACCACGAAGATATTTTCAGACGGGGGGAGCCTCCCGCATCGAGCTGCATGTGTTCGTAGACGCGAGCACGCAGGCTTATGCGGCGGCAGCCTATTGGCGAGTGGAAAGCCCCGAACGAACAGAGCCTGAGATAACGTTAGCTGCGGCTAAGGCAAAGGTATGTCCACTCAAACCCCTCAGCGTGCCCAGACTGGAGTTGCAGGCGGCCTTGATAGGCGCGCGACTGCAGAAAGCCATCGTCGATGGCCACAGAATAACACCCGACGAAGTAGTGTTATGGTCAGACAGCCAAACCGTGCTGCAATGGGTGCGAGATGACGCACGAAGGTACCCCGTATACGTTGCTCACCGCTTAGGAGAGATAGCGGAGCTGACGTCACCGAACCAATGGCGATGGGTACCCACTAAACTTAATCCCGCAGATATCCCTACCCGATCCGATCCCAAACGAACCGTGGACATTAATAGTGTGTGGTTTAATGGTCCCCAATTTTTGTATGAACATCCGAATGAATGGCCAGCCGAACCCGAGCCGCCGACGGGGCCGCCGCCCGAATTGAAGGCGACGTGTCACGCGTCGACGGAGTTCGTCTCGCCGTTGCCGGACATTCATCGCTTCTCTAACTACGATCGACTGATTGGAGCAACTGCGCGTGTGCTTCAGTTCGTCGAAGTCATGAAGACTAGATCCCGTGTACCCCTCTTGTTGAAACATATACTGTCCGCCGAACATCTCTATTTCCAGTGGTCACAGAGAAGAACCTTCCCAGAAGAGCTGCGCTGCCTGTCACGGGGGGAGCCCGTGCCCCGTGGAAGCCGTCTCTACGAACTGGACCCGGTGCTGAGCGAGGATGGCGTCATCCAGATGCGCGGCCGCATCGACGCCACGCCAGCCCCCATCAACAAGAGGCCAGCCATCCTGGACGGGCGCTGCCCGTTCGTGCGGCTGCTGATCCTGCGTGCGCACAAGCGCGCACACCACCAGGGCAACGAGAGCGTCGTGAACGCCCTGCGATCCGAGTATTGGATACTCCACCTGCGACCAACAGTGCGCCTAGTCGGCCTCAACTGCCGCTACTGCGCACTGCGCCGAGCCAGACCCCGCGTGCCAGCGATGGGAAATTTGCCGCTGGCCCGCATCGAACCACACGTACGTTCTTTTGAGAACTGCGCTCAAGACTACTTCGGCCCGATTACCGTCACGATAGGACGAAGACGGGAAAAGAGATGGGTGGCCCTCTTCACCTGTCTCACTACCCGTGCCGTGCATCTGGAACTCGTGCACACCCTAAACACGAGTTCCGCGATCATGGCGTTGCGCCGCATGGCCGCGCGACGCGGATGGCCGGCCCTGATGTACTCCGACAATGCAACATGCTTCAAGAGTGCTGACGCCGAGCTGAAAGCAGCCTATGCCGAGTGGCTGCCCGAACTGCAAGCCTACGGCCTGCAGCGCCGGATGGGATGGCGCTATATCCCGCCCGGCGCACCGAACCAAGGAGGCGCCTGGGAGCGCATGGTCCGCTCAATAAAAGAAGCCCTGAAGACCACATTGAAGACGCGAGCGCCCAAGGAAGAGGTGCTTGCGACTCTCCTTGCCGAGGCCGAGTATACAGTCAATGCTCGGCCCCTCACCCACGTCTCCGTCAGCCACCATGACGAGGAGGCGCTAACACCGAACCACTTCCTGCTGGGAGGCCCCGCGAAGGTCCCACTCACTGGCCTTTGCGAGGAGGCCGACCGCAGGGCCTGGCGCGCCAGCCAGGCGCTCGCTGACCGCTTTTGGACCCGCTGGGTCCGAGAATACCTGCCGACGCTCGCGCCGCGCCGCTCCTCTGCGCTGGGCGAGCGTCCACTCACGGTCGGCGACTACGTGATCGTCGTAGACCCGAACCTGCCACGCAACGTGTGGCCCCGGGGAATCGTCGAGGCCGTCTTCCCCGGCCCTGACGGCAGCGTCCGAAGTGCTGACGTCCGCACCGTCGGCGGCATGTTCCGGCGCCCCGTCTCCAAGCTGGCTATCGTCTCCCTACACCCTGAGGCTGCCGCGACGCAGCAGCGGGGGGAGGATGTTGACGATAGCCCCACCGAACCCCGACCCAACTGAACATCGTCTAACTAAGACCCTGAACATGTTTTGTAAGTAGCTATAAGCCCTAGGACTACTTCCTAGAACCATGTTTTATAGTTAGTACGTAAGTGAAATATTTAAGTATTTTACGAGTTTTTGCCCGTACAAGAGGCCATATGTGTAGTGTAACGACTCATTAGCACTTGTGTAAACCTTAGAACCCGATCCCCCTATCTAGAGCTTAGATAAAGACTCGTAACGAATGTGTAAATCGAGTGTACCCAGACTTCACTGGCAACTAGTGCTAGGAGCGGCCAGTGAACGATTTGGTAGGAGATCTCGACACACCCACTCGAGGCTTCTACCGGTCAGAGCCAGCTTACCATGAGGATTGTGAGGCGATGCATATAGCACGCTCATAATTACCATAAGGATTGTGTAGTCGAGTATATAGTACGTTAGTCGTTACCATAACGTAAAACGGCAAAGAGCGAAAGTTTTCGAACAACTTTGTGTATCAATGCCCTATAATTTCTCGGTCTGACCACGAGAATTCAGCGTAGGATGGTATCATTCTGAACGGAATTTTCCATCACGCAATATGTTGTAAGTATTGCGCAACAATCGCTTGCTTAAATACGCCGGGAGCTCATTTGGAGACCAGTTGGCGTCGTGAACCCAAGTAGTAAACTCATAGTGAGAAACAGAACCGAACCAGTAGTGATCCGATCCGAACATAGTGAACCAATCTAGATCCCCTAGCCTATGACCTAAGTGAAGTCTAGGTAGGACTTAAAGTCAGTGAAACAGTATTTCTTTATTACGTGTTGCGGCCCGAGCCGCCCAACTAAGAACAAGTATTCTTTTAATAGTGTTTAGCGTGTAAATAGCTTATAGGGAAGTATGAACATTATTAACTATTTGATACTGATTCGCTGATTGATTTTTGTGTGACTATTTCTGTGTTATATTCCGTGTAATAGATTTAAGTGTTGTGTTTAAAAGATGGTTAAGCCAGCGTCGGGTTTGTTAGTGTCATTCTTCCCGCGTGGTAGAACCCTAGGAAGGGCACACTAGAGTCAGTGATTTAAAACAATATAAGTGTTAAATCTGAACCTTTGTTTTGAGCCAATCGATCCCTTAGTAATTAAAACTCCAGGAGCCTTACAACCTCCTGTGTATGAACCTGAAGAGCTATCGTAGCTGTATAATCTGTTAACTTCGGGACCTCACGAGATCCGTGAGTGCGTCGTTAACAAACCTGGTCAATGTATACATTGGGGGCGTCAACCATCGATTGATTAGCAGCTGTCTTGGCCGCCTTCGCGTCAAGGACGGAAGTGTTACCTAGGAATACGCTTTTAAAAAAATCTGCAAAGGAGTCAGCCACCTGCTGCGGCGTCAGGTCGCCGAATGCCGCCGGCTCATTACACTCGCGTGTTGACTTTACGTAAGACCAGAACGATGTCGGGTCACGTGTAATATTTGTTTGGATCGTGTTAAGGTGCCTTTTGAGGGTTAATTCCGATAAGGTTCGAACTTGTTTTCTGTAATAGTAGAAAAACGCATAATATAGTTGATCTCCAGTTATTTTATATAGTTTATGGTAATTATTTTTTAATTCATTTAGTTTAATTAAATCTGAAGTAAACCACTTGGGATATTGAGCGGCGGATTGACTAGGTTTATTTTTTCGTGGAACCGACCTATCAAATGCGTCGTTAACCTTATCATAAAGTAAGTCCACTGCCTCGTCTATGTCTTGAATGTCATACAGCATAGTCCAGTCTAATTCAGAAACAAGTGTATATAGTAACGGAAAGTTAGCTTTGCGAAAGTTTCCGGTGTTGGCGTTGGTGGGCCCAGGAGCCTGGTTTCCGGACTGCGCGAACCGCGAGTACATGCCTATGTTGATATCTAACGGAATGTGATGTACCTCTGCGGAGACGAGGCCCTGAGTCCCCTCCGATATCGAGACTGAAGCCACAGCCGGGTTGATTAATACTAGGTCCAGTAAACGCTGATTACCATTTAATACAGAATTTTATTGCGAGAGATTACATGTCGTTAATAAAAAATCATAGTCATTGCGTACCGAAGTAGTTGTCGAGTATAAGTTGAAGTTGCCTAAGATTAAAATTGGTAAACTATAATAATTAACAATCCTTTCGATACATTGAAATATTGAATGATATCTAGAGTCAGGTATTCGAGGCGGGAGATACACAATACAACATATAAAACGCGATGGGCCTACAGTTACTTGCGCACACACAATTTCATCCTCTGGTTCAGCGCCGCACTGCAGGCGGCGGAGCGTGAGCAGCGCGCGCGCCGCTAGCAGCACGCCGCCGCCGCCTCGCCCGCGTCGGTCGGCGCGTAGTACTTGCCAGTTACTCGGAAATAGTTCCGAATCGAAAACAGAGTCGTCTAGCCGTGTTTCAGTGAGCGCCACTAGATCTGCATGAAACGTACAGAGTTCCCTTTTAACGACAGATAGTTTCCCTTTCAAGCCCCTTACATTCTGGTAGTATACGTTACATTTTTGCATCTTCATCTTTCCGGCGTTGGGTACGAAAAAACGTTTTTCCCTGGGTATGTTTTTTTCCATATATGAACCATTCCTGCAGAGCTGTATTCCGTGGCCAAATCATTGGTGACATAAAATACTCAAATTGCTTAGACGATACGGTAATAATGAAACAGGTATGCCGACTGTGTTCGGGATGGGGCTTTTTAACCACATAGTCCTCATTCGGCATTTTATTCTTCATATAATTAATAATATCTTCTTCTGTAGTATCTGCGTGAAAGTTCCATGCGTGGATATATTTCTGTGGCTCCATTGTTCTTAAGCTAGCGTCCTCTACGCCGGTCGCTCGTATGATAGTTCGGCGAGCGCGCGGTCCATTTGTTGGTACTGATGATTGCCGCTCTTTGTTTACACTTTCCGCTGTACTGCTTAGGTATGAGTTCGTTTCCATTGGGATGTGCAAATCTGACTTCGTAGATATGGACTTAGTGTGAGCCGATCTTGTTGGTGGCGCCGGTCTCGCAGGCGGCTCTGCCGTTGCTGATACAGGTGCCTTATTCTGCGTAGTTAACTGCTGCATGCTACAATTACCATCCTTAATCCGCGGAGATGAAAACTGCAACAGTTGCGATGTGCCGAGGTCCTCAGTGTCGCATGACGTGATTATATTGTCCTGGGCTAGCGTCTCAGATGATGTTGATCGTGATAGAATGGATGTAAGCTGGTTCATTGTTGACGCTAGGTTATTCTTCATCAGTAATGCCTCGGATTCCACCAGTGCTAGGCGTTTGCTATGGTTTTCTAAGCTTAAGCTTAAGGTTTGACACTCGTCCATAGCTCCGTCTACGGCACTAGCCAGATTGTTTACGTCAGAGTTAAGATTACGAGTAGCATACTTTTCATTTAAAATGCTTACGTTATTTTTTAGTTCCTTAAACAAATCTGAGATGTCACACAGCCGTGCATCTTGGGTTTCCATCCGAGCGGCAATAAAAGCACGGAATGACCTAATTTCGGCCAGAATAGTATTATTATCACATTTATTCTCCGTCTTGTCGATATCCATGCTTGGTTGATGGGTCTGCTCAATTGGATAATCATTTGTGTTGTTTACAATGTTGTCGCGCTTATCGGTTTTAACTTGGTTGTCATATAATTTGACGGGTATTATTTTTCGCAACGTAATTTTGTTACGACTGTTTTCACTAGGCATGCAGGTGCTTATCGAATGTCCTGGACCCGATATTGGGGTATTAGCATTGTCGCCTTTGGGTAACTTACAAATACAACTAACGCATATCCAAGCAAGCTTCTTTTGTTGCTCCATACGTTTAAAAATATCCGATGTGACATTTGCGCATAGTAAATCGTATGTTAATTTACATCGCGAGCAGGTCATACATATGTTGTCCTGTATATTAGCTTTACAACCCTCGCAAGTATTGGCCATCGTTGTAGAATAAGTTATAAAATAGATTCGTTGTTTATTTGCCCGCGCAGTTGCAGATACGCGGTAGGTTAAAAATGTTCTTGATGACTTGCTACGTCGCGAACGACGCAAGCGCCATACAAACTGCAGCGTTTACGACGTTTTTATATTGCGCTGCGTACCGAACACTTGTTAATGTTATTTTGTTCCCATAAATACATATTTGGATTTTGCATAGGACTTGGCACTCATTTAGATCTCCATTCTTTTTGCGGCGAAGCCCACAGCCTAGCATAATTTTTGTATTGAACTTGGCTCTCCTTTTTACATTTATGTTTTTGGTGGGATTAATATCATCCTAAATATTACAGGAAAAATATAACGGTTTTCCTAATATACACCGTCTTTTAGAAAATCGGAAAACCTACTTATTTGCTTGGAGCAAAAATCTAACTACTAACCGCCATACAGTTTTCTTTTATGAACTATTCACGTACCTATCTACTTATAAGCGGGCACGTGGGCGCGTGGGTGCGTGAGTCCGTCTCGCACTTGACCGGTTTTTAGGCTTGTTTTTGGTGGGGTAACGGCTTACATCGTACCTCTACCAAAATGCGGCAGTCATGTGTTACAATTACAAGTTTAAGTACACACTAGTAACCATCAATTGTGTTTTAAAAGCGTCCGAGTAAATTTCGTAAGTTATTTGAATAATTCCTGTTATTTTTACAATTACAAGCTTTTATTTAGTCTCACCTTTCCCAGTGTCTGTCTGTGTCTGTAATCAAATCTTGCCAGTTAAATTAGTTCTGCTGCCCGATTTGCGATTGAGCTGAAATTTTGCAAGAATATGTAAATCAGGTGACAATGTAATATTATTATGAGTGGAACTGATCTGATGGGCCATAGGATCAAAAAAAAATTACTAACAGAAACAATTTTTTTTATTAATTCACCGTCTTGCAATGGAGTGATATTTTTTTTCGTTTTATTTTTTATGCGAACTTACATGAAATTTAGCAGTAATTTTTTAATTATTTGTCGCGAAATAAAATAGTTGAGATCTTAGATTTTGGAAAATACCATTTTTTTTACACTATTATTTTCAACGAAATTTGAACTGTTGTATTTGACATAAAATAACAAAAATTAGAGGTAGTCCCAATCTCGAAAGTATTTAAAAGAAATCGTAAAAAAGTCGATTTTTAACCCTTTATAAATGTATTTGAACCTAGGTTTTTTTTGATAATGATTATTAGGTACATAACATTTCTAAAAATCAAAGAAATCAAATGATTAGTTTAGCTACGAAAAAATAAAAACAATATTTTTTTATGCCACACCTGGCCATAAAGTGGCTTTTTCCGCACGATGGTCCAAATGTATCCTCGATCGCATATTTACGTCCCTCACCTGCGGCTCGGGCCACAAACATCTGCGATCTCGGCCTTTTTTTATATTACCACCCTAGTTGTGTAATATGCTATTTCTCTCAAAATTTTGTAAAATCATGTCCTGTAATAAGATAAATAAACACATATAAAAACTTTTATTTTTAGCCAGGGGCCGACATTCATGGAAAAATCGGCTAAAGTCTAGCCTATAGTCACAGTATAATAGCAGTCATTTTTCTTCAAAAGGTACATCGCGCGCTTAAATGTGTGCGCGCCGTGTACGAACGCACTAAAAGCAAAGATTTAAGAATGCGTAAGAATGCTCCAGTATGGATCGCACTCACACAGACGTGCCATCGCGCGTCTGTGGGAATACGTGTCGCGCGCTCCTAAACGACCGAAGTTGGAGTACTTGTTTGTCTTTATAGGTACTTTGTTACTGTCTTTCAATAATGAGCGTTTTCCAAAAAAAATACCGGGGTAGCTACTTTCTCAAAATATGGACTTGTGAGGTTTTTTGGCTCAGAATCGTTAGTACAGTCAACCAATTTAATTCATAGGCCACTATAGAACTTTGTCGCATTAACTAATAGAGAATTACAAAGTCGGTGCGGGTCAAACGATTGATTGATTCATTGTGACATGGTTCTATAGTGGCCTAGGAATCAAATTGGTTGACTGTACTTTCGAACCTTATACGTAAAAAAAGTTGGGACACTTTTTTTTACGTATAAGGTTCGAATGTACTAACGATTCTGAGCCAGAAAACCCTCAAAAGTCCATATTTTGAGAAAGTAGCTACCTCGGTATTTTTTTTTGGAAAACGCTCTAATAGTTCCTTTGAAAGACAATTAGAGAATTTGTATAATTATCGGTAAACCTACTTATCGATGATTTTTGCTTGGTTTAATTTATGTGATGATATTTATTTCTGAGTCTTGGATGTTTTCTATGTATTAAGTATTTGTATCTATTCAATATATCCTCGTCTAGTATCCATAACATAAGCCTTATTGAGCTTACTATGGGACTAGTACGATTTGTGCGAGATTGTCCCCTAATATTTATTATTTATTCATTATTTTTTATTTATTTTATAGCATTGTGTAAGCTCGGGATAGCACTAAGAAGTCTCGAAAAGCCATAAAAACCAAAAAATAATATGTTAATTACCCCAAAGAAATGGATAATCAACGATTCATATATACATATACAGATATTTATACTTTTTAACCTGTTATTTTTGAAGTTGGTGCCTGCCACGTAAACCTGGCTGTGTTGAGCTCCTTAGCTGGCACCGACTTCAAAAATAACAGGTTAAAAAGTATAAATATCTGTATATGTATATATGAATCGTTGATTATCCATTTCTTTGGGGTAATTAACATATTATTTTTTGGTTTTTAGTTTAGGTTTTTGGAAGTCGGTTTTTATTTTTTGTTTTAAAAATTTACTTTATTTTTAAATTTTTAGTGGGGCTGGAAAAATATTATTTTAACCAAATAGACTTAAGTCTATTTGGTTAAAATATAATATAAGAAAAAAATCCAAATCGGTCTAGACGTTTTCAAGTAACCGAGGAACAAGCCTACATAAAAATTGCTCTTTGTATTGAAGTTGGTTAAGACTGGGAACTTATTTCTAATAAGAAATGCACGAGAAAGTAAGAAAAATACCGAAATCGCATATGTGTGCCTATGATATTTGAAGAGTTCCCTCGATTTCTCCAAGATCCCATCATCAGATCCTGATTTGGTTGCAATGGGTCCACTTCGGAGGTATACCCTTTTAAACAAAAAAAGAATTTTCCAAATAGGTTCAGCCGTCTTCAAGTAATCGGGGAAGAAACCTAGATACAAATTTACTCTTTGTTTTGAAGTCGGTTAACACTAAAAACTTGTTGCTAATAAGAGATGGACGATAAATTACGAAAAATACCGAAATCGCTATATGTGTGCCTGTAATATTTGAAGAGTTCTCTCGATTTCTCCAAGATTCCATCATCAGATCCTGACTTGGTTGCAATGGGACCACCTCGAAAGTCTACCCTTTCAAACAAAAAAGGAATTTTCCAAATCGGTCCAGCCGTCTTCAAGTAATCGGTGAACAAACACACAAAAAAAAAATAAAAAAAAAAATAAAAAACATACAGACGAATTGAGAACCGTCCTTCTTTTGGAAGTCGGTTAAAAATTAATAGATGGCACTAACCGTAAAGTGACGATTGAATGATTTTTTCGAACTTTCCGGGACTTTTTATAATGTTTCAACCGTAATGTCCGTAATCCAAGCTGAAAGCGAGTTTTTTACTCTTTTATTCCACTACACGCAGTAAATAGTTTATGCAACTGATACATAATGAGAGGCCTTAAACCTCGAGTGTGGCTTTATGAAACGAGCCGAAGGCGACTTCACACGAGTGTTTCAAGGCTTAATTATGTACAGTAATGTATGCATACTTTATAAACATTGTATGCAACTGTTACACATCATCACTACATAGTATAAAACAAAGTCGCTTTCTCTGTCCCTATGTCCCTAATGTATGCTTAAATCTTTAAAACTACGCAACGGATTTTGATGTGGTTTTTAGGGTTCCGTACCAAAATGGTAAAAAGGAACCCTTATGGTGCGACTTTGTCTGTCTGTCTGTCCGTCTGTCACAGCAAGACATCTCAGGATCTACTGATGCTATCGACTTGAAATTTGGAATAGTGTTAAAAATCGCTTACTCGAGCCAATTGGATAGAAAAAATATCTTATACCTTTTTTACTTTTTTTTTAAAGCGGTCCGAAATGGGAGACGGAAAAACAAAAGTAGAGCTATTATATCGAGTGGGATATCAAATAAAAGGGCTTAATTTTTAGATTCCAAAGCCATTTTTATTTTTGTGCTTAATTTTGGACTTTTTGATTTATGACCAAAAACGTTCAAAAAAATACCATTCCCCCTATTATCTTCGAAGTTACTGAATAGAAAAATCTGTAATAATTACCAATTATTAATATCATTCTAAATATTACAGTAAAAATAAAACGGTTTTCCTAAATTGCATTGTTTTTTAGAAATTTTAAAAAATCGTACACATACTTATTTACTCCTACTAAGCTAACCGCCATACAGTTTTTCTTGAACTTTCACGTATCTACTTACGAGTTTGTACGGAACCCTCGGTGCGCGAGTCCGACTCGCACTTGACCGGTTTTTTTTAATAGATAGAGTGATTGAAGAGGAAGGTTTATATGTATAATACATGTATAATATAATAGAGAAACACCGTGCGAAGCCGGCGCGGGTCGCTAGTAAATTATAAATTCTCTATGATGTGTTCAAAAACCGCAAAGTTAAAATATTTTTTTCTCTAACATGCAATGAAATGTTGACATTACGTGCCTAATAAACTAATAATAAGCCGCAAAGTACCTAGTTTCCGGTTCGGCTTGACAGTTGACATTTAATGCAATTTTCATCACACTTGCTCGAAAATGGTGTCATTACATGTAGGTTTTGCGGGCCGTTAATGACCTATTACGCCCTAGGGCGTAATGGTTTCTTTTTTTTAATTTGAAACGCTGGTTTTGTTTTACTCTTATTTGTCATGTTCAAATGAAACGCCAAATTACTTTTTTAACTTTTATCACTGAAATATTTATTTAAAGAGAACTGTTATTGCAAATACATGTAAACACATATTTCGGTAACATTAATTTAATGTTTAAATAGTGTATTTCAGTATTTTGCAAATATAAAATCAACTAAAATGGCCGTTTTATGTATTTGCCGCTATGGTTTCCGAACGTGACTTGACATTCGCATTATCTATGGATATGTCACTTTCTGTTTTAATATTTTAGGGTTATTTTATTTAGATTGCCTCACACGTGTGATGAAAAACATTGTGTGTGCCACGGGCGGTAGAGAAATTACAAACTCGTGTTATTAAAGCCCTCGGCTTCATCTCGGGCTTATAACAAACACTCGTTTTTTAATTCCTTTCATACTGCCCTAGATACATAATGTACTATTCATACAACATTGCAATGTTTTTTTTTATTTCCATTCCACATTTATTTGTGACACGTCATCCCGGCGTTCAGCCATTAAAAAGCAATAAACGATGTTTGCTATATTTTGCAGTTTTATTTATATAAAATTGTCATGAACATAACAAATAAAACATTATAAACAATTTCAAATAATTTTAAATTGCAAACTTAACTACAAAAATAAACATTTAAAATATTTAATCTAAATATTCGCGGTAAAAATGTATACTGAAACAGTTTTTGGAAAGGAAATTGAACATTTTTCATTCCGTAATTCTATTTTTCACGCGTGTCGTTTTTTTTCTCAATGACATGTTCGGGAGCCGTAACATTTCAAATCATGACCAACTAGATTTTCATAATAATGTCAATTTCAATGTTATTATGATTTTTCATACATTATCAGAGCTCGGAATAGGCCGTACCTATTTACCTAAACTTCGCGGGAGGACGTAACTAAGAGTGGTCACAACCACCAAAAATAATTAATTATTTTTATTGAACCCGGGATTTCTCTGGTTTAATAATAATACATTATCTATATAAATTTACGCTCAGGGTTAGATTATTAATGAAATACAATTGTCTAATGCAGAAATTTTGAATGAAGTCGATTTTTGTGTTCTCAATATATCTTGTATTTCATTAATAATTTAACCCCGAGTGTGATTTTATGTATAGTATGTATTCTTATTAATCCCAGGAAATCCCGCGTTCAATAAAAATGAATAATTATTTTTGGTGGTTGTAACCACTCTTAGTGACGTCCTCCCGGGAAGTTTAGGTAAATAGGCACGGCCTATTCCGAGCTCTGTACATTATTAAAACACTACACAGATAAGGATAACACACTTATGTCATTACTGATAGCAACAATGTTGGTCATTGGTATATACGATTTCCGAACGCATAATAGGAGGGTGTATGATATAGGTGTAGGGTGTAGATAAACCAAATATTATTAAATACTATTAAGGCGACGTAAGACGAGAATCGGGCGCGGAAGCCTAGTTTCCAAATCATTTTTAGAGCACTTATTTGACTCGTAGGTCAATGTAAAACATATATAATAATATTCAGAACTGTATCTAGGGCTTCCTCTCACTTAGAACACGATAGCGAACACTTCGCTCGATAGAAAAGTAGCGCGAAAACACTATAAAATAAAGTATTTTTTTCATTTTGTTCATTACCAGTTACCTTTTCTGACAAAATTAATACCTGACAATCATGATTTCACAGTCATGCAGGGCATCCTCTCATGTTTGGGTTGATAACGTATACTTTTATGTTAGAAATCAAAGATAATCTGCAATAATCTGCATTCCGCCCGACCCTAGTTGTATGTGAAATGCGAGCCAGGTCCTACCGGGCCTTAAATGTCTGAAGGTATCAATATAGTATTGCCGGTGTACATATCTGGTTTTTATATCAATTGGTATTAGAGTGTACTTATCCACTTCTGTTCCAGACAATGATATTCGGGGTGTTCAGTCCGCTGAGCATGTTGGTGGGGGCGGCGCTGCCGGCGCTGCTTGTGTGGCTGCGCTGGCGCGCGCGCCGCCGCCGGCTGTTCGAGCTGGCCGCTGAGGTGCCCGGCCCGCCCACGCTACCAGTGCTTGGAAACGCTTTGATTTTCATGGCTAAGCCGCATGGTAAGTCGTCCTTATGCACTACATAACCATATAGGGTCATTCCACGTAAAATTAACGCGAGTCACGATTACATTACGTATTTCTTTCGTTGAAGATACTTAGGTACATATTTAAGTATCAATATACGTAGGGATGATTAATAACACTTGCTTAGAGATAAATTTACACTTAAATTTGCATTATAATGATTCAATACGCAATAATATCGTGACTCGCGTTACCTCTTACCGTGGAATGACCCTACACCGGTTTGACGGGGCAATTATGTCGTTTCAATGGACAAACAATATTACGCACACCTTTATGTAAACTCGTTAATTCGTAAATAATTTAACAATGTTTTTCTGTTTTTTATATTTTTAGTTACCTATTGTGTGCTAACAAAACGTACCAAGCTACTAAATAAACAAATGTCAACCAAATATGACGTTGATATAGTAAATTGTTAATCGCCAAGTCGTTTGTGTGAACAACCAAGCATCTCGAATAATCTTTTAACACGGAAGAAAGAGACTTGTTTTTTCTTCCGTGTCTTTTAACCATTTTGTTATTTTATATTTGCAATAATTACCTATTATTTTAAACTTTATTGCACAATACCTACAAGAAATTACAAATGGTGGACTTAATACCATAAGGCTTTCTATCAGTCAACAACCTTCTATCAGGTAACATTAATCTATTTTACCTATTATTTAAATTATATATTCCTATAGGTTTAGGTTTACGCGGGCTTGTTTTCCGTAACTCGACGACAAACATGCGCCTATTTTGCGTTATATTCCTATTTCAAAACATGTTTATTGCCAACGATCAAAGGCCAAATTTTTAATTTATGGGCAAGGCCGCGGATTTTGAACAATTTGGTCGTTTCAAATTTCCGAAGGTGATTTAATAAATCTGGTAACACCTAGAGTACCGTCAAACCCTCCAACTTTGCCCACCGTCCAATCTTTGCCCAGGATGAAAATATACTATTTCCTTCCTGCAGGAAGGAAATAGCCCATGGGCAAAGATTGGGCGGTGGGCAAAGTTGGAGGGTTTGACGGTATTAAAACAAGTTTATCATATAAAGCGATAAATTTGTGCAGGGTCGCAAGTGAGATGATTAATTTAAACCTTTTAAATAATTTAATAAAAATAAAAAACCGTCAAAAACGTAACGAAACTGTTCTTTTTGTTATATTATTTTTAAAACAGTTCAAAAATATAATATCGGAAAACATTTGTCAAGCCAGTCCCAGCGCACCAGGTTTCTATTTTAGTGGAGTCAGTTAGCCACAGTTTTATAACATTATTGTGCGCATCGGGTTACAAGCATAACATTTTTACCACAGATCGAGTGTTCCGCGGTGATTATTTTTCGATGTGGATGGAAGTCAGATTCGTGCCCTGTGCGCGGGGAGAGCGGGGTAAATGTGCCAAAAACACCTCTTCTTTCTTTTTTTTTGCCACAGATGTAAGAATATAAGTATAGTATGTAGGAGTATTCCTTCCGGACCATCAAGTTGAATTCCCATTAAGTTGAATTCCCCGAAAGTTGGATTCCCATTACGTTGAATCCTGTTACGTTGACTCCCGTTATGTTGAATTCCCATTATGTTGAAATCCCATTATGTTGAAATCCCATTAGGTTGAATTCTCATTATGTTAAATTCCCACTATGTTGAATTCCTATAATAGCCTAGCCGGTTATTGCGCACAGTACCTAACGCACATAACAGCTCCACAGTTTCAGGACTAAGGGCGCGGACCCATGTCCACGGCACGGCGCCCGCGATTGACAGTTGTCTAACGCTCATACATTTGACAGGCACAGCCACCTGTGACAGGATCTGCGCTGTCATGTCAGGGTTGTCGCAACATCAGAAAAAACCGGTCAAGTGCGAGCTGGACTCGCGCACCGAGGGTTCCGTACAAACTCATAAGTATTACATGAATAGTTCAAGAAAAACTGTATGGCGATTAGTTTAGTAGGTGCAAATAACTATGTGTTAAGATTTTTGCTCTCAAAAACGGTGCAAGTTAGGAAAACCGTCATATTTTTCCTGTAATATTTAGGACGACATTAATAATTGGTAATTATTACAGAATTTTCTGTTCAGTAACTTCGAAGATAATAGGGGGAATGGTATTTTTTTGTTACGTTTACGCCATGAATCAAAAACTACAAATTAAAAAAAAAACAAAAACGGTGTTTTAATCTAAAAATCAAGTCCTTTCATTTGATACCCCACTCGATATAACGGTTCACTAGTAGAGTGATGAGGTCGCAAAATGACCACATCGCTCTTAGTCCACATCTCATAATGTCCGAGTCACAAAATTACCACATCGCTCCTAGTCAACATGTCAAAATGTAAGAATCGTAAATTGCCTGCATCTCGTCTAGTCCGTATCTCAATGTCCAAGTTGTAAAATGACCACATGGCCCCAGGACAACATCTCAAAAGGTGTAAAATATCAGAATAGCTAAGTCGTAAAATGACTAAGTTGTCGAAATTCGAGACTGTTACGTATAAAAAACAATATTAAATATGTTGGATATAGGTAATTAAACATCAGGGGTTTCACACAAATTGACGTATTCACAAAATAATTTGTATAGATTTGTATATTAGTATTAGTAGTCCTAGACAGCAGTATACAATACCTACATTTGTTATTTTATTTTATTTATTTATTTATTTATTTTATTCAGGAGAACCAACAGCTATTACAGTACAAATAGAAATTAATTTATTATTATTATTATTTATTTATTATTATTTATTTTTTTTTATTTTTATTTATTTTTATTTATTTATTTTATTAAATTAATTTTAGCTATTTTTGTATTTGTTTCATCGGTTTCTCGGAAACGGTTTTAACGATTAGGATAAAACTTTGTACTTAGATAATATTTTACTTTCCTAGTTTGCAATGTAATTTTCTTTTGGTGTGCAATAAAGTATGATTGTATTGTACTCTTGCACTTAGTACTCAAAGCCAAAACATTTTGCTATAAGTTTTTTTTTTACTTATCTGTCGATGTTCGCTCGAAACTGAAAAGTTTTTCTTATATTCAATGTTTCTTATCAACGAACAATTGTTTTGAACAAAAATCGTACCAAAGATTTATTTGTATCCCATCAAAAATATTACATGTCGCGTCCATTAACGCGTCGCGCGGGCTTTTCAAATATTCTCGCCTAGTGTACGGCATGGCAAATGCTCCTGGTATTTTCCAGAGGACGATGGAGACGTTATTGGCTGGTATTGAGGTGTATCGTGTTGGATAGATGGTGTATGCATCACTGGCAGTACCAGAGATCAACATATGTCTAGACTGCATGAAGTACTGCGCAGGTTACGTGACGCTGGCCTCCGTTTAAAAAAAGATAAATGCGAATTTTCGAAAACATTAGGTATTCCGATTTTAGGTATTTTGAACGTAGGTTATTTAACGTTAGTTTTTTTTAATTTTAGACATTCTGATACATACCCTTAATTATGTTTAAAATTTGGAGCTTGTAGGTCTGCTAGAAGTACCTTAGAATTATGATGATCATCAGTCAGTGAAGCAGTGAGTCAGTGACAAAACTAAGGAACTTTGACATGCAATAGTTCTTAAACTACACTTTCAAATTGAATGATATTGAGAATATATGTATAAGACTTATTGTGCCCTATATATCCCTGAAATTTCAGGGTTCTAGCTTAAGCCAGTACAAAATTACGGGAGGCTGAAAATGGCCTGAATGGCTTCGAGAAAAGGATAGTACGGCCGTGCCTATGTTTTGCTCGCCTTGGCGGGGGCACTGCCGTGCCCCCAGATTACTTACCCGGATGGTCCTACCACCACACAACTTTCGGGGAATCCCACTTAATGGGAATCCAACTTTCGGGGAATCCAACTTAATGGGAATCCAACTTTCGGGGAATCCAACTTAATGGGAATCCAACTTTCGGGGAATCCAACTTAATGGGAATTCAACTTTCGGGGAATTCAACTTAATGGGAATTCAACTTGATGGTCCGGAAGGTGTAGTATTCTATGCTCTGAAGTTTTTACAGATTGATTAAGGCTACTGGGGCTTGTGTGGTATCGTTTTTATTTGTAAAACAGATATCAGGAATTCATTTTTAATGTTAATTAAGTACAATTTGATATAAAAAATATGAGTGTATCGCCGACAAAGTAAAAAACACAAGGATTATATTAGTCCTAATTCTAGTCTAGTTTTCAAGGATATAAACATGTTGGGCACTTATTTTTCAAACAGTTCCTTTAATAAAATTTTGTTGTATCCAAGTTTCTAGCTGTAGCCTTAAATAACATGGCGCTGGTTTTGTTGGAGTTAAGTTTTAGCTTGTTTACCGTGAACCATCTATCAAACAACAATAACAATAACAAATGACTTTAGCTCGATGAACTGTTTCCTGTTCCTTAGATATGACTCATATAATGCTAGGACAATGTATCTTATGCCATAGTGCCATTATGCATAATTCTTCAGTTTGAGTTGGACTATTATGAAGAGATTAATGGGCAGGTAATCCAGGGGATTCACCACATTCGTTGCCACACCCACTTCACAAAAGCATTGGTTTCCATGTTTATGTGTTTTTTTTCTGAAGAACGAAGAGGAAGAAGGACTTGAATCACCTGAAAATAATGTTTGTCTTAAATTTTCAGTAACAAAGGAACAATAACATAATGTTGGGAAATAAATAAAACGCACTGGTCCATTGGTCGAAAATGTAGAAATAAAAGTGTACTGTAAAAACCTGGCAGTCTCTACAGAAGAAATAATTCAAATATCTGTCAGTCTAAAGTAATGTTTTAATATAAAATATGATTCAGTTCTCATCTGAGCGCCACCATTGAACCATCTTGTACTCTTTCGGAAAATATATAGACTAAATTACCCAGTAAATGTTTCCCTTCAATAACTCCCCTGAGTAGACCCCCTACAGTACTGACAATTAATATAATTAGGTATATCAAAAACAAAAATAATATGTAAATTACCCCAACGAAATGGATAATCAACGATTCATATATCGATACATATACAGGTATTTATAGTTTTCAACCTGTTATTTTTGAAGTCGGTGCCTGCCACTGCCACGCTGCTGCTGCTATTCTGAGCTCCTTAGCTGGCACCGACTTCAAAAATAACTTTTTAAAAACTATAAATATTTGTATATGTATATATGAATCGTTGATTATCCATTTCTTTGGGGTAATTTACATATTATTTTCTGGTTTTTAGTTTAAGTTTTTGGAAGTCGGTTTTTATTTTTTGTTTTAAAAATTTACTTTGTTTTTTAATTTTTAGTGGCGCTAGAAAAATATTGTTTTGACCAAGTCGGTCTAGCCGTTTTTAAGTAATCGGGGAACAAACATACATAAAAATTGCTCTTTGTTTTGAAGTCGATTAAGACTGGAAACTTATTTCTAATAAGAAATGGACGAGAAACTAAGAAAAATACCACAATCGCTATAATGTGTGCCTATGATATTTGAAGAGTTCCCTCGATTTCTCCAAGATCCCATGATCAGATCCTGATTTGGTTGCAATGGAACCACCTCGGAGGTATACCCTTTAAAACAAAAAAAGAATTTTCCAAATAGGTTCAGCCGTCATCAAGTAATCGGGGAAGAAACCTAGGTACAAATTTACCCTTTGTTTTGAAGTCGGTTAACACTAGAAACTTGTTGCTAATAAGAGATAGACAAGAAATTACGAAAAATACTGAAATCGCTATATGTGTGCCTATAATATTTGAAGAGATCCCTCGATTTCTCCAAGATTCCATCATCAGATCCTGATTTGGTTACAATGGGACCACCTCGAAAGTCTACCCTTTCAAACAAAAAAAGAATTTTCCAAATCGGTCCAGCCGTCTTCAAGTAATCGGTGAACAAGGGTTTTTCAACAAAAGGTTTCTCAGTCGGCGCGTAAATGTAAAATAAATAGTACATTGTGTATCAAGGCAGAGTCGCACCATAAGGGTTCCTTTTTTACCATTTTGGTACGGAACCCTAAAAATGATCCAGCCGTTGTTGATTTTCGGGTCGAGACGCTCGAGTCGGGGAAGAGGTGGCCAATATACAACTACTTAACTATAACCACTTACATCTTAAAGTGCTGCATCTTAAAGTGGGGCTGTGATCCTCGCTCCGGATCGTATTTGGTTCAACAGGTCTCATTAGCTGTTCAGCGGGGGAATGCTGCTAGCATTATGGGGACTTTTGAGCCGGGTGCGGTGCGGGGCGGAGTATTTTAAAGGGGAGGCAGTGTTGACGAAGCATGTTGCGGATTTTTTTTTATTGTAGATTGGCTTTTTTTTTTAAATAAATGTTTTTCTTAAAGTCAAAAGTTAACTGTATGTACCTATAAACTCATTACTCTCCTTCACGAAACATAATTATTTCTTGTATAAATGTAAATATTGTACTATAGGCTACATACGACAAAGTTTTAGTTAAAGTCGTAGTATGTTATCATGTTAAAATGCATACCTTTTTTTCATTTCAGAGCAGTTAAAGATAATTGAGAGTCTTATCATGAAATACGGCGAGTACGTCAGATTCTGGCTCGGCCCTTCAGATCTAAACATAGTAGTCTCAAATCCGGAAGACATCAAGGTAAAAAACTACACATATTAACATTATCAATTGACCATTCAGGTCATACAACTATCAGGTTAGGTATTAGGGCAGGGGGCTTTTCCGGAGCGCTATGACATGGGGTACAGTCGCCATCAGATATATCTGAGCTGTCAGTGTACTCATAAATATCTGAACACGGCTCTATTTTCATAGCATTAGAGCCGTGTTCAGATATTTATGAGTACACTGACAGCTCAGATATATCTGATGGCGACTGTACTTCAAGAAGCGAATAAACAGGGCTCTCAAAGGCTAGCGACCTGGTTCGACCCCAGGGAACGCCACGGCCAAGTTTGTCAGTTCCTAAAAAAAAAAGAGAAAGAGAAAAAAGATCCGCAACGATGACTACTTTCCATCAGGCAGCTAAAATACACCATTTTTAGTATGAGTTAGTGTTCTAGATATTTCTTGTGGACATCACCAAAATTAAGTGATACGAAATTGTAATTTTCGTGCCCAAAAAGAATTACTTACCCACGCCGTTAACTATTGTATTGTTCATAGGAAAGACGCACATTTTCTGAAACGTGTTATGACCCAATCTCTAACTTTGTACGCAAAGTCTCTTACGCAGATGTCACTGGATTAAATTACGGAGCTATTTGAAGAAACTTAATGCCATCAAGTGCTATCAAAACCTTAATTTACATACGATGAGGAGAATTCATGATAGCAATAAGCTGTTTCGAATAATTAAATCCACGGTATGTGACTGTGTGTACAAAAATGAAAGTTCCCAAAAACTCATAGGAATAAAAAACCAGTCAAGTGCGAGTGGGACTCGCGCACCGAGGGTTCCGTACAAACTCGTCAGTAGATACGTGAATAATTTAAGATAAACTGTATGGTGAGACAAACTTAACTTTGCTCTTGAAAAACTGTTATCACCATACATCGACATATGTCGCGGTTTTATAGTTCAGTAGGAGCAAATAAGTTTGTCTTACGATTTTTGCGAATTTCAAAAAAATGCCGCAAGTTAGGAAAACCGTTTACTTTTCTTGTAATATATAGGATGACATCAATGGTCGGTAATTATTACAGATTTTTCTGTTCAGTAACTTCGGAGATAATAGGGGGAATTGTATATTTTTAACTTTTTTTGTCTGAAATCAAAAACTACATGTGTAAGAAATTAAACAAGGATTCGGCCATAATAATTTATTTTTTATCTCACACCTTCCTATTTGTTCTGCCTATCCTTGTCCCTTTCGCTCGCTCAGTCATACATCCCTTTCTTACGCATGATCTTCTAACATACTATCTCTTTCACTCTATTCCTACGTAAGGTACGTTCCGATTTACTTATAATACTTATTTATTTTAAACATGTACCTTACATGCCCTCTGAAATATACACATACAAAGAATTGATAATTTTTTGTATATGAATATTTCACACCTTACATGTTCTTTGAAACTGAACCTATGTTGTATTAAACTATTTAAGAATGAACTAGGTAAATATTAACACATTAGGAACTCAAAATTAATGTTTACAATTTTAAATAGAAAACTTTCATTATGAACTAACTTTTCTATCTTTAAACATGGTGATGATGATGATGAATTTGTCAAACAATATGAACATTCTGTAACTAAGTGCTGTTAATAAATTTTGAAAGATTCTTGTTGTTTACTTTATCTACCTGAATTTAAGTATGGATTCTATAGTTATTACTTCCTATTTATGAACAATTGCTTCTTTATATTATTGTAGATTTTTATTCTACTTTTTAATGACTCAATGTAATCAAATCATGAAATTGTAACTTATACCAAATACCTATGCCTATAATGAAGCATTTGTTTGAGTAACAATGTAATTTGCTAATTAAACTTATACTATGTTATTCTTAGGTACTTAACTAAATATAAAAATGTATACCAGTATTTCCCAAATGTGCAAAGGAAACTTGACTACTTTATACTACATTGGAATACTGCGTTAGAAATGAAATTTGGGAACCCACTGTGTTTAAATATATTCTAATAGTTAATAACTAACTTGAAATAACTAAGTAGCTTGAAACTAACTTGAAATAACTAAGTAGGTATATGCTACATTTATTATTTTATTTGAAAACCAAGTTTGTGAAACTAGTTACAGTTATTTTAGTACATATTTACTGTTATTATTATTTTATTTTTAAATTACACTAATTTTATATTTTAACAGTTTCTTATGCCAATTTTATATTTATTAATGATTTTAGAAAATGCTTTTACTTAGTGGAATGTTTACTAGTACTTTTGAATATGTTGATTAAGTAATATATTTTAAGTTTATGGAATAATGATACTGATAGCATTTTATCAACAAGTTAATTATAATTATAACTAATACTTAAGTGGTATTTTAATTTGTCTACCTCGGGAAGTTACATATGGACGTGTGTTGCTGTCGTCACCGGTGTGGTCATCGTTGGTATGGTTGAGTGCGGAGGCCTGTTCCTCTTCCTCATTGTATATTCCGGGGTTGTTGCTTTCAGTGTTGTCATCACTAGGGTTGTCATCATAAGGGTTGTCATCATAAGGGTTGTCATCATAAGGGTTGTCATTGCTAGGGTTGTCCTCATAAGGATTTGTATCAATTGCTGAAATATCTGAAATTAAATCAAGGTTATGTAGATTTTTTATGGGTTTTAAAAATTGAGCGTGGACTATTTTCTTGACACTTGGTTTGCTGACATCTTGAATTTCATAGCATACAGAGCCTATTTTCTTCAATATCTTAAATGGTCCTTTAAATCTTGGCGTGAGCTTGGTATCTGTTGGTTTATACCACTCATATACCACATAACTTCCTTCTTCAAAATCATGCTCTAGTCTTCTTAAATCATATTTCTGTTTGTTGTAGAGATGTATATCTTCAATCTTCTGTAATGCTAATTTTCTGGCTTCTGTTAACAGGTCTAATTGGTGATGTCTGTCAATATCTTCTATTATTGTTCCCAAATGTATCTCGTTAGGCGGAATTCTAGGCTGAAATCCATGCAATAAATAAAATGGTGAGTACCCAGTGGTTTTCTGTTTTGAAGTATTAATTGCTAGTATCGCTTTTGGTAAAAGTTTATCCCATTCTTCTGTATTATTTAATGCAAACTTAGTTAAGGTGGATACAATCACTGCATTCGACCTCTCCACTAGGCCGTTGCTCTGGGCCGTGTATGGCGTGGTAGGTATATGTTCAATGCCATATTTTGAAAAAAACTTTTGAGTTACCTGGCTGGTAAAGCATGGTGCGCTGTCTGAAATATAAGTTAATGGTGGTCCATACACATATATTATATCATCCTCTATGGTATTTATCACACTGTGTGCTGACAATGTACATGTCGGTTTAGCAAAAACATACCTTGTTGCATGATCTATATGCACAAATATATATGTGTTTCCTGCTGTTGTCGGTGGTAAAGCTACAATGTGATCAGATGAAATGACTTGCATGGGTGTATTGGGTATCGGTCGTCGTCCCATTTCTCCATATGCCAATTTGGTGCGTCTGTTCGTTTTTGAACATGTCATACATGCCGTAGTATATGCCTTGACGTCTTGTCGTAGAGATTTCCACCAGTACTTGCTTTTAATTTTGCTAATTCAGGGTGACCACTATGTACAACAACCAAAATTCCCTGACTTTTCCCGGTTTTCCAGGCGTTTTTTCAAGTTTTTCCCTGACCATAATCTTAAATGTAATAAGAATAAAATATATAATTAGAATACTTTTTCAATATCTAAACTACGAAGTTGTATAAAAAAAAACGAAGACTTCAACGTTTCGAGTATTATGGTACAAAAGCGACGAATTGAGAAACCTAATTTTTTGAAGTTGGTTTAAAATCTTGGGTATAAGTGAAATAAAATATGAGTTATAATAACAAAATCTATTGCAACTTGATAATATGTCTTTCCCATAAAGCAGCTTCTTTGGCAGCTCCTTCGAGAATTTCTTGCCTTTTTGCTTCAAGTTCTCTAACCAATTCTGCAGTGTTTCTTTTTTCTCTTCTGAACTTAAGTTTTCCTTCTTTTTAGGGTTCAGTAGCCAAAATGGCTAAAAAGGAACCCTTATAGTTTCGTCATGTCCGTCCGTCCGTCCGTCCGTATGTCACAGGCATTTTACTCAAAAACTACAAGACCTATACTGATGAAATTTGGAATATAGATGTCTTGTAGATGCCGCAACTAAGTTTGGTAGTTAAATAATAAAAATAAAAAAATCTAGGGGGGGCACTCCATACATGTAACATAAGCTAAAAAATTTTTTTTTTACAAAATGTCAACGTGTGGTACATAGTTCGACAGCTCTTTTGAAAACATTTTAAGGTTGTTAAGTAATGTTTTTGATACCTTTGGAAATAATCGCTCCGAAAGTTGTGAAAATTGTGTCCCCTCCACTCTATCTTCTAAACCGTGTGTCCGAAAAATATAAAAAAAATTACAAAGATAACGCTCAATTAATACTTTCAACGAAAATTATTTTCGACAAGATCGGATTAACCGTTTTTGAGTTATTGCCGATAAACTGCGCTTCTCAACAAAAGGACGTAATTGCTATGAAGATACGCTCTTTTGTTCTTGTACTTTTTTACATCGTATTTTTTACATTACAGTTACGGCTATGGAACCCTACACTGAGCATGGTCCGACATGCTCTTGGCCAGTTTTTATTTTGCTCATCCATGTACAAGGAGTGAGCTATTTCGAGCCGCGTGGATCATTGAATTTTCGATTTTCTACTATGTGAAAGAGCCACCTCTGAAACGGCCTGAAATAACATTTCAGTCTGCTGAAAACGCTTCTAAAGCACGGAAATTAAGTTTGAAGTTTATGCCTATAACACCGGCGCAACACTACCCCCTCCTAAGACAAGCTCGTCCCACCATTCAGAGACGCGCTGTCCGCATTGTCAACGATCCCATACTTACTGACGGTTTAGAGACTTTGCATCTCTCTGCGTCTTCTACTGCGTCTTCTGTATAATGGGGAAGGAACTGTTTGGGTTGGTGCCTACCGCATCATTCTACCATAGCACCACTCGTCATCGGCAGGCGGTTCATCCCCATTTCCTTGAATCATTACACTCAACAACTCGCCGGTTCTCTAGAACCTTTCTAGCGCGTACAATAAGGATCTGGAATGAACTTCCTGCTAAGATTTTCCCACTGCGCTACAATATGGGATTTTTTAAAAAGGGTGTCATCAAATTTCTTCGAGACCGGCAATGCATTGGCAATGCAATCTAGTGGTGCGAATGTCTATAGGCAGCGGTGACCGCTTTCCATCAGGTGGGCCGTCTGCCTGTTTGCCAGTCTATAGCAATAAAAAAATATATATGGCGAAATTTCTCGAAGGAGTGAAAGAGACAGCACTATTAGAAAGACACAGCTATACTGAGAATGTTCGAGAAATATGCGAAAGAATACCAATAATATAAATTTTTAGGAAGATTCCGGGACTTGAGTCCCGGGAAAAAAATTTGACGTAAGGGAGTCTCCACTTTTCGACTATGTTCTTCGAAGTTTAGGTAAATATACTCTTCCTATTCCGATCACTGGTGATATTCGACAGGCGCGAAGAGAGGGCAGCGGGTGACCGTCAAGATAGCGTACATCGTAAAGATATCCAAAATCTGATGCTGATGATGCTGACAATAAATAGTACCCACGAAATACCTACCTAATTGACAAAAATAGTACCCTTAAACTTTTCAAAATATAAGGCCTGTTCACGGTGTACGTTACCGGCCCGTCAAGCTAGCGTACATACGCCGCTTGTATCTCTGGAACGGCTTTGTTTTCGGAAACGCTTTATACCTCAAAAATAATTATTTTTTTAAGTACGTATGTATTTCATATGTATTTATACAATTATATTCGCAAATCAGTCTTATTTTTTATTCCCTGACCTTCAATAAATTTCCCTGACAATTCCCTGACTTTTCCATGACCAGTGAAATTCCCTGACATTTCCCGGTTTTCCCGGTTTTCCAGAAAGTGGCCACCCTGTAATTGTAGTGCTGAAATCCAAGTGACCATTATCATCATGTGCCATTTTTAATATTGATGATCGAAGCGCCTGTGGAACAACTATTTTTTCTTTATTAAACAATTCATCATTATTCACATGTACTAAAATGCCCTCAGATAATGTAAATGAACTATTTATTTGTTTTAAATGTTGTGTTGTTACCTCTTTTGCCAATTTTGCCTTTACTTGTTGTATGAAAGCATCTTTTTGCTGTGCCAACTTCAGTTTTTCAGTATTGCTGCTTACAACTGCCAAACAAACTTCACTCAAAGGGTATCTAGACAAATGGTCTGCAATTAGATTTTGCTTGCCTGGCCTATGTACTGGAACGAAATCGAAAGGAGCCAAATCTATGACATATCTTGCGAACTTTCTATTGAGTTTAGCTTTATTGATGATGTATGCCGTTGAGTAACTGTCTGTGATTAATGTAAACTTTGTTCCAAGTAGATATATTCGAAATTTACTCACGATTGCCCAGTGTACAGCGGTTACTTCCAATTCATTGATGTGGTATCTGGTTTCAGCATCTGTCAGGCTTCTACTTGCGTACTCAATAACTTTCTTCTCTCCATGTTGAATTTGTAGCAAACATGCTCCCATTCCTTGGTAACTACTGTCTGTTTCCACAATTGTTTCTGCATTTTGTTGAAAATTTGATAGTATGGGCGCAGTTACAATCAATTCTTTTAATGTCAAAAATGCGTTTTGTTGTTCCTCAGTGAGTTTTATTTGTTTATTTTTACTACTCTGTTTTTCGTTTATAAGCCGAGTTTGATCTTTTTTCAGGATATTATGTAGCGGTCTAGCTATAGTTGCATAGTTTTTTATAAATCGACGAAATGTTCCTGTAAATCCTAAAAATGATTGTACTTCTTTGACAGATGTTAATGTTTTATACTGTTCAATCGCAGCTGTTCGTTTCGGATCCGTTTTTTCTTGCATGTGACCAACAATTTTGCCGAATAATCGTATTTCAGTATCAATGAAAATACATTTTTCTTTATTTAGCTTCAGATTTTTTTCTCGAGTTAATTGAAATACTTTTCTCAATATTATAACTAACTGTTCAACAGTATTTGCACCTCCTGTGATGTCATCAAAGTATGCTCTTACTCCATCCTGGTACAAGCTTCCATAGGTAGTTTTTATCACCTTTGACATGATTGAAGGTCCTCCGACGAGTCCAAACATTACACGTAGAAATTCTATGTGATAATCTTGTGTTACCACAGCTGTTTTGTATAAGTCCTGTTCTCTTATGCATATATTATGGTATGCATGATATATATCCAACTTGAATTTATACACAAATTGTGATATTGTTGTTATGATGTCATCCATCCTTTCAATTGGTTGTGAGTCTAAAACAGTAATATGGTTTATAGTTTTAGAATAATCTACTACTGGTCTGTATGGTGTGGTTTCATGGAATGGCTGTGCCACTACAAACATTGGTGCAGCATACGGCGAGTTAGACAATCTACATATTTTCTGTTGTAACCATTTTTCTATTGTTTCTTTCAGAAAAAGTCGCTCTGGTTCTGGCAATCTGTAAGGTTTACAGCTAACAGGCTTATCATTCGTTAATTGTATTTCCAACTCAAAATCTGGAAACTTACCTATATCATTGTCATCTTTTTTGAAAATATCATTATATTCAGACACTAAATCCACAACTTTTTGTTTGTCATTTGGCAATATTTGATGCAGCGACTTGTTAATTGGCACACAACATGCAATAGAAGCTTCTTCCCTTGTGACAGCTGGAAAATATTCCGTGTGAGTAGGCGTTATTATGCAAATCTTACCATCAGGCTCGTGAATGATGCGGGCATACACAGCAAATTGCCAGTCTTTACCGATTATCATGGGTACAGGCAGGTTTTGGCATATTGCTATTTGAGGCATAAAATAGTCAATTTTACCTACTTCAATGCGAGCAGATATCCATCCGACAGGCGTTAGTATGTTTCCGGCAACCTTGAAGTCTCCTTTGGTCCATGGATAAACTTCTGTGTCCTGCGGCAAAGCATCCTTGTCCACGATTGTGATGACTGATCCTGAATCAGGTAAAGCATTTAAATTTAAACATCCATTTAAAGTTATAGGTATTAATGTCACATTGGGGCTTTGTTCCTGTATGCAGCTTACTTGTTTTTTGTTGGCACTTTGACTTGTAGATGGCTGTGATTTATGATATCTTTGTTCATAAGTATAGTTAGGTTTTTGGTTAGGCATTTCTTTATGTATTTGAGCATTTACTGGCACTTTACAATCATATGAGACATGACCTTTTGTTCGGCATCTAAAACAAAATTGATCTTCTTTCCGGTCTACTTGGGGATTAAATTTTGGAATAAACTTGTTATATTTCGGGCTTTGTGTGGTGGTGTTAGTACTTACGGTTTCATTTCTGTTAAACTTATCCTTTGGCATAACCTTTCTAATATTGTCCAATGCAGCAGCATGTGACAGCAGTTCTTCCACATTTGAGCAACAGTGAGACGCTAGTGGTATCGACCAACGGTTGTCTAAAATTCCCTCGAGCATCAACGAAACTCTGTCTGCCTCTGGAATGTTACAAGGAGATTTAACAAACAAAGCATTTTTACTATATATGTACTCTGTGATGGTTTCAGTGCTTCGCAGTGTTCTCCTAGCCTGGAATGTTATAAATTCAGCAAATGACATTTTAAATGAAAATCGCTCACATAATTTTGTTTTCCACTCCTGCCACTCAGTCATATTCCTACCCATCGCTCTGTTCCAGTCATTTGCAGGTCCTCTGAGCCTCATTGCAGCATTTACTAACGTAAGATTGTCTGACCAATTCGCTAAACTAGCTATGCGTTCAACTTGCTTAATCCAATCAACCGCGTTATCTGTTCTGTTGCCTCCAAATAGAGGAATCGCTTGACTTGTGTCTGTGGTAGAAAATACTTGAAATACAGGTTGTGCTGGACTAGCAATCTGTTGCAAAATCATGGATTGCGTTTGCAAAATTTGTAATAAAGTACCATCAGATGTTAACGTACCTGAAGCTTGATTTGTTACCTCATCCTGTTTTAATTGATTCAGTTGCGTTTGCAAATTTTTAATTTCGATATCTTGGGATAGCCTTTTGAATCTTTCCTGCTTATACTCCTCTAGAATTCCGTTTTCTTCCTTCGATACATTATCCTGGTGCAATCTTGCCACTAGATCTTCCTTATTTCCTGTTATCGGTAAAAATCTTGCGCGTAATTCTGTTTTTAATTGATTAACGTTAAACTTAAGCAAATCTTCCTCGTGCGTGCTTTCCATTGTGTAGCTAAAATTTAGAAATATATGTGAAATTGAACGTATTTCACTCAATACTTGTTGAATATGTAACGTATATTCGAAAATACTATTGATTATTACGGATCACTCGCGATTTTACAAAGATTTACCACTTTTTTTAATTTTTATCCGCAGCGCCATGTAAGAAATTAAACAAGGATTCGGCCATAATAATTTATTTTTTATCTCACACCTTCCTATTTGTTCTGCCTATCCTTGTCCCTTTCGCTCGCTCAGTCATACATCCCTTTCTTACGCATGATCTTCTAACATACTATCTCTTTCACTCTATTCCTACGTAAGGTACGTTCCGATTTACTTATAATACTTATTTATTTTAAACATGTACCTTACACATGTCTAAAAATAAAAATTGTTTTGAAATTTACACATTAAGCCCTTTCATTTGATATCCAACCCGATATAATAGCTCTACTTTTGATTTTCGACATCCCATTTCGGTCCCCTTTAAAAAAAAGTAAACAAGGTATAAGTATAATAAGTTTCTTTTTCTGTCTAATAGGCTTGGGTTAGCAATTTTTAACACTATTCCAAATTTCAAGTCGATAGTATCAGTAGATCCAGTAGTATCAGTAGGACAGACAGACGGACAGACGGACAGACAGACAGAGTCGCACCATAAGGGTTCCTTTTTTACCATTTTGGTACGGAACCCTAAAAACGATCAACGAAACACGTCAGAAAACGTTTTATATGTACATTTAAGTGGACTAATCCTGCCTCCAAACTAAAGAAGACAATTCTGTATTTTCAGTTGCTGCTATCGAGTAATAAAGTGAACCAAAAGGGCCCCGTCTACAAGTTTATGGAACCCATGGCTGGCCCCGGTATACTGACTGGAGGTAACTAAAAACTACTTATCTATTCAGACTACTGTATCGGTAGATTAGCCAAGGCTTAGATCGCAGTGTTTTACTAATCGATTTGCCGCAAAGAACGCAATTAATACTATGGTGAGATCCGATAGAAATTATCAAAATCGTAAACAAATATGGCTGACTGACAATTGTATCTATTATCTATTGATTTAATGTAAAATAGTGATGGGAAAGGACAGCATTAATTAATCAATCCATTTGACATTCGTGAAACTATTATTAAGTACAACCAGGGCTGGGCAGTATTTGAAATATTTGTAATTGAAATACGTATTTGAAATACAAATACGTATTTGGTATTTGTATTTCAATTACTTCCTAAGAATGTAATTTGTAATTGGTATTTCAAATACCTGATGTTGAGGTATTTTGTAATTAGTATTTCAAATATCTATGGCTTCAAAATACATTCGAACAAAATACATTGCAATTCATGCTCAACATGGTGCCTTATTTTTAGTTTACGTCATTGTAAAATCGTTGATGGCACGAAAATAAGTTTCAATGATTTTATCCGGGCTGTTTTGGAAGCGTAAATTGCTGGTTAGAGTTAATGAATTTATTTTGATTGTTGTCAAATACCCTATTCTTGTGGATTTATTGCTTTATTCCACTTTTAGGGTTCCGTAACTCAAAAGGAAAACACGGAGCCCCTATATAATCACTTTGTTGTCCTTCTGTCTGTCTGTCTTTCAAGACTCTTTATCTCGGGAACGTGTAGAGGTATTGAGTTGAAAATAAAAACATTGAGGTATACTCTGGTCGCCAGTTCCTTGAAGCTGTGAAAAAGCAAACTACTAACGTAACGTAAAAAAAGATATGGCCGTTTATGTCACAAAAAAAAAACGTATATTTCGACACCCTCAAGGAAACCAAAATTTATTGGGTAGGGTATTTACCGTTGACCTAGAGCTATGAAATTTGGCAAGTCATACCGTCTTATACTACAAATATAGGGAAAAATCTGTAAACTATACATTTGTAATTGAATCATAAAACATATAGTATATATTTAAAGACTTTATTTTTAAATTCAAGTATTTGTAAGGAACCCTCGGTGGGCGAGTCCGAATCGCACTTGTCTGGTTTTAATATGAAAATGTTGAGTGTTATGTATGGTTTGTATGTATGTAAACACTTTATTGCAAAAAATAAGACAAAGTACCTACAGGGTTTGCCAATGTCCTTATACGATTTTCGCTGGCATACATAGTTTTGGAGTAAAATTGCTTAAAAAATATCGCGAGTCGGACTCGCCCGAGGGTTCCATACAAATTTGTAGGTACCTATACATATATTAAAGTATACATTTTGATTCCCTTAGTAAAGTCTTATTTTTTTTATTTAATTATTAATATTTCAGATTTTCCCTATACTTGTAGTAAGACGGTCAATACCGTCTTAAATACTACAAGTATAGGGAAAAATTTATGCCAAATTTCATAGTTCTAAGTCAACGGAAAGTACCTACCCTTTGAATTTTGGTTTCCAGAGTGTCGAAATTTACGTTCTTTGCGGCATATACGGCCGTATCTTTTTTTCACGTTAACTTAGAAGTTAGATTTTTCACAGTTTCAAGGGACTGTAGACCTGAGTATATGGTTTTATTTTCAGCTCGATACATTCAGATGTTCCCGAGATAAAGGGTCTTAACAGACGGACAGACAGACAACAGTGATCCTATAAGAGTTCCGTTTTTTTTCGTTTTGAGGTACGGAACCCTAAAAAGTGTTGAATCCGAACTTCTCACCTCACCCGCTACTACTCACGCAAGGCTTCTTGATACGAGTATATTGATGGTTCTCAATGTCAAAGCACTCAAGACTATCCAATGAACAACTGTGCCGAGAATCAGCTCTGAATATAAATGGGCAAGGTGGACACAAAGTTTGAAAGAGCATACCTGCTTTTTGGAGTTTCTTGAAATTCAAAACCTTGGAAATAAAACCTTGGAATAAATGATTATGATTATTATGATTATGATTAATTCTCGGTACCTATCACACTTACAGTAAAAATTAAATGAATCTAATTCATAGCAAATTTAATGTAGTTAATTTGTGCCAAAGATGTTACTGTGAAAAATGCATATAGCACGAATCCAAAAAAGTTCATAAATGTTGTAGTAAATTTGGATTGGATTCACTTCACTCACAGTCATACCAAAAAATTAGAACTACATCATGCTTTGCGATTTTAGCATTTTAACGCGTCGATTTCCACTGCCCTCAATGTATTTTGTAATTTGTATTTTGTATTTCAATTAAAACTAATCAAAATACTATATTTTGTATTTTGTATTTCAACTACACGACCTCAAAGTATTTTGTATTTCGTATTTCAAATACCTGTGGAAAAGTATTTTGTAATTTGTATTTCAACTAAATCAAATCATGTATTTTGCCCAGCCCTGAGTACAACTATGGCCTTTTGCCAGAATACGACGAAGCAAACAGGAGGATTACAGCGCCGTATGTATATACGTATGTCCGTCGGAATGACGAATGCATCATAACTAACAGCTTCTGAATAGATTTAAACGAATGGGGTACCCCTGGTTCAAACGATACAGACCTGTGACTGACGGACAGACGGACAACAAAGATTTAAGGGATCCGATGGCACCCTTTGGGTACGGAACCCTAAAAAGTAAAACTCGACTACAAGAAAGACTACAACAATATCCTTGCGAATGATTTCACCAAGTTCACATAAATTGTCACTTTTTTTGGTGCTTGTAATCAGATGAGTGAAAACGCAAGGATATTGTTTTAGTCTTTTTCGTAGTTGGGTTTTCGGTTTTAACTTTGTTATAATACATATAACATTTATTGAATATGGCATAATTCGCCAAAATCTATAATTAAAAAAATAACCTTTCGGAAATACTAATCGATATCAAAATGTCATTGTTTGTTCATAAAAGGTAATATTTTTTTATGAACTGACATTCCTATCATTACAATTCAAAGACAATATAGATTTATACATTTTACAATATGAGTAAAAAGTGTTGACTAATATTTGACTCATAGCCAAATGGTATTAACTAAGTTTGTTTTTACTGAAATATGAATAATTAATAGATATTTTAACTACAAAAGAATATAAATACAAGGTTTATGTAATGTAAATTGTTGATAAGACTATGTTAGTTCTTGAAAAGTGCGTGATTGAAGATTGAAGTAATTAAAGTAAATCCGTTTGTTTACGTTTTTTAATTATTTCTATCCGATCTCGAGCGCTCTCGAGTGTTGTGACGAATCAAATAAATTAAAATTGATTCGTTCACCTTGTCGTTGAAATCCGAGTTGATCCAATGCGCCGAGTCGAATGTGAATTTGCAACTCGTAATCCTAATCGACTAATCAACAATTCGGTATCCGTAGCTATCCGAACTAGCTAGAAAAAGTCAAGTTTCGATTCGATTTATAGCAGTTAGCACTAATTAGGAGAGTTACAGAATCAAGATTTGTTAAGTCGTGTTCCTAACGGATGCATCCCCAATCCGATGAGACCAGTTGATCCGAGTTGCGTAGTAACTTGATTCGAGTTAACTCGTTTAGACTTTGATCTGATTTATCCGGATCAGGCAACACGGCTCGTCCATCATTAATTGACATTAACTGGTCAATCATTGCTAACCGCAATCTGAAACTAAATTCTGTATTAAGGCGCAGTTTGGCGTAACTACCGTAAGATAGTGACGCCCTCGTACAACAAGAAGTCGGTGGCGGCGTTCGGGCGGGTGTTCAACACGGAGGCGGCCGCCCTGGCGGAGCAGCTCTGCCGCAAGGAGCCCGGCGCCACCTACAACGTCTACTTCGACGTCGTCAACGCCACCACGCAGTGTGTTTGTCGTAAGATATTTATTTTCACAAGTTTGACAGAATTTATGTATCGTCTATGGGTGACGAACAACTTAGGGCCGATACAGACGGACTCCAACCCAACTGCAACTCCCTACGATTTGTATGGGAACTGCAATGCACTGCTGCGACGCGCCGTCGGCGTGCAGTTGTGATGCAGTTCCCATACAAATCGTAGGGAGTTGCAGTTGGGTTGCAGTCCGTCTGTATCGGCCCTTACCTACACGAAATATACTTATACGTAGTTTTCTTTTATTTACGCTTCTTTTACTTCTTTTATTATTTACTTCTTTTGTGCGGTCCCTTCAAAATCTTCTTAAGTGAGTTTTACCTACTGTACAGTTCT
This sequence comes from Eudemis profundana, assembly GCA_947034925.1. NCBI lineage: Eukaryota > Metazoa > Arthropoda > Insecta > Lepidoptera > Tortricidae > Eudemis > Eudemis profundana. Next base: position 11,851,778 of record OX344812.1, read on the forward strand.
CGTGTTGTGACTGACTGTACATCTATTTATGTACCTAACTGGTTAAGTAGTTTTAGTTGTCTCTCTTAATATGGAACAAATGATTTTGACTATCATTTGTTACATGTATAACAATGTTGATAAAAAAGATAAACTAATTACAGACATAGATTCCTTTTCCCATTCTCATTTTTCCAAATTTTATAATATAATAAAGGAACCCAAATTCCATTCCATTATCTGTACCGCAATTGTAAGGTGCGACTTATTTTAGCTCGACGAATGCTACCTATCCCTTTCCATTCAATCAAGTGTCCGGTCATGCTTTAGGGTTATTTTTCAGAAATATGTCTGCGGTCACCTTATTACTCTGGCCCTTTTTCATACTAAATGTATGGAGACAGTGGAGAGATGTAGGGAGACATAAGTCGCAGACATATTTTTGAAGAATAACCCTTTAACATGCGACAATTTAACTCGTAGCCCATTGTGCTAGCCGGGCCATTTTATAGAAAACTACTAAAACTTTTTCTTTTATCTGAGAAATTTGACAAAATTTCTACGAATCACGAGTAGGGGAGATAGGGGAGCATTGGGCAGTCGGAAGGTTCGGGCACCACCTTGTAAGTCGGGTCGTATGGAAGCTACTTAATTTTGTATACTGTGGTAGTTTAGCTTACTAACTGGCAACACCGCTCAGGCTAATGTCATCTGCCATTTTGACTAGTTGTCAGTGTCACATGCCGTCGACCGTTTCGTGCGTGCAAAGGTAAATATTTTGATGTGATTTTGAAGGAAATAACAACGTTATCTGCGAAAAGCCGTAAATTTCTGTATTGTCATCTAGTTATGTATTTACGAAAGCTAATATTAACGTATAAATTTAGGTAAAACATTAGACTACAAAAAACATATTTGAATTTATTTGTGAAATGAGGGGGTGGGGAGCATTGAGCACTCATTTTAAAGGGAGGCTTGGGCATTCCCAATGCTCCCGCCACTATAGTTTGTTTCGGCAACCGCTGTAAAAAGTAAGTTCTGTTAAAAGAAAATTATTTCGACTGGTTTAAATTGCGTGTAAATATTGAATTTGAATACTAAATACTTTTGATCTTTTATTATTATTTGTGTTACTAATTATTATATTATTTTTTCTACAAAAATGCCGTTTGAATTTAAAAAGAAAAATGAGTCACGCGAAATCCCTAAACATATAATATTACGTGCTATAGAAGAAATTACAAAGGGAGCAAAAATTAAAGCGACTGCAAATAAATACGACATACCTAAATCAAATCTCCAAAGATATTTAAAACAATGCACTGTTATAAGATGTTTCTTCTAAATTCATATCTTGCCAAATATTGAATATGAAGAAGCCAAACTGTCAGAGTATCTCATAACATCTTCTAAATTGAATTATGGACTCTCAAAAGTGCAAACGCGTCAGTTGGTTTATGTCTACGCATGTGCAATAAATAAAAAATACCAGAAAATTGGACTAAAACTAAAATAGCGTCAAAAGATAATTTAAGATGGTTTTAAGTACCTACTTATAGTTTAAAACAGTTGATCGTTTGTTGATTTTATTGCAAGTTTTTATGATTATATTATTTAATATTCAAGTAATTTACAATTGAGTGGCGTATTTAATACAGTGCCCAAACCTCCCATTGAGGTGTCCAAACCACTCGACCATTGGGAGGTTTGGGCACTTTTGACAGTGTTCAGAAAATCTTTAGCAATTTTGAGACTGATTATAATTGTATAAGTATTCTTCGTTATAATTGAAGCCAAATATATGTGCTACTAATATAAGGCGTAAAAAGTTGATTTTGTGAAAAACTTGCATTTTTATTAAGACTTAAGTAAAAAAGTACCCAATGCTCCCCTATCTCCCTATGGACTCTGATAGGAGAAAAATGTGTCTTAATATTTTTAATTCCTATTCCGTTTATTACTCTTCCATAGTTACACACTTGTATGGCGGTAACGGAATGGAAGAACGATATGTTTGTATAAAAAAATTGTGTCACTTTTTTTTTATTGATCAGAAACGATAGTACCTACTTACGTGCGATGCTGAGTAGAAATTATGTAAAAAATCTGAGATCTAAAAAAAAAAGTTTGTGTACAATACAACCTTCTATAAAATCCCCCATTTCACAATCAGTTAAGATTGGTCTTCCTTTGTCTACATGCTCTATTGGTAATCTTTACAGAAACATTAATGGGACTTACAAAGGAAGAAACAAAAAATCTGGCAAACCTTGATTTTGTGGTTTTGAATACACGAAGGTAAGTTACGTTTGATTAAGCATTATACTTTAAATTATTTAAAACGACAATTATATTAAACGCCAACCGGCAAAGTGAAATCCATATTTCCATATTACTTCGTATTATAATAATTTTTAAAGGTCACTTGAGATCCAGAATGGACATAGAATACTTTTTAATCCGGAAGAGTGTAAATGGGGATGAAAATTCTATGGGAGTGTGATAATTAATAATACGCCTAAGCATAGCTAATAGCAAACACCCTTTAAGGCGATAATTAACGAGTCTACACGACAGTCGCACGCAAGTTATCATAAATTGTTTCTTCTACAGGTTGTACACTTTCATGTTCAACAAAATGACAAAATGGTGGCTTCAGATACCGCTTATATTTTGGCTAACGGGAGCCAAAAAGACACAAGACAACGACTTGATAGAGTTTTACACTTTGTTCAAAGACATTGTGGATAAGAGACGGAAAGCTCTCGCGAGGAACGAAATGGTAGATGAAGATGTTCGGAGCATTGTCGACAGGCTCATACTAAGTGGAGAATTGAATGAGAGACAGTTACAATGCCAGAGCTTCATGCTATTCACTACTGTAAGTTGTTTGTTTAATATTGACCTTGCACCTCTAACCGCCTGCCGCCTGGCCAGGACAATGCGCGACCAGAGGCAGAGGCAGGCGTATCACTCCGCGATTCTGTTGCGCGGTAATTATTAATTTTTCTTGGTTAGTGCATTAGGCAAGTCCGTGGTTGTCTCACGCCAACAGGAAGCGCACGTGTCCGCGCTGCACCCAGTGCCGTAAATAGGGCGGTGCCAAATAGCCTGTTGACTCGATTTTTTTTCGGTCCTAAATCGATTCTACTATTTCTGAGGAACAAATATCTATATGACACCTAATACATTGGTATAAGTATAACAGCCACAAATTGTAATCAAAAGTAGCAGATCGGACTGAGCATTGAAAACGCTCTATACAAAACGGTAGGAATTTATGACGTCATCCGTTGCATCGCTGTACTAAGACTGTATGAAAAAAATAGCATTTTGCCATTTTGAGCACGAAGAAGTGCGTTTAAGCACGTAGTTGTCATACATTTATTTTTTCAGTGTTATTTAAGCATTCCGAAATTGACTTTAATTTTTCTTAAAGACGATAAAAAAAATATCGTTTCTTTTTAAACTTTGTGGTCTCATAACTTTATATTTTTTATACATTTTTTGTTTATTTCTTTTGTGTTATGATAATTTAGTATTTTGCAATCCATGTGACTATATTATGTTGTAACATTCAACATTATTCAACATCCCAAATGTGCCCAGGGCGTAGACTCTGGGGGGGCGCAAGAATGGCCAGACCAGGCAGGACCCTAGGGTACCTATAATATCTAAAAAGAAAACAAGGGCGCAGTTATAGAAGCTCGCACAGGGCGCAGAATAGGCTATTTACGGCACTGGCTGCTCCGTCGTTCGCGCATAACCAAATACGAGAGCGACCAAATCGGATGTGAATCATCATGCACTTAAATTCGGATTACTCTCTCTACTCATTTTTTTGGCTTCCGCATTAGCTGTATTATACATACATATAAATATAGATAAAAGTTTGTGTTTATACTTTGTTATACAAATAAGTATTTTTTTCATTACTGGAGGATGAGAGTAATTGGTAAATCTGGTTCATTTACATTAATGTATGAATAATATAATTAATTAGGTAGGTTCTAGTGATTTTGTTAATCTTAGAATAAATATCTATCATTGTTTTATTTATTTCATATGAAAAGACAAAGCGAAAAATCTTTTTCCTTTTCAGTCCTATAACAACACACAATACAACAACAATACAATGCAATACACAATACAATGTAGAAAGCAATGGGTTGTAATACCTATAGGTAAATAATAGTAAAAACATTTTTGTACTTAGTGCACCACGAAAAACAATACCTAACCTACTCGAAACTCCAAATACTATATTATTTCGTGCCATTATTGCCATTATTAACCCTATAACTACCTGTAATTTACCATGAAACTTAATCTGTAATAAGAATTTCATTTGTGTTGACAACCCTAGCGGTGGGCGTGGCGACCAGAAAGAACGCGCTTTAGGAGTTAGGAGTTAGTGACCCGAACGTAGGTTTTGTTGGGCAGTGCGACTTCTTTACGTAGTACTAATACTTATTCTGTAGCAGAGGCGAGACCGCGCGCTCCGATCTACCGCTGCTACCTATGGCCGCCGCTCGCCGCTGATGTCGTGGCCAGGCAGTAATGGAACTACCTTACGCAACTCTTTGTAGCGGGACTTTAACCGTTCTCTTTCCATTGCGAGAAAATCGCAGGCAGTTGTCATAATACCACTTTTATTGAACCGTCAATTTTTTTCTTTGCCCAGATCATGCGGGTTATACAGGTCGAGTATGTTTTCAATGATATCAGAAGTGGGATGGTAAAGATTATTATTAAAAAAATATAACTCTTTGACGTCAGTTTTTTTTTAGTTTGTCCATAATCACGTGATGTTAATTTTAATTTATGCTTCTATTTCTGTTTCAGAGTCAAGAAGCTGGAGCTAAGATAGCGGCTGGTGTTTTAGTGTTCTTAGCGCATTTGCCGGAATGGCAGGTAATTAAATGTTGATTATAGCTTACTCTATGTACAATTGTACATACAGGTACACAGAATTTTGTAAAAGATAAACAGTAAAAATACGATATAAACGAGGAATGGTAGAAAGTTTGAGTGCATTATTTTAAAGTTCCTGTCATTTTGATATCAGGACGTGTGTTTTGACAGAACTTCTCTTTGGGAACATATTTATAAAAAATATGTACAGCACGTTTTCGTCTGTATAGAAAACCAAGCGACTAAACACGCACGTTAAATAGAGGTTCAGTGCGCTGTCCCACTACAGTAGATTAAAATCCACACATTTTACAGGAAAAAGTTTATAATGAGATAATAGATCGCCTCGGGACGGAAGACGAGGACATAACGGAGGAGCAAATCAAATCACTCCAATACCTAGACATGGTGTACAAGGAAGTGCTCCGGTATATGTCTATAGCCCCTTTAATACAGAGGACAGTGGAAGAGGAGATCACAATCAATTCAGGTAAATTCGGCTATCTTTAGTCAAGGGAAATTCGAGTAATTTATTCTGAAAATAGGCCACAAGCCACAAGGGCACTTCCATCAAGGCAAATTCAAAGTTTTAAATTAGGTTGTGCAGAACTTCTCTCATACTAAAATTTGTCAGTTCTGCACGCCCTATTTCAAATTCAAATACCCAAATCTGAATCCAAGAAAAGTGGCATTAGGAAGAAAAAAATGCCGTAAGAAACTTTTCAGTTTTCTTCTTCACCAAAGTCAGTCAAAGTCTTGATTTTCCTCCCTAGTTAGTAAGTCTAATAATAAGTAAAAAAAAACATATCTTGGAAAGTAACACAAGTCTTGATGTGGCAGGTAAACTGACCCTGCCCGTGGGGACCTCGCTGGCGATCCCTATCCACATCCTGCATCGGAACCCCAAGTACTGGCCGGAGCCCAACAAGGTGGACCCCGGCAGGTTCCTGCCCGAGAACGTGAAGCAGCGGGACCCCAACGCCTTCGTGCCTTACAGCTTGGGCCCCATGGATTGTCTGGGTAACGTCTATTCAAAGATTATATCCTTACTACTCCTCTATATGAGTTTATCCTAAGAGTCCCATAACTCTAATCATACAATTCTATGGAATTGTATAACTAGAGTTGGGTATCAGAGTGAAACAATGCTTCGGTACAGGGTCTATAGGTACGCTTCGTTCGAAGTTCTTATGCTGCCGTTCCGCTCACTCTGATATTCTGCAGTGGAAAAGACCTTAGCCTAAAAACAACAACGATAGAGCCTGTGCGGAAAGAGAATAGACGTGACGAAAAACGGAACTAACCTAACCAGTATGGCCACAGAATAGAAAATACGGCATATACGGTAGAAAAGCATTACAGCGCCCCCAAAATTAATCCTATTCTCTTTCCGCACAGACTCTAAAAACGAATCAAATCCTTTACTGTTCGCATTACAAAAGCAGTACTTAGTGCGTGTGATATACAAACTAAGACTGAAAAACTAAACTATGATGAAAATGAAATCGATTGTTGTGTATTGCCACATTGATTTCATTATGAAGTCACATAGCTAGTTCTTGTCACATAGGCATAGGCAGTTTCACGAGAGTTGAGGCCACGCACACAACAACACTGTCATGTAATGACAGCGGGATTTTGAAATTACTGTTCTTTTTAACCAACTTCCAAAAGAAGGACGGTTCTCAATTCGTCTGTATGTTTTTTTTTTGTGTGTGTTTGTTCACCGATTACTTGAAGACGGCTGGACCTATTTGGAAAATTCCTTTTTTGTTTGAAAGGGTAATTTCGTACCAATAGCAGGTTTAACAATGAATTGCAAGATAGACCAAAAAGTTTATAGCCTCGTGTTGATGATAAAATATTTTATTCCGTTAAATAATACAAATAAATAAACAGATTATGGTAAAATATGTTAAAAAGAAGAGAAATCTAGTGCTCCAGGATGGGTATTCCGCACCGCAGCCATCTTCGCATCCAAATCTTTCTATCTTTCTTCTCGTTCCCCTAATTCTAATAGAGACTGCTCTGATGATTGATATTTGTATTTTGACTTTGATCCAGTTGATTATTTGTGACTGTGGCTTGGACCATTTTTCACATAGCTTAAGACATGTTTTTTTATGAAGGATTCATATTCAGTTCCGACAACGCCATCACAAGAGACCACAAGTGGAGTAAATGAAGCTCTAAGATCTTTTGCAGCCAGATCGTATTTGCGATGTTTTTCACGAGCGTGTATTTGGGCAATTGTGGGCCTTGTGTTTATTTACTCACACATTCATTTCATTCATTCACTTTTTTTGCAATGAGTACCTCATGTAGCTGTGTGTGTAATCATTCACCTCAACTCTCGTGAAGCTACCTATAGTTGGGATGATGTAAGGATTATAACGATACATGGAATAAAGAAACTCGTGTTCATACTACCCACATAGACTCTGAAAACATAACTCTCTTCCTACAAACATAGACTCTGAAAACATAACTCCTTTTTTGGCCAATCGTGCCGTGATAAACCATTGTACGCTGAAGTGTTGAGATGCTGAGTTCATCATGTGGTTGTGACGAGTTACAGGTCGCGTATACGCCGTGCCGATGATAAAGACGATGGTGGTGCGCGTGCTCCGGCACGTGAGGTTGGAGGCCGACGGCCGCCTCGAGGATCTGGACATCGACGTCGCCATCTCCGTGTCCTTCACCAAGGGCTACAACCTCCGCTCCTACCCCAGGAGGCCGAAAACTGCCAAAAACATCACGTAATTTAAAACGTAGTTTAAATCAGGATCATTAGACACGCACAGATCAAATGCGTTGTTTTGTAGTACGAGTAGACTAAGACAGACGGACCTATTTATATATTACCAACCCCCAACCAAATAATTATATTTCTACTGAACGCCTAAGAATCCGCCGAATCTTCTCGATTGAATGCTGTTCTCGAAATCAAATTGTGGGTACTGTTCGTAAGTAAGTGTACAGCTGACAAAGTCAGGGGTTGTCCAGTATAAAAGGTTGAAAATGCACATCACACACAATTGTATGTGACATTTATTTGTTAGATTATCTAGATTAGCGTCATCGCCAAAAAAATCGTCTCCGAGCCGAGTGGAGGTGATCCACAGAGATATAGGTGAACTATCTTGTACATTTTATATCAAGTGATAATATTTCAATTTCTAAATATTTTGAATGTACATATTCAACAACTGGCTGGGGTTGTATTTAGTACTTGGGAAATAGGTGCAGGTTAGCAGTCGCGTGTCGTAAAAGATATCCTTGGGCAAGCCGATGCAGATTTAGTGTACATTTTCCTTAAGAGCTGTAGAATAAGGTGCTCAAACGCCTGATATTAGGCAAGCCGGTAGGAATCGAGTTCTTTGGACGCCACGCTACTGCAGGTTAGGTAGGTTATTGATAAAAATTAAAGTGAGTTTATGTCGAAAATTGTATTATTGTTTATTTATTTTATTCCCTTTCCGTTCAATATAGTTCGAAAGTGACAAGCGAAGTCGCAAGCAGGTGTAAGACTGGCAGGAAACTGATGGCAGATGAACTCCAGGCTGATCTCCAAGTAGAGTACCTATCAAATTAAGAGGTAACTTTTCAAATGCTGCCGGAGAGCCTGGTACACTTTCATCGTTCACTCGTCTTATGCCTTGTCCATATCTGTGCCCACAACACAGAATACCTAAGTATTTAGTACTTCGTACAGAAGCTTCTCTCTCTAAACTAAAGGTGGGTTTTGGGAATTCTTTGTGTACACACAAAGAATTTGGTAGAGTGGGGTTAGAATGTGTTAGAATTCGTTTGGTCTAAACCCACCTTAAGAAAACTGTCGTTCGGGTCCGACCACCGGACGTTACTCGCCGCATCCGACTGCTGTCTCACTCTATCGCATAACGCGTATTAACGCGTGTTCTTGCTAGTCACTGATTAAAACCACCCACAGGTGGTGAGTGTCAGGATGGCCTACTCAACCCGTTTTGGACAAACATTTTAATAAATGTTGAAATCATTTCAGTTCTATTCAGTTCAATCAGTTTTAGATTTCCTACTTCTAAAATCGTATGGTCCCTATACAAAATTTCAACCCCTCTCGGGGGTAAGGGCAGTGTTCGATCCGCTTTTCCCGGTAGAGTTAAAAATAAAGAGATATGCATGAAAAGTGTAGAATACTTACGGGCTTTTTGCTTTTTTAAATTTTTTATATGAAGATATAAAGAGTTAGTGGCACAAATAAACTTGTTATGCATAGTTTTGGAGTAAAATAGCTTAAAAAAAAGTGTCGTAACCGAATTTCTCTCCTCTTCCAAGTTTCTTGGTGGTTCCCAATGTCAAAGCACTCAAAACTATCTGAGAAACAACTGTGTTGAGAATCAGCTCTGGATCTAAGGGCAAGGTGAACACAAAGCTTGAAAGAGCACCCCAGCTTTTTGAAATTTCATCAAATTTAAAACTTTCATTCTCGGTAACTTTCAGTAAAAATGAATATAACCTAATTTATAGCAAATTTAACGTAGTTCATTTATGCTACATGGTACATAGTTATGCATGCATAGTTAGAGCAGAAATTCAAAAAAGTTCAATATTTACGTAGTTCTTCGCGTGTTGATGAGCGAGCACAACTTTTTACCCGACTGCGGCGAAGCCTAATTACTCGATTGCGGCGAAGCCTAAAGGAGGGTTATGTATTTGACCTGTATGTTAGTATTTATGTATGTATGTATGACCGTTCCTATGTCCGCTCATAACTACTCAACGGCACAACCGATTTTGATAAATGATAGGTACATCATTAGGTTCGTATTGCTGGCGCGAGTGTCATTGGGTATGAAGTTCGTTAAAATAAACAAAATGGCGTAAGTATTTTATGCAGTTTCAAAGTGCACTGCGGTCGGGTTTTTTTTTAGAAGTTGCTAATTGGGATTCATACTACACTCCCCTAACTACATCATGCTTTGCCATTGTAGCATTTTAACGTGTCAATCAATCAATAGCCAACCTATCTATATGGATCCAGCAATCGCGGGGGTAGATTGGCTTCATTTCATTGTGGAGGCTGCTGGTTGACTAACCGATAGGGAATATGCATTATTTTTTTGTTTACCTACTTTAATTAAAGCTCATTAATAAAAAAAAATAATAGGAAAAAATATATTACGAACAGCTATAAAAATAACCAAGATATTTAATATATTACGAACAGCTATAAAAATAACCTAAAAATAAAAGATATCAATGATTTATCTCTATCTCTTTCTAGCATAAGAGAATATAGCATGGAGTTTATATGTGACATTCCACGGGTAAAGGTACCTTATGAAAATGGTCGCTTGCGTCGTATCCGACTCCGTTACTATAGGACATCGAGATGGAAGGACGCAAGCGACAATATCCATAAGGTACCTTTACCCGCGGAAAGTCACATATGGCCGTCATGTACTGTGACGTCATAGCCCATATCGGATGTGTCTATCAAATCACTGTTTAATTAATAATTTAAAATACTTGCATCTTCAATTAAAATTTCACTCTATGTTATCTTTTTTACGGTATTTTCATATTTTGTTAAGGTGACGCATCGCTTAAACAATGAATCGAAAACGGAGCATTTGCGCCCCGCAACCCGCACACCCTCCTATATTTTTACGCGGTATATCACACACAATCAGTCGAAATGTCATTTCTAGTTACATTATAATCGATGCTAATGACGCTCACTTATAACCTGTGTCTATAAAAACTGTCATTCAAAAAAGAACTCAATTCCATAACCCTATATGTCAAATTTGCAAACGCACATTGAAAACTTTACATTAATATTACCTATCGAAAAGTGCCTACATTGTTTATGTCAAAAGTGAACAGAAAATAAATCGAGTCGCTTCCTATATTTTTAAATTTGTTATTTAGTAATAATAATGTATTATCTACAGATCTACTCAAATCAATAAAATACTACCTTGTTTTCTGTACTGTTTGTATGGGAAAAAGTAAAGTGTGATTGATAAATATACCGTAAACACGAGTAATTTTAAATATTATTTGTGTTATTTATTTGAATGGAATAACCAAAGAACCTTAAATCATTTTCGTGGATTTTCCGAATACAATCCTACTAATATTATAAATGTGAAAATTTGTGAAGATTTTTGGATGTCTGTTACTAAATACGGGGTAACAACTGAATGGATTGATCTGAAATTTGGCATGCAAGTAGACCGAGTACTGGATTGAAACATAGGATTTATGCCGTAATTAGTTCCCTTGGGACTATAACGGGAACAACGCGGGCAAAGCCGTGGGTAAATGCTAGTAAAGAATAAATTTTGAAAATTGGTCGAATGATTAATTCGCGGATATGCTATTCGCAAATAAATAATTCGGCAATAAAAATATCGTGTTATTGTTTAGTCGAATAATTATAAGTCCTGACAATTATCCGAATAATCTTTTGTATTCGGATAATTATTAGGACGAAAGATTATTCGAATAGTTATTAGGACAAAAGATTATTCCAATAATGCTAATCTTTGGTTTAGGACTGGTAATTTAGATAGGTACCGCAAATTATAGCACGAACAAAAATTAATTCGAACATGCTGTTTTTACGGGCAATATATTAAAAAAAAATACATTTTAACTTTACAATATATTTACAATTTTACATATTTATATTTCAATCTACGTCCATGTGAAAAATCGTCTGCCATGCGTTTGGAAACAGTATACAATGACCACCATTAGCCATATATGTAAGAGCAGTGCGTTGTCTGGGCCAGTGTTATAAAAATGTCTAAAAAGTCATTAAAACATCGTTATCGATACTAGATATAATGAGAACCTAGTTGGTCTTTATTTATAAAAACATGTGTAGGTAGCAGATGTATGCAACTTTACATAATTAAACCTTAAATACTCGTGTGATTTTATGTTCTTTTTACTGTTTCTGTATGATTTTATGTGCAATAAAGTGTTTACATACATACATACAAACGTGGTTAAACTATTGAGGTTTTTATGAGGCAAACATTAATTTAATATACCAGAGAGTGATATGTATTATACATTACCTACTATAAAGTACTCTACTACTACTCACTAATGCATTAAAGAAAAACCGTTACTTATGAGCCATCCTGTATTACACACTAGGTATTATAGTTTTCCTTATTTTAATTTAATACAATGGGTATATTACAAATGTTTCTATTTACGTACACCAAAATAATATTTAATTGTACAATTGAAAGACTCGACGACGCCGCTGTTCCAATGTGGACATTTGTTGTCATTTTCCCGCAGCGTAAACTAGACTTATTTGTGGTATAAATATGACGATTACTTACTTTCTTTTAGTCATATAGTTACATTTCTCTAATAATAGTGCTTTCCTTTTCCTTTTGGAAAATCCAACACGCTTTTTTCCCATTCTTAAATAAGATTTCTCACAGGTTTTGTTTACGGCGCGGCCAGTCAACTGTCACAGACCTGTCGTTGGCAACGGCCGTCGGCGGACTGAGGGAGGGGAGACTGATTTCATACAAATACGCGCTTGTGCTAGCTTATATGAAAAGGTCGTATACGTAAAAACGGTTTTTTTTCGTTTCAATTACAAACTACAATTAATTTTCAAAAATCTTATCTCAGATATTAAAGTATAGGTTAAAACTATGTTACTCAGAGAATTTAGGGGCTTAAATAGGTCTGGTTTGCCTGTACAATGCAAATTCCGCTTTTTAAAGAGGTATCTTTGACATACTTTTGTCTGTTACAAAAGTTAACAAATCGTGTTCCTGCATCTCACAAAATGTAGTAGTTCATCCCAATAATCAGGTTATCAAATGTTACTTTCATATGTTTTATGACTCCTGAGAAAAATCGAAACCCCTGCCACCAAATTTTCCGAATCGTCATCTTAAGAAACGCGTTCAAAATTCATGCATATGCATATTCTCTAATTCAAAATAAAATGAAGTCATAGATAAGAAGATAAGATAGCAGTATTAGCAGTCCCATTTCTCAAGGCGACATCTGGTGAGCTAAAGATTGCTAGCCCTCATTATAGCAGAACATAACAGCCGTCAAAATGTTTTTACGTTATATGCAACGACTATCGATAAGTACTAAACTACGAAGTAGCGCCCACATATGAAATGAAATATTTTATTTGGTATAGATCTTGGTAACATTAGGGATCTTAAAATCTGATCATTATATCTGGACTTAAATTAAATAAGTCATGCAAATATTTGTGAGCGTCAGAATGACTGACCAAAATAGCAGATCAATGTTTGAGTACCATCAGCATTTACTACCTATTTGCTACTATTTACTACCTGTGTTTACATATTTGCTACCTAAGTTTTAAAAAATATATTTATTTAATAAAGTGTCAGACGTCAGAATGACTGCCCACATTTAATAGCGGTTGGACCCCCTAATTTGCTAATTTGTATATACTATGATTTACTACCTGTTTGCTACCTACACATATATTTTTTCTAGGTTTTTAGGGCAAATAACAAAAATGTTATAAGCAAAACAATTTTTTTTTGTCTTAAAAAAAACGGTCACGTGCGAGCCGGACTCGCGCACCGAGGGTTCCCTACAAACTCGTAAGTAGATACGTGAATAGTTAAAAAAAAACTGTATGGCGGTTTTAAGAATAACGAAGAGCAACAAAAATTTCTACACGCATTGCATTAAATATGCAAAAAATAAGATAGAGTCTGTGCGGAAAGAGGATAGGCGTGGCGTAAAACGGAACTAACCTAACCAGTATGGCCACAGAACAGAAAAAACGGCACATACGGTAGAAAAGCATTACAGCGCCCCCCAATTTAAATCCTATTCTCTTTCCGCACAGACTCTAGCAGAGTGTTAACTTGTTCTGTTTTTTTTAATTTTTAAGTTGATTATTAACAAAAAAAATAACCATAGGTACTTTTGTTTATAATTTATTTATTTTTTGCCTTAATAATCTAGAATAAATATATGTGTAGGTAGCAAATAGGTAGTAAATCATAGTACATAGAAAGTTGCAAATTAGGGGGTCCAACCACAACAGTGAATGTGTATTAAATAAATGTATTTTTTTAAACTTATAGGTAGCAAATATGTAAGGTAGTAAATAGTAGCAAATAGGTAGTAAATGCTGATGGTACTCTAACATTGATCTGCCATTTTGGTCAGTCATATATTTACCATGTGTGTTTCTTTTTCTGACTTCACCATATTACTCCGTGCTGATGGCGCTTGCTACGAGAGCCGAAATATTGGGAACTCATAAAAACAAACATAGGTACATGGTAAATATCCCGGTGTTAATAGTAGTTATTATTACCATCATTTCAACCTGTGAATGCCCACTGCTGAATACTTCCCCTAAAAACTCCCATATTGAACGGCCTCACGTTTTTTGTCTCCATGAACTTCTGGCGTATTTAATACTACGCAACAAATTTATTCTTTCCCCTTATAATTTTACCTATCGATGTTTGCAATATAGCATTTTTCCCGTCTCTATAACGGACAATTTATATAAAAGGTTTGATGTAATGTTTCTACCATTAGAACGTCACGGTTACTACAAGAGGCTAGTTAACTTCGTAGTGCAATTGCATTGACATAACAAGCACATGAAGGTAAGTAAATTTTTTTATAACTTTTCTGAAAAAATAACATGAAATATTATAAAAATACTCGAATTGTTATACATGTGCCTATAATACTTGACAAGCTCCTACACTTCCTCATGGATCCCGACATCAGAACTGAAATTGAAATAAAATCATAACCCTCCTTTTTGCTTCGCGTAGTCGTGTCATACTTTCTGGCGGAGACATGGTATCGTACCGAATTCAAAATAGCATCAAAAAATGTACTAAATTGTACGCTAATTAAAGAAAACTGTACTATACGCACTTACGAGAAAACAACGATTAATCTGTCACCGCTAGGAAGGATACTTTCTGGCGGGCGCTATCTATTTTACTATGCAGCAGTCGAGTTTTCGACTTTCTTATGAATTAACTAGCTGTTGCCCGCGACTTCGTCCGCGTGAAATTCGAATACCCAAGTACCCATTAGTAAATAGGATTTTTATGTAACTGTAAGAACCATTCTCCATACAAACTTTAATACTTTTAAAATATGTTTTTTTTAAGTTTTTATGTTGTATATAAATAATGATCTCAGCATATTTCAAGTTTCTAGGTTTGGTAGTTAATGACTCTGTCCAAATTCAATTTTTTCACCCCCATTTAACTCCATTTAATTGAGTATGAATTTCGAAAACCAGCAAAGTTACTTTTCTTGATATATAATGAAGGGTTTACATACTTTAAAAATCATGTCCCAAGTATACAAATTTCAACTCCGAGTTTAGTTTTGCATGGGAATGAATTTTGAAAAACTGTGGAATCACTTTTCTTTAAATTGAATAAACAGTCTATACATAATGTTTCAAACCTTCCCATGCAAATATTCAATCCTTTTAAACCCCTCAAGGGAAATAAGAACCTCTGCACATGTAAAGTTTCTAGATCTATAAGTTTTTGTTCTGTCTTTCAAACTTTCAAACTCTATTTAATTCCTAAATTAGATGAATTTCGGAAAACGGTAATAATGGCTTTTCTTGGCTCATTATAAAAAGTATAATCTATGATGTCTTAGCCCCCCTCCTATTGTAAAAATCATATATTCCCGATACAAACTCTCAAACCCTATTTAAGCTTTTCGGGGATGAATTTCAAAACACGGTGAAAATACTCTTATATTAAAACAATGAAGAATTTAAATATGAAGTTTCATACCTCTTACTTAAAAAGATCGTAAAGTCCCGATACAATTTTTCAACCCCTATTTAAACGCCTTCGAGGATGAATTTCGGAAAATGGTGAAATCAGTTTTCTTTTATTCTAATAAAGAGTCATGACGTTTTAAACCTCTTACTTAAAAAGATCGTAGAGTCCCGATACAAAGTTTCAGCTCCCATTTAAACCCATTAGAGAATGAATTTCAAAACACAGTGAAATTATTTTTCATTGATTTAAATGAAGAATCTAAACATGAAATTTAAAACCTCTTACTTAAAAATATCGTAGAGTCCCGACACCAACTTTCAACCCCCATTTTTCTTTTATTCTAATGAAGAGTCTAAGCATGATCGTTCAACCCTGTTACTTTAAACATCGCAGACTCTCCATACAAACTTTTAACCCCCATTTGAACCCCTTAGAGGATGAATATCAAAAAACTCTCTTCTTTTATTCTAATGAAGGGTCTAAACATGATCTTTCAAACCACTTACTTTAAAAATCGCAAACTCTCCATACAAACTTTCGACCCCCATTTTAACCCCTCAAGGGATGAATTTCAAAAAACGGAGTATCTAACCACTTTTCTTTCATTCTAATGAAGAATCTAAGCATGAAGTTTCAAACTTCTTACTTCTTCTTCTTCTTCTCTTAGATCGCAAATCTTTTACAATACATACTTTGAATACAAACTTTTAACCCCCACTTTAACCCCTCAGGGGATGTTTTTCAAAAAACGGTGAAATTACTTTTCTTTCATTTTAATGAAGAATCTAAGCATGAAGTTTCAAACTTCTTACTTTAAAAATCGCAGACTCTCCATACAAACTTTCAACCCCCATTTTAACCCCTCAGGGGATGAATTTCAAAAAACGGTGAAATCATTTTTCTTTTATTCTAATGAAAAATCTAAGCACGAAGTTTCAAACCTCTTACTTGAAAAATCGTAGTCTCTGCATACAAATTTTGAACCCCTATTTGAATCCTTTAGGGGATGAATTTCGAAAAATCCGTTCTTATCTCTCACCTACCTCATATGACCATTCTACTGTGAAAGTTTCATGTTATTCGCTTCAGTAGTTTCAGCTGTGCGTTGATGAGTCAGTCAGGACTTTGCCTGTACGAAAAATGTACTAAATTATACGCTAACTAGCTTATGCCCGCGACTTCGTCTGCGGTGTAAATTATAATTAGGCAATTAATCTTTATAAATAGTTTCTGATATTTGTTCATAAACTTGGTTGTAATTAAACAAAACCCTCAAATATTGGGCCAAAACTGCACAATGCACATTTACCGCGAAAATCAATTCTATAGTCCATTTAAGGATTATTTCCAAAAAACTAAATGCACTTCATAAATTACCTGTTACATATACAAAAAAAACAATCTACTTATTGCTATATGCTATGCATGGAGTTTGAAACCTTTTACTTAAAAAATTGTACGGTCCCTAAACAAACTTTCAACCCCCACCTACTCAACCCGTTGTCGAGATAAATTTTAATGAACGATGAAATAATTTGAGTTCTATTCAGTTTAATCAGTTTTAGATACCCTACTTTAAAAATCGTTTGGTCCCTTTACAAAGTTTTAACCCCCATTTAACCCTTTTTGGAGATGAATTTCAAAAAATGGTTAAACGTTTTTCTGTACCCTTATTGAAGGATCTATGTGCGAAGTATCAGATCTCCTTCTTAAAAAATCCTTTGGATCCTATACAGAGTTTCAACCCCCATTTAAACCCCTTTGGGGATAAATTTCAAACAACAGCAATTACTTTTCTTTACTCGTATAGATGAGTCTATGTAAGAAGTTAAGATCTATTACAAATACCGTTTGGTCCCCATACAAGGTTTCGTTCGACCTCCGTTTGACGCCTTTTCAGGGTAGAATTTTGAAAAACGAAAAAACACTTTTTTTTACTCTTATTGCGGAGTCTATGTACGATGTCTCAGATCTCCAACTTCAAAAATAGTTTGGTCCCTATACAAAGTTTCAACCCCCATTTAACCCCTTTCGGGGATGAATTTCAAAAAAACCGTGAAATGACTTTCCTGTACTCATATTGAAGGGTCTGCGTGCAAACTCTCAGACCTCCAACTTCAAAAATAGTTTGGTCCCTATACAAAGTTTCAACCCCCATTTAACCCCTTTCGGGGATGAATTTCAAAAAACCGTGAAATCACTTTCCTATACTCATATTGAAGAATATATGTGCGAAATCTCAGAGCTCCTACTTCAAAAGTCTTCTGGACCCTATACAGCGTTTCGACCCCGGTTTAACCCCTTTCGGGGATGAATTTAAAAAAACCGTGAATTGACTTTCCTGTACTCATATTGAAGGGTCTATTTACAAAGTCTCAGATCTCCAACTTAAAAAATCGTTTGGTCATTATACAAAGTTTCAACCCCCATTTAACCCCTTTCGGGGATGAATTTCAAAAAAAACGTGAAATGAATTTCCTGTAATCATATTGAAGGGTGTGCGTGCTAACTCTCAGACCTCCAACTTTAAAAATCGTTTGGTCCCTTTTCAAAGTTTCAACCCCCTTTTAACCCTTTTTGGGGATGAATTTCGAAAAATCGTAAAATTACTTTCCTGTACTCATATTGAAGGGTCTATGTGCGAAGTCTCAGATCTCCAAGTTAAAAAATCATGTGGTCCCTATACAAAGTTTCAACCCCCGTTTAAGCCCTTTTAGGGATGAATTTCGAAAAACCGTGAAATGACTTTCCTGTACTCATATTGAAGGGTCTGTGTGCAAACTCTCAGACCTCCAACTTTAAAAATCGTTTGGTCCCTTTTCAAAGTTTCAATCCCCGTTTAACCCCTTTTAGGGATGAATTTCGAAAAACGGTGAAATTACTTTTTTCAACTTATATTGAAGAGTCTATGTTCGAAGTCTGAGATCTCCACCTTAAAAAATCGTGTGGTCCCCATATAAACTTTCAACCCCCATTTAACCCCCTTTGGGGATGAATTTCAAAAAATCCCTTCTTATCCCTTACTTACGTTATACAACCACCCTACTGTGAAAATTTCAAGTTCCTAGCTTCAGTAGTTTCGGCTGTGCGTTGATGAGCCAGTAAGTCAGTCAGTCAGTCAGTCAGTCAGTCAGGACATCTTCTTTTATATATATAGAAGATAGAAGATAAAGAACACTGTACTACACGCTCTTACGAGAAAAATGACAAACAAGCATATGTACATTATTATTATAACTATGGCAAATTAAAAAAAACGACTTCAAAAGAACCTAGTATTTTATAACAAATGCATGAGTTACTTGGTTCCCATACAAATCGACGAACTATTTCCTCCTATCCTATCTCGGTATATTTCTGTGGAAGCCGCCTTTGAGAAATCGGGGTAAAAAGACTAAAATAACAAAAGTATGAACTGACAATGTCCTCCTTTTTACCCGACTGCGGCGAAGCCCAAAGGAGGGTTATGTGTTTGACCTGTATGTATGTGTGTATGTATGTATGTCCGTTCCTGTGTCCGCTCGTAACTACTCAACGGCACATCCGATTTTGATAAATGATACATCATTAGATTCGTCTTGATGGTGCGAGTCACTGGGTATGAAGTTCGTTTAAATAAACAAAATAGCGGATTTTATGCAGTTTCAAAGTGCACCGCGGTCGGGTTGTTTTTAGTAAAAATGTGGTTATTTGAAATCGGTTAAAAAATGAGTCGCACGACATACTATCGTAAAATATTTTTAAGTAGCACGTTTATTAACAAAGTTGCGCTATCTTAACGATTTATGTCCTAAAGTACGGACGAGTTGGTACTTACAAATGGTTTTATCATAGATTAGAAAAATCGTGCATTACTTACCCGTCTTGCTATTTCAAGAAGAACCAGTATAAGGGTGTTCGTCAAGATAGCGTACACCGTAAAGATATTCAGAATCTGATGCAGCCAATAAATATGAATCTCAATTTTTTGAGATATAAATCGTTTCCAAAAAAAAAACCGTTCCAGAGATATAGTTATTATCCGTTCAAGTGGGCTAATGCTGTTAAAAAATACAATTCCATTGAGCGAACAATGCCATTGAGAGAATACAATACCACCAAAAAAAAATAACAATGCGTAACACGAGTAGACCCTGTGCGGCCTACCTGGGTCTGTAAAAGCAAAACGCATTGTTATTTTTTTGTTTGAAAGCATTTGCCGCCTTATCATTACGGTCATAGAACCGATAATCCGTTGAAAGCTCATAGTATCTTTAAGTCTTTTCTCTACGGAATACGCACTTGCAGACCGTCGGGCGAATGTGAAATGCAAAACAAATTAAGATCCCAGTTATCTTTATCTGCATTTACACTTTACTGTCTAGTAAATAGAATCTATAATCTAATGATCTTTCAAGGCAGTTATACTTTTTTGACACTATATTCTCGTTATCCTAATTTGTGGTTTACCTCTCAATGCTATTGTATTCTTTAACAACATTAGCCCACTTGAACGGATAATAACTATACAAGCGGTGTACGCCAGCTTGACGCCCGGTAGCGTACGCCGTGAACAGGTCTTATAGTAGTGACGTCACTAACTGGCTTCAGTAGGGAGCGTTTCGGCACTTATTTGGGAAAGTTTAGAAATGTGATTTTAATATTGTAGTATCTCGGTGAGTTTTTATGATATTGAAGTGATTTTTTCACTAATATTTCTATTATTGAGAGAAGTTTCTATAACATATCACAAAAAAAAGTTGTCAAGTAGCCAATTACACAAGTTGACAACATAACAGACACGAGACAAAGACTATAAAGGCTGTTCGAACCGTGGCGCCATCTGCAATCCGGTTCACGGTTTTAACCTCGTTACGATCGTCTTGTACTTCCGTGCATTGCACGGAACGACTTTATATTCATTTATACAGTTAATAATAATAGAATTACGAGTTACTCCACTTGACCTCTACTGACTAATAGTAACATAATATCCGTTAATTTCCCATAGATTGGATAAATTGCATGTTTGTTAAAACATATAAATATGTATGTGCATTGAGGTGCAGTTTTTAGCCTTCGTCTGAAAATATACTACACGCAAAATATACATTACGTAAAATACACAAACGAGAAAAGAAAATCCCTATTATAAAATCCTTATTGTATTTTTACTGGAAGTTACGGACTTTTGCATAATGCTCCTGTCTGTATTTGTAGCTACGTTTTGGTTATGTATGTTAATTTTGAATGTTGTACATTTTTTGTTGTATAAAAACATAGGATACATTAAACATATACCGACATCGACAGGTATTTATCGACAATTATGCCGGAAAAGCCGCAGGTAGGTAAATGCTAATCGAGTGGGTGGTAAACGAGTTCTATAGACGTCACGCCCAAGCCACTGGGTAAGAGCGCACATTCCCAAAATACCGCATTCCTAAAATTTAATCCATTTTTAATATACCAAATTCTCAATCAGATTCCCAAAATAATAAGTACATCAAACAAAATCATTTGGATCCTTGAGTAACTTACGATTTTATAATCTAGTGTAACGGGAATGTGGTAAGACAAAAATATGATATCGAGAATCTGGTAAGTATATTGAAAAATCTGGTATTTAAGGAATGCGGTATTTTGGGCATCAGCTAGTAAGAGTATTGTATTGGATAGATTTTTTTTCCGAAATTTGTACCCAGTTTGCTGTCGCTTTATTACAGAATGTTCCTGTTGGCGGCGCTAGCAGTCGCGGTGTTGGCGTGGTGGGCGGGTTGGCGCGTGCGCAACAGGCGGCTGCTCGCGCTGGCGAGCCAGCTGCCCGGCCCGCCAGCGCTGCCGGTGCTGGGCAACGCCTTGACGTTTAATGTACCACCAGAAGGTCAGTTACTTTCCCAAGGGAACTATTTTTCGGGATATAAATTATCCTATGTTTCAATCCAGGACTTGTCTAATTCCAAATCAACTTAGTGTAAGGCCTGAGTGGCAAGGCAAGCGTTCAGCGTTGCGTCCGGCGGGGTGGGCAGCATGGCGGGCAGCGTCATCGGGTTTTGTGCAGCGTGCACTCAGGACACTCACATACATTTGCTTATGTTTAACATGAACGCCGCACGCCCCGCCCCGCTGCATGCCCCTCTCGAGCGTCCACTCAGGTCGTACACTTAATCCGTTCAGTTACTGCGTTATTTCGTAACAAATATCCCAAATTCAAACATCTTCACAAACTTTCAAAGATACGATACCTAACACTCCTCCTCACTCCGCTCGTCGTCGTACCTAACTGTGATTCTGTCACAGTTTTTTTTATCTTGAATAGTAAGTGGGGGTATGTTGTGATCGCTCTTCACTAATAATCGCACCTTAAAGTAATTATAATCATCAATATTATGGCTTGATAAATGTATGACATTTGCAATTATTACTAAAAAAACATTATAATTATCAGTATTATGACTAAATAAATGTATGACATTCTACATTATGGTTAAATCAATTATGACTCCGTATAATTTTGACCGGGAATAGAGATGTGCCGTTCCCGGGAATATTCCCCACTTGTATGGGGAATATTCCCGCGGTGGGAATATTCCCCATACAAACGGGGAATATTCCCGGGAATGGCACATCTCTAACCGGGAACAATATGCCATAGTACAATTTATGCCAAAAAAAAATGAGCATCAACTTTATGCTTAAAGTGTTATGACAATTGATATTATGACAATAGTTGTTATGCAACCAGATGGCCACCCATTTAATGTATATACTTAAATCAATTTATACATAAAGATGTAATCCTCAATATTTTCTCGGAATATATACATTATTTATGGTGAAAAACAATAGTTACTTACACGCGATTTAATCCTATCTACATATTCTGTTCTATTACAATGCAACGAGTGATAATTCCGAAAGCTGAAGGCAATATTATGAACAAGATCTGTGGTTAAGGTTAAGAAAGTAAATGACAGCACAGGGAAACCAATACGTATAGTTTTTGTTTTTTTTTCAGAAATATTCAACGTTATCGGCAAGTTAAAACTGAAGCATGGCCGTGCGTTCAAGTTCTGGTTGGGGCCAGATCTTAACTGTTGTATTGCAGAACCAGATGACGTTAAAGTAAGTTCAATTTAGCGCATGGAAAAATATATAGGTACCAGGTGAAATGGAACGACGGACTTTCCTGAAGATATAATGTCATGTATTAAATGTAGAATTGACTGCCGATAGTTAAATGCTTGTATTAGTGAAGTAAAATAAAACTATCAAAATAATATTTTTTTACATTTGTACAGCTACTGCACCTACGGCATTGTTTATATTTATTATGATTGATTTTTTAGTTGAAACCTATTTGATTATAACGATAATCTCCGTGGTTGTCAATGTGTCATATTAATTTAACTACGACGTTTGTAAAAAGTTTGTTACAAAAAAGGTATAAACCGTTTCTTGTTGTCTCTAAACTCTAGGGTTGAAACACACATTTTTTTTGCATGAAAGTTCGATAAGCTATAACTTGAGAACGGTGACAGATATTAACATAGTTTATTTGGAGAAAATAATGTACTACCAATGCCACATTCGCAGGAAAGTCTCTCGTTCCGTTCCACCCTGTATATTTATGTTATTGAAATGTTGTTGTAGTCTATAAACGTCTTTCAAACAAATGCGTCGTGTATTTCTTTTACATCTTTATCTTCGTAGATTCTCCTTCAAAGCACCAAGACCAGCACAAGAGGTCCGCAATACAAATACATGATATACTTCCTAGGCTACGGCATTCTCAGCGGATCAGGTAAGCGAGCATTATGTTAATACCGGTTATTAACGATGTTGTTATCAACATAGTTAACATTTTTAAAATGACCGACTTCAAATGAACGTACTCGATAAATAATGACCGAGTCACTATAAATACCTACCTATATCGCTATACGTGAGCCTATTATAGGCTCGATGCTACATGCGGCTGCAGATAGAACGAAATAGCGGAACATCATCCAAGAGAAATTACTGTTCGGAAAAAATCACCACGCCCCTCAGTAATGAGAAACCAATTTCCTATCAGGTCCTGATTTGGTTTCAATGGGACTTTTTAATCAACAAAATAAATTTCCAAATCGGTAGACCGTCTTGGTGCAATCGCAAAACCAATATGAAAAAAAACATACAGACGAATCGAGAACCGTCCTGCTTTTGGAAGTCGGTTAAAACATTCGTTAGTATTTACGTACAATGTAATATTTCTTATTACTTACCTACGTTTTCTAAAAAAACGTCATTTTCTTAATTGAGAAGTTTTTTACCAATTTCATGTTAGAATTACGAAAAATTACTGCTATTATAATGTGGCGTTCTTGTTGGATGTTTTTCAAGTGTCGCTCGCGAGATACTTATATTGCTGCCGCCTTATACTAGCCGTGCGACCTGGGCCTCGTTTCACGAAGCTACAAGTTACAATTTTAGAAGTCTAAACTAGCAACATTGGTCAAATACAGCAACGCCATTGGTTGATTTGACCAATGTTGCTAGTTAAGACTTGTAAAATTGTAACTTGTAGCTTCGTGAAACGGGGCCCTGTCCGCTAGTTGACGCCATCGGCGTTAATACTCTTTCTAATTGAAATAAAATAATAATACTATCATGAATTCACTCTCATCCATTATGATAAATAGAAACATGATATTATGAAGGGTAGGTCGAACATGTAGAAAGAGCAATCAAAGCCACAGTAATGACTGTGTGCACAAAAATGAGAATGACCCATCTGCGTTTCCGACAGCTTTTCGGGCATCCTTCAACCATTCACACCACTGTCTAATCTAACTTGTGTTTATTTAGGTCGAGTATGGCGGAAGCACCGAAAGATAATCAGCCCGAATTATAGTGTTAAAGCCACAAAAAGTTATAGTCAAGTGTTCAACGAAGAAACGCGCTACTTGTTAGAGAGGCTCAGGAAACAGCCTAGTGGACAAACATGTAATATCTACGAAGACGTGGTAAAGACAACCACCTACTCAGTCTGCCGTGAGCAACTTGTTCTTATTTACCGTAATCCCAGGTTTCTATGATACACAACTTTCATCATTCCAACATTAAGTGCTGCCCAAAGACTTCCACAACATAGGGTCGTGTGCTTTTTGCCTCCTTGGATTTCCATCCGCCACCTCAGTCGACCTTAACTAGGGTGTCAACCTGTAGTGTGTAATACGCACACACTCGCACCTCTCCTCTCTTATATAAGCTTGTGTAGCCTTAATGTAATGAGAGCCACAAGAAACCTATACTCAACCAAAACTCTATCCTTTATTCTCCACATCATAGACCATCTGGCGGGGGGCCGACGCGATGGTCTCCATTCGAGATACTTTTCTTCCCATCAGCCATCGATTCTTCGAGCTCATTATTAATTAACTTGCTAACTATGGCAGCTATTTCGGTATACATTTTGTACCGTAAAACGGTCCTACTTTGCTACAAAATTAGAAAATTCGCAAATTTTAAGACATACTTGTTTTATATCATTATCATCATCATCATTTCAGCCATAGGACGTCCACTGCTGGACATAGGCCTCCCTCATAGATTTCCACTTAATTCGGTTGGAAGCAACCTGCATCCACCGTGAGCCAGCAGCCTTCGTGAGGGCAATCTCTCGGAACCAGGTTTTCGTGCGTTGGTCGTTTGACAGTTCAAGACCGCTCGCTCGGAGATTATCGCCCCTGACCCTGGGGGCTCTTGGCCTACTGTCATCAGCCTCACCCCCAGTGTCGCCGGGCACTTGGGGACATGTTTTTGTGTTTTTCATGAGGGGTATTGGACCATGACCCGCCGCGCTGGTCCAGTGCGTGTTGGCGGGTGGGTCGTCAGAGCCTCGTTCGTTGGTCGGCAGGGCGTACCGCTTGCAGGAGAGGTTGACTTGGAGCCCGAAAGATGTAAATTGGGCCCCCTTACGCCCCATTGTTTTATATTTGCTAACGCGTTATGAATTGAAAAATACGCCACTATCTATTCTGTAAAATATATAGAAACAATAAATTCGGAGCAAAGTTACCCATTGACGCGGCAAAACTTTTCTCCTAAATCCTAAATGTTTCTTGGAGCAAAGTTAGACCAAATTTGCTCATAAAATGAGAACCGTAATAGAAACAAATAACAGAGCTAGAAATATGTTTTCGGGTTTGGAGCATAGTTATCCCTGTAGGAGCAAAGTAGGACCGTTTTACGGTAGGGTACATTTATACCAGGAACGAAAAGACCCGATAGCTCTAAGAATTGCAAAAGTTAACTGGCAATGCAACGGATCTGAAATAAATCTAAATACTATAGAAATAAATCTCAGATTTATCAAAATGCACAAATGTACATGTGCGAACTGTGTGTGCGCATAATTATGTTCTAAAAAAAATCTCATTAAGTAAATATTCTTTGATGAGATATATATCGGTAGCTTGTTTTGCCCAGTAGAAATAACCTTTATATACCATTTGTTTTATATTTCAGAAACTTTATTGGGTTTAACCAGAGAACAGACCTTGAGCCTTCCCCACCTCCAAACAATTGTAAATGAGACCCATCAGTAAGTATGTACTTGTAATTAAGTTTTTCGTACATTTTATACCTTATGAAACATGTAGATAAAAAGCATAATTTTGGCTATTTTTTATTTTTAGTTAGCATTCCTATTTAGCGTAATCCTTATCTGGTATTGCTGAACTTATAAAAGATGGGCGGTTGTGACTCTCAGTTCGACTGTATTTTTATCAAGTAGGGAAAAACAAAAAATATTTTATTCTATACTCTTTTATATCCGTACCGTACTGCATATTTACAATAATATTTCGACCGAGACCGAGACAGAGAATTAAATGATTTCTCAGCCAAAACCCAGAAAGAAACCAAGACTTGCAGACTTGAGAATTTTGATTTTTTTCTATAAATAAGTTCCTACACAGCCATATGTAAACATTCGTTTTTAAATAACCGAGCCAGACAAAATAATGGCTTCCAGAAAAGGATGGTACGGCCGTGCCTTTGTTTTGCTCGACTTGGCGGGGGCACTGCCGTGACCCCAGATATGTCAATTTATTTCGTCACATCGCTCTCTTGTAATGCAAATGGTAGATACATTTCTTATTTACTCATTTATTCGTGTGATTACTTAGTTACTCATGTGAGTGATCTTTTAATGGATTGGAGAATCTCGGTGCCAATTTGGCCGTGATTAACCAAGACTGAGACTGAAATCTCGGTCGGACCCAAGGACCTTAAAATAAATAGCAGGACGTAGGGTCAAACTGAAAGTTCTTAGAAAATCAAAAACCGAACAAACTATCAAGTTATTAGTTTTATTACATCTTTTCAAAATAGTCTCCGTGCACATCAATACATCGCTGCATCCGAGGGAACCACTGAGAAAAGCACTTTGCCCACTCGTCCTTAGGGGTCTTTTCTATGGACTTTTTGAGCTTCGGTCAAATTATGAGGTATCCACCGAGTAAAAATCTTCATAGGCGCTAAATGTTCATGAAGGATTTTGTGGACTTGACTCATACCGATGCCTAAGCTTGTGCGAATCTGCTGATAGGTCACTCTTTTGTCAGTCTCTATCATACGCTGCACAACACTGATGTTATCTTCAGTCGTCGCCGTAGAAGGCCGTCCCTCACGCAGATCATCGCTGAGATTAGTGCGACCACGTTTAAATTCATTAAACCAGTTGTAAACAGTGGCACGAGATGGGGCTTCATCGTGAAAGGCCAATCGAAGTCTATCATAACTTTCTTGTCGACTTAAATGACATCGAAAGTCGTAAAAAATCATTGCACGGAAATTTTCTGGCGTTAAATTCATCCTGACGTAACGCAGATAATTTTCAATTTGCCAAATCGCGAAACAAATGACAGATGAATGGAATACATACACAATAATATTAACAAAGAGTTCCATTTTCAAATTTAAAACTTATTTTTTCATTATATATTCTAAAAGTGGCCAGTTCTAAAAACTTTCAGTGTCGCCCTCGTAGCTAACAGATAACTGAAACCCTCGTGCACAAAATACGGCATTCCTAGAATACCAGATTTTCCAACATACCAGATTCTCGATATATTATCAGATGCCCTGTATACCAGATTCTCAAAATACTACATTCTACAAAATCAATTTAGGTCCTTCAGTAACCTACGATTTTATAATCTAGCTAGTGTAACGGGAATATGGTAAGACAGGAATCTGTTAAATCCAGAATCTGGTATTTAGAAAAATCTGGTAGGTATTCTGAGAATACGGTATTTTGGGCATGAGCGAACTGAAGCACCTCTAGTTAGTCGGCCGCTTTGTACCTATTACAAGCAGCACGCACACATCAACCAGCGTTAGGCGTCCGGCTTACTAGAGGTACTTCAGTCACGGTATACGGTAGTTTTTCTTCCTACAAAAGGTACATCGGGAGCGCGCATGTGTGCGCGCCGTTTACGGACGCACCACAGGCATGGATTAGAGCATGCGCGAGCATGCCACAGTGTGTCGTTCACTCACACAGCACACTCACAGACGCGCGTCGTGCATCTGTGTAAATACGTGTTGCGCGCTCCTAAACCAAAGTATAAAGACAACCAAGTAGTTCGTCTTCGCCGTTTAGGAGCGCGCGACACCAGAGCGTGCCTAAGGCACAGGGCTGCCGCTCGTCGGTTCTGTAAAATACCTACTTACTACGAACGTAACTTTTATTAGGTTGACCTCGATCGAACGAACAATCGTTCGAGGTCAACCTAGAAAAAGTTACTTATTTCAATATGAAAGTATCTGATCGCACACATCTGATGTTAATGTTATTAAGTATAATAGTTTAAATAAATTAGTATTGGTATGTGTACATGTAAGTAACGCAAGGATATTTCGGCTTGTTTCATAAAACCACTCTCGTGTTTAAGGCATTTTATGTATAAGTAATTATCCGATCAACTGGGCTAATGTTGTTAACGAATACAATGCCATTGAGAGGTAAACCACAAATTAGGATAACGAGAATATAGTGTCAGAAAAGTATAACTGCCTTGAAAGATCATTAGATTTTAGATTCTATTTACTAGACAGTAAAGTGTAAATGCAGTTATAGATAACTGCGATCTTAATTTGTTTTGCATTTCACATTCGCCCGACGGTCTGCAAGTGCGTATTCCGTAGAGAAAAGACTTAGAGATACTATGAGCTTTCAACGTATTATCGGTTCTATGACCGTAATGATAAGGCGGCAAATACTTTCAAACAAAAAATAATAATGCATTATGCTTTTACAGATTTAACGGGGAGCTAGGTAGACCGCCCGGGTTTACTCGTGTTACGCATTGTTATTTTTTGGTGGTATTGTATTCTATCAATGGCATTGTTCGCTCAATGGCATTGTATTCTTTAACAGCATTAGCTCTCTTGAACGGATAATTTCTATATCAATAGAATCAACTACTATTTAATTAGTACACGTTTAAAAAATCTTTTAATTTTACTCATCTCTGTCAAAGAAAATAATTATCTACTCTATTTAATTGGTATAAGTAGTTTGATCAGAAAACTATCAAACATTCTATAAACGACTTAAAATATAACATTTATATAGGAACTAATAAAATACACACCTTTCGGGATCCTTAGGAATGCAGAAATATGACAATTCTGGATTTTGCGCATTATTCTTCAAACATCCGAACACACTGCAGTATATACGTCTTCTATACTTTGCTTCGTCCTCAGACATTTTGAACGTTCGACCGCTTGCGTCGAGTGCTCAACCCTGGCTAAGCACGCGCCGATGCTTGTCTGTGGTGCGTCCGTACACGGCGCGCACACGGCGCGCACACATGCGCGCTCCCGATGTACCTTTTATCGGAACAAAAACTACCGTCTACCGTGCCTAAACGGCCGAAGTCGAACTACTTGGTTAGTCTATCTAGTCTTATACTTTGCTTCAGTTATCTGTTAGCAAGGCTACGTCCGTACGTATTTATTTTAAGGTCCTTGGTCCTTGGTCGGACTTGTTGCTTATTAGACACTGCATGTGTCATGCATGTCGCTCCTTGAAAATCATAACGTCACTATCCAAAAAATGACGTTTTTGAGTTAACAACGCCATCTAACTCACGTGATTGTAAGGAACGCCATACAAAGACACCTATTGCTCTAGCTCTATTTAAAACGGCAGGGGGCGCTAGTGTCATTACGGCGAATAGTGGAAATTGACGCGCGCCTTTTTGGAACAGTGTCACTATCATTATAAATACAGTGAAATTCCGTGGATTTTGTGAAGAACGTTGTCATTTTCTGCTTAATAACGGTATTCTGTGATATTAAACGGAAAGTACTAAAATTTTTCAATGGAATACAGTATTTATTCGTAATACGTCAGTTCAAACTTTTAATGTAGTATCAATATCAAGACTCAAATTAAAGCAATAGTGTAATTTTCCCCTTAATGACACTTGTCCTCTTGCAATTTTTAATGTCATACTTTGTGTTAAGACTGTTAAAATGACAGTATATCAATAATGACCGTTTTATTTTGAATTTCGAGTCTTGATGCAGGCTAATAATAAAGATGTACTGTATTTTTAGTACGTTAAATGACATTGTGGTTTTAATAACTAAAATGATTTTTAGCATTATTAATCGTCATTTTCGATGTAGTGTCAATTTTGCCGGCTCAAATTACTATAAATTCACTCGTTTTGTCAATTGAAAAATGCTGTTTTATGTTTAAAGCCGTTATAACTGCTAGAAGCTGCTTCCAAAATTACTGCTGTTTGATTATTTTGAGACTTCTTGTTTAATGTCACGGTGTGTAATGAATAAAATTATTAACTGTTTTTGAGACTGATAGTCATTTGCGTTAAAAAATGTCATTTAACAAGTTTTCTTGAAGAGTTTTTATACAAAAACATGGATTTTTCTTCCAAATAACCAGATATAGTGTCATTGTTCCTTAAACTAAATTACAATTTAGGAAATCACAGGCTTGAAAAGTGACATTAAGCAAAAATTAATGGAAAAGTGACATTATTATTTTCTTTAAATTCAATTATCAGATAAATAAAACATAAAAGACAGAATCTACTCTTATCGGTAAAAAGCATAGTCACGTATTTAACAAAACACAGTATAAAAATGATACTTTTATTACAAATAAAGTAGTTTTAGACGTTTTAATATTTCGGAAACTTTCAAGCCCCGTACCCAAAAATCGTGTTTTTCGTTTAATGACGTTATGATTTTCAAGGAGCGATGTGTATAATGTACCTGTGCAACATGGTAAAAACTTTATCTTATTTTATCCATTCTTCTCTTTCAGAGTATACACGGACGTATTTATGAGAATGGTAACATGGTATCTTCAATTAGAGCCGTACTACTGGATTTCAAATTACTACCACACACATAAAATATTCATGCAGAAAGTCGTAGTCATGATGGATGCTATAGTCAAATATCGAGTCAAAAAAATAGATGATACGGGGTTGAATGAAATAGATGTAAATCAGAATGAGATCGATGAAAACAAGGTTGGACTAAGTACAGTAGACAAATTTATACTGACGAATTTGATACCAAACTATGAAGAAATGTTGAAACAGATCTTTGCTATATTCACAACGGTAAGTACTATACCGTCGAGTGATAGTCAAATCTCATTCATAAAAAAAACTCATATATGAAAATTAGTCGTTTTACACTTTGTTTATAGGTAACTGTCGGGGATCGAACAAATCGTCCATCGGTGTCATCTCTCATATCTTTTGCTATAATAGCGGCCCATTGTAGGGGGAGGTGGGGCACATTGATTGCACAAAAATTCAATCTCCATTTTAATAGCCGAAAACCATCATATTTGAATATTTATTTTGACGTGTGCATTGGCTAATGTGTCAGTTTACATTTTTATTACGAAATAGCCGCTAAAAGTGATCACTTGATCAGGTAAAAAGATATACTGATTTTAATAAATAAACGTTTTTGCATCAATCTGGGCCACCCCAGGGGCACTTTGATACTTTTAGATAAGCATCAAACTGCCCCACCCTATGGTGGTTACTTATCTAAAAGTCATGAAAATTGCAAGATATGCCGCAATCTGAATTGTTTTATTACTTAACATCAAAAATTAAACACCACCTTAATTAATTGAGATCACAAAATACACTGTGTTAAAATAAACTAGAAAACAAAATTGTCATCATAGAACTAGGCTTAGGTAGTTGCTTTTGTTAATTGTCTAATTAGTTATTATACTGAGATTTCAGGCTTTAAAATTTAACATTGTTAAGAAAAATGTAGGTACTATAACATGGTAAAACCTCCTATCAAATTGATAAACGTTTTTCTTAAAATCTCTTGTCAAAAATATTGCAAGCTTCAATAATCTTTCACACATTGAACGAAAATAATCATTGTACGAGGGTGGGTTGATAAGTACCTGTCTTTAAGTACTTCTAGAATCTTGACATGCTCATGTTTCCGGCTATTGTATGACACATTATTTAGAAGTATTTAGGCCAAATTTAAATACAGTCGCATCTCTATTCTAATTATGGATCACAAACTGCACGATTCCGACGACGACGTGGACGTAACTATGAAAAAATTAAAACAGTTCGCCGCAAGATCCACACATACCCTTCGGGCTCGCAGAATTTTGCTTGCGAAGGAAAGCCAGAGTGAATGTCTGGGTGGGCTCGCCGGACGGCGCAGGCCCGCAGACTCGCGTACGTGGAAGCGGCATTGTGACGCCTTGGGCGCTGAAAGACACTTGGGGGGTAGTAAGGATCTGGGCGGGCTCGCCCTTCGGGCCTGCGGCCCTTGGGCTCGCGTAAGTGGGAGCGGCACTGTGACGCTCCGCACCTTCGGTGCTACGCGGAGCTCGGCCTTCGGCCTCGCGTCGCTGACGCTCCCCCGAGTGCCTGCGGCTCTCGGGTGAGCTAAAAGATACTTAGAGAATAGTGGGGATCTGGGTGGGCTCGCCCTTCGGGCCTGCACCCCTTGGATTCGCGGAAGTGGGAGCGGCACTGTGACGCCTTGAGGTTGATGAGTTTAACCGTTATGTGTGTGTGTCTATTTGTCTGTCAGTGGCATCGTAGCTCTTAAACGCGTGAACGTGAAACATTTCGTACCTACCAATCTAATGACC
Source organism: Eudemis profundana (assembly GCA_947034925.1). Lineage (NCBI taxonomy): Eukaryota > Metazoa > Arthropoda > Insecta > Lepidoptera > Tortricidae > Eudemis > Eudemis profundana. The sequence continues at coordinate 11,884,646 of OX344812.1, forward strand.
CTTGTTTTTAAAATAAATTGGAATATTTTTTTTTGTCGGAGGCAGTCTCGTACATGCAATAGCCAAAACAAATGCTTATGATGCTACGCTTTGTCGCGTGATCAATAAATAATAAAGCATCCGTCACTCTCACACACATACTGTCAGAACATAACTGATGCTTTATTATTTAACTAATAAGACGATGCTGAAACTCGATGGACTGGATATTTTACACTCCGAGGTGCCAGACATTGAGATTTGTTACTGGAAGCAGACCAAAATAAGGGAGAAACAGAGCATTTTCATGAGGAAATCAGATGAACACTTCGCCCTTGCCTCCTAGACCATACCACCAAGCATTAAGTAAATGTGCTGATAACTGTTGTTTACAATATGTATACAAAAATAATCAGTAACCTTTGTATTAGTCATCTTTCTATATTTTAAAAGCAACATTTCGCCCACAAGGCAATACACTGGTACAAACAGCAACACAGTTAACTATACACTTCAAAAATGGGAAATACTGCAAGAAAGAGAATCACACTTGAAGGCGTCGTGTTATGCATGTGTGCGTGTGTTTATGAGTATAAATTGGCTATTATTCAAAAGAGTTTTGAAACAATAATTTTTCTTTTATGGCTGATCCAACGTCATTATTGACATTAATGCCATATTATTGAATTCGTGGAAAATAATGAATGAATAATAAATATAAATTACATTATATTGGTGCATCATATCAAAAATATGAAGCACCAATAAAAGCATTAGCAATATAATTAGTTTATTTCATCCCAACGTTCGTCTGAAAGCTAAATCATAATTTTGACAAATTCACCTGTCTTGTTGAAATAAAACCTTTATTGACAGTATGGAAAAAAAAAACTTTGCCCAAACAACTACAATGACAAAGCTCAAAGGCACATTACACATACGCAAACGTTATTTGATTTGAAGTTGACATAATACAAATATATATATCTCTTTCAATCGTTATCATTTTCTCTCTGCTCTGTCTTTAATGGGCAGTTAAGTGTGTTGCTGTTTGTACTTTGACAAGCTGCGACAGCCACATAAGTGTAACCTCCTTTCTACTAATTCAATCAGAACTCAGAAGTCAGATATTTCTTTTTAATTCATATTTTAGCTTATATTTGACTCAGCGTGCAAAATATCCATTACGGGCAAAATTTAACGATTTCACGGTAACTAATTCTGCCGCCATAACGCAAAAGGGCACAACTAACATTTTTTTTCGACACTGAGTTATTTACTTATTTGGAATCAGCGAAATTTACTGATTCCGGATATGTAAACATCTTGGTGTCGAAAAAAAATGTTAGATGTGCCCTTTTCAGTTATGGCGGCAGAATTAGCTATTTCAGATCACTAACTACCAAATAAATAACTCTCCTCATTTAAAACAATCATATTGACTACCTATTATTTTGTTTGGTAACTAACAGAAATACGGTCTATAACTTCAATTGCACCCTGCACATAACGTATTTCAGAGTCAGGAGACTTCGGCTAACGTAACGTCTTTCCTACTACTGATGATGGCCTATCATCCAGAGTACCAGGTAAGTTTTGCTGAGTTTGGCGTTTTTTTTTTTATCAAATCATAGCAGTCGCGGAATAGAGTATATAATAGAAGTTGTTACCCCGTTATTTAGTAACAAACATCTAAACATCGAAATCTCCAAACATCTTAACATCCCAACATCTTCACAAACTTTCACATTTATAATATTAGTAGGATTGGATAGTAGAGAGAATAGGATAGGATATAATAGAGTATAGCTATAGTAGGAAGTTTCTTGGCTATTCAATAGTACACCATTAAAAGCCCTATTTACTTTTATAGGATAAATTGTATGCGGAAATAAAAAGTGTGCTAGGCGAGGCCGACCGCGATGCGACCGATGAGGACTTAAAGCAAATGCCGTATCTGGATATGGTGTTCAAGGAGACCGTGCGCCTGTTCCCCATTGCCTCGATGTTGCAGCGGGCCATCACGGAAGACATCGAAATAAGTATGTGTTCATACATCTAGTTGATAAGGTAAAGTATCGTGGTGCCAATATTTTTCGTAGGCAAGTCTGAGCAACGTTGGCTTAGTTTATCTTCAAAAGCAATAAAACGGTGCTTGAGTATCTTTAAATAGCCAGGCCAGTGGAAATCGTGTTCTATGAACGCCACGCCACTGTTAAGTAGGTATGTACCTGATTAATACTATGTTACGCAAATCCTACTATGAAGCGGTCAACAGGGAGGTGAAGCAAATACCGTATCTGAACATAGTGTTCAAGTTCGCGTTTGTTTCCAATCCCCTTAATGGTGCAGCGGGCCACCACGAAAGATATTATGGATGTAAGAACGAATCCATCTAGTTAATAAGGTCCCTAAGAGCCACCCCACTCTAGCGTCTTTCGAGCATCGTTGTCTTATCAGCGCCCGCGCAACGTCGGTGGAAAGACGGCGTCGCGGCGACGTCGAAACGACTTTTCGTTGACGTTGCGTCGACGCTGCGTGGGCCCTGGGCCCTGATAAGACCACGATGCTCGGAGGCAACTAGTACTTATGGGGTGGCTCTAAAATGGAAATCCCGAGAAAATTCAAACCTATAAAAATCAAATCTATTCTCGCGCATCAGCCGACTATCCATTAAGTCATATGAAGGGCTATTTGTATTAAACTCCAATAAGTGGGTTCCATATGCGCTTAATAAAAATAGCATTTCAATTTCAGTCGTCGTATTTTTAAGTTTATTAAATAAACATACCTACCAATACCATTAACTTTATAAATTTTATAAACATTTCTCCAGGTCGCGGCATCACGCTGCCAGCAGGCAGTTCCCTGACGGTCCCAATATTCCTTATACACCGCGACCCTGACTTCTGGCCTGACCCGGACAGCTTTGATCCAGAGCGGTTCAACCCCGAACGCTCTGCAGCCCGACACCCCTACTGCTACATACCCTTCAGTTTGGGCGCTATGGACTGTCCAGGTATCAATGTTAACACTCAGTTTCTGTCTCTCGCGTTGTGTCTGGTACCATAACGCCGGCGAGCACCGCAGCCAAATCTGCAGGACTTAATCCCGATAGTCCACATACACCACCCGGACTTTTAGTGGTATCAACCATATAGGATTGAATAATTACAATGTGGTCATGATGTGGAAAACCCTCACTTTTATCATCTCCTTGCAGGCAGACACTTCGGCACCAAGCTGGTGAAGACGATCAGCACCAGGGTTCTGAGGGAGTTCCGACTAACTTCTCCAGAAACCTACGCAGACCTGAAGCTTCTGTGCGCCGTTTCAGTCGAGTCTGTCAACGGTTATCCTGTGATTTTACATCCCAGGCACAGTTGATATGTACTACATTGGTTGAATAAGTTTAAAATTGTAAACAATAAATTAATGCCGAACGCCGTTTATGCATTATTAATCCAGTACGCAAACAAATTCAACTCACAAAACGTACAAGTGTGAGGTTTTTTAATATCATTGAGAACTAGCTGAGAGAAAAAAAAAAACAAAATTTTACCTTAAGTGAGGTAAAATAAAAGGCCTAAATATTTTCTTTTGGCGCTTCGGTAAATGAGCTTCTGGTGAGAAGAAGCGCCGGAAGAAACTCTTTATTATCTCATAGGTATCTGTATGTTGAAAGTGAAATACCCTATCATATCTGGTACTAATAGGTTTTAGGAATGAGCTTGCCTTCGCTACAGAAGAATTTAAGTTTTGCGTAGTATTTACAGCAATGTTTGTGAAGAAATTTTGAAAGGCGCCAGCTACGTCCAAGTCTGCGGTCAGGATTTGTTTTCCTCACAACTTTAAGTCGGTAATGGCCTTCACGGCCTCACGGGGTTTTATTTTGCCAGTCTCTGTGTTTATTATGTGCCAGACTGTACAACCGGACCCTTGAAAAAACTAATCAAGATTATACACGCACGTCGTTTTTGTTTAACACCAGATCGTCGCAATAGATTACCCTTTGAACGCCAAGAACGCCTAAAGTCGTACCAGTTTCTCTTTTTTGAAATATATGAGGTACTAGCTAATGCCCGCGACTTCGTCTGCGGTGTAAATTATAATTAGGCAATTTACTTAACAAACTTTAAACCCCTACTCAATTCGTTTTGGACATAAACTTTAATAAATGTTGGAATCATTTCAGTTCTATTCAGTTCAATCGGTTTTACCCCTTACAGACCCCTTTAGACCCCTACCCCTTTTAGAAATGAATTTTGAGAAACGATGAAATTAGCTTTCTTTACTCTTACTGAAAAATCTATGTACGAAGTCTTAAATCTCTTACTTCAAAAATAGTTTATATAAACTTTCAACCCCCGTTAAACTCTTTTGGGGGTGAATTTCAAAAAACGGTGAAATAACTTTTCTCAACTTAAATTGAAGAGTCTATGTGCGAAGTCTCAGATCTGCTACTTCAAAAATCGTTTGGTCCCTATACAAAGTTTCAACCCCCAGCTAACCCCTTTTGGGGGTGAATTTCAAAAAACGGTGAAATGACTTTTCTCAACTTATATTGAAGAGTCTATGTGCGAACTCTCAGATCTCCAACTTTAAAAACCGTCTGGCCCCTTTACAAAGTTTCAACCCCCATTTAACCCCTTTTGGGGATGAATTTCGAAAAACCGTGAAATTACTTTCCTGTACTCATATTGAAGGGTATATGTCCGAAGCCTCAGATCTCCAACTTTAAAAATCGTTTGGAGCCTATACAAAGTTTCAACCCCCGTTTAACCCCTTTTATGGATGAATTTCGAAAAACGGTGAAATTACTTTTTTGAACTTATATTGAAGAGTCTATGTTCGAAGTCTCAGATCCCCTACTTTAAAAATTGTGTGGTCCCCATATAAACTTTTAACCCCCATTTAACCCCCTTTGGGGATGAATTTCGGTAAATCCCTTCGTATCCCTTACTTACGTTATATAACCACCCCACTGTGAAAATTTCAAGTTCCTAGCTTCAGTAGTTTCGGCTGTGCGGTGATGAGCCAGTAAGTCAGTCAGTCAGTCAGGACATCTTTTATATATATAGAATAGAAGATAGATAGATATATATATATTACAACAATAATATGACATTAATACATTACATCTAACTTAAAACTACATTTTGTGGAGGACCAGTTAGGTTTTATTGCCCCCTTTTTTTGATGGACAAAATGAAATATTTTGCTTACCTACTGATTGCTTACCAAAATTTGACTAACCGTAGGTCGCTTAATGCAGCTCAAATACTTAATTTGCTGACCAAAACAATTTAGAGCAGTTCAGAATATCATTAATTGCAGACAGATTTACCATACCAATTTAGACCATAAGTTGCTTACCAACTAGCTATTTTGGCTGACCAAATACATATTTCTGCTCACCAAAATATGAATATTTTGCTGATCGATTAATTTATACCCTTTAACTTATTTCAACTCCATGAATGAAGTAAGTGTACAGTCAAGGGCACCAATATGTATACACCACAAAGTTTCAAAAATATGTATGCAGGTTTTATTGTTATGGCAGTAAGGTTTATGTATACATATTTTGGAACTTTGTGTGGATATTTATCTTTGCTCTTGACTGTACGACAAAAGAACGCTGAAAAGGGTTACGAAACGTTAGGGCTTAAAAAATGAAATACGTGATTAAATCCGTTTCAATGGGCCCAATATTTGGGTTTGTTTAATTACGACCAAGTTTATTAACAAAATGTAGAAACTAAAGACTAATTGCCTAATTATAATTTAAACCGCAGACGAAGTCGCGGGCATAAGCTAGTTTTCAATAAATTCATCATTCATAACAATATAACTAAGGGCTTACACCTAATGTATGTTACCGTATTACACATACTTACCTAGCTAAATATTTATAACCTTAACTACCTACTAACTAGTAATGTTATTATAGAAATAAATACTAATATAATAAATAATAACTAGCATAGGTACAGGTCGATTCACAAGCGCTGGCGCGGATTTAGTATAAAATAAGCACTCTTTGCATACAAAATCCGCGCCAGCTCTTATGGACGTAGTTATGCAATAACGTTCCAATCCACAAAACAAAGTATCAACCTTCTGTCTTTAAACACAAAGTCCATAATCCAATAAATTTTGCATGTGGAATGGAACGTTATTGCATAACTACGTCCTTATGATTATGAATCAACCTGTACTTCACAGCAAACAATATCAATAGCAAAATAGCATACAATATTTTTAATTTGAAGCAACCTTGATATTCCTGTAAAATCGATAAGGCATGATAAAATTAATGAGGTCGTTTGATCATTTTGGGGTTCCCATGCCAGTATAAATTACGCGTCCTAGTAAACACGGTGAAATTTTAGTGCTTGTTTTCCGTTTAAGTTTAAGGGCATGTTCAGTATCGTGTTCTGATTAGGAAAAAGTGGAAGAATTTTTTTTAACGCGAAAAAACAAATATTTTCTATGGAGCAGGTCGTTCAAATTAGCCGACCCTATACAAAAGACAATTTTTTTTTACGTCAAATTTTTTTTTTTCCTTTTTCATAATCAGAACACGATACTGAACATGCCCTTAAATGGAAAACAACCACTAAAATTTCACCGTGTATGTACAAGTAATATCAATTCGCAAACTTGAAACAAGTTGGTAAAATGTGGCCGACGAGTTTTTGATTGGCGCAGTGGCGGTTAAACCAGTCGGAGGTACCTACAGGGCGTAAGTAAATGATTTATTTTCGCAAGTAGCACGGGGGGGGGGCTCCTCCATTGGGTTGGGTATCGGGAGCCCCCACTGGCATACGGCATATGGCATACGGTCCGCTCTGTTACCCCTCTGTGCTTGGCTCCTGGGGCGGTCCGCCCCTGCCACCAACTCTTCACGCCGCGAGTAGTGAACGTGCTCAAGGAGACGCAGCGCTAGGATGCACAAGCACATACGATAACCTGGTGAAGGTTCCAAGAATCCGCTGACTGCGGTTGGTGTTCTTTGAGGAAGGCCTATATTCCTGTTTTAGCAGTGGATGTCTTTCGGCTGGTGACCGTCTATTAACTTTTTCGCCCCTATGTAAAACATTAAAGTCGCAAATCAGACGCCATGACATAACAGTGTCAAAACCGAAATTGAACTCTATGCTGGTGCATGAAGGTTTATATCGCTCTGCGGTCTGTGACCAATACCTATATTCGTCGTTGGCGTTCAACCGGCGGTGCCAATATATACGTCGTTGGCGTGGAAAAAGTTAATACCATTGCAATACTTGCAATTTTGAAGTTATCCAAGTAAAGTGCACTTTTGTACCGCACGTTGTTTGTTTAGCTTTCAACCGCTTTTTGGAGACCTATTTATTATTTTATGAAAGCATATTTTGACGATACGCACTTGACCGATTTTAGAGATTGTAATTAAGCAGACTAGGTATAAATGCGAGCTTCAGAGTACCTACAACTTTCAATGCTTGTTAAACAATTGTGGGCCATGGTCGTATTGCAGGCTCTCGTATTCGTAGCATTTACTACGTTAATCCAAGCAACATGGGGTGCTGGTAAGATATTTTGAGTTCAATTATGCTAATTAGGTACTACGCCCCTGCTTCATATAGTAAAGTTCAAAGATTTGATATATTCCTTACACCGTGGACCGCCGTATTATGAAGTTTCTTATGAAAAATACTGAGCGGCTCCAGCTGAGCCGCCGCATTTCCGGTGCCGAGTCTACCGAGTTATTTTGTGTACCTACTTTATACTATTCACTCCGACCTTGCTCGGGCTCAGCTAAGTTTCTTGCCGGAGTCTTCTTAGCAGGGCTAGGTTTAGCGAACCGGCAACTAAAACTCCCATTCGTTCGATTCACACACTCACATAAAGGCGGGTTGATCCGCTTCAACCTTCCCGCTGGTCCGCTGCTCACTTTGAGCAATCAGCGTAACTTCATGGTGACCCTAGCCTAGCTAGCGTCCTGGTTCGATCCCAGGCGCTTTGGCTCCCACCTAATCCGACCTCAAGGTAGACCTGGACTAGCGACCTGGTTCGATCCCAGGCGCCCCCGGACCCCACCTATAGTCCGATCGACTCAAGGTGGTCCGGCCAGCGACTTGGTTCGACCCCAGGGAACGCCACGGCCCCCACCTGGTCCGATTTTTGCTACATCCAATTAGTCAGGCTTCAAAAAAAAAAAATTATAATATGTAGGCCGTCCTGCTGGGTCAGCCTAACTGGCCGCGACTTCGTTTATCGCACGATAAAACAAGACCTGCTAATTTCGCGCTATATTGATGGACCCCTTCCATACACAAATAATACATGTACCTACTTGTCGTATGGTATAAAGTGATCCGCAGGCGGCAAGATCGTGCTAGAGATGCCGTCAAAGTATAAAGTAAAGACGAACAAGTAGTCCAACTTATAGGTCCGCGCGACACGTATTCGAGTGTGATCCATACTGGAGCATTCTTACGCATTCTTATTTCATTGCTTATGTAGTGCGTTCGTACACGGCGCGCACACATTCAAGCGCGTGATGTACTTTTTGTAGGAAGAAAAATTACTGGTGACCTATTGTTTTCCACTTTCTGTACTAGTATAGTCGTTAACCGTGTACTGAGATCTCCAAGGATACTTCGCAACCTTTGTAACCCCTTGATAACCCTTTAGTCGCCTCATAAGGGCTACGCGGTGGGATTCCTCCTAAAGTTATTTAAAAACATATACTAGCAGGTCAGCCGAATAATAAATACTTTTCTAAATTTTAGCTGTAAAACCTGACAAGTTAAGCATCGTCGGAGGCCACGACGTGTCTATTGAAGATGCTCCATACATGGTGTCCGCGTTCTACAAGGGTAGGCGCATATGTGGCGGGTCCATAGTCCATGATCAGTTTATTTTAACCGCTGCTCATTGTGTTATCTATTTAACGTAAGTCAAATTTCACGGTACCTAGCACTTCGTTAGTAGTAAGTCGGTAGCAGATCTAAGGGACCGTAGGGCTAAGGGGCCTTCTTTAAAAGTATAACATTTTATGAGTTTACCTCGATAAACATTGTAATCATTTATTTAGCGGATCAAGCCTCAACCAAATCAAAATCCTGAATCCACCACCTCAGAAAAACAATTCAGAAAAGCTATTACCTACCTACTTACGTCACTTATCGAATAGGTTTTTTTTGCGTGGAAGGAGGAAATACTCATGTATATCACCAAGCCGGTCCTAACGGCATACCCGGCTCTATTGGGGATGAAGTCCAACGTCACTGCATCTCGATGTCATACCCAACAGCCTACGGACCTCCTCCACGTTGTCGTGTGCTTTGGGAGATACGCCAGCACGGCTAGCACAAGTCGGCCGCGATCTATCTCGCGAACGCGAATCTGAAACGCAGCGCAATGTACAGATCGATTCACCAGAGCTGGCACGAATGGACTGAACGAGTGAATGATAATGTTTATGTGTGCATCACAAAATGATTAAATATAGGTTGATTCAGCGATGATCATGTTTTAGACTATCTCGTCTCATAACTTCGTAACCCAGTCTGCATTATGTATTTTATGAACAATAAAAAAATCCCTACCTAGACAATCACAACCTCGTTTGCTGCGGAAATTGCATTGAAACATCTAAATTCGTATGAGTTTCGCATATTTTCGTAGATTGCAGCGTCGGTGTGAAAACGGGATATAAATTAAAGGGTATGATTTCATCGGTCACCAAATAATTGCATTTTCAATGACCTAATAAATAATATTTGTTCTTAAAATAGTAGATCTGTCACCAAAAAATATCAAAATATTAAGTAAGAATCACTTGGGAATAATGTCAGTCATCTAATAATTGTATTAGGTCTCAAAATAATAGAAGTGTCACCAAATATTTAATCACCAAACAATGTAAATAAGCTTACTTAAAAAATGTATTTATCATCACTGGAAAATAATATAAATTACCAAATAGTTTACCCCAAATGGTGGATGAATGTACGCATGCATAGACCAAGGGAGGGACAGATGGTTTAGGAGGTAAAATGAAAGACAGGTAAGTGTAATTTATTAACAGGGGGAGAGAATTGAGGCGGCTCTGCGTATACCACAGAGAGTCCACTAACTATGCTATTTCTTTTTATTAACCTAAACTTACCTAACCGAGGTGGATCGAAGATAAGTAGAAGAAGCCCCGCTTCGCGGGGCTTCTATTTGCGCTCTGAGGGACGCAAGGTAACGAACGAACCTAACCCAAGACATTGTAGAGCCCCCCATTGTCCTTTCGCCTTGTACATTTTGTGTCAAAAGTTTCATATAACGGCAGTTTGTACTTATTAGGTGACAGATCTATTATTTAGGTGATCAAACTATTATTTAAGACATTCACATTAATATGGTGATTTATACTTGGAGACCGTTATGATTTATATGATGACTAATATATTTCCTGGGGACGGATATTATAAATAGGGCATTGCAGTTTAGTGACAAATCTAAATTTTGGTGACAGAAAATATAGTTGCCTAAATTAAATAAAAACTCCTGTACAGTCTGTACAAAGGCGCATTCTGCACATCAGCACTTTCCGCCGAGTTGCGTCAATTTCATTAGTTTTAAGTCAGTGCATTACCGATCGCCGCGGAGTGTATTCAATAAGTTCATACTTGTATCACTTTATTACTTTATAAATAAAATATTATTTCGGTATCATCATTATCAAGTGTATCAAATATAGATAGTGCGAGACTGTCCAGTACATCTTTATGAACGTAAAATACACGTAAAACATAACGTGACGTGTTTAACGTAAAATATTTGTAGAGAAGCGTCAAATATACCTTTCTGCCAGATCTTTTACCTGCTTTGTCTTAATAATGTGCAGATTATACTTTTTTTTTTCCTTGAAAAATAGAGAAGTGGTATGTACTTGTTTACAAAATCCTCCCGTATAAAAACGTCACTCAACCAACAGTGACAAGTGACATTACTTTCGTTCAATCCATTCGTGCCAGCTCTTGTGAATCGACATGTACGCACCTGTACGCGCGTCCTGCACAAGCATAATTATTATGCTTGACTTTGTCTTGACTTTGTCAAGCGATAAATAAATGATTTAAAAACATTTGTCACGTTCACTACGTTCATGATGTTTTATCATTTGGGCATTTCTCAGAGGTGTTTTTACATGTCCGCTCGATTGTAGATTTTAAAGTCCAATACCAAAATAGTTGAAAAAAAATTGTACACCGAAGTGACGCAAAACAGTTCGGTTCGGAGAATCCCCCATTTATTTATCGATCGGCATTTTTCTAGCATCTAACGGGCCGTTACTCTTACTTCGCTGTGTCGCACGCAAGATAGGTCGCGGACTCATTTTGCTAGTCATACAGGCCTATAATCGTACATATTTAACATCTGCAGGGTAGACGTTAACGAATGGAAGGTCCTGATCGGGACAGGCCTCTTAAACCAAGGCGGTGTCTTTATTGGAGTCGCGAGAATCATCGTGCACGAGAAATATTATACTGCCTACGATGGAGATGATATAGCTCTGATTAAGCTGGATAAGCTAGTATTATGCAACTGGAATACGGCTCAAGTTGCTCTTCCTGAAGACGATCGACACATCATAGAAGGTACTATTGCCAACGTCACTGGATGGGGGTGGACTAAAGTAAGTTTTTACCTAATATTGTCTTCGGTTTCCGCGATTATCACTCATAGTAATAAAACAACTTAAACGGATTAAATCGCGTATATTACTACATTTTAAGTCCCGACGTTTCGTAACCCTTTTCAGCGTTCGTGGTCGCGGGTAGACTGAGAAAATCATAAATTTCCTCTGTCAAAATTACTGTTGTGCAAACCTACCCACTTTAAAAATACAAATTCAATATTAGTGTTGCCAGATGGGCCTAATGTGTAAGGATGTTCACACACATGCCAGAAGGGCTTAAAAACCTAACCTTAGGAAAAACTAGCGGCGCTTCCAAAAGGCATACTTGATAAGAAAGAAGGCCAAGGAAACTTATCAGCCACGCCTTATGCAAAACAAGAAAATAATTTAAGCAAAAGACTCTAGGTATGCTATTTTTGGTAAAACAAATCAGAAAAAAATTTAGTGTTGCCAGACGGGCCTAATGTGTAAAGACGTTCACACACATGCCAGAAGGGCTTACTATCCTAACCTTAGAAACTAGCGGCGCTTCCAAAAGGCATACTGGATAAGAAAGAAGACGCCAAGAAAACTTATCAGCCTCGCCTTATGCAAAAAAGAACATATTTTAAACAAAAAGACTCTAGGTATGCTATTTTTAGAAGAAACAAACACCGTTCAGTGTTAAGGTTTTACAGTGCCGTGTCTCGCCCGTCCCTTGATGAGATGTAATACAGGATCCCAGGCAGGTGGTAGAGACAAACCATCTTCTCTATTGAAATTAGGATACTTCTTGATTTCAATAGCCTCGCGAAGCATCCTTGGAAAATAGCGCTTCTCCTTAGCGAGGATCGAAGCATCATCAAACTTGATTGGGTGGCTAGGTTGTCAGTGTGGTCTTTCATACATTGGCCAGACGAAACGAAGTGTTTCCACTCGGGTGAAGGAGCACGTGGCTGATGTCAAACACCGTCGCTGTAACAGGTCTGCAGTCTGCGAGCATGTCATGGACAAACCTAGCCACTCAATCAAGTTTGATGATGCTTCGATCCTCGCTAAGGAGAAGCGCTATTTTCCAAGGATGCTTCGCGAGGCTATTGAAATCAAGAAGTATCCTAATTTCAATAGAGAAGATGGTTTGTCTCTACCACCTGCCTGGGATCCTGTATTACATCTCATCAAGGGACGGGCGAGACACGGCACTGTAAAACCTTAACACTGAACGGTGTTTGTTTCTTCTAAAAATAGCATACCTAGAGTCTTTTTGTTTAAAATATGTTCTTTTTTGCATAAGGCGAGGCTGATAAGTTTTCTTGGCGTCTTCTTTCTTATCCAGTATGCCTTTTGGAAGCGCCGCTAGTTTCTAAGGTTAGGATAGTAAGCCCTTCTGGCATGTGTGTGAACGTCTTTACACATTAGGCCCGTCTGGCAACACTAAAATTTTTTCTGATTTGTTTTACCAAAAATAGCATACCTAGAGTCTTTTGCTTAAATTATTTTCTTGTTTTGCATAAGGCGTGGCTGATAAGTTTCCTTGGCCTTCTTTCTTATCAAGTATGCCTTTTGGAAGCGCCGCTAGTTTTTTCTAAGGTTAGGTTTTTAAGCCCTTCTGGCATGTGTGTGAACATCTTTACACATTAGGCCCATCTGGCAACACTAATATTGAATTTGTATTTTTAAAGTGGGTAGGTTTGCACAACAGTAATTTTGACAGAGGAAATTTATGATTTTCTCAGTCTACCCGCGACCACGAACGCTGAAAAGGGTTACGAAACGTCGGGACTTAAAATGTAGTAATATACGCGATTTAATCCGTTTAAGTTGTTTTATTACTATAAGTTTTTACCTCTCACGCCCTTTCTAGTACCTACTCAAAGTAGAATTTTGCTGAGGCTTCGCCGCTACGAAACTCGATTTAGTTTTTCTTTTAAGAACCGCGCGGTTCCTTCTCCCCAAAACCTAATAAAAAATCATAGCGATCTATCGTCTCTTTGTTTGTTACAAATCTTCACACCTATTATTGACTGAGCGAGCACGAAGCGCGTCCATTTCAGCTTGGGCAAATTTATGCTTTCGTATTTCCGGCTTTCCGGCTGTCCTCTACAGGTCGCAATGCTTACCCGATTCTTATGAAATTTTGTGAACAGGTGCCGTAATTAAATTGACCTTTTTGATTGATTCAATATTTGGAATTTATTTATGGATTTTTTCAAAAATGGCGGAGCAACTAGTAATAATATGGGTAACTATGGATAAGGACCGTACTAATCTGCTTACATCGGTAATTCTATGCTCTGTCTTACAGGATGGTGGGAGTATATCATCAAATGAACTCCGTCAAGCATCGGTACCAGTGGTGTCAAATGTATGCTGCCTTCAATTTTATTCGTACTTAAACGACAGACATATGTGCGCTGGATCTCCAGGTCACGATTCGTGCCAGGTAATTGTCACGGTTTTTAGAATATAATGGACATAAATATTATTTACTTTGACGTACCTACTTTGACTTTTGTAATCATTTATTTAGCAGAGTACTTATTTTAAGTAGGTAGAAGGTCTTATTGCAATATGTCAGTACGGTATTGAGTCGTGGTCATTCTTCGAGGATCTTATTCCTCTGTCCACAGACAATGGCGAATTGCCTGTAGGTCCCGCCTCTTCCGCGCGGCATTTTTGGTTGTTGTATAGAACTTGGCAAGTGTTACACAATTGCATAAAAATATGCTACTGAGGCCGGATCTACAGGCAAATCACGAATAACTATATTTGTGAATACAGAGAGAATACATATGACTCGAAGAATCACCCTCGAATAGGCGCGACATGCAAATTTAGAATTTACCCTCACTGTGCTGTGCTGTGCCCTGACTGGTACCTGCTATGTACTTTTGATGGATTTACTTAAAGGCGAGGAACTACATATTTCAAAAAATTACAACGTAGTAGGGAAGCCTGCGATCTTCAAGCTTGGCGGGAAACGGCTCAGGATCGAGACAAATTGCCACCACACCTGGTTACCTCGGTCTCATTTACAAATTAGGTGCAAACTTAACGCAACCGGGAACTGATTGATAAATTACTTATTGAAATATCACCGAGGGCAACTTTTAGAAGATGAGATAATATAAGAAACCAAAGACAAACAAAGCCCACGGATAAACTAAACTTATTTTTTCTTCACAATTAGCAGTTTTAGATCGAAAGGCGGATTTTAAATAAAATAAGTTAAAACTCAAATAACTTGATAACATGATAACCATTGAGTTTTGATTTTGACCCCCGGTTGATTGGACTTAAATCATTGCAAATAAGCTCTAGAATAACCCCTTTCAAGGAATAGGTCGAATTACCAGTCACCCTGTATTATACAAGTCATGAAGGTTTCTTATAGTGGCACATGCATCTCACCCTATATGTAACAATTTGTTATATTTAAATAAATAAAAAAAATACAAAGAATATTGTGTAGAGTCGCTACGCTACCACGTCGCTCCCCTTAGTGCGTTCATACCTATGGAGTTTGAATTATTGTTTCATGAGTTCAGTTTGTTTCCATTTATGCAGGGAGACAGCGGAGGCCCTTTGACGTACGAGGGAGTTCAAATAGGCATCGTTTCATTTGGCAAGCGGTGTGGAGAGAGCCCCGGGGTCTACACCAGGGTTGCCAGTTTCCTGGGCTGGATTCACGACACGATCAGTAAGAACTTGAAGTGATCGTGATAACGACCATCAGCAGACTGTCTCACTGTGTCGCCTAAATTAAGTTGCTAATTATAATGGTGGAAATATACCTACCTAAATTAAATTTGTTTGAATAATTGATGAAGTGAATTTATTCTTTGATTAATATATTAGATACTACATACTTCCAATTAAATGTAAGTTAATCACATGATAATGATATTGTATGTAAGTAAGTACAATACATACTTACTTAGGTACTAAAGTTGTCCGCAACTTTGTCAATGAAACAATCAAAATATTGTCATAACTACAAAAAATATTGTCATATTTACGTAGGTACCACATGGTGGTCCGGCTAGCGACCTGGTTCGACCCCAGGGAACGCCACGGCCGACCACCCGGTCCAACAATCGTTACGCCCGGGTATGGGTTGCGAGTTTGTCAGTTGCTAAAAAAAAAAAAACAAAACCAAGATGTGTCTTAAATATGACTATGCTTGGAAATTCCAATCGATACATTCAAACTGGGAATGTGCCCAGGTAGATGAAAAAAAAACCGGTCAAGTACGAGTCGGACTCGCGCACCGAGAGTTCCGTACAAACTCGTAAGTAGATACGTGAATAGTTCAAGAAAAACTGTACCTATGGCGTATAGTTTAGTAGGAGCAATTAAGTATGGTATGTCTTACGATTTTTGCAAATTTCTAAAAAACGGTGCAAGTTAGGAAAACCGTTATACTTATTTTTCCTGTAATATTTAGGATGATATTAATAATTGGTAATTATTACAGATTTTTCCGTTCCGTAACTTTGAAGATAATAGGGAGGAACGGTATTTTTTTTTAAGTTTTTCATCCTAAATCAAATAGTACATAATTAACAAAAAACGGTTTCGGAATCTACAAATTAGGCCCTTTCATTTGATACCCTACTTGATATAATAGCGCAACTTAAAATTTTCGACATCCCATTTCTGCCGCCCCGTTTAAAAAAAAGTAAAAAAGGTGTAAGTTTTTTTTTTATATCTAGTAGACTCGGGTTAGCGACTTTTAAAACTATTCCAAATTTCAAATCAATAGCAGCAGTAGTTCCTGAGATATCTCACTATGACAGACGGACAGACAGAGAGTCGCACCATAAGGGTTCCTTTTTTACCATTTTGATACGGAACCCTAAAAAGTTACCAACTCTACCTCTACCTCTAGTACCTATTCGAAATGTGAACGTTTTTTTCTCGACTTGGAAAAGTGGTAGATCCGGGACTGTGTTTGGACCGGTTTAGCATATCGAGCTTTTTTAGGCAACATTTTCCTTGCCCTCCAGCCAGTTAATTCCAATGACGGCAAATTAAATTATCACCATAGCAACAGGAATTATTGCGCAGCTGCACTTGTGTGATGGCTCCTCTACACAATGGGCCATCGCTGGCCCAGCGAGATGGCCATGCGATGGTTGATGTCCACACTATGGAATGGGCCATCGTGTAGATGCGTACCGCCATGGCTGGCCCAGTGCCTTTAATGTGCGGCCGAAAAACCGACACCCGACGCCATCCCACGACCATCGCACGCGCCATAAGCCATCCGTCACCACTATGCCCTCCACACGCTGGCCCATCATAGTGGACCATCACGGTGGGCCAACGTGTAGAGGAGCCGTAAGGTAAGTTAAACAGCTGAAAACTTAATAACTGACATTTTATTGGTGTGATCGATCGGAGTCGTGGTTGAATGTATCGGAAAAGCAACTCAAGCAACTTCAAGCAACTTGCCTTTGCACCTTAAAATATATCGAATCGTGACCGATCCTACGACATGTTGGTATTAAAATTGTAAGGTGTATGCTTTAATTGCGATGCTCTGTGACATCTGTTTTTTTTTTATGTCTATGGGCAGTTGGTCAACAGTGAGTGTGAGTGAATGAAAGTGAACAGTCAGATTCAGATTCAGATTTAAAATTGAGGTTATGGTGCTGTCATTTGCACAGGTTACCTATTATAGTCTTTCATTTTATTTATAAATGAAAAATATCTTAATTTAGTATAATTTCTACTTAAGTCAATTTTTAGCTTTTAAGATAGTATTCGTTTAAAATGCCTTCATTCTCAAGATTTCAAAAAATAGCTATTATCAGCTTAGGCGCCGTTGGAGGCGGCCTAGCGTATTATCAGTTAAATAGTGATAAACAGCAGAGAAAATATGGCGTACATAACTCTTGGACTACGAACTATACTCCTAGCGTGAAATGGGACTCAAATTGGGATCAGTAAGTATATAGAACATCACTTAAAAACTTACAACCTATAGCTATTTTAGTATTAGTCAGTAACTTTATTCTATAAGTTCATTCACCTTCTGAAATTATTATATTTCTCGATTAGTAGTAATTCTCGCCGAAAGAAAAACCTCTTGTACTATCTTTGTTTACACTAAAGTGGGAAAAAAAGAATTGGCACTTCACTCCTTTAGGCTAAAACTAGGTACTTACTGAAAAAAATCCAGCGCAACAGGGACTTTATCATTGTAGTAAGTAGTATAATCTATTGTACATTGATTTTCTGGCTTTCAAAAATAATGTCTAAAGACTATACTATTTTTTTTTATTTGACTTCCAATACAAGGATGGCCCTCTAATTGTCTCTATGTTTGTTACGAAATTATTCGAAGATGGCTGGACCAATTTGGAAAATTATTGTTTTGTTTAAAAGGTTATACCTCTAACATGGTCGCATTGCAATCAAATCGGGATCTAGTGATAGGATCTTAGAAAAATCGATGGAACTCTTCAAAGATTATGGGCACAAATATATAAATTTGGGTATTTTTCATTGTGACTTGTTCCTTTCTTATCAAATAGATTCATTTGAAGTTGGTTATTTTTTTTTTTTTAATTTCTTGTTGTTATTTTAGTCGTGATCCAAAGGCGATAGTAAAGCCTCTGAAGTCCAATGCCAAACCAGAAGATGAAAACAAGTACAACGAGAATCTCGAAAAGGCAAAGAGCAAAGCGGTGAGACACATTTTCATGATCAGACACGGCCAGTACTTTGTTGATGGGGCTACGGATAAAGAAAGGGTTCTTACGGAGTTAGGTGAGTCTTTACCAATTGCAACCTACCCGAAAAACCAGAATTCAATCATAAATCGTTGATTCAATCTCAAAAGAGGCTCCTAGTATAATTATTTTCATAGCATGTTGAGCAACTCTGATCCAGTTCATAAGGCCCATAGTGAACGACCATGCTTCACACTGTATGCAGGGTGGCCACTTTCTGGAAAACCGGGAAAACCGGGAAATGTCAGGGAATTTCACTAGTCATGGAAAAGTCAGGGAATTGTCAGGGAAATTTATTGAAGGTCAGGGAATTTACATCTTCACAACCTGCAAGCCTGGTCGCCGAAAAATGAAAACCCGCGAAGATACAGCGTCAATGTTTGGGCATAGTTAATTTGCCTGTTGCGTCCATTACAAAAAATCGGGAAAAAATAAAGTTCATGAAAGGTTCTTTGGGATTATTGTACATCATTAGAAAGAGGATAGAGCACAGAATTTTTTAAAACAATTTGAAGAACGTGGGTCTCATTTAGTTTTTTTTATTCCAAATCAAAATTCATCTTTGACTAAATTTTTACATGTTATAAAACATTTGAAGGTCAGTAAAAAGAAAACTAGCAGTAACATGTCAGTTATTTTAACTCTGATACAACCGTGAAACGTTACACATCACGATGCAATAAACATTTCATCTCTTTTGCACTTTTTTTTTTAATTCAAATTTAAACGCGTCGGCCCTGTAAATTCTTTAAAAACAACAAAAGAAAGAAAAAAAAATACATGTGGGCCAAAAATTTTTTTAGAGAGCGTAGAGGGATAGAAAATAACCCCACCTATCCGCCATTTTAATTTGGCAAACGATGGACCAAACACCCTGTATATTTCATCCTTATTACATTTAACCCTTAAATGCATAATGATGTATATCTGCATCGTATATTTGATGGCCAGTGCAGCAATATGCAGCTATCCAAAATCACATTTATTTTTTTAATAAATGTGACATTTACGTGTTAGATTCGGAATACATCCATAAATATTTTTGGCAAAATTGTATTTAAAAAAAAGTTATTAGGTTTTTTGAGCAAAATGGCGGCAATTTTGAAAAAGTTAAATATTTAAGGTTTTCCTTGAGTGTGTTTATAACAGTTTTTAACAAAATAAGTAATTATTTTTTAGTATAATGTTGTAGCACATATCATAAAGATTACAAGTTTACTATTTTTTTTTTATATTTTTCTAGTATTTATTACGCCATAAGGTATCCTCATATTTTTTTTTAGTAACGATAAAAAAAATCATGCCTTTAAGGGTTAAGATTATAGTCAGGGAAAAACTAGAAAAAACGGCTGGAAAACCGGGAAAAGTCAGGGAATTTTGATTGTTGTAAATAGTGGTCACCCTGTGTATGTCATCACTGGGAACATATAGGTACTGGTCTCAAAATGGAAACTACTTACAAAGCAGCCAGATAGTTTGACAAACTTGTTAAGTCTGGAAGCCGATTAAGACAAAAACCATGCAACCTATGTCCAGCAATGGATGTTTCCAGTGGTTTGAAAATGAAAAATTGTTTTACTCTTACTGCAAACCTTTTTCTTGAAATCACCATTCTCAATTTAATAGTAAATTTATGTAAGAACAGTTTATGAACTTGATGTAGTAGTTATTTCTTAGATTTAGTGTGCAAACTGAATTTTATTAATTCTTTGCCACTGCTACAGTTAATTCACCCAGCATTTAAATATATCATTTTATGATTGATTTATTTTTTAATAATTAATTTTGCAATGCCTGAAATTCATTTCGCTTAGCGTTAGCCAGTACCAAATTATTTCGTTCTACTGTGCAATATCTTAGTCTTGTTTATAAATTGTTGATGAAACTATTTCTCTGACTCAGGTAATGGTTGGCCTTAGGCTACGCCACAATGCCAGGATCTCATCTTTGACCCTCAAATTGTATTTTTTTCAGGGAGAAAACAAGCTGAACTGACCGGACAGCGGTTAGCAAACCTGGATATTAAATGGGACCTTCTTGTCCGGTCCACAATGACCAGAGCCCAAGAGACAGCCACACTCATTGCGAAACATCTTCCCACTGACCTTGATGTCATGAATTGCTCATTGATAGAAGAGGGAGCACCAATACCGCCTGAACCTCCAGTTGGACATTGGAGACCAGAGCCTAAAGTAAGCCTTAATAAAAATAATTATCTTTATTTTGCCTGAAATGTGGTTACTCATTACAAATTAGGGATGTAACAATTCCGATACCGATATATCGGCATCCCCAATTATATACAACCGATAATTGAAGAGCGCGAATAAAATTTGCTATCTGAAAAAATCCGCAAAAAGTCATTTCAATTACTGACTTAATTTATGTATTGGTCCTATTGACTTAATTTATATATTCCAAAAACAACATGACTCAGAAACAAATATCATCACACAAATAATATTTGCTCTTACCGGGATTCAATCCAGGACCGTCAGCTTTGTAGGCAGAGTCACTAACCACTAGGCTAGTTAGGTACAGTTGAACCAGAGGCTTGCACTTTGACAAACATATTTGTGGGGCAGAATGCTTACCATATTATTGGACCATAATATTATAATGTTGATTTTATTTGCATATTAATTACCATAGAAACGGTATCATTTGCATGTCTCCTTCAGCAGTTCTTCCAGGACGGGGCCCGGATAGAGGCGGGCTTCCGTCGCCACTTCCACCGGGCGCCGCCCGAACAAACCAAGGACAGCTACACGCTGCTGGTGTGCCACGCCAACGTCATACGATACTTCGTGTGCAAGTGAGTACACACTGACGGACACGTTTGCACATGTAGTAGTTTTTCCAAACCAAGAGATATATGTGACGTTCCACGGGAAAAGGTACCTTATGGTTGGTATTGAGTTAAGCACAGATCCTAAATCTGTGTTAAATAATCTATCTAATACAAAAATAATCACGACCCTAAGTCCCATACTTTTTTTTAAAAAAAAACATCAAACCTGCACATGCTAAAATTGCACTTTTGAGAAATCGTCAAAAGAAGTTTAAAACTAATTTTAAGTATGTTCCCGTTGGAAGTTATGGAGATGATGATTGATTATGTATCTCAAGGTATTTTTCTTTGGAAATCAGTAATGGTTTTTTTAATGTGACTTCCAGGTCGTGAAAAATCAGCCTTTGATTAGAGCAAGTCGCTTATGAGAACGAAATTTAAAAAAAAATAAAATCGGCCTGTTCTTTAACATATTGTAATCTGAACCATTGTATATAGTTAGAGATATTAGACTGCACATTTTGGGATAGAAATAAAATCGCATTGTTAACGAAATATTTTTATTTTAATTAAAATGTAATTTTTATTATATGTTTCATCATTCCTATAATATTCACAATTTTCGTATAATGAGTTCTAAATTATATTTAATCAGTCTACACAAGTATCTCAAAAGTGTCATTATTATTCTACAAGTCGTATTTTTTTATTTATAAACGATTGAAGTTACGTAAAAATCACAAATTATTCCCATACATTTGAGAAAAGGTACCTTATGGCGGGCCATAAGCAAAAATTATTGATAATTACAGTATGGCACGATATTTACATTATTTATTGACAAATCTTGTATTAAGACAGAAAACTGAAGAAAAAAGGTTATTAGAAATTTACTTCAAATCTTGACCAATTAAGAGTAATTCTCAAATGTGATGTCTTACGTGAAAAGGTACCTTATGAGGGTTTCTAGTTACGGAGATATTCAATGTTCTGTAAAAATTGTGTTTTTTTTATTATGTATTTCCATTTAGTAAATTATATGTTACGACACGTCTTTGCCTATCTTTATTTTTGTTATAGGCGAATTAAAGGCTGAATAATATGCTTCTACAGTTTAGTACAAAAGGTACTTTATGGCGGTGTAATTTAAAAATGTTAGAAATACTTGTCGTAACTTGCTCAGTTTTTGTCCTTCATACCGCCGTAGCGTGGTATTATTTTGGCTACACCGCCAGTACCGCCACGCATCTGTCCTACTCTCACCAACACTTTACGTATCGTTCTCTCTCGGTCTTGCTGGCCGCTCGGAGTCTCAGCCGGCCGGCATGAGCAGTATTTGCTTACCTTTTTGTTCGAATAGTTGTGAGAAGTGTTCGTCGTGGATTTTAGCGTGTTTTAAATTAAAAAGATTCTTTTTCTTAAGTGGTCAAAAATTATAGAAACCGCCAAAAAATGTCTTTTTTCGTAATTTTTTCGAAAAAATGAATAAAAACCTTTTTCTAAAATGGTCAAAATGATAGGCATTCGCCAGTGTTTTTTTATTTTTGTAATTTTTTTGAAAAAAACAAGGTTTTTCTAAAATGGTCAAAAAGTTTCACGATTCGCCAAAAATACGTTTTTATGTTTAAAAAAAATGTTTTTAAGACTTTTTCTAAAAAGGTTGAAAGGGAAACATGACAAAGTGGTAAAAAATTATAGAAACCGCAAAAAAAGTCTATTTTTGTAAGTTTGTTTGAAAAAAAAATTAAAAACTTTTTCTAAAATGGTCAAAAATGATGGGCATTCGCCAGTGTTTTTTTTTATTTTTGTCAATTTTTTAAAAAAAAACAAGGTCTTTCTAAAAATGGTCAAAAAGTTATACGATTCGTCAAAAACACTTTTTTATCTGTTTTAAAAAAAATTTTAATAATTAAAAATTTAAAAAAACGACATACAAATGTATTTATTTTTATTTTTTTTTCAATTCCGAATCTGTGGCACCCAGTTGCCCTTTCCTTCCAAATTTTCAGCTTTCTAGGATCATTTCGAAAATTTTTGCTTACCATTATGCAGGCCGCATGCTTGTTTGCCACCGTCGTGTTATAAAAAAGAAATAAGCAAAAGTTGCTAGTAAATTTTATTAATGAATTTTATCAACAGCTTTATCATTTTTGTATGTGATCCGCCATAAGGTACCTTTTCTACTAAACTTTGAACCCAATTTTTATATAGAAAAAAATATCGTACAGCAGTGAAACCAAGCTACATATATTTTACAATTTTGCATAAAAGAAAAAAATGATGATTTTGAAGGATTTCACAAAACCGTTCATATCTCCGTTACTAGAAACCCTCATAAGGTACCTTTTCACGTAGGACGTCACATATAGTACATAATGCGGGTAATTCCACGACAGAGAGTAACGTAAGTTACCAATTTCTCACGTGTTTCTTCATTGATGGTGCAAATTCAGGTGTTAATGTTTAGGGATTAAAGTAACGGTCGTTGGCGACCGGTATATCCGTTTGCGGCAGCGGGATCGGCACCTTAATATTCGCGCCGCTGACCAATAAAGTTATAGTTATCTAGATTAAAATTAATACTTAGATTTAGGTACGCCATAATAAATAAACACGCGATAAAATGGTAACTTTGGTTCCATTTTCATGGAATTGCCCATGTCAGTAACTATTAAACTGCCTAGATACAGAGGCATTCAACATGTTAGGACAATTAAAGGTATGATTTATGTTTCTTTACACATAATTATAATAAGATTCAAGAACAATACAGTTGTAAAATAAATAACTGTCCTCTTGGACACTTGGTGTATGAGGTAGGTGTGTGGAAATACAATGTCAATTTGTAATATGATTATGTGAATTTAATACGGAGATATAAAACTGGTTTCTTATAAACACAATTAAATTTTTGGAGCATAGGTAGTACAGTAATAGAATTTCATTTTGCACTTAATCACTCGCTATCACTAATATGGCTCAAAACAATGAGTTCTGGCAACGTATGCGTTCACGTTCATTCATACGAGTCTGGGCCCATACTTCGAATGTCATCATTCGCAGCCGTATCCAGCGATCCCGCTCACTCAGATATTCTATAAAGGTGGGTTTAGACCAAACGAATTCTAACACATTCTAACCTACCAAATTCTTTGTGTGTACACACTCTATAGTAGAGGATCCCAGTATAGAACGACCTTCACCGAGCTGGTTAATGGATGAAAAGTATTGTATATTGAATTAAATATGTTAATAAATATATTGCAAGTGGGTTGCCTAAAAAAATTCAGTCCAGAATATGATTAATTAAAAATTAAAAAAATTTTTTTTTTTTAATTTTTCACCGTTTTGTTTAATAGACAAATGACATACCAATCAAAAGTATGAAGCCTATAGAATATGCAAACGTTAGGTTGCCTATATTTTTCCCGTCATAACTTTTGGGTTGCCAGGCATAAACAGGTACATCATATTAGTAATTTGCACTGGTCTGGTTAATGAATAAACTTTATGCCAAAATAAAGATTATTTTATTACGAACACGGTGATATAGGGTTGCCTGCGAAAAATCAGTCCTGAATTCCGGTTGCCGAGTTTTAAAAAGTCAAAGCCCTTCAATCTCGGTTGCGTTAAGTTTGCACCTGGTTGGTATGTGATGCCAAGGAAACCAGGTGCAAACTTAGCTCAACCGGTTAATACGAAAAATTTAGAATGAAGTCGGCACGGGTACATCGATATTAGTGATTTGCACTGGTCTGGTTAATGAATAAACTTTATGCCAAAATAAAGACTATTTTATTACGAACACGGTGGTATAGAGTTGCCTGCGAAAAATCAGTCCTGAAGTGCGGTTGTCGAGTTTTAAAAAGTCAAAGCCCTTCAATCCCGGTTGCGTTAAGTTTGCACCTGGTTGGTATGTGATGCCAAGGAAACCAGGTGCAAACTTAGCTCAACCGGTTAATATGAAAAATTTAGAATGAAGTCGGCACGGGTACATCGATATTAGTGATTTGCACTGGTCTGGTTAATGAATAAACTTTATGCCAAAATAAAGACTATTTTATTACGAACACGGTGGTATAGAGTTGCCTGCGAAAAATCAGTCCTGAAGTGCGGTTGTCGAGTTTTAAAAAGTCAAAGCCCTTCAATCCCGGTTGCGTTAAGTTTGCACCTGGTTGGTATGTGATGCCAAGAAAACCAGGTGCAAACTTAGCTCAACCGGTTAATATGTAAAATTTAGGATGAAGTCGGCACGGGTACATCGATATTAGTGATTTGGTTGGTATGTGATGCCAAGGAAACCAGGTGCAAACTTAAGGTTGCGTTAAGCTTGCACCTGGTTTCCTTGCAAACTTAGCTCAACCGGTTAATATGAAAAATTTAGGATGAAGTCGGCACGGGTACATCGATATTAGTGATTTGGTTGGCATCACATACCAACCAAATCACTAATATCGATGTACCCGTCTGCCGTCTTAGTCTAAAAGGCGACTTTTTGCTATAGAAGTTCATAGTAAAAAGTCGCCTTTTAGACTAAGACGGCAGCCGTGCCGATTTCATCCTAAATTTTTCATATTAACCGGTTGAGCTAAGTTTGCACCTGGTTTTCTTGGCATCACATACCA
This sequence comes from Eudemis profundana, assembly GCA_947034925.1. Lineage (NCBI taxonomy): Eukaryota > Metazoa > Arthropoda > Insecta > Lepidoptera > Tortricidae > Eudemis > Eudemis profundana. The sequence continues at coordinate 11,910,443 of OX344812.1, forward strand.
ACCAGGTGCAAACTTAACGCAACCGGGATTGAAGGGCTTTGACTTTTTAAAACTCGACAACCGCACTTCAGGACTGATTTTTCGCAGGCAACTCTATACCACCGTGTTCGTAATAAAACAGTCTTTTTTTTGGCATAAAGTTTATTCATTAACCAGACCAGTGCAAATCACTAATATCGATGTACCCGTGCCGACTTCATTCTAAATTTTTCGTATTAACCGGTTGAGCTACGTTTGCACCTGGTTTTCTTGGCATCACATACCAACCAGGTGCAAACTTAACGCAACCGGGATTGAAGGGCTTTGACTTTTTAAAACTCGACAACCGCACTTCAGGACTGATTTTTCGCAGGCAACTCTATACCACCGTATTCGTAATAAAATGGTCTTTATTTTGGCATAAAGTTTATTCATTAACCAGAACAGTGCAAATCACTAATATCGATGTACCCGTGCCGACTTCATTCTAAATTTTTCATATTAACCGGTTGAGCTAAGTTTGCACCTGGTTTCCTTGGCATCACATACCAACCAGGTGCAAACTTAACGCAACCGGGATTGAAGGGCTTTGACTTTTTAAAACTCGACAACCGTACTTCAGGACTGATTTTTCTCAGGCAACTCTATACCACCGTGTTCGTAATAAAACAGTCTTTATTTTGGCATAAAGTTTATTCATTAACCAGACCAGTGCAAATCACTAATATCGATGTACCCGTGCCGACTTCATTCTAAATTTTTCGTATTAACCGGTTGAGCTAAGTTTGCACCTGGTTTCTATGGCATCACATAGCAACCAGGTGCAAACTTAACGCAACCGGGATTGAAGGGCTTGGACTTTTTAAAACTCGGCAACCGGAATTCAGGACTGATTTTTCGCAGGCAACCCTATATCACCGTGTTCGTAATAAAATAATCTTTATTTTGGCATAAAGTTTATTCATTAACCAGACTAGTGCAAATTACTAATATGATGTACCTGTTTATGCCTGGCAACCCAAAAGTTATGACGGGAAAAATATAGGCAACCTAACGTTTCCATATTCTATAGGCTTCATACTTTTGATTGGTATGTCATTTGTCTATTAAACAAAACGGTGAAAAATTAAAAAAAAAATTTTTTTTTAATTTTTAATTAATCATATTCTGGACTGAATTTTTTTAGGCAACCCACTTGCAATATATTTATCAACATATTCAATTCAATATACAATACTTTTCATCCATTAACCAGCTCGGTGAAGGTCGTTGTATACTGGGATCTTAGACTACTACCAAATTCTTGTGTGTACACAAAGAATTTGGTAGAGTGGGGTTAGAATGTGGATGTGAATTCGTTTGGTCTAAACCCACCTTAACAAGAGAGCTGGCACGACACGAACTTCGAACTAGCGATGTAACGATTCCGATACCGATATAATCGGCAGCCCGATATTTGAAGAAGGCGAAAAGAATTTGCTGTATGAAAAAAAAATCTGCAATACGTCATTTCAATTACTGATTTAATTTATCTAGGTCAACCTTGTGCAATGATAATTACTTTGTTACCTATTCGTAAAAAATATTTTTGAATTTTGAGTTGACAATTTATTTATTTTTACTTTACGCTTTCAAGGTTGACTCTCTTTTAAATAAAGCCAAGTTTTAGGTATAATAAGGACGTACAAATGTCTGAAGTTCATACTTCATTATTTAGCTATATACGATATCGGTATCGGTATCGCCGATTATTTAGTACAATAATCGGTATCGTATCGGCAAAAGTTTGTATCGTTACATCCCTACTTCGAATGTATGTGTTATACAAAGTTATTTGTAAAACGTTCCAGGGCCCTGCAGTTCCCGCCTGAAGCTTGGCTCCGGATATCCCTGAACCACGGCTCCATAACGTGGGTATCCATCATGCCCAACGGTAACGTGGTGCTGCGCTCGCTCAGTGACACCGGCTTCATGGAACCCAAATGCGTCACCAGCCGGTAAACCTAGCCACTCTCATCATCAGCATCTTTGGGGTCATCCATATAGTACGTCACACCCATGGGGCTCAATCCCAAAATACCACATTCCTAAAATACCAGATTCTTGATATATCAGATTCTCCGTATACCAAATTTCCAAAATAATACACCCAACATAGTTATTTAGATCCTTGAGTAACTTACGATTTTATAATTTAGTGTAACGGGAATGTGCTAAGACAGAGAATCTGGTACGTAAAACGGTCCTACTTTGCTCCTACAGGGATAACTATGCTCCTACGCCGAAAACATATTTAACGGGTTGTTTCTTGATATCTATGAAAAAACAACGACAGACGATCACACCACTTTTTCTATCTCTGTTATTTGTTTTATTACGGTTCCCATTTTATGAGCAAATTTGGTCTACCTTTGCTCCAGAAACATTTAGGAGCAAAGTATTGCCGCGTCTATGGGTAACTTTGCTCCGAATTTATTGATTCTGTATATCTGCCAAAATAGATAGTTATAGATAGTTTTTTTATTTGTAACGCGTTAGGAAATAAATTTTTCTTGTTATATATAAAAACAGTATGTCTGAAAATTCAAAATTGACAATTATATTTCGAATTTCCTAATTTTGGAGCAAATTTTGGTGCAAAGTAGGACCGTTTTACATTTTAAAAAATGTGATATTTCGGGAATGCGGTATTTTGGGCATGACATGAGGGGGGGGGGGCTAGCCAAATGTGACAGCCTATACTAACAACGTAAAATATGTTAGGAAAAAGTGTGACATGGGGGCGGGGGTGTGACGTATTTTGTCGATGACCCCTTTTTGTGTTTATTGGGATGCCCCAATTACCCATATGCATTTTCACCATGATCGCCCCAGTACGGCTATAAGTAGCGACATATTACGCGCGACAGGCAATAAGAACTACACGATGTGCAAGTTGCGTAAAATATCCAAAAAGTTGCGATAGTGCTACAAGGCGTCGCAATCATGGTAAACTGGCGAATGTGCAATATTGTTGAACTTAGATTTTGGACCTAAACCTATGGACACGTCCAGAAATCATCTGATCAAATTTGGCCTATTTTTGACCCCCCCGTGATATTTGGTGATTGTAACGATCACGTGTAATTTTGAAAATTGAAAATATATTTGAGTAATTTGGTAGTTTTCGTCTTTACCGTTGTGTAACACATAATGGTCTCATGGACTGTCATCTCCTCAGAAATACCGGAGAATGAATTGAATTACAACCAGTGTAAGTTGCCAAACTAATGTTGTTTTACTTAGAAGTAGAAAAGTCAACTACTGAAAACCTATTAAGTAGATAATAAATATGGGGTAGATGTCCGGCCCTGTATAGGTAATTTCACGAAAGTTGAGGCCACGCACACAACAACACTGTCATGTAATGACAGCGGGATTTTGAAAGTACTGTTCTTTTTTCGTACCGATAGCAGGTTCAACAGTGAATTGCAACATAGACCAAAAAGTTTGTTTAAACAATAGCCTTGTATTTAGTACTCACTCATTCATTTCATTCATTCACTTTTTTTGCAATGAGTACTTCATGTAGCTGTGTGTGTAATCATTCACCTCAACTCTCGTGAAATTACCTATAGTTGCCATTCTGAATACGTCATTAGCAATAGAGGTGATAGCAGGGTGTCAACTATTGGGTATTCGCGTGTCAAACACTAATGACGGCACCAGTAATGGACAAGAACAAATTATGAATATTATATTTCCGTAAAACCCACATTTTAAGTAACGGACAGTACGGACACTACATTTTTAAACTATCAACACCATGTTCAGATACCTGATGGTCATAACTGGTAAAGTCCGTGAATGGTCGGCTATAAGCCATTAAATCTTTGCTGTCCATTACTGGGTACTACTGTGCTTAACATGCCCATTATTGGAGCCGTCACTCTAGGACGTTTACCTTACGTTAGAGTGGTCATTAATATGTCGATTATTTTTGGCGAAATACCCCCTTATTTTATTTTAGGACAGAAAACATCTGAGAAGAGTTTTCTTTTTCGGTTAAGTTTTAAAGATTGTATTAGCCGCCCAAGACTGCTGGCAAGCTGTAATATTTGAATATACTTTATAAAAATTATATATAGCATATTTTTGTTGTTTTTTATGTCCTAGATTAAAATAAAAGGAGGTAAGGCGACCCGCAAAAGAAATTTTTAATTTAGAAATTAGGACCGCTCTAACATAGACTGTATATTTCTTTCAATTATTGTATATTGATTTATAATATGTACCTACGTAGTTATTTTTAAAAGTATCATCGCATTTTATTTTTTTGATTACTATTATAGTTTTATACAGAAACCAATAGTTAATCAGTAAATTTATTAAACTAACAATAAGTATGATTATTACGCCTTTGTACTAATTATATATGTACCTATTATAACTTTAGTTGACGTACTTTTCCAGTATTCATGTATATTATATTCATTGTATGACACTTCTGTACAAACGAAGACACAGTTAAGTGACCATCGGTAGACCTTAATACATTGTAATAAGGGTGACAAGTGGTTAGTTAGCAGTGTCTTCGATTGTACCTACACATGTATGCTCAAGTTTTGTATCTTACAATCTTATTAAGTAAAAATAAATATATAATAAAACTGTAAATACTAATAGGTATTATCTACCGAAAATATCTTACGGGCTTCCGTCTATACCCTATATATTATGTATACAGAAAATGACGATTTATATAGTTTTACCATGCATAGACTCGGGTCCACATATTACGTCAGGTGTCATCCATTAATCTCGTGATGTTTTTCCTCGTCGGTGATGTTTGGTGAGGAATCTAGCCAGATATGATAGCCAGATATCATGTGACGTAATATGTAGATTACCCCTTACGAGATGGAATACCTAGAGCATAGGTTTCTAAGGCCGAGTGCCCACAACTATGGTCCTACCCACTATGCACTCATGTAGACAGTTGCACACTATTTTAGTATGAGTTATATCCTAAATTAGCGATAGATATACTCCATAGTTTGGACTATAATTGAGCGCATTGGACCATGGAAACATGGGTTTACGGTACTTAATCGCTAATTGAAAAGAATCTTTTCAAAAGGTCTTATTTTTCTATGGCTTTCATAGAGAAATGAGCCTTTTTGAAAAGACACCCCTCAATTGGCCATATTCGCATATTCGTAATTTTTACTGACACTGAACTGACATTTGTTATAAATTAACAATTAAGAATTTATTAATCCTAGGTGTCATATTTCTTTATTTTATTTATAATTTGGTATGAAAGGAGTGGTAATTGATTAAATGAAACTTATTATGATAATCTTATGTATTTTTTTTATTTCGTTCGTCGATTTTTTGTGGTAGCTAAAACAGCATCCGGTTTCACTGCGCTCTGTTTTGTCATAGTATTAATAAATTTATTTTGTGATACACCAATAACGTGCTTAAAATTGGACATCAACAGAAATTCATTCCTACACCAAGACGTCAAGAAACTAGAAATATAAAACTGCCCCCAGAAAACTACAGAAGACTACCTAGTTGAAGAGCTCTACAGACAAATCAAAACGTTCTTGTCTCAAACATATAGTGTATCTACGAGTATTATCAGTTACATATCATCCTTTTTTTTAATAATTATTTTAAGGGGCTCAAAGTCGTAATTCCTCGAAAAATTTGAACTTAAGTCGGTATTAATTAAAAGGAAAAACATATATGCCGTTATATAGGTATTCATCAATTTAGCATCGTATTTATTAGTTTATTACATCAATTTCAGTTTTAAGTCAAATCATTTTGAAGGCTCGAACGAAGTCTCAGTAAATGATAAATAAATTTGGAACCTTTTATCATAGACATGATCACGAAAAACGAAGGGATTCAAAGTGTATTAACAAAACTTTTGTTAACTATGTATAATAATTTCATAGAAAATGTACCATTAGCCGTTAATGACCGTCACAAAACTGACAATTAGTGTCACACGGCCTGTTCCGTCGCAAACTAACCGGTTAGATTGTATTTAAACATACTTAAGTTTTGTCTAACTCGTTTAATGGTGAAAATCCTGAAAGTTTCAATTAATATTTTGTATTATCGAGGTCTGTAATGTAACTAGGGTTGCCAGGTGAGTCGCGAAAAAATACCGGACAACCCCAAAATGGGGGGAAAAATATGTTTTTTTTATACTAATACATTGTTCTGTCCGGTATGACCATTCATTTTTTTACCGGACAGGCCTCGAAAATAACGGACTGTACGCTTAAATACCGGACATCTGGCAACCCTACATGTAACAGCAAATGAATTCTAAGACATATTAATAACTAGTTACCTCTAAGTTAAGATCATATTCCAATAAAACTCTTGCTTTTATATCATTGTTACCAATTCTTGAGCATTTGATCAAAACTAACCTGTGTAGCCGAAATACCTCAATGCAAAATACCTACTCCCTAAGAACCTAACCTATATGAATCGTGTAGAAAATATGTAACTGTAAATATTTTGATAAAAAAAAAAATAAATAATAGCAAAACAAATCGCCTTTTAATTGTACTAGCCGCCTTTCTGTAAGTGTTCTCATAGTAAAGTAAGGTGGAGAGTCGTCAGTATATATTTAAGAAACAGGATTTTGTTAGCGTCTTCGGCCTTTTTTCTTCACTTGTTCCATATAATACACCTAAGTCTTTCTTTGTCTCTCTTCCACTTTCCTGCAGTCTGAACACGTTTTTATTTTCGTGCTTTTTTATCAGTAGGTGTCATCTCTTTCTTTTTACCCTTTTTTGTGCCTAGCTTGTTTCCTTTATAGGCCAGCTAATATACCCCGTTATGCTTCCAGCACCACATTTCAAACGCTTACAGCCGTTCCCTGTCCCGTTGTGCCATTGTCCATCTATTCAATTACAGATGGGTATGTTTTTCATTTCATTTTATTTATTCGTTGCAACCATGGTATTTACAAGATGTAGGTAAGTAAGATTATAACAGTACCTACAGGCATGGACCCTACTAGGGCATAGCAACATTCGTAAGTACATAAATATTAAATAAATAAATAAATATTAGGGGACAATCTTACACTAATCGAACTAGCCCCATAGTAAGCTCAATAAGGCTTGTGTTATGGATACTAGACGACGATATATTTAATAGATGCAAATACTTAAATACATAGAAAACATAGCTTACAAATAACACTAACCTAAACACATTAAAATATGAAAAGCTAACAATACTTTTATAAGTTTTAGACATACGTAAAATAACAACAAAAGTACTTTCATTTTGCACTACAACAATACATAATATCACTATCAAAATTATGCTACCTACTTTTTAACTGTCCATAAACTTGCAAAGTGTATGGGCATTCATTTATAGGATAAGTTTTAAGTTTATTTACATAACTTAAATATTTGGTTTCGTCCTTTATGTGCGGGGGGGATTCGGTTATAGATTTTAATGGACATGGAATAAGGGCCTTTTTTGAACATTTGTATGTTGAAGTAGTAAGATGTTGGGACATTGCAAGGCGACCCACCTTGCGTGTCATTTTGTGAAAACGAGACGTTTAGCGGTGTGCGAGAAAAAATCCGTAAATGCCGGGGCGCTCTGAGCAAAGCTAGGCGCGTTGTTTGGTGATTTTAATAACCCTTAATTTTGTAACCCTGTAATTTGTCTTATTTTGTGCAATAAAGTGTTTACATACATACATACATTTTCTTCCTTGTACACCGCTCCGGTAGCGGAGCGGTGCACAGCTCATGTGGAAACGCAGCCTTAGGCATCGTCCCAATAGAACGCGAATGCGCGATCATCGTAAGTTCGCGCGAATTTTACTCGTACGAACGCGCGATCAAACATATTGAACTCGAATAGGTGTCCTAATTGAGGGCAATATAATTCGCGCGAACTTACGATGATCGCGCATTCGCGTTCTATTGGGACGATGCCTTATACGCGCAAATCGCAATTCTTATACATTCCATCGTGTTTACTGCGTCTATCTTGATAGGTAGGTACCTACCTAGATCTGACTGTCCACATCTGCCTTCTTTCCGAAAGCGAAGCATAGACGAACATAGCCAAGGGTAACAGGAGCAAAAGTAGAAGGTAACAATTATTAAAACATATGTATAGTTAGTACATCTTTATTGGTCAATATTTTCAGTAGGTAGGTCACAACATCGATATGAAAAGTAACTTTTATATTTCCAACTGTTCCTTTTATAATTCGTATCATCATATTAAAGGCCGTAGCAGGATAAGGGAAGAAAAAATGCCCTTGAATGATTAAGAGCTGTTTATTTTTTCTATAGTTGCTTTCATTTAGTTGTATAGTTGTGCAAAGTTTGGTCGAAAAATTCCCAGTGGTTCAGCCGGGAAAAAATAAAAACAAAATTTATGAAATTTCACGTATCTCTAAAACTATAAATCTTTATCATAATATCTTTAATTCATTTTGGTAAATTGATAGGTATGTATGCCTTAAAAGAAAATTGAGTCTCTATCTTTGCAATTTCTGTAAAAAACACGTAAGTCAAAATTTCAAAAAAAAGTTTTTTTGATACCTGAAGGAGTGACCACTCTAAGTGACATTTCTAAAAAAGCCTTATTTAACGATCTGTCAGTCATATAAGTTTGACGGTTAAAATCGAAAAGCAACAGTGTCAAAATTAAAAAACTATGTTGGTCGGATTCTGTTACATTTTATTCTTATACTATTCTAATCTAATACAGCCAAAGAACTTAAAAATAAATCTTCTTTGTAAGAAATTAAAAATAAATCAATTATTGACATTCCCATTGATATTGGCTTGAAAATATACAGGGTGGTTTTCGATAATCTGTACATATGAAAAGGGGTGAAATTTCGGCCAATTTTATCGGTAAAACTGATTTTAATTTTTGTTTGTGGTCATTCGTTTTTTTTTACAGATTTTCAAACTTTCAGTGAAATTTTCGGCAGTACATCTGTTTGCCACGGTATAACTTTTGAACTAATTGCTTAAAATTGTATGGTCATGGCAATAGACACGTTATTTAGTAGCAATAACAATAAACCACCGACTTGAAGAAAAACTCGTCAAAAAAAATTATAATTTTGAAAAACGCCTGCAAAACTTCAGTTTTTTTTACGGAAAACACCGTTTTTCTCGAAAGTTTGCGAATATTGTGACCATTTTTTCATGCTTATCTTCGTTTAGCACTTAATTGTGATCTTACAAACATTTTTTTCTTACAGCTTTGAACAATAAGATCAAAAGTTATACTGCGTCAAACAGATGTACTGCCCAAAATTTCATAGCAAACTGTAAAAATCTGTAAAAAATTTTTTTTTGCCCAGAAACAAAAATTAGTCATTTTTACCGATAAAATTAAATGGAATTTCACCCCTTTTAATATGTACAGATTATCGAAAACCAGCCTGTATTTGTATTAATTGTCGCCTTTTAACTTATAAAACCTTTTTTTTTTCAAATAGGTAATCATCATTATTTCTAATTAAGCCTTACTTATCGTTTCACCAGATATATTCATTCGTAGGTAGGGTGTTGTTCACACATTGCCGCAATTGTGTACTACCTATCGCACGCAAGATATTTATCAAAAATTATTCAGCCTGCCGAAATTCTTAGTGGACCTTTTTTGAAAAACGGTATTAGTGTTACCGTTAATAAAGATAGCGATAGTGATTAAAATAAGAAGTAAAAGACATTTTTAAGTTGATACATATACGAGTAAATGCCATAAATTTATTTTATTTTTAGTTCTTAACAAAGAATATTTATGTTTAAGTTCTTTGGCTGTATTAGAATTGTATAAGAATAAAATGTAACAGAATCCGACCAACATAGTTTTTTAATTTTGACACTGTTGCTTTTCGATTTTAACCGTCAAACTTATATGACTGACAGATCGTTAAATAAGGCTTTTTTAGAAATGTCACTTAGAGTGGTCACTCCTTCAGGTATAAAAAAACCTTTTTTTTTAAATTTTGACTTACGTGTTTTTTACAGAAATTGCAAAGATAGAGACTCAATTTTCTTTTAAGGCATACATACCCATCAATTTACCAAAATGAATTAAAGATATTATGATAAAGATTTATAGTTTTAGAGATACGTCAAATTTCATAAATTTTGTTTTTATTTTTTCCCGGCTGAACCACTGGGAATTTTTCAACCAAACTTTGCACAATTATACAACTAAATGAAAGCAACTATAGAAAAAATAAACAGCTCTTAATCATTAAAGGGCATTTTTTCCTCCCTTATCCTGCTACGGCCTTTAGTCGATTAAGTATCTATTCATAATTCATATTGTATATCTGCTTCGAACTTAATTAATTACAACCTGATAATGAAGAACACTGGATTTATGTCTGATATCCAATCATCGAATTTTTGGAATATACGTATCTATGAAACTAAGGTCTGATTGGTTTCGGCCAAAAATCGCCGCGATACTTGGCCCAACCGCGACTCCACGAAGACATGACATAAGTAGTCTTGAATGCTATGAATGTAGTAATGATGCTTATCCACCCAAATGAGAACAAATCCATAATAAGATCATGACAACTCATATATTTTTGACCGATTTGTGTGAGGGTGTTAAGAAAACTAATGTTTACCAAGGCACATGTCAGCGTTAGCCAGTATACGTCCGCACAAACTCTTACGACCAAATGCTATCAAACGAACGCAAGCCAAAAACTACCTTATAATCAGATCATAACGTAGTTTTTGGCTTGCGTTCGTTTGACAGCAGCATTTGGTTTGGTTTTGGTTTTGTGTACACAAATAATTTGGTAGAGTGGGGTTAGAATGTGTTAGAATTTGTTTGGTCTAAACCCACCTTTAAAAGTTTGTACGGACTAGGTATAACAATTCTAGGGATGTAACGATACCGATATATCGGCTAGTGACTGCAATACGGCCACATCTCGTAGTGCATCCTCATATTGCAGTCACTAGGCGATATCGGTATGGCCGGTTATATACAATACAACCGATATTTGAAGAGCGCTGAAAGAATTTGCTGTATGAAAAAAAATCTGGGAAAAGTAATTTCAATTACCGACTTAATTTATGTATTGGTCTATTACCTTGTGCAATGATAATTACTATGTTAATTATATATTTGGTTCATAATAATTTATTTTTAATTTTGAGTTGACAGTTTATTTATTTTTACTTTACACTTTCAAGGTTGACTCTCCTGTTAAATATAGCCAAGTTTTAGGTATAATAAGGACATACAAATATCTGAAGTTCATACTTCATTACTTATTTAGCTAAGATATCGGTATCGCCGATTATTTACTACAATAATCGGTATCGGTATCATATCGGCAAAATTATGTACCGTTACATCCCTAAACAATTCATTGCGGGCTGACGAGGCACAGTGTGAGCGGTCAACCTTTCCAGGTCTGTGATGTAATGCTACTCACCTAATTTTACTCGCGTACCCGCTGACGGTGAGACAAGTGCCTATTTCATAATAGATAATTTTTAGAAATTATGCCACTACATGTTAAAAAAAATGTTTTGACCGATTCTCATTCTTTGACCGGGTCTCTCCGGGAATTATTTTATTCTCGAGTCTGTTCCAGTCACGGCCTAGCTAGACTAAAAAGTGGTCTTGGTTGGACCTTTAAGATAACAAATGCCTTAAATAGGCAATAGCTGTATCGCATTTGTACATAGGCAGTCATAAATCCAGTTTTCTTTATATTATTTTCACTATTTTGAAGGTAGGTAAAATCCCTGTTGAGATATGTATAAGTATTAGGATAGCCAGTTTTTCGAGGGCAAGATTTTGTTCGTTTATTTTGTGTATTTTTTTATTTTTATTTAATAAGTGGCAAATGAGCAGACGAGCTGCCTGATGGAAAGCAGTCATCGACGCCAACCACCATGTAACAAAATAACTACATAATTACTTAAGTTCGGTGTTTAAATATAGGCCGCACTAAATATTGCCAATAAGTATTGCCACTTGCCAGTAGGTCATGAAAAAGAAGTCAGAGTTAAACTTCTGTTCTGTACCTACCTCTAACACAAAAATTCCTGAGCGTAGCGAGGGATTCAAATTTAACGCTAAATATAGAAATGTTGCTACCGTCAAATCCTCCAACTATGCCCAACAATATTACAGAAATATTTCAAGAAAATATTCCTGAAGTATTTCCTTCTTAGGCAAAGATTGGCACTCAGAAGATTGGACGGTGGGCAAAGTTGGAGGATTTGACACATACTGCTTTTGACACCAACTATGAGTAAAATATGTTCTTCTGAGCAAAGTTGGTCCAGTATAACTTGCCCTCGAAAAGCCACATAATAATCGGCATAATCAAGCATGCCACTTGCATGATCTCACTCTGCTTACGTTACAGGAATGAATAAATCACGAATTTAAGCTAATTACACGCGCGATAAAATTTTGAAATAGTAAATTGGTGTCTTAATTGTAAATAGGCATAATATATAACTATAGATATCGTATTATTGTTACTGCGGTTTCACCATCGCGGTATTGTTAAATTGTTTGGGTGTATTTTCGAAGACATAATTTCTCTGGCCACAAATATTTAAAAGATTCCTCCTCACTAGACTGGCAGTCATTGGTTACTTGGTAGAACTTGACAGATTCTACCTACATTGGAACCAAACGTGCCAATTCTAGTAAGGCAGAATCTTATCAGTCAATATGTTATGACAGAGAATTGACGTTTTCGAAAACACCTCAACTTCGTTTCGTTCCTGTTTCTGGCTCTGGGATAGGATCGCCTTAAAAATGGAGACGTTGACCGCGACAATTGTAGTACGATATTATTAGATAAAGATACTACCTACTATTTCATTTTTAATAAACTTCAAAAAAGGAAGATCCCAGATCGTGGGTTTTTTAGGGTTCCATACCTCAAAAGGACGAAATTAAACCTAGCAGCAGTATGTGGTTTTTTGAAAGCCAGCAGATCGCATTCTGACCACTGGCGCCAGGACCAAGACGGATGGACCAACATACAATACTTTACACACTGCACTACAGCAGGAGTGACTTACTCCGTCATTTCGCCGCGTGGCCTTGAGGCCCCCTGGGGGGCTTAGCCAGCGACCAGAAAAAGCACGCGTTATGCGATAGGGAGAGATGGTCGGATGCGGTGCGTCCGGTGGTCGGAACCGAACGACAATTTTGTTAGAAAGAGAGTTCTGTACGTCGTAATATTACCTACTTATTCTTTGACTATAGGTAAAGCCGGCTCTGCAGTGTTCTTCGTTTTTAACATCGACCCTCTTTCGATCAATCACATTATAGATACAAAGCCCTAGTGTAAAATTTCATGAGTATTAGGCAAAATTGTAAGTTAGTAATTAGTTGGCGGCGACGGGCCGGGGCAGCGGGATCTCGCTGTCGACGACCTCGTCTTCGTCCTCGTCGTCGCACGCGTCCTCTGGCTCGCCGAGCGCTCGGACGAATTCTGCAACACGCAATAGTTCCATGCTACTTAGTCGGCCCATAAGCTCTGTCACCAAGGTTTTGCCCGAGAAATCTACCAACTACCTGAACTGAAACGGACAGCGAATCAGAAAGAAGTTCAACAAATTAATCAATGCACCCGAAGCGACAATATCTTCAACAGATCAACCACGCAAAGATGTCAAGAAGAGCACGCGCTGCAACTCATCAACGCTCATCCCGTCTCTCCCATTTTCCAATATTGGCTAAAGGCTACATAATCGGTTGTTTGTGGTCGGCCGGCTGCTACTAGTCGGCCTTCCCCTCCCATCCCAGAGCGTGTCACCTTACAAAATCTGTGCCCATTGGTGTATCCGGGTAGTCCGGGTCAGGCCTCAGTCAGTCAGTCCTAGCTGGGTGTGGTACCTATGTTCATGTTTATGTTGGATTGGTACCTAAGCATTTGAATTCAATATCGTGACTCGTTTTCGAATGAAGAAAGCATACTCCTCCTCCGTCTACTTTCTTTCTTCTCAAACTCTTAATCTTAAGATTTCATGATAACCTCTTGATTTATAAGCAGTTTTCTGAAACCTCTATTTTAGGGCTTCTTAGGCAACAGCAATTAATTTCTCTTATCCGTGCCTAACTAAATATTCCAATTAAGGAGTAAAGGTCATTTTTCATTCTAGCCCTGAGTAGGTACGTAAAACACAAATACTGGCGATTGTGGCGCCAAGACCTACTCTAAGACCTACATAAATTGCACCATAAAATATAGATGAACCTATGGCAAAATGTGCACGAATCATGCAGTTTACAACAGACCTTATACATAGTGACCTTATCACGTTTTTTTACTTACCAAGGAAATCAATCCGGCCGTCTCCGTCAGAGTCGACTTCTTTTATCATGTCTTCAACTGAAACAAAAATACAGCTTTACAAATTGAACGCTTTTGGTAATCAAGACGGATAGTTATCTAGTCTCATACTTTAGTACCTACCTAGGTAATTCTAATTATTGTCATTTCGGCTGTAAAAACTCATATCATACACTCCAACAATCCCACTTTCTATTTTGTTATTTATTTAAAAATATGTTCCGAAAGTGTACTGATATAGTACTTATTAAAAAAAAATTACCAATAGACCGAGCAGTACAGTCGAATGAATGTGGGGTAACTGAGGAGTATCTACCTAGCAACGTGTGGTACTGTACAGCACGACCACGGACGATTTTGTAATTTGAGATTACCTGAAAAATGTACTCCTACTACTGCAACACCACATTTAGTTGACTGTACTGAGAAAACTATTTAGGCTGTCGCTCTTCCTGCTCCGCGGAGCTGGGAAGAGAACTGTATTTTTGGCACAGTGACATCTCTCTCTTCCTCGGATAAGTCCCCGCCGAAGCACTGAAGCACGGCGCGCAGGTCCGACGCGCAGATTTACCCGCGGTTGTGGTTGTCGAACACGCAGACGTAGCCTCGCTCCTGCTCCGTGGAGCTAGTGAGAGGGGGAACAGTTTTGTTGGGACAGTGACATACTCTCCTCCTCGGACAAGTCCTCGCCGAGGCACTGCAGCACGGCGCGCAGGTCCGACGCGCAGATGTACCCGCGGTTGTGTTTGTCGAACAGGCGGGCGTCGCAGTCTCGCTCCTGCTCCGTGGAGTTGGTGGGAGGGGAGAACTGTATTGTTGGGACAGGGACGTACTCTCCTCCTCGGACAAGTCCTCGCCGAGGCACTGCAGCACGGCGCGCAGGTCCGACGCGCAGATGTACCCGCGGTTGTGCTTGTCGAACACGCGGAAGGCGTCTCGGAGCTCTCTCTCCTCCTGCTCCGCGGAGCTGGTGCCGCCGCCCACGGACATGGACTTGGAGAGGATGCTGACGAACTCCTCGAAGCTTACGTTGCCGTCACCTGAGGAACATATGAGTGTTCAGGTAGGTCCAATGACCTACCTAACCTAACCAATGTTATATAGCACCGTTAAATGATTCATATTGTAATTGTAACCAACCTGCGATAGATTTATAAAGTTTCGACTTTACTTTAGGGTCACTATTATGTAATGAAATGAGTTTCATTTTCAGCTATGTACAGTCACCACGCGGGAATGTTACGCCATTGGCCACTTTTCTTAATTTAGCCGTGTAATCATAATTCGTTAGCAGTCGTGTGCCCGAAGTACGCCCAATTTGCATTACACGGCAAAATTAAGAACAGTGGTAAGTGGCGTAAATTTACGTGTGGTTTTTTTTTTATGAAATAGGGGGCAAACGAGCAGACGGGTCGCCCGATGGTAAGCAATCACCGTCGCCCATAGACACCTGCAACACCAAGAGAGTCACAGGTGCGTTGCCGGCCTTTCAGGTGGGAGTACGCTCTTTTCTTGAAGGTTTCAAGGTCGAAGGTGGTAACTGTATATTGTAAATAACATAAAAGCGAATTCAGCTTTTTTATTATTTTACAAGTGTCTATATTATTATAGATAGCAGGAGGGTGGGGCAGGACGGGGAGAGGAGGATGGGTTCTCATTTTTTTCAGGTGAATCAGTTGTGATATGAACTGTCCTTGTAGATAACTAAATCAAGAAATGTTAAACTATTACTCATCATTATCTAGGCCCTTGTAAGCATTATCAATGTTTAGTTTCATTTACAAGGCGATAATCCCATTGTTGTAGCTATCTAATATAACATATATTGCGTTTTATCGTTGTCAAGACTTTGGATAGCAGTTCAATGTGCTAAAAGAAATTATCAACTTGAAGATACATACTTTTTTCTAACCCCTCCAATGTCCAAGGTGACAGATGAGCATATACAGCTATATATTTGATAAAAATTGCCACATAGCAAAAAGCAATTCTACAGGCGCCGCGTCTCTTCCAAAGGCATATCTCCCCCCCTCTATTTGATCGTTTCGAAACTTAAAACTATCGGTTAGAGGGCATCAAAACCAAGTAAAGGATATTTTAAAAGAATTTGCCACGAGCCCCGCACTGACTTAATTCAGCATCAATCCAATTAGGGCCTTATCACACTTGCGATTTGCACGCGAGTTGCGGGCGAGTTTCCATACAAAACCAGCCGCGAGCTCGCCGCGAGCGACATTTATTTGTATGGAACTTCGGTTCTAACTCGCCTTGCGCCTCGCAAGTGTGGCATTTAGCTCACAGAGTCTCACCGTCGCTATCCACCTCTTGTAGCATGTCCTGCAACTCCTCGACGCGCGCGAACTGGCCCAGACTGCGCATGACTCGGCCCAGCTCCTCCTTCGTGATGGTACCGTCGCCGTCCTTGTCGAATAGGCGGAATGCTTCGCGGAATTCTGGATAACGAACGAATTCCGTAATCATCACCAAGCAAGGAATAGTTCTGCGCGCCCTGCCGTCAACAAGCGCAAACGACGTACATGCTCGGATAGTTAACTGTCATGGACTTAGCGTGGCCTAGGCGTGTCACATTTCAAATACCTAGTAGCAAAGCAACACTATAATTATCATAATCATCTTATGTATGTAACTATGTTCTGCTGCAATAAACTGATTGATTGAGACCCTGCGACTTTCATTTACCTGACACTAGGTATATGCCTAAATTGAAGAATAAAGTACCTACTTTGACTTTTGACTACAAACAACGCTTGCTAATAACATGGCGTTCTTTAAAACGTGAGTATACAAGGCTATCATGCAAAGATCGGCAACGTATAGGCAGCTCCTCTAGGTTACATATATATCCAAAAGTACAAACGAAGCTACAAACTGACCACCCATAAGACTTTAACCCGTTGCAATAAAGTTGACATTCGTTTACAAATGTACTACAGTTAACAGTTGTTCGATTGTACACTTGTACAGTCTCACCCTTCATCTGCGTCCGCGTAATACCGCTGGTCTCATCCACGATGGACGCCTTCCGATCGAGGGTGGTGTCGGCGGCTGGCTTCAGGAACGTCACCTGCCGTTGGACGTTTACTGGCGACACTGATCTCTGGGATAGCTGGCTGCAACAAAAGGAAAGATCGCGTCAGTACCTACGTTTGAGTGTCAGCATTGCCTGAACTAGTCACAAATCGTCAGTGCCTCATCAAGCGTGACGTGGCTTCAGTTGTTTTCGAGGTAGAGCCGAAGTAAACTTTTGACGATTTTTCGTAAAGAGCAATGTAATTTAACACGTTAACAGTCCCCATACAAAATATTTGAATGTCCTCGTACATCCAGCATTTTATGCAGCAAAATAATTAGATGCATACACAGGGGGTTCCTACCTGGTCGTTTTTAATGACCCATATGTGGGACACGGACGTGTGGGGCTAGTTCGTAGTGACCCACATTTGGGGCACTGGACGGTGAAAGTGTTAATACCCCAAAAAAACGAATCAGTAGGTTTGGGATTTTTAGGACGATATGTTATTGGTGCGTCTACATAATGCTGTGCAATTTTTACTAGTTTTCAACCCTAAAACACCGTAGTTCGGTAGATGGATGGATATAAAATGAATTCTTATAATTAATTGATTAATGCTGTATTTATTTAATTGAATAACTAACTTACTGTATATAAATATTGACTTGTAATTATTATTACCAATAAAGATTATGATTATGATGAATCAAAACTTACGAGTATGTATATGTATTCATGATTTGATCACTATTAAATAACGCCAGATTGAAAACTGTTGTTCCAATTAACCCATTTGCATTAATAGAAACTCGGGCTGGTCAATTTAAAATGCAATTCCCATCAACCAATAATACAATTACAAACAAACTTGCATAAGTACGAACCTTGCAAATCAAATAAAAGCTTGTAAAGATAACGTAGTGTCATAACATCAATATATACCCATTTTATACCAATCATTTTAACAACTTGCTTACATTTACAATCGTCCCGTCAACTTATAATCCAAAAATAAGGGTGCCCGAGGGAAGCAAAATCTTAAACAGAAAGAAAATCCCTTACATGCGTGTGTAAATATTTTCGTTGCGTAATACAATAAGGGAGGGCCTTTTGTTTCTCCGGGCCCCTTCAGTCCGCCTGAACGGATGGCGCCCCTGCCTCGCAAATTAAAATTAAATTCAAGTACGTTTTTCACGCGCTTAAACGTCCATTTGGACCGCTTGTCTTAATGTAAACTCAATATTTTTTTAACTCTTTCATTACCTACGGAACCTGAATCTATGGATTCTGGTGAAGATATTAACTAATCCAGCGGTTCCGCTGAGTCTCAAACCATTTTACCACACTATTGTTTAAGTTTTATTTTTTGTAATGTACATTGTAATTGTGTTGGTAAATTAATTTTCTTTTATTATTTATTAATACTAATGAAGGTCATTGAAAAAAAGATGAATATACTTATTGGATATCGGAATTCGAACAAAAAAATTATTTATGCCACTTTTTGGTCAAGTGTCGACATAAAATGATGTACACAACAAGGGAGGTAATAAAGAAAGCCCTCGATCGCATATTTACGTCCCTCGCTTGCAGCTCGGGCCGCAAACTTCTGCGATCTCGGCCTTTCTTTGTATTACCACCCTAGTTGTGTAATATACTATTTCCAAATCGGTTCAGCCGTCTCTCAGTAATCGCGTAACAAACACATAAAACAACATAAATATAGACAAATTGAGTACCGTCCTTCTTTTAAAAGTCGGTTAAAAATTGAGAATTCAAAGAGAGAGACAGTTTTATCTATTCCTTTGGAATAAAACGATTTAATAATAATAATAATAAATTCATTTATTTCAGGCCCGTGGGCCCATATAAGTGTTAGTAACAAGTTACTTAGGAACTAGGTTAGGAAGGTACATTCTTATACTACTTAGATTAAAAATATTACTATGACATACAGTATAATTTTACAAATGATTTTGATTTGAATGGCAAGCATTCAACATATTTCACAGCAAATCTTTTAAAAATATTCAGCAAACCCAACCCAGCCTACATTTATTTCGCAGGATTAAGGCCTTCGAAAGTTAGCTGATATTTTAATCTGAATAATTTGCGCGGTTCTAGAGAAAAGGGCGAGAATTCCACCGTTTGAAAACTCTCGATTTGTTCGAGAATTGAGAAACTGTTTCAACTGCAAGAATATACAAAAAGCAATTTGAACTCTATAGCGGTACTTAGAAGGTTGACTTAAGATTGAGCGAAATTATTCTTTAGATTTCTTTTTTAGCAGGCAGACAGTTGGAATAATTTAAAATAATGAATAGGTTCTTTGAGAGTTTCGCCCAGTAGAGGGATTACGCATGTATTATTGGTATCTTCGCCCTGGATTAAATTTAGCCGACTTCAAAAAAAAGTTCTCAGTTAGTCGAAATCTTTATTTTATAATAAACTGTACCTATAGATAGTAGATTGGGAGTGGAGAGGCTGATGCCAGGAATAAGTAGGTATTCTTTCGGAAATACTACGGAATTCGGGGGTAAAGAAAATCTAAGCATCTAAAATACGAAACATCGATGATTTTGTCTCTTGGAATGTTAGTTAGTTCGTACACACAGACCTACCTACAATTCACAAATTGATATTTTGTTCCCGGATTGTCTTCCAAAACACGTATCTCTTCTCTCCTCAATACTTTATGTAAAGGTAACTACTTATTTATACCCTAGGGCAGGGGTTCCCAAAGTGTGCGCCGCGGCGCCCTGGTGCGCCGTAGAAAGTAGAGGGGCACCGTGACTGGATCATTGTCTAAAACCAAAATATTCGCGAGTACCTATAAAGCAACAATACCTATTTTACCCTACGGTAGGGCGCCGTGACGAAGTACCTACTAAACTTGTAAGTGCGCCACGGGCTGAAAAAGATTGGGAACCCCTGCCCTAGAGCGCAATTGGAATCATTAAAAATTTTTCACCACTTAAATTGCAACTTACTGATTTGTGCATCAATGTGCTACTAACGGAACCCTTATTACTAAGCCGCCGTTGTCCGTCTGTCGCAGGGCTGTATCATTGGACCGGCAATAGGTAGAGATTTGAAAATTTCACAGCATGTGTATTTCCCATTGCCGCTATAACAACAAATAATACAATAATAAAAAAGGACCCTTCGTGTGCAAATCCGACTCGCACTTGACCGTTTCTTTCTCTTAATTAGTACAGTCAACAGCATAAATATCTATACGGATGAAGTGACAAACATTTCTAAAATGACAATTATGTCAGGGGCTTAGGAGTGTACAGATATTTATGTCGCCTCGGTAACGTATATTTATATTTATGATGTTGCAGTCAACATCATAAATATAAATATACCATTGTGCTCTAGGGTATTGATACAGCAGTAATAAGAACTAAATTCGAATAAACTCATGTGACAGACACAGACACGATATAATTATACGTGTGAGATATATAATACGTACAACCTACATGGAAACGGCGGGCTTGTGTAAACATTTGCCGAACAAATTGGTCAACGGGGATGAAGCTATAACATTCTAAAGCATTTATTTGATGAACGAAGCGCTCGCACCAGCATTCTACTTGATTCTATACGCATCATCACTAAGCACACACTATATTATATCGATACCACAGAAATACAGCGTGTAAGTCTAATACGGGCGAACAATTAAACCAGATATAGCGTTTAGTAGTGTTATCACTAATTAATATGATTTTTTAAATTACACTTAATAGTGACCTCGTAATTAATTTTTGAAAATTTACCGAGCAGCAATGTACCGCATACATGCTTGTTATGATTATGACATTGCGAGATACGAGCTTTTTTAAAGTAACTGTCAACTAGCGTGTTTGTCAACTTGAATGTGTTGCGTTACATTGCGGCCCGAATTATTTTGTATGGTAAATATTTTCATTGTGGTTTAAAGCAATAGTTATCTAAATATGCTTCTTAGGTCCTATGCTGACCACCGTTTCAATATTCGCCCGTATTAGATTTACAGACTGTATAGGTATAGCAAGACAGAAGGAAATAGTGTATGAGCCTCGCGTGCTAAAAAGTAGGCGGGTTATTCTTCAGAAATATGTCTGCGGTCACCTTTTTCCTCTGGCCCTTTTTCATACTAAATATACGGAGACAGACGGCTTGGGGCCAGGGACCTTCTTTGCTTACCGTCAATTTCAGTTTATACAGGGTGGATTCTAATCGATAATCAGGAGTAGACAAATATTAATATCTAGCTAAAATCAAACTTAATAGGCGAGGTCTCACACAAATACCTCACTGTTTAATTAATTAAAGGTTAAAACATAATTTAAACTAATAACCACTGGATACATGGTCAAAATTTGACAGATCTTAAGTAAATAAACTTATCTACGAGTATGAGTAGTTAGGGCGTGATAGATAACGAATTAAAATTGATAAAATGGCCGAAAATGAAAAGAATGCAATTCCGACGATTTAAGCAGCCGCCACACGAAGGACTGACTCACATGACACCTTCTCGCTGCTTGCCTATTGCTCCTACGAGGATCCCGAGCAAAGTATCTTAAAATGCGTCGATCCAGATCGTCAGGACGACGTCGAGGCCTGCCGGGTGCTTGAGCGTGGTTTGGCACTGTGAACTGTCCGAAGTCACAGAGGTTTTAGTCCATGCGGTTTATCAAACTGTGCGTTAGAATTGGTACGTTTGGATGAATTTCGTGGAATAATTCTTGAGTTCATCTTCAGCTGTTTGGTTTGTATTGATAAACGTACCTACAATATTGTAACGCTCGATATTTTGAGCACAAATATGGTCGAGGCAAATTTCGCAATTTACATCAACGTGACCGCTATCAATTACTGAGTTAGAAAAACTGGTACCTGATTACCGATTAGATGCCATCGTGTATAACAACATTATTATCAAATTTGAAAAATCTGATAATAATGATACAATTAATTTCACGCGGTTCATACACTTTTTTCTTTTACGTCGATATATTTCTCGTATAACGCGATCAAGGGACAAATGGGCTGCTCTTTACATGGTGCCTCAAGCATGGTATCAGACCACCTTTTTACCCGACTGCGGCGAAGCCCAAAGGAGGGTTATGTGTTTGACCTGTATGTATGTATGTATGTATGTATGTCCGTTCCTGTGTCCGCTCGTAACTACTCAACGGCACATCCGATTTTGATAAATGATACATCATTAGATTCGTCTTGATGGTGCGAGTGTCACTGGGTATGAAGTTCGTTAAAATAAACAAAATGGCAGATTTTATGCAGTTTCAAAGTGCACCGCGGTCGGGTTTTTTTTAGTAAAAATGTGGTTATTAGATATCAGATTCGTCCCCACTTCCCCCGGCGCGCTTATCTTCAACTTGTCCTACTATGCAGCTTCACACAACACAATATACGAGTCGAGAAGTTTCGCGAACAGTCTCCAGTGATAAAACTAGTAGCTGCAAAGTCAGCTCGGAGTACGCTGTACTAGATTCAATTTTAAAAGGACGTAGCTTTATACAAGATTGAATAGAACATCCCCCGTTTCACCGCCAAGGTATATAGGGCTTGTACGTCGACGGAGGGATTTGTATCGATTGGCCTCCCGCGGGGCCATCGAGAATTTATCGGGGAATTTTATTACAAATCTCTCTACTAAGGAGGCTACAAATGTTTACTCGCCTATTTATAGTGAAGTAATAGCTATTTCGTTGGAGGAATAATTAGGTGATAGGTGTTACTTGGGACGTTCTTCTTTTTAACCTACAATTGCTCCATACAAATTATTTGAAGTTGAAGAGTGGTATTTTACCGCTCTGTCACAGTTTTTTTTTCTGTAAAATTGTAATTAAATTATGAAAATAAACATCATTTTCCATTTATGGGAACCTTGTAAAATTTGGGCTAAAATTTTCAAATTTAGTTAAAATTAAGGATCCACACAACATAACTCACAGGACCCGTTGAGACTACGTTGAAGACACTCGAGACAAAAACCGCTGTCAAGTGTACCCACATAAATTCCGGGTAAACCAATCCCTGATTTCAGTTATTAACACAAGTACAATAACTTCTTAATTGACATACTCTGGCTCGCCGGAAGATCTGTGCAAGCTAACACCCGACCCCGGACCTTGAATGTGGATCTATATCTTTCTATTTTTGTAATGAATTGTATATTGAATGTGAGTTACACCGTGTATTTCTTGCAAAATAAAAGAATTGAATTGAATTATGTAATGTAACGCCATTACGCCATACTTAAGATTAATTAAAATAAATTGTGGACGTCATTATTAAGCTACTGTACGTTATGAAAAAAACATAATTCATGTTCTCTACTCTAGATCAACTGTATTAGGTCCTACCTAAAATAACAGAGATGCTTAAACTAAAATCAAATATACTAACAATAGACAACACGTTTTATCGCTAAAAATCTTCGTGTAGCGAAAGTGACCCAAGAAACAACAGAAAAGTAGAATTATTCGCCATAGCCTCAAAAAAAATCTATTAATACTAGTGAAATGTAATTATCTTACGATTTTTTTTCCATTGTTATTATGGTGCCACATGGATCGATAAGCAATTCGCAAAATGTTTTCGTCGAACCGACGAGTCATCCGAGTGAAAGAGCGTGGGTCTTTTCAAAACAGAATTATTCGAAAAATAAACACGCTCTTCTTTATAGGTAGTAACCTCAAATAAGCGATGAAAAATGTGTAGAATGTCATTTTGAATGTCTTAAGCCATTTGCAAAACACTAAAATAATTAGGAACTAAGCAAGAACAATAATAATGATTATAGGTATTTGATGATAATACTTACTAACTTATTGTTATTAATTTGTACTCCAATCGAGTGAAAAATAATTATATTACAGCAGCGGTCGGCAACATGCGGCCCGCGGGCCGCATGCGGCCCGTGAACCGCTCACTAGCGGCCCGCGAGCCTCCCTGGCTATTTTGTATGTACAGGTTGATATATTCAGAATTATATAAAATCACCAGTTATTAACATAGTGCAGCCCGCGTCAATTTCGTTAGCTACTATGTGGCCCTTGGCTGCTAAAAGGTTGCCGACCGCTGTATTACAGTATTGTTTCTTCACTCTTATCTATGAGAGTAGGCATGTGCCCAGCAGTGGGACGTCTTCAGGCTGATGATGATCTTGCAAACCTTTTATAGCTATGTAGACTACTTTCTCTACCCATATACACCGTGGGCCCGAATAACCCGACCAATTTTAACCACGTATTCCTGATGGTATTACAAGTAATACCTAGTACATTACATACCGAGGCCAGTAGAGTAAGATATGCCTCAGATCTCATGGAATTGTCGGCCGAGGCGAAGCCGAGGACGACAAACATGTAATCTGAGGCTTTCTTATTTACTGGCCAAGGTTTGTATACTATTTTTCTGTTCGACGGAGCCAGAAAGCGGCATCTTGAAATCGGCAAAGTGACGCTTGCCGGCCAGAGGGCAGAAAATAACATTATATCAACGTATAGGTCGAATTTTGTCATTTTACTTTAATAGTCTTATGGAACAAAATAAATTCAGTAAATTCAGCCCCTCCTTATAAACATGTCCTTACCTAAGGAAAAGATATCAAAAAGAAAAAAAAAGCTATATCTCCTAAAAAGTTGAACTTGGGCAGCTAAAAAAAATACGTGTCTGCTATTTTAGACTACTCTCTATAACATATATCAAAATGAATCAAATCGGAGTCGGACAGTTGGGTAGCCTAGCCTTCCTTGTTAGTCATATTTATTAGGGCTTGTTACACACTTGGGAGTTTTCATTAAAAAAAACAATGAATACCTCGGAAAGTAAGCGTTTTTCGACTATAAATCATATAACTTTTTTTACTCCTAATAGAATAGTTGTTAGAATTTATAGTTAAGCTTGTCGGGTTACTCATACCCACGGTGTATAAAATCCCATATAATCATGGAAATACCTGTGGGAAATACACAAGACTTTAGCAATGTTTTAAGGTGATTCAAGTCTGTCAGTTTTTAATATAAACATAAAGATGGTAATTATTTGCTTCCACGGCATCAACTGTCATTGAAATTAGCTTTTTTTATAGCTTGATACCTTTTATTTGGGCAAAATGGCATGAGAACTCTCAAAAAGCCAAAAAATATATGAATTTAGCAAAAAATAAAAAAAATCATTAAGTTTTAAATAATGCTAAAAGATGGAACTGACTTTAAAGGCACAATTTAATTCTGGCTGGGTTATTCTTCAGAAATATGTCTGCGGTCACCTTATTCCTCTGGCCCTTTTTCATACTAAATGTATGGAGACAGATGAATGAGTCGCAGACATACTTCTGAAGTTGAGTCTTCTTCATTCATTTCGCGCAAACAAAACGTATCAAACTATAAAATAAAAAATATTTTAAACACAACTAATGCCGTGAAACCAAACAATGACCCTCTTTATGTGTGTATGGAAAACCGACCGACTCGAATCACCTTTAAACAGAATTCCTGGCATGCCGCAGTCGTAGCGTAGCTATTGCTACGCCGCCGTAGACAGCTACGAGCACGTAGCCTTCACGTGACGTGGCTTTTTACGTGATATTTATTCGAGATTCACGTCCTTGGCATAAAACTTGGTACGTTCAAGGAGTACGTTATTCATCTGTATCTGTATACATAAAAAAGGCTGTGAAAATTCAGATATATACCGTTTTATTTTAATTTCTTAACAAATCTGGTTGGGACGGGACTTGTCGCTGTTATTTTTCGCTTTTCTCACTGATGATGAGTGATTTCGCTTCTCTCTAATATTCCGATTTCTACTTTTTCGCTTGGACCGGGACAGGGTGACCTGGTTCGACCCCAGGCGGGCATTTCTCCAGAAATATGTCTGCGGTCACCTCATTCATCTGGCCCTTTTTCATACTAAATGTATGGAGACAGATGAATGAGTCGCAGACATATTTCTGGAGAAATGCCCAGGCGCCCCTCGGGGTGGTCCGGCTAGCGACCTCGTTCGACCCCAGGGAACGCCACGGCCGACCACCCGGTCCGACAATCGCTATGCTCATAAGGGTTGCGAGTTTGTCAGCTTCCAAAAAAAAACTTTTTCGCTATTCCCCATAGTGCTTGTACAGACAGCATCAAATTGGTATCATTCAAAGCCCCAGAATAATCGTCACACATTTAATATATGGTAATAAAAATGTGTTAAGACATATAATGTCGCTCCCACGGGCGTATAGGCGTCCCTAAAACCAACGTACATACGAAGAGAGCTGATGGACTAGCTCATAAGACACTAGATTAAGTAAATTTGACCTGAGTAAAAAAATCTCTTACCTACTTTTAGAGATATTGGTGCATTTTGGCCTCCCGCGCGGATTTTGTTTTTGTATGGAAACGCGCGAAAGTGAAATATCTGGTTATATTGTCTAATCTGTGCTGTTACTTACCTCTCCGAGTGGCTGAGTGCTACGGGAGGGGGGCCGCGGCTAGCGGGGCGGGAGGGCTCGTCCGGCGGGCCCGGCTCGCCGCCGGTGCTGCTCGTTTGCCTTGTCTGCAACAATGCCTCTAGCTACAATCATGGCCATTGTGGTCTGCACAAGAGCTCGCGAGCGCCACCAACACCAAATTAAAGCAGTTGCTGCGGTTGAAAACGACTAAGAGAGGAGTAGTACTAGTATGCCTCTCAGTGACGTGCATAAAGTCGTCCATAAAGACAAAATTACACTGCCCTAATTTTTACCCCAGAGGTCGGATACCGGTATTTTCTCCATACAAAAATAAATGCCGGTATTTTTTCCGTTCTTTGGTTTATTACTTCATTTTTTAATCGGACAACCAATGAATACGAAATCATTACTTAAATACATGATTGAGCTCTTCATGAAAAGCATAAAATAATTCAAAATATTGGGCTATTTCGGGGTTTTCGCAAAATACCGGTTCCGAGCTCTATTCGACCTCTACCTTATGTAGTGTGTTAAGATATCGCTTACCCTACAAATTTTTACCCTCCTATCCTTAGTAGGGAAGAAATTAGAGGGTAGGTAGGCGGTGTGGTGTGGTCTTTATGGAGTGTACGCAAAGTGTACATACGCGACTAATGCATCTATGGTCTAGTCCAGCGGTCGGCAACCGTTTAGCAGCCAAGGGCCACAATAGTAGCTAAGGAAATTGACGCAGGCCGCAAGTTTATAGTTAATATTTAATTTGTGATTTTATACAATTCGGAATATGGCGACCGCAATACAGACCGGAATATAGGGCCGCACGCAAGTGAGCGGTTCACAGGCCGCATGCGGCCCGCGGGCCGCAGGTTGCTGACCGCTGGTCTAGTCGACTACAAAAACTGTTTAGTCCGTCTGTTAGATTATTAAAAAATATTGTACACGTATTTTTTCTTTTGTTTGACAAACAAAAAATGACGAGGACAGAGTGCTTAGAAGTTTCGAGTGACGTCACTCCTAGGTACAATTTTCACCTAGGAGTGACGTCACAAGCTCCCACTTCAGAAGTTTGATGATCTATAACTTTGTCGATTTTTAATATTTTGATAAACCAAAAAATACGTGTCTCATATTTTTCCATAATCTAACTAACGGACTAAATAGAATTATATAGTTTTAACCCAGTCGTCATCCCTATTGGAATATAGGTGTATCCATCACGTAAGCATTCTTTAAAAGCGGCAAAGGATTGTCATTTGATCATATCTCTAAAAACAGGTCAAGTGCGAGTCCGACTAGGATTCCGTACAAGCTTGTAGGGATGGATGTAAAAAAATTTCATCACAGAAATCGAGTGTCGAAGATATTCCCGTCTTTTTCCAATTAATCATTATTTTTTTTGTGATGTAACTATTTATTTCTGCTATATGACGTTGCTTCTTGCCAAATTTCATGATTCTAAGTCAACGAGAAGTACCCTAGAGGTTTTGATTCCCTTGTGAGCGTCAAAATATGCGTCGTGAATGGAGCATAAACGACCGTATCTTTTGATTGCGTTGACTTATAAGTTTGATGTTTTCTCTGCTCCAAGGGACTGCAGACCTGGGTATTTGATATTAATTCCAGCTTGATACCTCCAAGCGTTCCTGATAAAAAGGGTCTTGACAAAAGCACAGACAGATGGAAAACAAAGTGATCCTATAAGGGTACCGTTTATTTCCTTTTGAGGTAGGTACTAAACCATAAAAATCATCTCAATTAACTCATTAATGCCCAATGTGTTTTTTTCTTTAAATTTTGGTGTTTAAATGTATAATATTTTAGTAACAAGACAATAAATATACTTCCCAAATATCACTTCGATAGCTGTACTGTATGATTATCTGTACCCGTGCTTGCCAGCGGGCTGTAATGAGTTAAGTAAGCACCTAATTTTATAACTAGTCATCAAACAAGAATATCCAATAAATACTTATTTTGGTCTTTGCCAGGCATTTAAAGTATCTCCCTATATTAGTCCAAAATAAGTATAACCCTACCCACAGGAGGCGACATAGGGGACATTTGTACATATAATCTAGGTCCCAATAGGTTAAGTTAGGTTAAGGTAGCTATTAAGTTGTAAATAGTGTGTTTTTTTAAATCTTATATTTGTTATATCGTAGGTAACTACGATTTTACAAAAATAGCATAAGTTAAGGTCAAAAAACAAAGATGACTGAAATAAATAAAGTTTAAGTATAACTACAACTTCCGACATGATAAACATAATTTACACCGTACCCACGCCAAAACTAATTAAAGACCAGCGAATAAACATATTATAACAGTGTGATACTCGTATTTACAGAGAAATTGGCCAGACCGGCCGGTAGGTAAGTTATGTGAAGAGGAGAGGGCAAACAGAAAATGTAGGTCATTCCTTGTCCTAATCTTATTACCAACCCTATCGACCCTTAATATTTGATTAAGGACCAACGAATATTCGCGTCCTGTCTAAACCAAATATTGTAGCTACCTTTCACAATCAATTATTATATTTATAATAATCAGGGAGCGTAAGTTTCGTGCCGATGGCGTAAAAATGACGTCAAGGTACATACAGCATGATTCACTTTAGGTTTTAGATTGATTTATCGTTACTAGAAATTACCGGTATCGTAAAAGCTATGAATTAATTTTATCACTACCTTAATTAGTTGGTGTTAATGGTAGAAGCCATTTTATAAATCGAGATATGTCAGCCTGTGTTTTCTTATTTATAGAAACAGGAAATTTGAAAAGAAATCAGAAACGCATTTTGATATAGAAGGGACCGCATGAATATAATACATTCGGATAAGTATAATATGTAAAATCGCATATTCGATTAATATTTCCAATTTTCCGTTAAAATAAAAAAAACAACAACGTACCCATTTTTACTTACAAAATGTTTTCTACCATTGAAGCCAATCAATAAAAAAAGAAGTAGATTATAATTAATTCATATCTTAAACGATGCCGGTAATTTACGGTAACGGTAAATCAATGTACAACCTTAACTAAATCAGCCTGTATGTAGGTTGACGTCATTTGCCTGTCATCGGCACGAAACTTACGCTCCCTGGTAATAATAAATAATATTTATTTATTGATCGAACAAAGTTGACATCACTGAAACATTTGTTGAACAGTATTTACCTTATGTCTTTCTAAATGAAGTTGCTACTTTAAATAGGTAAGACCTGTGCTTTAAGTATCAGCTGCCTTCCAATTGTCCATAAATTCATTTATTTTATTATATTAAGAATTGACATTGGTTTAGTACCTATTGTAGCATAATGGCTACAGGTTCAGTCGCATGCTGATTTTTTTTGGGACATCTGTTGGCTGCAATAAGCACTAGAGTGGGACCCATTTTTGCTAGCGTTAGAAGCGGTTCTTCTAGTTCCGCCATTGGGGTATAGGTGGCAGTGGAATTAATGTGGAATTAATTAACTATATGTTCTTCTCGAGCGTGTTCAACTGGTTTATGTATGAGGTTTTCACCACGCTGGCTGGTTTTTTTTGAATTGTGATTTCTAAATTCGCAGGGTTTGAAATTTGGGTTTGTGAACAAACGCCAGAGGTTTTTTTCATTCTCAATCTGGCTTTCGTTTGGAAAGCACGTTACCTAGCCTTGCATATTTTTGCAGTTTTGCTTGTTTTCCTTGCCCGTTGAAGTGCAAATATTATCGCAGTGTTTTACTTTCTAAATAACCGTGAACAATACCATTTCTACGAGTTCGCGTTACATGAGCGCAGAGGACGTGACGCACAGCCTTGTGCGTGGTGTGTGAACCTTCCACGGTTTTGTGACCCGGTGTGGTCTATTTAAAGAAAAGCCGGTCATCTCTCAAATGTTCCGGGTACGTATACTAGTGGCGGTGTCCGTTGTGTAGCATTTCGAATAGTCGTGGGGAGTGGTGTGTTTATTGTGTCTCGTTGTTTTTAGCTCCAACACAAGGCTCCGATCTGACCTGGAGAACGATATACGCAGGCGGCCCTCGCGAGCGGCCATCTCGGCGGTTGGCTACGGTTCGGTGGTGGACGCTGCTCTAAAGTGCCTCGGGAAGACAGCTACACGAGCAAGCCTAAGGCGTATTTTAAGTCGGTCGTGAGGAAGGATCAATATCAATAAGAGTTATTAGTGTTAGCCAGGTACCCTGTAGTATTAGAGACATTCGCGTGTTTGCGATCGTCTTTGGACGCTTTAATATACGCCCGGCGCAGGGCTTATTTCTATTGTCCATGCGCGGCCAGTCAAATACATCAAATTCACCTCCCTAAATTCAGAAAGGCTTCTACTCGCCAGCGTAGTATTTAATTTTTCGGTTTTTTTTTTTCACTTTGCGACACCCTATGGCCCCATTAAAATCATCCATCCTCCCATTACTTCACCACTTTCAGCCCTAGGTACCGTCAGTACTCCACGCGTACGTTCGATCTTGGGATTGCTCAGAAAATCTGTTTCCGAAGCTTTATCCCAACACCGATCGTACTCGCTAGGCCTTGTTTATTGACTACTTTGACTTGGTATTTGCCTTTTGCTAATATTACTACTACTGATCGTCCTTCCGCGTCTCAGGTCGTGAGTCAAATAAAAACTAAAGTGTTCGTGTTTCTAGTTATTTAATGATTTCCGGTTTTAAGACAATGTTATCAGTAAAACTAGTGTGAAGTCGGTCTTGTGCCTTATTAACGCGCTCTGTAACTTGCTTGCTTTTTTAACATAAATTACGAACTCTGTACCCTTACTTGTTTCTGTTCAGGATCAATAAAATAAAATTATACGTGTTATTGTGTGTGATTTATTTATAGTTAATTCACTACACTATCTATAAACTGAGTGAGGATGCAAGAAATATATCCAAATTCAATGAGGTTTTATTGAATGAAGTTTTAGTTTTTAAATTATGTTAAATTGTCAATCGAAGAATATTTATATTTCTGTAAAATATCGTTCGTTAATTAAAAAATAGCAACTGAAAAGTTTCATGCGGTGTTTCTTCTTCGGGTAAATTACACCACATTTTTATATTACATAAGATACAAGAAATCAAAGTAGCTACTTACATAGAAAAATTAAATGGCACTCACCTGTGTCCAGACCGGGAATCGAACCCGGTACCTCTGGTTCTGGTGGTTTGGTTGGTTGGTTGGTTTAGGTTAAATCCTATTAAACCAGAATGATACAGAAGTCGAAGTAGATGGCAAGATTGAGGGCGCTTGCTGGGTGCTCTGGTGGAAGAGTTGTCGAGTCGCTGGGCCGGAAATCCAGACGTACCGGGCTCGATTCCCGGTCTGGACACAGGCGAGTGCCATATAATTTTTCTATGTACTTTGTTTTCTTGTATATGTAATGGAGAACATGTTTGCTCGGCTTGTTAGAGAGCATGAACAACTCACCATAATGCCTTTGAGCTGATTCACCAGCGGCGAATCAGCGAAGAAGTTGTTCACCGCGGAGAATATGTTTGCTCGGCTCGTCGCGCCGGAGCAGGCGTGCTACGCCCGCTTGCACCCTGCCACAGAAAAAAACACTATTATTATAATGTCGGACTATAGTGAAGTTAGTTAACCGCACTTTTTTTTCTACATTATTGTGCGCATCGGATTACAAGCATGATTTTTTTATCACAGATAGAGTGTTCCGCGGTGATTATTTTCAGATGTGGAGGGAAGTCAGATTCGTCTCCTGTACGCGGGGAGAGCGGGGTAAGTGTGCCAAATACACCTCCTTTTTGTATTTTTTTTACCGATCTCTTAAGGCTACTTAGGGCTTGTGTGGTATCGTTTTCGTGTACAAAAATACCAGCAATTAATTTTTTATATTAGTTAGGTATAGTTTCATTCATAAATTAATATTTTATGTGCAAATCGCTGAAAAGGTAAAAATCACAACGATATAGGTATATTTGTTTTAATTTTTAGACATTTCCCATTAAAAAAAATATCACTAAATAGTACATTTAATTTAGTTTCTAAAAATATATACATGTTAAGGCCTTGCTATACAAACAGTACCTTATAAAAATTATTGATGATGCCTTTGCACATAAATATATTGGCGATAATTTTCAAGATTGGAATGATGATTTTTCAAGAATGCAGCGCGCGATACGTCTTCAAGGTCGAGGCGCAGACAGTGCAATCCGTACTGGGGCATTCTTACGCATTGGTAAAACTTTGCTTGAAGTGCGTTAGTTCACGACGCGCACACATACAAGCCGCGCGATGTACCTTTTGTAGGAAGAAAAATAACCAACTTTTTTATAAAAAAAAACACACTGCAGTAAAAAAAATACCGCGCATTAAAGTGCAATAAATCCTCCATTTTGGTTTTTTCACGATTTTTTGTATCCAGTGACACAAGCGTCACCAATACGAATCTAATGATGTGTCATTTATCAAAATCGGGTGTGTCGTTGAGTAGATATGAGCGGACATAGGTACTTACATACATACAGCTCAAACACATAACCCTCGTTGTGGGCTTCGCCGCAGTCGGGTAATTACTGTGCCTCAGGTATGGCATACAGCTCATTGTGTTTAATTTTAAGTACATGGTATAATAGTATTTTATGCAACAGTTGTATAAGTGGGTTCAAAAAATGCGAATTGCGTGAGTTGCGATACGAGCCGCGAATGCGGCGAGTATCGCAAATAGAGACGCAATGAGCGTTTTTTGACTTAATTATACAACGTTGCATACAATACTTTTTCTACGACTAGGTTTTAAATTATAAAATACAAAATTAATAATAACCTGGAAACAAGGCAAATATGACGTTTTTCTGACAGTATGTGTCTATGGTAAACTTTTTTTTAATTTGAAATATACCTACTTAAATTAAAAATACTTTTTTTATGTTGGCATCAATTAATTTAGTTCGGAAAGTTTTGTTTTTCTTAAAAACCGTAGGAATTTAATTGTTTGTTAAGTTGGTAGTTGTGCATTTTTACCGTAAAGTTAAAATTGAGCGCTTAATCCTTGACCTAAGTTTAACCTAGATTTAGAAGTCTGTGGCTGCTAGCAATAACGTAAAGTGACTATAACGACACTAGTGCTGTTATGGGGAATAGAGTATAGACTTCTCTAAACTCATATTATGTATGTTCTTATATTAGTGTTCGTGACCAAGTAAAAGACAGATAACAGTACAGGAGTAGAAAAAAGTGCATAAATCCTCCATTTTAGTTTTTTCACGATTTTTTTGTATCGAGTGACACAAGCGTCACCAAGACGAATCTAATGATGTGTAATTTATCAAAATCGGGTGTGTCGTTGAGTAGATATGAGCGGACATAGGAACGGACATACATACTTACATACATACAGGTCAAACACATAACCCTCCTTGTGGGTTTCGCCGCAGTCGGGTAATTACTGTGCCTCAGGTATGGCATACAGCTCATTGTGTTTAATTTTAAGTACATGGTATAAAGTATGATTAGAAAACAAATAATTGCTGGCTTCTCCCAATAAAACTCGGTAAACGATGTAATAAAAACGGTTAAATATCTCCACCGGGAACATAAAACTTGAACGTATTGTCGTTAAAAGTTTTTTAAATACTTCGTCCCGCATAGAGTTACACAACTAGAGGTTGCTTTTGACTTCGTCTGCATATAAATTTGTGACTTTTTCATAGAAGTTTTCACCCCTGTTTCAACCCTTTAGAGATTGAATTTCAAAAAACCTCTCCCGTCCCCGAAAGAAAATGTGGTTGAAATTTCACCCTTCTTCCTACGGTGATTTCTAGTTGTCCGTCAGTACCTCAGTCACGCCACTATTTTATATGTAAGTTATAGATAAAGGTTGGCTGGGCTTAAAATCGACTGAGATTTCTCAATCAGTTTGTACTTTTAGCTGTAAACTAAGACACCTAGTAACTAATTATAGTAGTATTGTCTTCGGTTTCCGCGATTATCACTCATAGTAATAAAACAACTTAAACGGATTAAATCGCGTATATTACCTACTACATTTTAAGTCCCTAACTTAAAATGTAGTAATATACGCGATTTAATCCGTTTAAGTTGTTTTATTACTATAATTATAGTAGGTATATAATTTTATTGACATTCATATCAGGAAGTAAATAATCGAGTCATTGTTTCCAATAAACTGCTTATGAGTTTGTTGAAGATTTGTTGTTGCTAATGGTAAGTGACTCGGCATCAAACGTTCGGTCGATAAAATAAGCCAAAGCGAATTTGACTTGCTCTTGATTTCTTCAGCAGCAATGTCCAAGTTTAATTATTGCGTCATACTTATGAAGTTTGATTTTATTTTCATTTTGTTTATTATTCTTTCGAGGTGTGCAATAAAATGTAGTGGTGAATTGGTGCGAATCTCAAGGACGGACTGCATCCATTATATACTTATTTTCTGACTTAAACTGTCTAATGCAGATTTTGCCGTCTTTTGAATATCGCCCAGTCCAACCATCTGGCTGTAAATGCAGCAGTTGCTCCACCTATAATCGCCTTTGTGATATACATATTAGTCGGCGCGGTTCAGATGAGGCGTGGAGAGACGGCCCTTTTTTAATTCCATCTCATTTCTCGAACGGACAAGTTCTGCTTTAAGGTGACTCGTTCATCCAATCTTGCTAGCACAACGGGCAGCAATTTCGCTTGTTACTTTCGCACTTTATTTGATGGAAACGGATTGATAGGTTAGTTGTTGCACGACAAAGAGTCAGCACACGGCGTGTTTTAAACGCGCCGCAACGTCGACGCCTAGTGTGCTAGAGAGCAGAGTTTCTTAAACTTTTTCTGGTCATGGACCCCCTACATTATTTCGAAAACCTTACGGACCCTTTCCGAATACAATGAGAGAAAAAGAAAATCAAGGGCACATGAAAGTTTATGTTGTATGCATAGCCACGGACCCCCGGCTCTCGTATCACGGACCCCTAAGGGGTCCATGGACCACAGTTTAAGAAACCCTGTGCTAGAGGTACAGGTGGCTGCTTCTGATTTAATATCAAGACCCCTTGGCGGGAAGTCTTGTGGAAACTACTTATTCACGACATCACAAGAGAGCGGTGTGGTGAAGCTACAGCCGAAGCCTGCCACGAGATCAAATTAAGAATAGGTACTAATATTACAGTACTGTACTGAATAAAGTATACTGAGTGGACTGTACTGTCCAGTATAAGTATATTGAGCTAACTTAGAGCTATGTTCTATCCAATATGATTAATAAAATATAGGTAGATTATCTACCAGAGAGTGGTGCGGTTAGGTTTAGTTAGGTTCTCTGTCGTTATTATTCTAGTAGGTACTTCTTTGAACTCGATTACATGAAAAAAATTACAAAACGGTTTCCATCCGTTAAATTTAGATCTCGTTATAATAAGGTTTTCTGATCAAAATCCCTATTAACTATGTATATTAGATGTATCTTAATCGTCTAAGAGCCGGCTTGGTATACTTAATTAACGACATAATGTTTGAATGAATAGCCCATAACACTTATGCAGATAGCTGAAAATTAATTAACAAAATAAAACCCTCTTCCTCAAAAAATACTACAAAATGTAGAATGTTTTATACGTGTTGTTAGTAGTTAGTAAAGCTTACCTTGGATATTAAATAAGACACTAAAGTTTTGTTATTCAAATGATCCACTGACACAGCGGCACAGGCTTGCTGGCTGGTCTCTGACAAACTGACAAAAGATGCTGGGAGGCTGGTGTTAAAGTGTTAGCGCATGCGTATAGCTTTGTCTATCACCCGAAAAATGACCTAAGAGAAATGGAAATTCTAAGCCACTTGCGCGCTTTTAAAATTGGTCAGTAAAGGCTAAGTCGAGGTAGAAATGGATGGCACGAACCAATCTTTCAGCAGCTCTCAACTCATTTAATATTGTACTTGCAAAATGAGCATTGCTGCTTGGGAATAAGGTTGTTTTTATCAGTCACTTTATGTAAAATAGAATGTTGCGTGGTTATCCGCTACGCTTGGCTATTCAAGGGTTGCAATGGCGTTGCAATTTTTTCAGGGTGTATTAAACGGATATAGGATTAATTTGATCAGTAGCAACAACTTGAGAAGCAGGACTGAGAACGAGGGCCCTGAACCTGAAAGAACGATTTGTGTCCATTTTAATTCACATTCATTATGATTACAACGCAGATGGTGTGCAAATAACGGACACTTCACAATTTTCTGAAACGCTATGTATTTAGCTTTTTCTTTAATTTTATTTTTCACACCTGTGTCATTCTAATGTAATCCTGATGTTTTTTTAAGCACAAGCAATATTTTGTTTACTTTACATGATTCATAGACCAAATTTCGACTTATTTATTTTTCCAAAAATATGTATTTTTTCTCAAACATGCAATGAAAGGTTGACATTACGTGCCTTATAATAGGCCTAGGCCGGCAATGTGTTTTTTTTAATCTCCATTCCTCATTTATTTGTGACACAGCATCAAGGTGTTCAGCCATTAAAAAAACAATAAACGATGTTTGCTATATTTTGCAGTTTTATAATATAAAATCGACATGAACAATAAATAACAAATAACACATTATAAACAATTTCCAATAATTTTAGATTGCAAACTTGGCTACCAAAATACTCATTAAAAATATTTCATCTAAATATTCGCGTTAGAAATGTATACTGAAACAGTCTTTGGAAATGAAATTGAAAATTTTTCAATCTATAATTCTATTTTTTGTCTACTTTAATTTTGTGTCTCTGGAAAATTAAGTTTGATTTTTGGAGTGTTTTTAATTTATTTCATTGCATGTTTGAGAAAAGCACTATAATACCTCGGCGTAAAATGGGGTTGCCAGCCTCGTAACTTTCTATATGTATCAGTGGCGTGGCGTTGAAGAAATCCTTGGGCAAGCCGGAGCAGCTTAGGCTTAAATTTTCTTTAAGAGCGCTTGAATTAAGTGCTGAACTGGCTAATGTTAGGCAAGCTGATGGGAATCGAGTTCTATGGATGGACGTCACGCCACTGATATGTACTTGGCCGGCAACCCCTTACTTCCCGCCCATACAAAATTTTTGGTAACATTCCGTAACAGTGTGCACACTTTGTCACAATTTGGTCGCAGTTCCATCGCGTCGAACAAAAGTGGGGAAGATTCATCGTGTCAACACACACGGACCAGAAATGGTTGTATGGGCGGCCTCTGTAGTAATGTACTATTTAAGTTTCCCAGGTATTGGTTCCTGATCATACCCAATGTGCTGGCACTGCTGGCAGCCAATCGATGTCGACACCACAGACGTTTAGGTAATATCAAGGACTTTAAAATAAATAGCCGGACATATCCTATTGCTGTTTTATAGCGGGTAGTACATATTTACTTATTTCACTTGTTTATTGAATGTTTAACGTTAAAAGTTTGATTCTTGTAAAAATGTTGTCTCCTGCATGTGTGCGCTGCAGGTTGTAAGATGTGCGTATTGCTTAAGTTTATGTTTCTTACTTTAAATCTACATGTGAGTTCCTGTAATTGGCTCTGTATTTCTACTGAAGTTTCTACTTGTATTGTAATAGCTGTTGGTTCTCCTGAATAAAATAAATAAATAACATCAGTAGAAAATTACGTCATCGATAGAAATAGAAAAAAACTAGTTGCACGCAGCCGCCTTACTAGAAATGGCTTCAGTTCTCTGTTGGCGATGCTACGTCCGGCTATTTATTTTAAGGTCCTTGGGTAATATAGTGTGTTGTGACAACAACAAAATACCGTTTTGAAGCATCTTTATGGCGCCGTAAGTTACGGAAACGTAAAAAATTGAGTTACGGACCGTAACTCAATATTTTAGTTCTGTCACTTAAAGCAAAAAATAAGTCGTCGTCTCTTCTCTTTATCTTTTTAAATTATTATATTTTTGCTAGTTAATAAATAATTAACCTGTATATGTTTCTCATAAATAATTTTTGCTGCTTACACGACTAGAAACTCGTAAATACCCTTTTCAGTTATATGAGACGCCTGGATTGCCCTTTAAAGCCCAAGAAACCTTCAGACTTGCCCGAGTTATGTGGAGGTGACATTATGAGGAATGCATAACTAGACATACATTGAATATATAAGCTTCTGTGATCTTTTGTTTTGGCGCACAATAAAGAATATTGTATTGTATATAAGTACCAGTAACAGTGACCACGCACCTGTAAGGTAAGCGTGCTCCATTTTAGCTCTACTGCATGATTTAGTAAAAGTAAAGAAAAAAAAATATTTTTTTCGAAAATATGTATTCATTTTGTGCAACAGTTGAAAAGTAGACGAAAACAAAATGTTTGAAGTGTATTTTTCAAAGTTCATATATGGCTTCGTATGCTTTTAGATATAAACTCATGAATTTCCTAATTTCCAACTTTTTTGAAGGAAGTAATATTATTATGTCTCTATCTTTGGACATACATTTGTCAAATTAATATAGATCCACGGAAACTACTAAACTGAAATTCTTCAAATAAAAACTTCGTAATTTTAACGTTTACGTAGCATTAGAAGCTCTAATGTATATGAAGCTAAATATGGACGTTATAGAAATAGCATACGAAGTCATATACGGCTTCTTCAAAAAACGTATCAAATTACGGAATAGGTTTTATCTATTTTTTAATATTTTTCGCCTTTATGACCTTGAATTTACCACTGAAACTAAGTGACTTTTTCCAAGCTCATTAATCATTATAGCAATATAGTCGGGCATAATCAATCGCGGATAATATTGTAAAATTATCAAATAGTGTTATTTTAAAAATATATACCGTTTCGTTTATACTTTAAACACTGTATTTATATAGCTTTCCAAATAAATAAAAATATATTTGATACTTTTAAAAAATCATGAATATTAGACGCCATTTTTGGCTTCGTATGCGCTAAAGGTTTAGATCTTGTCTTCACTTTTTTCACTTTTAAATACAAATTTAATTTTCTGGTCTCGGGAAAGGTTAAATAAATGCCAAGCCACTAATATTTAAGTATGTAAGTTAGAAAAACTCATTAAAACATGGTGAACACTGGGATTCGATCCCGAAACCTCGCAATATCCAGTCCACCCTCCAAAGAATTAGACGAGATTTTTTTTTAAATGCGCTGATATTGGGGTCACATAGGAGATAAAAGTTTGTCTAGAAATCCCACCGAGCACCCGGCTCGTAATTACAGTATAAACCAGTAGTTTAACTTCAAATAGAGGTCACACAACTTGAATTGTGTGGCACTGAACAAAAGAAAAGAATCAGACATGTAAAAGAGCCCTTGAGGCCTACTTACAGAAATAAATGAGTTTGAGTTCGAGTTTGACTGCGCGCTTTGCGTAGAAGCGTAGCTTTTTGGGGATTAAAGGTTATGAGTAGAAGATAAGTAAGAAATCATTGACTACCTCACTGAACATAGATCAGTTACAAAACTTACAAAGTACAGGACAACAGTAAGAAACATAATAAAAAGACAATTTTACAACAATATAATAATAACTAGTAACAATTCCGCGTGACAAAAAGACACAGCGTGTGCTTTGCCACTGGTTTTCAGTGCTACCCTTTTCTCTTTTACGTTTTCTAGTAGGTAATCATTTGATAGAATTGGGTAAGTCATTATTTTCAAAAGTGTGCCATTTATATATTTTTTCAATAGTTCCCGACGTAATGATCTAGAAAATACCCCTATTGCATTTTTATACCCTGTAATTCTTTCAAAATGTCGTGTTAAACTCACATAAAAAAGGGACGCCGGACTGACAAAATTAGTGCCTAAATTCGTAAAAAAAAACAAACGTATCTGTGTGAAGGTTTGGTCTGCCACAATTGTCAGCTGACACAGTCTTTTGAGAAACTTGACTTACCCAATTGGACCGTAGTGCCACAGAATATAAATAGAGCAGTATGGAAGCTACGCTTATTTTTTTAAATAAATACCTCCGCTCCATTAGAGCGTTAGGGTTGTTTAAAATGAAAAGATCGCGGGCTGTCTGGGCGCGCGCACGTAACAAACGCAAAGTGCAGCCACTCACCTCCATGCACACTCGCGACTGACGGCACCGCGAGATTCCCTTAGTGGCCTTGTAAAAGCGCGCGTCTATGTGTGCGTGCGTTTCGATCGTTTTGTTTGTAGCTTCCTTACTGCTTTAGCTTATATATATTCTGTGGTAGTGCTACGCCCACCTTATACGAGCGCTGCACGCTGGTACTAGTTACTTACTCGCATAACACTTCTAAACGTGGAGTTAGGCCGGCTTTACACCTGTAAGTTTTACTTACGTAAGTAAGGACGCAGCTATACGTTAGACTGAGATAGTCAGTCAGCTATCTCAGTCTAACGTATAGCTGCGTCCTTACTTACGTAAGTAAAACTTACAGGTGTAAAGCCGGCCTTAGACTACTGGATCATATACACTCGTAATATCCGAATTCTATAAATAGAATCCTATTTGGTCAATCCGTCGTCCATCGCTTTCAAAGTTTTGTTGCCCAATTACCCGTAAACTGTGATAAATCACCCCTCTTCATTCTTTTTGTGTCCTGATCGCGCGTGATTGGCCGATTCCGGTTACTTTGAAATTAAGAATGGTAAAATGACTAAGTATTAACAGACTCTTAAAAGAAGGTGGTCCTCGATAGCGATATGACTGAATATTTTTAGGGTTCCGTACCCAAAGTGCCAACAGGACCTAACTAAGCCTCCGTCTGTCCGTCCGCCTGTCACAGGGCTGTATGTTTTGAACCCTAATAGGCTGAGACTATATTTTTCTTTTTTAGAATGTGTATTTCTATTGCCGCTATAACAACAAATAATAAGAACAAAACAATAAAAACCATTTTCTTATTAAATCTTTTTGTTCAAGTTGCAATGTTTGTTAGTATCCTTTTGTTTAGACTTTTAAAGCAAATCTTGCAAGCTGAATTAAGATCACTTCCTGACGTTCGATTGAGCTCAAACTTGATATACTTGCGTGTCTTCAGTGACAATGCAATAATATGGTATGATGGAGTCGGAAGGTAGCCATAGGATCATCTAAATAACATAAGAAAAACCTACCATGTTCGGGTTCATATGATTGGTTTTAACATGCAGTTTGCGACTGCATTGATATGACTATACTATGCCCCGGACCTGCGACTAACTTAAGGTCTTAAGGCCCGGCGATAGGTATACTTTATTTTACATTTTAGCCACTAAAAACATAATTATATTTTATAACATGTATTTTTTAGCTACATTAACTAATGAGAATATTTACCAGTATGATCGAAGCTTTAGCGACAACTTATGTAACGTTTTATTAGAACGTCACGTATGTTTTTTTTTTCATCACACTTGCTCGAAAATGATGTCATTACACGTAGGTCCTGCGGGCCGTAAATGACCTAATACGCCCTAGGGCGTAATGGTTTCCTTTTTAATTTTGAAACGCTGGTTCTGTTTTACTCTTATTTGTCATGTTGAAAGGAAACTCCAACTTACTTTTTTAACTATTATCACTTAAATATTTATATAAAGAGAACTGTTATTGCAAATACATTTACCTAAACATATATTCTGGTAACATTAATTAAATGTTTAAATAGTGTATTTCAGAAGGAAAATAAGGAATTGAAATTGATTATATGATAGGTAAGTAGCTAATATACAAATTGATTGCTTTATGTCAAAGTATGAAGACAGACAAGCAGTCAATCTTCGGCCGTTTAGGAGCACGATATACGTATTTAAGAGGAAACAGTAAGGTGGAGAGAATTGAAAATTAGGTATTTGTAAAATGTGCCGCTGTCCCGCACTGGCCGCCTCTCCTGCGCAGAGCGCGATAGAGACAAATGCAGCTTGGACCGAAAATACCTTTTAAAATTTCATGAAAACAACGTTTCGTAGTCCCCTGATTTCTTCCCCAAAACTTAACCTATTTAACTAATTTTTTCATTAAACATTAAAGAAAGGCTTTGGCCGTGTTCCTATGTTTTCCTTTTTTTTAATAATCTAGTCAAATTTGTTTTCTGGATGTGTGAACACAGCGGAAAATCTGGCATTTTTTTAGGTTTTTGAAGGTTAATATCTCTTTTGAGAATAAATTTATCGTAAAAAAGAAAACATAGGAACATATCAATAGTAGCCATAGATTATTGGACGAAAAATTATTGCTCTACTGGCATTATCCAGGGAGGAAACAGGGGACTACGTTTGTATGGAAAAACTGCCCTCCTGTTTCCTCTTAAGGTCGACGCGCAGACAGTGCAATCCGTACTGAGGCATTCTTAGAGCCTTATCAGCACACTTGCGATTTGCGAGCGAGCTGCGGACGAGTTAGAATAGAAGCGAAGTTCTGGGTCGATCCAGTCGTTTTTCTGGCGTTTTTTTTATTTCATTAGTGTCACTCGACTTTTACCGCGGTGGACTGTCGAGTGTCGACAACTTTAGATTAAATCATGTGTAGCCTCGATACCGTCTATCGTTTATAATAAAAGTTAACTATGATCACCACCGCTTGCTGCTATATTTGCTGGAACACGAATGAAAAAACCACAGCTGTCGAAACGCTCTGAAATCTACACTCTATACAAATGTCGCTCGCGGCAGCTCGTGTCCAAAATACCGCATTCCCGAAATACCAGATTTTTCAAAAAAACGGTTTTTCGATTTATGAGATTCCCGTCTTACCACATTCCCGTTACACTAGATAATAACATCGTAAGTTACTCAAGGATCTAAATCACTTTGTTGGGTGTGTTATTTTGGGAATATTGTATACTGAGCATCTGGTGTATCGAGAATCCGTTTTTTTTAAAATCTGGTATTTTAGGAATGCGGTATTTTGGGAATGAGCGCTCGCGGCGTACTCGCCGCGACTGGTTTTGTATGGAAACTTGTAATAAGGCCCTTACGCATTCGTAAAACCAAGGACCATTAAAACAAGAGGACTGTCATTCTCCATACTTTGGATCGTACCCCGACCGCAAGGGGATATCCAGGCAAAAACTAGATGGCGCTAAAAAACTAAACATTTAACGATGTTATAATTGAACAAAGAAACATAGTACAGTAACAATTAGTTCGTAAACAGCTAATAATAAATAAATTCTAACATTTAAATACTCTGTCACGCTTGCAAAGTTGAATAATTGTAAATAATATAATTCTTATACCAAGCTTATACATAGATGGCGTTGTAAATATCGGGGAACAGCTTTTTGTATGGAGAATGACAGTCCTCTTGTTTTAATGGTCCTTGGTAAAACTTTGCTTGCAGTGCGTTCGTTCACGGCGCGTATAAACCGCGCGATGTACCTTTTGTAGGAAGTATAGTACCTACATTACATACCGAGGTCAGGTCAGTAAAATGTCCTCGGCTTCGCCTCGGCCGACGATTACATGTGATCTGAGACTTTCTTATTTAGTGGCCAAGGTTTGTATACTATTTTTCGGTTCGACGGAGCCAGAAAGCGGCATTTTCGTTTAGCGCAGCGGCCGGCAAGGTGACGCTTTCCGGCCGGAGGGCAGAAAATGTTTGCTAGGTA
This sequence comes from Eudemis profundana, assembly GCA_947034925.1. Classification (NCBI taxonomy): domain Eukaryota; kingdom Metazoa; phylum Arthropoda; class Insecta; order Lepidoptera; family Tortricidae; genus Eudemis; species Eudemis profundana. Next base: position 11,954,827 of record OX344812.1, read on the forward strand.
CTATACTGTGACTACACGCAATAAAACTACCACTATTATTGTAAATTACCAGTACCTACTTTAGTCAGAATAATAATCTTCATTAAAAATATAAAAAAAAAATCCAAGGCCCCTTAAGGAAAAAAACTTGGTACATATATGTGGTTATATGTGTCCCATATCAGTTTATTACAATGACTTGTTTGATGAATAATCCTTTCAATACTCATTTTCATAAGAAATACTATGACTAAAGTGCATTTTAGCATTTTTTCCTTTTCAGCTCTTAACTATAAATCCGTCTAATGATAACATTATCGTAATATTCGTAGGTACCTAATCAAAATACATCTAACAAGCCCGACTATTTTACTCATAGGCACTTATTGAGTAGGTACTAGGTACTTAATATTTTTATTAGCTTCATTTCTTAGGTAATTCAACTTGCTTGTGGATAAGTAGGTAGGTATCTACCTACCTAATTGACTATAACGTCAAAAATGTATGGCAGTTATAATCCTTATACGCCTTTTTGATCACATACTTGCTTTACCCTTCGTATTTTATTTAGGGATTTTAATGAATAGCCATGGAAGAACGAGCTAAATAATACGTTTCTTTAACAATAGAAAGGGACAACAAACACGCGTAGTGCTGTGACCTTCTGAACTAAACCATCGATACGCACAATTTGAATTTCAATGATTTGGTATCTAACATTACTTACCAAAGAAAAATATAACTGTTATCGCATGCAATATATTATTATCGGGTCATACAGGACTTAGGTACAAAAGAGTTCGTTCAGAAATATCGCACTGAATGCTTTTAGACCAACCGCGTCGTTTTGTACGAGATATAGACTGTTTGTGCGAGTCCATTGAACCCGCTCTCAGTCGCTTCGATAACCGAGACGCATCACTACCAAGGTCGAATGAGTCAGTTCGTTCCGTTCACTCGTTCAGCCGGTCTTCCATTCACTCAGTTACATAGGCATGCGCAGTGTGGCGCGTTATTCATTCTAGTATCGTCCGGTACGGTAGTAGCTACGTTATTTTTACGGTAAAAATAAATACAAATTAAAAATGGAATTCGTCGGCAAGAAATACAAGATGTCGTCGTCGGAGAACTTCGACGAATTCATGAAGGCTCTGGGTGAGTTTTTTAATTTGTTTTTAGTTTAGTTTCTTTTAGAAATCGACGCCGGCCGGCTTCGCCGCTTTGCAAGCCGGTCCATCGCGGCTCGCCCTGCATTGCCGTATAACTGTTTTGTAACCAACCAGTTATTTAATCGGTTGATTGAGTTTCATGTGTTTTAAAATGGAGTTCGAGGAACCGAGATATATATACTTTCTCAGTTTATGATTCAACAGAACTCCTAAGCTACGATACCATACCAACCCCGCCTCAATAACAGGGCGGGGTAGGCCAATTAATTTTTTTAAGCTCCTTTTTTTCGTAGGTAGGTACAGGTCTAAATTAACAATGCAAATTGACTATTTATATACTAGTCGTGTTACAGCGAAATTATGGGTACTTATTGTAAGTACCCTACCCACAAGTGTTTTTGAGACACGTGTATGGGTTACATAGTTACTGAACAGATGCGTTGTTGCCAATTAAAATTATAGTAATTATAATTGATGATATAATTTGTCTATAATATATCTATAATAATCTAAAGTATAAATTTAACTAGCGGTTATATTCGTAAAGTCCGCAGAATTAAAATCTCGATCGAAAATTAAGACATCGAGTGTTTGCCATATTCTAATGAATGAAATTTCCGAATGACAAAGCCTAAAATGTCCTATGGTTATCCAATGTTATCTACGAAATAAAAATTACCTAAGTTATCTTTATATAGATCTGAATGATAATTACGGCATTATTGAGTTGTAATCTCACATCTACCCTGCATTAAACCGCTCAAATTACCTATAATACCTACTCGTAGGTATCCAAGGTACCTACAAGTATTTTTTTGTTAAAAATATGTGGAATTGAATTTGATTATACATAAAACAACTCAATTTGATAACTATCGCCATTAGGTACACAAGTATAAGAATATTATTTTTGAAAACTTTCATCTCGAATATTAACTACCTATTGTTTCAAAAGATAAATAAGTCATATTTTTTTCAAAAAAACGTCAAAAATCAGTAGTTTGGCTAAAAATAAATAAAAAATATTTTTCATTTTATGCAATTTTCTCAAAAACCACAAGTATTTGCAGGTTGAATTTTAGTGAAAGCACATACATACCTTAATAATGAATGTATGTGCTTTCACTAAAATCCAACCTGAAAAAATAATCCGGAAAATCATTTTTCCGCTAAGGGCCGTTTCACCGTGCTTACCCGGCTATACCTGCCCTTTCAAAGGAAAAATAATGTTTTACTTAGTCTAAGCACTTCAAAGAACTCAAGACGTCGAATACTTAATATAATTATACAATATACCTACTTTTCTTTTTACTTAAATCCCACTAATATTATAAATGCGTAAGTTTGTGAAGATGTTTGGATGTTTAGATATTCAGAGGTTTGAATGTTTGTTACTCAGTAACCACTGGATGGATTGAGCTGAAATTTGGCATGCAAGTAGAACAAGTCCTGGATTGAAACATAGGATTACATATCCCGGTAAATTGTTCCTTTGGGACAATAACGGGAACAACGCGGGCGAAGCCGCGGGAAAATGATAGTCAATAATAATCTCCAATATCTAAAGTACCTACACTTAAGTTTACGCCTCGTGGATTTGCAACATTATCGATAACTACTGCAAATCTTATTTCCTAGATGTGGCCAGTATTACCGAAGGGTGCATTAAATATCCAATTTTATACTGTATTAGGGCCTCCGCTAGCTGACGCGGATTACCCGGAACGGACGCCCGTCTAATAAGAAATTGTATGAACAGCGCTAAGTGAAGCGGGCGCGTGTGCCATATTTTTGCCCGCCCGCCGCGTCCGCTGCACCCGCGTCAGCTAGCGTAGGCCCTTAGTGTTGAAAATATTCAGCGACTGTTAAGGGCAGTATATCTGTAAGGGCCTTATCACACTGGCGATTTGCGAGCGTGTTTTCATACAAAACTTGTCTCGCCGCGATCGAAATCTGTATGAAAACACGGTCGCAACTCCGTAGCCATAGGGCTACCGTAAGTGTAATAATGCTCTTAAGGGTAGCCATAGAAACAAAAACTTGCATTGTATTCAAGTTAGATTGATCAAAAATTCATCAAGACCAAAAATTTATCAAAGTCTTTCTCGCGTGCACTTGGATTCTATGAGGAAACACAGAGTTGGACAACGAACTCAATGATATAATTGACTTAGGTCAGGTTCGATTTTCCTTGAACGAGTAGCTACATTGCACTTCAACCACACTCTCCAGTTCTAAGCATTAAACAGTAACAAACAACGCGTAGCGAGTGAAGTAGGTAGGTACAAGTAGGTAAAACAATCCGACGTGACATGAAAAGGTCAAATGTAGTACATTATAACTTCAGTTCTCGCACACATGCAAAGCATTCGCGGTCGTTATAACTTATAATGCTTTTCATGTGTACGAGAACTGAAGTTAACGTATTCCTTCACTACATCACACATAGCAGTAATTTTTCTTCCTACAAATGGTACATCGCGCGCTTGAATGTATGCGCGCCGCGTACGGACGCACTACGACCAAAACTTTAAGAATGCGTAAGAATACTCCAGTTTGGATCGCACTTACACAGACGCGCGAAAGAGAATACGTGTTGGGCGCTCCTAAACGACCGAAGTTGGACTAACTTGTTTGTCTGTACCTATACTTTGACATCACCCCTAATAGAACCATTCAACTAGTATAGCTATATGCGAGTTGAATCAGGGGTCGCCCCATGGATTGAACGTCCCTATTTTCACCTACTTGTACTCTGGTTGCGAGTAGGGAATCCAATCCGGCGAACGCGAGATCCCGCATGATTTGCGGGACTGAACATTACATTGGCTAAGAAAATGTATTTTCGTACATACTGGTCCTTTACTAGATAGATAATTAGATACCCGTGACAACGGAAAGCCTGCCGAGCGACAAGAAGTATACCTATGAGCCAAAAAAACTATCCAGATCTTGCGTTGTACGGGAATCTCGTGGATCATGTGACGATTCTTTAAATAAAAACATTATTTATTTGGGTGAATCAACTTTTTTGCTTTAGGTATGCAAAGATTGGCCTTTTTCCTTATTTGTTCGCCTTTTGCATGTTTTAACATGGTTTAAATGGAACAAGATCTTACATCTAGAGATAAATTAGGTAAAAATAAAACTCGTTTTTAATAAATAAATAGGGTGACCCAGCGGACGAAACGAACCCTTATTTCCATACAAAAGTGGGGGACAGCTATGTCCGCTGGGTCACTGCTTATAAACAAGTTATAATAAACAAATTATACTTAAAATATATTTGCATAACGTAGCTTTATTATCGGTCTTTTAAATGAGCATACATTACATTTTTTAATAAAAAATATATCCGAATAAAGATTTCCTTTCAATTTTAGTCGCAGGTGAAATTTTGTTGACAAAGAAAAGTTGATTCACCCATTTGTGTTCAAACCGTTTAGTATAACTCGAAAAATTCATACTTAGACAGTAGCTTGCGGGATCGATGATGATGATTTTTGATGCTGGATGCCTTAGTTGCGAGTGAACGAGTGATCGGTCAATCAACCTCACTTCGGGCACAAAATAGATCTTCGGGGGTCTGCATTTAACTTGCACAAGCAGGTACTATACTTTGGTGAAGAACATTAAATCTACCCCCTTATCTAGTCGTTTCTTAGTACTACCTAGTAAGTAAGTACATTTATAAATTTGGACCCAATAGCACAGAATAAGTGGGTTATTCCTCAGAAATCATTCCTTCGTCTCCATACATTAAAGGCCGAGCCACACCGGCTGCGTACACGTCTGCGTGCGCGTGGCGTACGCGTTGTATAGTATGAATGTTTTTCAAAATGGCGGCTAGTCACGCTCAAAGTCAAGGAGCTGCAGCGTACAGTGCGTGCACACGCAGCCGGTGTGGCTCGGCCTTTAGTATGAAAAAGGGCCAGAGCAATGAGGTGACCACAGACATATTTCTGAGGAATAATCCAAGTAATAGTACTACATACAAAAGTTTCTCTTTCTAAGAAAGCTACTGTTCATCACCGATTCCGATCGTCTCTCTCTATCGCATCGCGTGCTCTTTCTGGTCGGTGGCTGAGCCCCTCCAGAGGGGTAGAATTTGTTACCAGGAGCCGCGCGGCGAAATCGCGGAGTGAGCCACTCCTGCCAATAGTGGCTTCTGACAATGACATCAGACTATCTGTGTTCATAATTTATTACTCAACATGTAAATTACAGCTGTTATGGAAGTCTAGTTATGTTATAACACAGTAAGTATTTACCTATTTCCTTGCTTTTACATCTGTCATACTTAAAGGTAATAAATCGATTTCTGGTTACGGAACTCTGTTATGTTATGTCTGACTCTGACTGAACGAGTAAATGGTAATGCTAAAGAAACATTGTCTTGGCTTTTCATTGTCGCTTCAATATCAATGTACAAAGTCGAGTAGTCAATAATTTTAATATTCAGGAAATCACGTCACTCTGACGTTTTTTAAAGGTTTAAAGACTTACTTAAAAAAAAACTGGCCAAGAGCATGTCGGACCATGCTCAGTGTAGGGTTCCATAGCCGTAGGTAACTATAAGGTAAAAAATACGATGTAAAAAAAGTACAACAACAAAAGAGCGTATCTTCATAGCAATTACGTCCTTTTGTTGAGAAGCGCAGTTTATCGGCAATAACTCAAAAATGGTTAATTCGATCTTGTTGAAAATAATTTTCGTTGAAAGTATTAATTAAGCGTTACCTTCGTAATTTTTTTCATATTTTTCGGACGCACGGTTTAGAAAATAGAGGGGGGGGGGGACACAATTTACACAACTTTCGGAGCGATTATTTCCAAATACATTCACTTAATCAAAAACATTACTTAGGAACCTTATAGTGTTTTTTAAAGAACTGTCGAACTATGTACCACACGTTGATATTTGCTGAAAAATTTTTTTTTTACTGTCTTTAACATGTATGGAGTGCCCCCCCTAAAAATATTTATTTTAATTATTTATATACCAAACTAAGTAGCGGCTCATAAAACACACCTATATTCCAAATTTCATCAATATCCATCAAGTAGTTTCTGAGTAAAATGCCTGTGACATACGGACAGACAGACAGACAGACAGACAGACAGACAGACGGACGGACATGACGAAACTATAAGGGTTCCGTTTTTGCCATTTTGGCTACGGAACCCTAAAAATGTCATTTGCGTGGTATTCTTTTTTTTTAAAGTTTTGTCTAAGTATCTCCCGTAACGTATAAATTTTCCTATTCAATTACGTTCTTGAATTCCATTAATTAGTTTAGATTGATATGGATTGTCGAAATATAAAATGTTAATTTATACCAATTGAAAACCGGAGAATGAATATGACTAGGTGTTATAGACATACTTGTTGAAATCGACGGATATAAAACACACAAATAACATAGTGTTTTCTAAGGTACCGATTCCCGAGATGTCGATTATTAAAGCATAATAATCTTAGTAATAAAATACCTACAATACAGATCACTCGCACATGAATACTCTATTTCTGAACTGAGTTACAATATACAATAGATAAATATGGATAAATTTCTCGCAACAAGAAGCGACTCGACTGCACTAAGTACAAACGAAGCCACCGTTAACTGACCACTCATAGACTTGAACACGTTGCAATAAATAGTAATAAAACAACTTAAACGGATTAAATCGCGTATATTACTACATTTTAAGTCCCGACGTTTCGTAACCCTTTTCAGCGTTCGTGGTCGCGGGTAGACGATTTAATCCGTTTAAGTTGTTTTATTACTATGAGTGATAATCGCGGAAACCGAAGACAATATTACGTTGCAATAAAGTTGATATTCATTTACAAATGTACAGTTAACAGTGTGGTCGATTGTACGCAGGGTAAGTCACCCTAGACGGTAGACAAAGCACTCATCTCTGAAAGTGACAGTAATTTCTGCACAAATCTCCAGCCATCATACAATCCTACAAGAGCATCTTTATTGGTGCACCTCTCAGAGTTAGCGCACAGGTAAACCAAGGTACAAACTCAAGGCTTAAGATTAAAAAAGTAAACTCAAACTACAGCCAGCGATAACATTGATACCTACCTATTTTTGAATAAAGATTATACTGTCAGCTACAAAAACTCGATAAAGAAACAATTCCGTCCTTATGCAACTTAATGCATAACGATAATAGCGAATGAATGCCCACTGTGTCTTCAATTAATGGCTTAAACATTCCTTCGTGGCTTTCATGACAGAACTAGAATGATTCACGTTGTGTGCATTGACGTTAGATCTAGTAGATAACAGAAGCATTCCAAGTCTTTGGCGCAAATTAGTCCACGGGGGGTGAAAAACCATAACCCTCATTTTTGCTTCATCGTCTTACTGTTTTGCCTGCCCAATAAGATAGCTATCACGTTTTCTCTTTCAAACTCTATTCATTCAAGTTTACAGTCGTAAAATACATAAATTACCTACGCTGGCACATAAAAAGTCAATGTCAAGGTAACCCTAGCAGTTTTTACACTGTTTATTCTACCTATACCTATCATTAACAGATTCACAACAATTTGCCTTTTTTGTGGACATCCGACAGACTCAAGCTATAATTGTATGTCCGTGATGCAAACAACCTCGCACTTGGACTTTGTAACGCATTTTGGACTCGGATATGTGCCAATGTCGCACTAGTTAATTGAATACTACTATATTCTCTGTAGCTGAAAGGAAAAATATGGGTATTACTACTGGTGAAATCCCTACTCAAATAACAGGATCACGCAAGGAGCGATACTTTGCCACAATCTGTTCCTCAGTAAGAATGCTAGACTAAATCCAAACAGGACACTAACTTGACAGGTAAACTATTATTGTCAAAAGGTTTCAATTATCAAAAATCAGCTCTAACAGCGATAAGTTTTTTATTTAGGTAGATACTGTACCAGTAATTGATTCTTTGCTAGTACGAGCTGTACGAGTGTGTACTTAGTAATGTTTGGCAATGTGAAGGCATTGTGTGAGAAACTTGAGTAACAGTATTATGAGATTTACGAGCTGTCGGTGTCTTGGCGGGAAGTCCTAATCCCATCGAAAACATTTAATAAATAAATATTAAGGGACAATCTTACACAAATCGAACTAGTCCCATAGTAAGCTCAATAAGGCTTGTGTTATGGATACTAGACGACGATATATTTAATAGATACAAATACTTAAATACATAGAAAACATCCATGACTCAGGAACAAATATTCGTGCTCATCACCCAAATAAATGCCCTTACCGGGATTCGAACCCAGGACCTCCTGCTTCGTAGGCAGGGTCACTACCAACTAAGCTAAAGCGGTCGTCAAACATTACATGTAAAAAGGTGCAAGTGTCGCAACGCAGTTTTCTTACAACAAAAAAGTTTTGAGATGTAATATTAAACCAAGTCAGTAGGGGGGGGGTCTCCACAGAACTCGATTCCTATTATTTACCCGTGGGGGGAGGATTATTTATTTGAGAAGTATTAAATGTTCCTAAAACGGCCGTGCATTTGTGTTGCTCGACTTGGCGGGGGCACTGCCTTGGCCCCAGATGTTACAAAGTTTTAACAATAAACTATAGATAGAATTGTTTCTTTAAAATGTCTGCTGATTGTTAATATTTACCCCCTATTTATTTGTATTTAACTATGTATGCATATTTAGATTTGTAGGTAGGTATACCTATTTAATTATGAATGTTTATGCTTGCCCCTACGTTTTATTTTTATTTTTGGTACCTAATTAGACTCGCTTTTCTGACTCGCACCACCTACTTTTTACCCGACTGCGGCGAAGCCCAAAGGAGGGTTATGTGTTTGACCTGTATGTATGTATGTATGTCCGTTCCTGTGTCCGCTTGTAACTACTCAACGGCACATCCGATTTTGATAAATGATACATCATTAGATTCGTCTTGATGGTGCGAGTGTCACTGGGGTGGGTATGAAGTTCGTTAAAATAAACAAAATGGCGGATTTTATGCAGTTTCAAAGTGCACCGCGGTCGGGTTTTTAGGGTTCCGTAGTTTTTAGTAAAAATGTGGTTATTCTGGTTTATTTTTGTGTCAATCCCGATACCGAAAGTTGTCTGGAAGAGATGGCATTTTCGCGATAAGACCGCCTGTTGTCTTTTTAAATTGTTTTAATTATATGTACTTAATGTGTATCTCTTATAAATTTATAATGTGTGCAATAAAGTATATCTTTATTGTATTGTACTTTCATGAGTCAGGTTTGGGTAAAATTGTTTATGCCACACTTGGCCATAAAGTGGCTTTTATTTACCGCACGCTACGCGTACGGGAAAAGCCGTTTTCTGGCCAAGTGTAGACATGGAATGATGTACACAACACGGGAGGTAATATTGTGTTTATTTCTGCACATATTTCGGTTTCGTCAAACCAACTGGGCAACAAGTAACTTTGATAAAAAATGCACTCTAATCGTTTGGATTTATGATGCTACAGGCAGGCATTATGGTACCAATCGTGGTTATCGGATAAAATTATACAATACCTATAATTGTGTTTAGATAATACTTATGATACACACTTATTATTCCTCACGAATTTTCTTAAAATAGATTAAGTATATTTTAAACGTCAGTAGTATTTTTCCTATGTTTTACCATTTCCATATATTTATACACATATTCATACATATATTTATGGCATAGAGTCGGCGTAGGTCTCCCAAGTTTTTCCCCAGAGGGCCGTACAGCACCTTTGAAAATGTCAAGCGCGCGGGCGGGCGCGCTTTTCACATGACATGGTCGACTTGGAGTTACGTATTAGTACATTGTGTATCAAGGGCGGTAAGTAAGGAATTACAAACGAGTGTTTGTTACAAGGCCGAGGCGAAGCCGAGGGCTTTAATAACACGAGTTTGTAATTCCCTTACCGCCCGTGGCACACACAATGTTTTTCATCGCACTTGTGAGGAAATCTGATTAAAATAACCTTACTTAACCTAAATAAAATTGTAAAACTGACAGTGACATTAGTGACATATATCGAGACGACAAGTCACGTTCGGAAACCATAGCGGTAAAGACTTAAAATGGTTGATTTTATATTTGCAAAATACTGAAATACACTATTTAAACATTTAATTAATGTTACAGTACCTCTAGCACAACTGTGACACACGACTCTTTGTCACGTGACAAAAGCTACCTATCTCTTTCCACTCAATATAGTGTGAGAGTGACAGGTAATGCTCTGTCGCGCGAGAAACGAAGTCGCGGCCAGTTATGCTAGACGTACAGAAATATGTGTTTACATGTATTTGCAATAACAGTTCTCTTTAAATAAATATTTCAGTAATAAAAGTTAAAAAAGTAAGTTGGCGTTTTCTTTGAACATGACAAATAAGAGTAAAACAGAACCAGCGTTTCAAATTTAAAAAGAAAACCATTACGCCCTAGGGCGTAATAGGTCATTTACGGCCCGCAAAACTTACGTGTAATGACACCATTTTCGAGCAAGTGTGATGAAAAATCTTTTATCGTCCTGGGGAGGGGGGGGCTCTGTGTCACACAATCATGCCGCGGGATTGAATGCCCGGATTAGAATGCCTCGCGGGCCGGATATAGGCCCTCCCGCTTTCTTCCGGCGGGCCGGATGGGAACGGCTCGCGGGCCGTAGTTTGGAGACCCCTGGTATAGACTATTGACCCGCTCGCGACTTTGTTCGCGGAGGTGAAATAAATTAAATATCTCTTTTTTGCTTCGGCTTAATCGAGTAAAAAGTATCCTATGTGCCACATTTATTTAAATTTAAAATTTATTTAAGCCGGTGCAGATTTGGCGTACATTTTCCTCAAAAGCAGTAGAATAAGGTAGTCAATTTAAATGCCTGATATTAGGCAAGCCAGTAGGAATCGAGTTCTTTGGACGCGACACCACTGCTATGTGTCTGCTGGAGTCAGTGTTAGATACGTGTTTTTTTTAAAGTAACGACACAGTACCGACAGTGTACACCGAATTTCATAAAAATCGTCCCGGCAGTTTTTGCGTGATGCGCCCACAAACAAACAGAGAATCATTTCAAAAAATATTTAGCTACATTTTCGGAAAAATCTTTATCGTATGAACACGGTTCTACGATTTTATTATACATACGTATGTATAGATTGATGTTTATTAACATGTTTTAATGGTCGTGTTGATTACCTAAATGTATCGGCTTATCAATTATTTATTGCACTACACTACAGCGTAATCGCTATCAGAAGATCCGCTACACACTTACCCCGCGATACACTTGGAAAACTCGCTTAAATAATATAGTTGAGTGTCAGGATAATCATTTAAGTATCATATTGATAGTGTTTTAGGAATTTTCCGATAAGTATCACCAAGCCAAACTGAATAAACAAGACGGAAATAACTTTTACGAGTATAAAAAACTGAATATGAGCTCCCCCAATTCATCGTCGGAAATGGATAGTGAAAGAAATACTTTGGACTAATTGTTTTAGGGTTCCGTACCTCAAAAGGAAAAACCGGAACCCTTATAAGATCACTTTGTTGTCCGGCTGTCTGTCTATCCGTTTGTCAAGACAAGACCCTTTATCTTGGGAACGCGTGGAGGTATCGAGTTGAAATTAAAACCATAATATAATCAGGTCTATGGTCCCTCCCTTGAAGCTGTGAAAAAATCAAGCTTCTAAGTTAACATATAAAAAGATAGACCTTTTATGCCGCAAAAAACGTCAATTTCGACACACTCAAGGAAACTAAAATTCAAAGAGTACTTTCCGTTGACCTAGAACTATGAAATTTGTCAAGTAATACCGTCTTCTACTACAAGTATAGGAATAAATCTGAAAACTATACATTTTTAATAAAAGTATTATTAAAATAGACTTAACTAAGGGAATGAAAATGTATAGGGTACTTTATTATACGTACCTTCAATTTTTTACGGAACCCACAGTGGGCGAGGCCGACTAGCACTTGTCCGGTTTTTTTTTTCAAATGTGTTCAATAACAATGGACTCCTAAGGGTATACATAGATAGTCCTATCGATTAGCAGATTGTACTCATTGTAAACATATGTACATTAATTTGGGAAAATATAACTAACCGTATTGTCTGTTTAATATTTTTTAACTGTGGTCTACTTAAATAGGAAGATAAAAATGTTTACCGATGTGATGTATGTCCTTATCATTGACCATATCAATTTGATACTTTTCAATCTGTGCAATAAATTTACTTTATGGTAAGGGTTGCCAGGTCGCCAAGCCTAATAGCCGGACAGAGCAGCCAGTTTAGCCGGAGATTTGGGTAAAAAGGCCGGACACCCTACATTATTGACGATTTTGTGTCTCAGTATTAATAGGTACGACAAAAAAATTGGCCGGACATCGATTATTTTGGCCGGATACGCAGTCAAAAAGCCCAACTATGTCCGGCTTTATCCGGACGCCTGGCAACGCTATGCTACGGTGCTTCTTCTATAGGTACTAACTGCATGGAATTATCATAATTAACATCGTTATGTGCATGCGTTTCCTTGACCTACGCAGTGTCTGAGCAAAAGCCAGGTTGTGGTTAATGTGACGCAACGGACAACTAAAGGTATCAGATAGCACTGATCTGGATTACCGATATTGCTTAAATAGGAAATTATAAGGTTTCCACGTTATCAGCCAGTTCATTTGTTGTATGTTTGCGCTTATTGGTATAATGTGTCTGTTGTTTATCATAAACATTTGGGAATCCATCCACGCAAGTGGACATATCGTCGTTACTTAAAAAAACAAAAATCTGACTGACACTAACTCCAGGTAAACCGCAGTAAGTGTATATGACGTTCGTATGTAACTGTTGACGTTTTTCTCTAGGACTTTTTTAGATAAAAAAAAATTTCAAAGTAGTGACGAAATAACAGGTATCTATTATCATGTTTATAAGTGCGAGAAGTACACAAATAGATCGTTCAGTAGTTCATCTTGTATTTTAAATAGTGCAATTTTCCCAAGTATAATATCTCTGTTTCATATTACCCTGATATTATCAGCAATATTGTCAATATAAGAGGAAACAGGAGGGCAGTTTTTCCATACAAACGTAGTCCCCTGTTTCCTCCCTGGTTAATGCCAGTAGAGCAATAATTTTTTGTCCAAAAATCTATGGCTACTATTGATAGGTTCCTATGTTTTCCTTTTTACGATAAATTGATTCCCAAAAGAGATATTAACCTTCAAAAACCTAAAAAAAATGCCAGATTTTCCGCTGGGTTCACACATCCAGAAAACAAATTTGACTAGATTATTAAAAAAAAGGAAAACATAGGAACACGGCCAAAGCCTTTCTTTAATGTTTAATGAAAAAAATAGTTAAATAGGTTAAGTTTTGGGGAAGAAATCAGGGGACTACGAAACGTTGTTTTCATGAAATTTTAAAAGGTATTTTCGGTCCAAGCTGCAGTTGTCTCTATCGCGCTCTGCGGGGGAGAGGCGGGCAGTGCGGGACAGCGACACATTTTACAAATACCTAATCTTCAATTCTCTCGGCCTTACTGTTTTCTCTTAATACCGACTGACCAGTAATTTTATACGTGACGAAATGACGTAACAAGGGGGGGAGGGTCCTCTTTTGCAAGTGGACGCGGGGCCCCCAATGCGCGGGGCCCGTAGCATTTGTTACTCTTGCTATATGGCTAATCCGGCACTGATGACGCAGGCACTGCTCGTGCTCCCGCGCTCATTGTTATGGCATTTTCATAGTTCAATACTGAGGATATAATTAGTTTCCCATACAACCCTAGTACAGCATTCGAGTCGTCAATACAAATTAGTCAAAGAGCCGCCGCATCGGACGATCTTTTCACGACCAATTATAAAGTCGCATGAGCTGCCGTCTAGCGATTACCCATTGGCCGGGCTCTGTCGACCAATTGTCATAAAATGGACGACAATCAGTACCAATTGTGGCCACTCACGCGAGAGAAGAGGCCCGTTTTCTATAACAATTTTCATCCTATTCCGGCATCTCTGAATTGAAAATGTATTTTCGTTGAATACATGTGCAAATTCGCAAAATGATTGATAGATAGATGAAATATTATGATCGCTATGATATGGCGATAGCGATGACATGACATGGAGCATCGAATTAGTTAACATGACTCAAGACGAAAAGTGATAGGATGGATCTAAATTAAATCAAATCGATTTTAACTGGACAATTCCAACGGATGTCCGTGGTCGCATCTGGTAGCATTTTGATCTGGATAAGGCTAGGGTGCCTACGCGTGGCGCATTATCCCGTTTGCTAGCCGAGTGGGCACTCTGTGGGCGATAAAGTGGTTGGCATGTCGTTTATGCTTATTTATAGCAAACTCGAGATGCAACTTGACTCACGTCAGAATATATCATCGTTTGAATACCTGGGTAGGTAATTAAATTGTCAGAAGATTGTATACTTTAGGTTTATGTATTCCTTGAACAAGAAATAGAATTGTTAGGTTAGACGGTTCATTTATTCTCGCTGAATGCAAGAACAGGTTGTCGATGTAGTTTATTAGAGAAAATTGCTGTTTTAAGAGAAACCAGGGATGAGAGGTTAGAAATTAATGTATTTACTAAATAGGTGAGGTAAAATTATTTACATTAGGGTTGCCAATTTCAGGTGTTCTAAAAAAATTACATTTAGATCTAACATGATTGAAGAATACTCTAATTTGTTTTTGTATAATAAATAATATTAATTTGTAATTGCAATGCCCTAACAGAGCCGTACTCATAAACTTAAGTAAAATTATACTTTTTATATTAATATTAATTTAATTCAGGAAGCATTAAATTAATAAATGAATGAAAAACAAATCCTGCCTGACATACCAATGCAACAACTATAATACTTTTTTACTTTATAAATACTGGCACTTAAAATATCGGTACCGTATTATAGGCAACGGAAACGTGGTAAACCTCGTAGTAGTGTTTGACCGAAACTAGTTTTCACGGCCGAAACCTAATTTCGGCTTTGACCACAGTTTCGGCCGAAACCAGAACCGAAACCGAAACTTCCATATAATGGCGGGACGAGAGACTCCTTTCTAAAGCAATGGCCAGAGATCGCACAGAACCGGGAAAATTAATTAATAATAATAATATAAGCAATTTCATTAAATTGTCGAAAGGGCCTCTACGTGTTGGCTTCGGCTCCGCGCACGCCTCCCAAAGGGCCGGGACACTATTGTCTCGTGTACGGGAAAGACATACATATAAGCAACGCCTGACGATGCCTACATTCCATCAGGTGGCTGGGCTGCTCGTTTGCCACTAATCACAAAAAAACCCTATCACGTCGCCACTGCATCATGAATTAATTTCAAACCCGCAGTGCTTATCGATTATGATGGCGTGTGCTTATCGTGAACATGCAGCCGTGACAGTGTGATGTCACTCATGGTGACCGGACTAAAATAATCAATACGAGATCTCAGCCAGCCTCGTACAAAGGAGATAGGGGCGAGACGAACATACTTGAAGCATTGTCGTATACAAAGGACAGGGCTAAGCAAGCGCGCAGACGGTTCCAACGCTTTGGCGGTAGAAATACCGCCAAATCAGTACCAGCCGGCAGTGCGACACGTGGCGCGTGCATAACGCAGCTGGTCTTTATAGCTGCATATTTTGTTACGGGGAAAATAGTTCCGAACTGTTCGGACGGGATAACCTATCCTTACTCTTGAAATCATTGGCTAATTGATTTTGAAACAGTTGTTCTGAGTTTCTGTACTTATAAGGAAATAGGCGTTCTCTACAATAATGATGCATCTTGACGGTAGAAACTTATTGTACCTAGTACGTACGAATCGGATTGTATATGAGACCTTGCATATTTTAGAGGTTCTGGGTTCGATTCCCAGTGTGGACCATGAGTAAGGTTTATTTTATTGTACTTTGATCTTTATAACTATGATACAGGTCAATGTAATCGTATACACTTTTCTATAGGAATCATTATAACCTGTAGGTATTTTTTTCATATTTGCGCTAAGAAAAGTTAAGCATAGACTTTTACTATAATCATGGTGTTATTATGGGTTTTCCGATAGTATAAATAGATTGCTCTTGTTGTTGATGACATGATATAGTGCTCAAAAATAACTGGGATTAGGTAAGTATGGAAACTTCTCGGCACTTGCCACTCGTTACTTTATGCGTAATAGTCGTATTGTGTTAGATGATAAGATAAGTCGCCTAGGGGGGCGGTTTCACGATAAATATTTGTTCAGCGATATCTCGAATACCTTTGATATTCGTGATTATCGCTAAAAGGAAGGAACATTTAAAAAAATTACAAAACTTTTACAATTTTAAACAAAAAAAATTGTAAACTTAATGAAAATCGATGAAATGAACCATTCGGTGAACTCTTTTTGCTATAAAATGATACAATTTTTAACCGAATTGGGTAGGTAAAGTTTTTTAAAAATGTGTAGTTTATATATTTTTTCTATAGTTCCCGACGTAATTATCTAGAAAATACCGCTATTGCATTTTTATTCCCAAGAATTTTTCTAAAATTTCGTTTTAAATTCTCGATTTGATACTCGAAAAAAGGGACACCAGGCTGACACAATTGGTGCCTAAATTCGTAAAAAAAACAAACGTGTCTGTGTGAAGTCTGTATCAACTGTCACTGTCAGGTTGGTTTTGTCACAAGTGACAGCTGACAGACGACACAGACAGTAAAATTGTTTTGTTTTTATTACGAACTTAGGCACTAATTTTGTCAGCCTGGCGTCCCTTTTTTTTCAAGTGTCAAATCGAGCATTAAAAACAAAATTTTGGAAATATTACAGGGAATAAAAATACAATTGCAGTATTTTCTAGATCATTACGTCAGGAAATATCGTGCTGATTAGGAAAAAGTGGAAGAAATTTTTTTTTAACGCGAAAAAAAAATATTTTCTATGGAGCAGGTCGTTCAAATTAGCCGACCCCTCCATACAAAAGACAATTTTTTTTACGTCAGATTTTTTTTTTCTTTTTCCTAATCAGAACACGATACTGAACATGCCCTTAACCGAAAAACAACCACTAAAATTTCACCGTGTATAAACTGCACATCTTTGAAAACCTTTACCTACCCAATTCAAAAGATTCGGAAGTGGTTCTCCGTTTGTCGGAATATTTTTTATGTAGCTATGCATTTGTTCTACTTATCACTTTGCAGGATTGCTTTTTTAGTTGAAACGGTGCGTACTCCCAAGTGGTCCCATTGGTACTAAATCGGGATCTGATGAGGGGATATTCGAGAAATCTTTTAGACATTTTTATAGTTAGTTTACATTTGATTGAACAGGTTCGTTTGACGTCAAATTTTAAAATGTTTAACTTCGTATTAAGGTCGAACATTAACTGAACCGGTTGAGGAGTTACAGAGGAAGTCGAGGTCCGTGTTCGAGATGAACTAGTTACGTCACGAGATCACAGTGTCAGTCCGAGTCGCCTCGCCTTGGCGAATGGCGACGCGTTGGACATTGAACCCACTATAATTATCTGACTGTATCTAATCTATTCATAACTATTTGTTTGTTTTCCTGTATCTGCAGTTACCATTATTATTGGTATCGACGTAAGATTATCATAGAAAAGAAAAGTAAAATTCGGATAACCCATAATTACAGTTGCATATAAGATAATACACAAATAAAACCGTTTAAAAAAGAAACACGAAGACGTTTTTGTTTATTTGTGTTGCGAAAATGTGTTTATGGGTTTGTTTTTTTTTTCATACTAAAAAGAAGCTGTAGTAAGCAGAAATAGATATAGGTAATCTATATACATAAAACAGTTTAACCATAAAACAGTTTTTCACCTTCAGGTGGGCTGCACGTTTTTTTATCCATCTATATACACAAAATGTTTTTTCTCTAAGGTGACTGACAATTTACGAGACATGTTGTATAGGATTCGTAGAAGACAACTAAGAAAGGATTTTTAAAATTCAACCCCTAAAGAGTTGAAACAGTTGATGAAATTTCATATTGAATTAAAAACGGATTTTCGACGTTTCGGGAACATTCGGCATTCCCTCGATTTCAACGTTAATTATTGAATTAACATATTGATGTTTGAGTCTCAAATTTTGTACGAAAAGTTCGGAAACACGACCGGACGAAGTTTGTGGTATAAAATGTAAGCAAAAAAAGAGCAAGCCGTCCTCCGAATATTCCACCCGGTTAACCTTGAACATTGCATTCTTTGTTATTGTTTTTTGACCCCACAAAAGTGTGACTGCAAAAATCGGAGCTCTTGATTGGTCGACTGATTAGCGACGGGCTCCCATTGGCGAACCGTCGTGGCAATGGCCAGTCTATCGCCTTATTACAATAAGTTAGGCGTTAGGTTCTAGACAAATTCCGTATGCGATGACATGCAACTTTTTATGCTCAATAAGAACGAATAATTTTAAAAGATAGCTGTTATATTGATTCCATATATCTCAAGCTATCTTTTAAGAGGAAATAGTAAGGCCGAGAGAATTGAAAATTAGGTATTTGTAAAATGTGTCACTGTCCCGCACTGCCCGCCTCTCCCCCGCAGAGCGCGATAGAGACAACTGCAGCTTGGACCGAAAATACCTTTTAAAATTTCATGAAAACAACGTTTGTAGCCCCCTGATTTCTTCCCCAAAACTTAACCTATTTAACTATTTTTTTCATTAAACATTAAAGAAAGGCTTTGGCCGTGTTCCTATGTTTTCCTTTTTTTTATTAATAATCTAGTCAAATTTGTTTTCTGGATGTGTGAACACAGCGGACAATCTGGCATTTTTTTTAGGTTTTTGAAGGTTAATATCTCTTTTGAGAATCAATTTATCGTAAAAAGGAAAACATAGGAACATATCAATTGTAGCCATAGATTTTTGGACAAAAAATTATTGCTCTACTGGCATTAACCAGGGAGGAAACAGGGGACTACGTTTGTATGGAAAAACTGCCCTCCTGTTTCCTCTTAATATTATTCGTTCCGGTACAGAAAGTTTCCAAAAAGTTGGGAAAGTTCTCAGAAACTTCTGGAAACTTTCACAAGAATTGTAGGAAAGTTTCCAATTTTGAAAATTCTTGATCTTGACAGTAACATCGATATATTTTTATATCGGTAATATATTTTGCTGCAGTTCTACAGTCAATCACTGTCTTTGATCGTAATTGCTACAATCATTGTTTTTGTAAAACAGAACAGTTAGGTATATGTATATGGTAATCAAATGAATTTAACTTTAAGACCTCACATCCTCATACTTCATCTAAGGCAGAGGATAAACGAAGATTGATTTAATCTGCTACAATGACAGATGAATAGTCAATTACGTGTAGTTAAATTGACAGTAAGTACCTACTGCAAATGAAGTGTACAAGGATAGAACATATTAAGATATTCAATCTTAAAAATCTATTATTTTTTCCCTTTTAAAGGAATGGTTACCATAGTAATTGTTTCCGATGTCTAACTTTCAAACCGCTTTAACTCGAAAAGATACTCGGGTGACTAGACATGTTCTTTCCGTCTACCCTCCAAATGCAATACGCCTGCGTTTAAATCTTACTAAATAACTATGTATGATGTGGACTATAGAGCCGTTTGATAAAAATTCAGCTTCTGAGCAAAATCTATTTTCTTTCTAACTTTTTCACATGCCTTTTTGTGTGTGGACATTGCCACAATTTTACTTAAAACTTCATCTTAATTGTTATCAGATAATATTTTATTGCTTAGGTACTTGTAAGTAGCATAGTTTCTGAGCATTGAGACTTTCACAACGAAAAAACATCTATAGTCAAAGTTGAACAAAATAAGATCTGCCTAGTTAGAAGACCTCTAGCATTCCGATCGCAAAAATACTACCGCCCATAATAAACCTTGCAATAAACATTAACCAACATAGCCTGAATAAGAAAGCCGATTCCATGGAGCTCGTTACGCTTCAATAGCTCCAGCCCCTCTAATCCAATTCACTTCATTATTCAACCCGCATAAACCAATGCCCACTCCCTCCGGTGCACATTGGACCTGCATAGGAATGCACCAACGGTATTGTGAACTCTTTCACTCGACTATACAAAAATAGGCTGTATGCTCCAAGACTTAAGGCTATAATCGCATACGTTGAGCTGAAATGCTTCAGATAATGAATGTTACTGGTGGATAAAACAGGAACTAAAGTTAATGTTAAGGCGCTGCGGTTGTTGCAAGACAGTGGCGCCATAAATGTCGGTAGAGTTAAGTTGGTTAGGGCAGATGAATGATTGGAAAATTAGTGAGTAGTTTGTTCTCTTGGTAAGATATACATATCAGATGCGTTGAATATTACATCGTATTGTATATTTCTGTGTTGATAAAACATTTATATTTTGACGAGCTGCAAAAATATATTGCATTCTTTTTTAATACAAATTTCGAAACTCCAATGCATATCCTAATTAATTTACTCTCTCGTTCATATAATTCTGCGTAGGTAGGTATTTAAATGGTGCTATGGATATTAAAAATCTAATAAGGATCCACAAAATATCATCAACCAAGTGGCACCACAAAAATAGTACCTACATTACACAACTAGGGTGGTAATACAAAGAAAGGCCGAGATCGCGGAATTTTGCGGCCTGAGCTGCAAGCGAGGGACGTAAATATGCGATCGAGGACTTTCTTTATTACCTCCCGTGTTGTGTTCATCATTTTATGTCTACACTTGGCCAGAAAGCGCCCACTTTATGGCCAGGTGTGGCATAAAATATTTTTCATAATTCTGAGTACTATCTATTTCCGCAGTACCATCTCAAATTCTTCATATCAATGACGATTTCGTTCAGTGTAAACAATTGACCTCCTCAATTAAATCAATAAATGAATCGATTAACACAATTGTCAAATTAGCAGGCGCGTGGAATTTTAACCACGGACTGTTTGTTGGAGACCAGTAAATATTTGTGGTTTTATATATGCTAATATTTTTTGTCGTTCTCAAGCGAAAAGTTACACTACGTCATTGTCAACAAGGTCCTAGCAATAGGCTACTTGTACAAAGATGCATTTAAAAATCGTCCTTATACCTAGACAGCCGGCAAAATGGTACCTTTTGCGTGAAAAAGTCACATTTAAAGAAAGAAGGAAAATACATTTATTGATGACAGCAGCACAAAATAAAAATACAGCAATAAGAAAATTAAACAAAGTTGAATGCACAACATTTACTTACTACGGACATTGAAGAGGAAAAAAATAGTTTACAATACACACAAGTATTAAGTAGCCTGGGTAAACCGACGGGCTTGTTTAAAAGATTATTTAATTAGGAAGCCAAATATGCGACGTACTAAGCCATTGTGCCGTAGTCTTAGCCTTACCAGTGGGCTAGTTATCAAAGGGCTACGCGGCACACCGGGCCCCTCAAACTCAAAGGGGCCCCTCAAAACTGTCCGAGACAAAATTCAAAGTCAGGCCAAAGCCTGGCCTCCAAACCTGAACTGAATGTGAACATTCGAAAATATTTTCACCATAAAACCTTCTTAGGTAACCAGTTTTGTTATTGCCCTATTCTTTTTTCGCACCGGGACCTTAGCTTACCTATTTACGCCACTGGGTCTAACCAATACTACACATAAGTTGTCTCCTTATCCTTATAGAAGCCCAAATCAACCGCCAGAAAATGTTTTACCCGATAAGACGAAATAGTTTCACCTAGCGTCTGCGAGAGGAATTTGCAAACGTGACAAATACCGAGATGAGCAGAAAGATAACTCCATCCAGCTAAGCTATGTGGTATGTTATGTACTGTGTACGGCGATCCGTATTTCCTACGTATATGGAATAACAGTGTGTGCGTGTAATCTATGATCTCGTTCCGACAGAGTTGGGTCACGCGTGGTGGGTGGCCTCAATGGCTTTAGCCGTATATTGTAGGTAGTAATTTCTAGAGTATATTTTTTCCTGCAATTTGTCAGTTCATCTAAGGTTTCAGATTAAAATGTAACTTCGAGAAAGTGATTAAATTCGGGTTCAAGGAGATCTCTTAAGAGGAAACAGTAAGGTCGAGAGAATTGAAAATTAGGTATGTGTAAAATGTGTCGCTATCCCGCACTGCCCGCCTCTCCCCCGCAGAGCGCGATAGAGACAACTGCAGCTTGGACCTAAAATACCTTTTAAAATTTCATGAAAACAACGTTTCGTAGTCCCCTGATTTCTTCCCCAAAACTTAACCTATTTAACAAATTTTTTCATTAAACATTAAAAAAAGGCTTTGGCCGTGTTCCTATGTTTTCCTTTTTTTTTAATAATTTAGTCAAATTTGTTTTCTGGATGTGTGAACACAGCGGAAAATCTGGCATTTTTTTTAGGTTTTTGAAGGTTAATATCTCTTTTGAGAATCAATTTATCGTAAAAAGGAAAACATAGGAACATATCAATAGTAGCCATAGATTTTTGGACAAAAAATGATTGCTCTACTGGCATTATCCAGGGAGGAAACAGGGGACTACGTTTGTATGGAAAAACTGCCCTCCTGTTTCCTCTTAAATGAGTCTTTTATTTATTTGGAAACTGTAAAGTTTCACTTGAAACTCCCATGGATAGTCATATCTTGAGAAAAGTCGAGGAATTTACCTATAAATCCTTACTAAAGTATGTCTGACCGTTGTTGGCCATTTTGGGTTTACCCAGGTGATTGAACTTTGACAAACGATTAAAATAAAATAAATCGCATCTTGCAGCGCACAGGGACCACACGATTTGAGGGGCTAAGAAGACCGTATGGGGCGGAAAAATAAAGAATGTCCCTGATCGCAGGTGTTTGTGGCCCGAACTGTAAATGAAGTCTATACAGGGTGGGAGGGACTATACCGACAAACTTTAACTATAGATTCTAAGAACTATTAGGAGTAAAAAAAGTTATGTGATGTTTAGTCGAAAAACGCTTACTTTCAGAGATATTCATTATTTTTTAAATGAAAACTCCCAAGTGTGTAACAAGCCCTAATAAATGTGACTAAGATAGTTTTACTAATTTTTTTAAATCCTTTAAACATCAATTAACCTTCGCAGTATTTGATGGTAAGCGACTACGAGGCCAAAAAATTGATCTTTCGTTTCCATTTTAGCTTTTTTTTTTCTTTTTGATAACTTTTCCTCCAATGAGGACATGTTTATAATGAGGGGCTGAATTTACTGATTTATTTTGTTCCATAAGACTATTAATGTAAAATGACAATATTCGACCCATGTTGATATAACATTATTTACTCGTCACACCATCAGGAATTCATGGCTAAAGTATGTCGGTGTGGAGTGATTTCGAACTATATCTTCTTTTTAGAACTCTTATTTTATATACTCCATTCGGATCGAATGGACTCTTTTTTTACTGATCAGATGTCGCTTATCATATCTAACCTTCATAGCTATTTAACTAATTGCCATGTTATATCAAAGACAAGATATTCTATAGACTAGATGGATTGCATTACTGGCCTTCCTGTAAATTCCGGTTGCAAACCTACCTCATGAATTATCTTATCTGACATGTGTCATGGTGTCGAGAGGTAAAATAGATATCGGTTTATTATCATCAATAACTTTTGCAGTAAGTTCGGTAATACTATGGATGTCAGTGTAAAAATGTACCCATGGGAGGGAAAGAAATATAAGCTAATATCTTCGTCGAACTTTGACACATTTATGAAGGATTTAGGTGCATTTTCTTTTAATAATTATTGATACCGTGGCCACTCGTGATGTATGTACATACCTCCCTACATGAATAATGTATGATCTCGACGTGTCCGCGTCTCTTGTTACCTCTACGTCTCAAGAAGTTTCTATCTGAATCATTAATTGATTCAGGCGTAACTTTTCGAAATTACGTGTTAAAGTAACTACTACTAAGTAGCGGAAAATTTTCAGCGGGATAGCAAAGTAGCATTGAGCTAAATCTTGTATTTCTCATGCGATAAAAACGACCATATTAACTTATAGTTTTCTGATGGCACTCCAGCTTAATGTTCTGTTCTGATTAGTATCTGTTGATTCCAGGCGTGGGACTGATCACCCGCAAAGCCGCCAACGCGGTGACACCTACGGTGGAGCTCCGCAAGGATGGCGACCAGTTCACGCTGGTGACCTCCTCCACGTTCAAGACCACGGAGATGAAGTTCAAGCCCGGCGAGGAGTTCGACGAGGAGCGCGCTGACGGCGTGCAGGTTAGTCCGAAGGGCGTTGTTGTATATTGGTACCTACGCACCAACTATCAGTAATGCTTATCTATGAGAGTAGTCCTGTGTCCGGCAGTAGGTCGTACAAACGAAGCCATTGTTATAGATGAATTATCGAGAGCTTGGAATTGCATTTGTAGTGGTTGTACCGTTCGCATGAAAAGGAAAATAATTTAAGTATTTCTCTTAATTTAAATAATATTTAGAATTTGACACTGACATTATTTTGGTGTTTATTTCTTCAATTAATTCAATTTCTATCAATATATAACATTTTTTTTTATATAAAAAACCACTTTTATGCTGATAGTACGGAAAAATTCAAATACAGAATGCCTGTAAACACACAATACCACTACATATGCAATTCCGTGCTCTCGGTAATTTATCTATAACTTGATCTTGATAACCCATAGACTTTAACCACGTTGCAATAAAGTTGCCATCCGTTTACAAATGTACAATTAACAGTGTCTTCTATGGTATGGTATATATGCCGATGATAGAACTATCAATGATGCAGTTTTTGGCCTTTCAGCTTAATTATTTCTGTATCTCGTGTTCTGATTTGATAACAGATATTGTTTTATCCGGGTCGGGTTCATTGGTCTTGTAATGTTTTACCAAACTTCTGTTTTTACTACAATCTTACTATTTTTTACTAAAAGGCTGCAGATAATAAATAACTAAGCAAACTTATATGACAAAAAGAGTTCGATAGCATCGGTCCCACTTCATTTTATAACTTTTTTTATATTTATGGATTTCACTTGCCGTAACGATGCATCGCCTAAATGCTTATCTTATAAAGTTTTTGTAAGTATTTTTTCTACTACCATTAATGGCCGCTCAGTTCGGAAATAGACCGTGATACGAAAGAAGTTTTTATTTACGCCTGATGTTAGTAATTGGATTATATTATTCAGTTATTCATCCCGAAACAAATGGCCCCGCATATCTGGTCAATGCTGATGTTAGTGGTGATGAGAGCCTGACGTGTTCCAGGTGAAGACGGTGTGCTCGTTCGAGGGCAACAAGCTGAAGCAGGTGCAGAAGGCGCAAGACGGCACGGAGGTCACCTACTTGCGCGAGTTCGGCCCCGAGGAAATGAAGGCGGTAAGATTCAAGTCGGACCTTACCTAGATAGTCTATTGTTTTGTAGAGGTACAGGTATTCTACAAAATGATCGAAAATGGTAATCCGAGTCGGGTTGGTTCATGGTAATAAAAAGACAGGAAGGTGCTAGATTAGCATGAGCGCTAGTATAGCAAACTTCTGACGTGGCAGAAAATTATCATTTTAATACGAAAATTCAGTTTAAGTAGCACATTTCGTTAATTGGACCAGAATCCTATTACGCCTTCAATACAGGTATTGAAAATGGCCCAAAAGAAGGCGGGATCCCGGGATTGGAAGCCCTTTTTTTTTTTTTTTTTAACCCGGAGAAATGCATGAAACTGCATACCATTACGTAACCTAAGGCCATCGGGGGTGACAGCCAGATGTTACGCATTGGTTATGTGGGGCTCTCCGCTCCAGAAGGGATTGGCCTACCCACTAAAACTCAGGGATGCTTCCACCCTGTGCCTTCATGGTGATGCCGTGGGATCGCTAGCAAGCCACCACGACATCACCGGCACCTTCGCCCTAGGGCGAACCCTCTCCGTAAAAAAGGCACACTGTAGCATGGCCAGTGTGCCTTCCCTCACCTGCTTCCCCCCGACCAACGGCCGTATGGGATTGGAAGCCCTAGCGTGTACCGTCTGTTCTGTAAATCGATTACAAAAATATGCAATCTTGGATTTTCGTAATCAGTAACCAAATTCAAACCCAATATAGGCCATGTAAAGGCGCAGCAATATCTGTGTATGTCCTGTATGTTTGGTTAAATATTGTTGTTCTTGTTTTTTGCAGGTCATGTCCGTGAAGGACGTCACCTGCACCCGGGTCTACAAAGTACAATAAGACAACCTCTCAAAAGACTGCAGGGCAGCGTCCTATACTATGTCCTATAATATATAGCACAACTATTTTATAAATTTAAATTATGTTACAACTTGAAAAACTAAATGACTGCGCGTGATGTTTCATAAATCATAACTTCTCAACCAATCAGAAAGAAACATACTGAATTAATCAATCGAAGGTACGAATTTGAATATCGAATAACTTCACGGCAGTCATTTGTTTGCAGAGATACTTGTATTTCACTCTGAGACATCGACACTGCTTGTGAACTCGAAAGTTTATTTTTGTATTGATTTCGTGCGCGTGCTAGCCAAAGTTAGGTTATGTAATATGCAGGGATGCGGACGTACTCGTGTATGTTCGCATAAGTTGCAAGGGCATGTTAAATAAACTCGTTTTATATTACCATGTTGTTTTAATTAATTTTATACCCTGTTGTGTTGAGTTCCCTCTTTCTGTGGTCGCTCCCTCATCCTAGTTTTTAGGGTTCCGTACCAAAATGGTAAAAAAGGAACCTTTATGGTGCGACTCTGTCTGTCTGGCCGTCTGTCCGTCTGTCTGTCTGTCTGTCACAGCCAGATATCTCAGGAACTACTGCTGCTATCGATATGAAATTTGGAATAATTTTAAGTCGCTAACCCGACCCTATCTGACGTTAAAAAAAATCTTGTACCTCTTACTTTTTTTTAAAAAGGGGCCGTAATGGGAGGTCGAAAATTTGAAGTTGTGCTATTGTATCAAGTGTGGTATCAAATGAAAGGGCTTAATCCGTAGATTCCAAAGCCGTTATTATCTTTTTTGTTAATTATGTATTTTTTGATTTATGACCAAAAACGTTCAAAAAAATATCATTCCCCCCTATTATCTTCAAAGTTACTGAACAGAAAAAATATTACAGGAAAAATGTAACGGTTTTCCTAAATTGCACGTTTTTTTTTAGAAATTTGCAAAAATCGTAACACATACTTATTTGCTCCTACTAAACTAATCGCCGTACAGTATTTCTTAAACTATTCACGTATCTACTAACTAGTTTGTACGGAACCCTCGGTGCGCAAGTCGGACTCGCACTTACACTTACACTTTACCGGTTTTATTATAATCTGCTTCCACCGGTGCCTGTTCTATTATTATGGATGAGGGGTTTGCGTTTGACCTTGGGCTCGCCTGATGGAAAAAGAAGACAATGTCTATGATGGAGCATGCCAACCCAGAAGATGCTTATCCACTCTTGCCTTAGATATCCAGATCGTTAGTCAAGAAACAGACGGCGGAAGAGAATTCCAATTACTAACGGTTCGAACCATGTTCATCGCGTCTGACGACTGAGCAAAACTTGGTAGAGTATTTATTTCAGTATTAACCGACTCCATGCCGATAAAATAAATGAAAACACACAAATCTAAACTTTTTAAACCGAAAGAAACTTTAATTTATCTATGAAAACTACCATTATTTGTTGTTGTAAGTGAGGCCCACAAAAAAACTAGAACAATCAATAGTCAGGGATAATCAACCTAATTATGTTGCCGCTCAGTTATGAAGCGCCTGGCGCGTCATTAACCATTCTTGAAGGTTTTCGTTCGCCACATCAAATCACAACACAATGGCGGAAATACTTGCGTAATTATTCAATTATCTTCTAATTTAGAGGTAAAATAGTGTCTAAAGGTAAGATTGTATGCTTTGTTCCGCTCATTCCCAAATTACCGCATTCCTAAAATACCAGATTTTTAAATTACCAAATTCTCGATACATCAGATTCTCCGTATACCAGATTCCCAAAATAATACATCTAACGAAGTTATTTAGATCCTTGAGTGACTTACGATTTTCTAATGTAGTGTAACGGGAATGTGGTAAGACAGGAATCTGATAAACCGAGAATCTGGTATTTTGAAAAATCTGGTATTTCAGGAATGCGGTATTTTGAGCACGAGCGCTTTGTTCCTACAGGGATAGAAAATAGTTCAACAGATATACCTACTTACGCGATATTTAAGCTAGTGATTAGATTAGTTTTCTATGAAGTAAAGAGGTGAATATTAGAGCGTTTTGACCGCGCGGTTCAACGTCATTATTATTTCGTGATTATCACCACAGTTGAAGAGTAAGCCGCCATAATTTTGATCAAGCTGGACTCAGTCGCGGGACTACCTTTCGACTTCATAAAAAATTGCCTTGACTATAACTTATTTATTTCAACGATATGATAATGATGAAAAAACGCTGTTAAACGCCGAATATATTCACCCATCATCGTGTGAAAATATCAATCAATTTAACCCCGAGACCACAGAATAAGTATTAGAGGCTTAGAGATTAGAGGTATTAGTACTACCTACACGTACACTGCCGCTATAACTCAAAAGGGCACAACTAACATTTTTTTTTGAGTTGAATCAGTAAATTTCACTGATTCCGAATATGTATAGAACTCAGTGTCGAAAAAAAATGTTAGATGTGCCCTTTTGCGTTATGGCGGCAGTACAGAAGCCTCTCTCCTTAACAAAACTGTCGTTCGCGTCCGAGGCCCCGCCTCCTACTCCTCCTCCTACCACTCACTCTCCTCCTCCTCCTCTTCTTCCTCCTTTCACTCGATATCCTCTAGCACTTTTACCTCCACCAGTCACTCAGCCTCCTCTTCCTCCTCCTATCGCTCTGCTTCCTCTCACTCTACCTCCTCCTTCTCTACCTCCTTCCCCTCCTCCTCCTCCTCTACACATCACGCCCGTGCTCCCCATAAGGGGAATCGGGACCCTGGTTTAGGCCCCACGGGCTCCCAGGGCTCAACTTAGGGGCGGGCGGCTTGTAGAGTAGCCCGCAACTTTCCGACCCGGAGTACATGGTCGAATAAATCTGCCCAAACTCGGAACCACAGTCAAAAAAAAAGTCCTAGGCCCGGACGAAGCTAACCTACATGGTATCTGATCTGACAATAACGTACATAAAAAACTCGTAAAAGCATGTATTACCGCCATCTATTGGAAAACTTACAAATGATTACGTTACATTCCATGACCTTCTTACAACTACTTGATAAGTCGCAGCTACTGAACGCTAGATGTCACTAATGATGTCGTTTAGTACTGCTATTCTCCACAAGATGGCGTTTATTTAAAGAACTGGCTCAAAAGAGGAGACGTTTTTTTATTTTCTAAATTTATAGAAAGATAATTTACAAAAAAGTATTTGGCATCACAATTTTAAAACTTAAATTATACTGTAATAAAACCTCAATAAAACATGGAGAAACTACATTGGACTTTTCAATACGCCACTGGTAATGAAACATAATGCGACAAAATAATACAAGACCTGTTGGTTACTACCATCCACTATATTTTTTAGCTTCCGAATTCGGGCGTATTATAGATTGTACTACGTTTATGCGACGGCCTGCCTGTGCTTGTGTCGGCCGGGTTGCCTGCAGTTTCGTATGCTATGCAGTGTTGCCAATTTAGCAGATTCAGTGCTAAATTTAGCATAATTTGGACTGGTTTAGCAGATTTTTTTTACATTTAGCATAATTTTTGGCATAATTTTTTACATTTAGAAATTTTATAGTACACTATATCTCTGTTGACATTATAATTGTAAGTATTTATGTGAACACTTTATTGTATAAAATAAAACAAAGTACAGAACAGGGTTGCAAAATAAAGGTATATGTACTAAGGTAAACTTATCTCTTTAAGGGATCTCTTTCAGTTAACCTTTGAACAGTTGATGATGATGATGTTTGTATGCTGTAGTAAAAAAGTTACTTTGATTGCAATATAAAAAAAAATGTCGATTAATACATTGACATTCTTAATTTACTTAGGTATCTTTAGCAATTTTTTTGCTGAAAGTTTAGTATGGGCCACAAAAAGGATTATTGTAAAGCTGTAATAATCACAATACATTAAATTTGAAAGAATAATGCTTTTTTTTATTTAGCATATTTTTTAGCAGAATTTATCAAGTGATAGCATAATTTTAGCAGAATTTCAGCAACATTTTAGCATTGAATGAAATTCGGAGTTGGCAACACTGATGCTATGATTAGTTTAGTTTATTTGTGCCGTGAATAGGATAGCCTGCGTTCGGGCGCATTGTATGGAACGCGATTATTATCGACATCTGTCAAATCTCCAATTCTACGTGTTTTGTGATAGAGATGGTGGATTCTTGATTAAATTATTGTGCCGGTGTGAATGTACTTTGAGTATCAAGTTAAACTGTGTTTTATAATGTTCGGAATTTGTGATTCTGTGTTTTGTGTGTAGCAGGCTCGTAGCCAAAGTGGCGTTTGTGGATTGAGGATTACACACTTGCTTATTTGGATTAAAAATACTCGCAAGTAAGTAAATATTTACTTAACAACGTAGCGTTATGTTACGTTACAATATAAACAGGATACATTTTTACGGAGCAAGCAGCCTGTGAATATCCAATTGAAGTTGTTTTTAGGGCTAAAACTGTCCTGTTTAGGAACTGTACGCCCAGTGGAATTTGTTATGTTTTATGCATTAAATTGCATTGCTGCTGTATTAGTTGAATGACTGCATGAATAACTTAGGATTAGGACCTAGGTCCAGCAGCTTTTTTAGAGTATCTTGTGAATGTTTGTTTTCCGAGTACAAAAAATGCGAGTGTAATTAATAAATGTAAATATACGCATTTAGATTACGTTTGTAATTAATATTATTGGGTCATTCAACATTCTAGTTTTAATGATTGACAATGACAACCACACAGGTGTGATAAGAAAACAAACATTAACTAATTGTTTATTAGTTTTAGCTGGCTGTAACAGCTTCAGCTTATATCAGTGAAGCATACACACAATTAAAACATTATTAGATTTTCCCTGTTATGTTATTCCTATAATATATTCCATTACATGAAGGTTTTACCTTGTTTTGCCACCTACTTTCTGAAAATTCAAATAATATAAGCTGTATACTATGGTACCACAAAAGTAGGACTAAAATTAACATAACAATTTTAGGAAAATTTTGCATTTTGTTAATTTTACTATGAATAGGCACTGTATAATAATAGGAAATATAGGTGTGAGCCACAAAACTTATCGAGTCTAATTTAAATTCCTGAAAAACAATCAACAAAAACAATGATCTTGCTATTAGGGATGGTTTAAATCTACAAATAAAAGATTAGGTATGTGATTTTTCCTGATGTCAATAATGGAGCACTCTATTGCAACCAAGGACTGCAAGATTATGTCTAAATATAAGTAGTTCCGGGTTCAAATTCTGGTAAGGGCAAATATTTGTGTGATGGACATGAGTATGAGTTCCTGAGTCATGGATGTTTGCTATCTATTTCATTTAAGTAGGTATATTGTGGCCTAGTACAAGCATTGCTTAGTTTGGGACTAGATTGATTTCAGCAAGATATGCCCCAATATTTATTTATTCACTGAAGGACTCATATAGAAGTAAATAAATTATAAGTGCCATAAAATTCTAAGGTAGTTATTTTTTAATGTAGGGAGCATAAGTAATTTTATCTCTTTGAGATAATTGCTTTTTAATGAACATTTTTTAATGGAATATTGTTCCTTTACTTCTGCAATGGCTTATCTAATCAAATAACTGGGAAAAGTAGTTGTTTCCTGTAGATTTTTTTTTTCTAAATTGAATGTTAAACAAATAAGGTACGTTCCTTATTAAATTATTCCTTTGTTTTTAAATTAATCTTCCTATACATTCTTAAGTAGGTACCTAACTACATGGTTAGTTTTAACTTCTTTTTCACAATGTTCACCAATGATATAGTCTCACAAATAAGTCTGAGATTGATGGGGCTAAATCAGTTATGTACTGTATAATTAGGTACTTCAGTGAATGAAATTATAGGAATTTTACTAAGTGTCAGATTCTCTATCATTATATAAGTTGTTGAATATTTTATCCATTCCTTTATATTAATGATAATCACGTAAAAACTTCGATAAATGTGGCCCGCAAGCTTCTCGCGTTATTCGACAAAACATCGATATCCTAAGAAAAGAAAAAAGAAATCTTGCAAAAAAGAAATTCACCTTTAAGGGGTAGTATACCTGAATAATAGATATCCCTCCAGGACCGAGCTTTCTGCCAAAAAATGTATGCATCGTCGCGAGGAGCCGATTTAAAAAAGGCGTAACTGTGCAAGGGTAGGTTCACACGTTCCTGAATCACACCACGACGCAACCCAACGATAACACGTGGATGAGCGCTAATTTTCCGCGCCCTGAGCTGCCATCATCTGTCGTTCTGCGAACACTAGCTAGGTACAAAGTAACAACAACGCACCAGTTCCGCGTTAAACCACCGCTGGAACTGTAACATATTCTTTCAAGAGGCCCTTGGGTTGTTTTAGGATACTATGTACTGTAACATCGACTGACTGAGAATTTTATTATACGTTTTGCGAGGGCTCTCGTTATGTGTCTAGTGCGTCAGTGCAATGCAACTGCAAGATGTGGCAGCGATACTATTGACATGTAGATAACCGCTGGTTGTCTACCTATTGTTGCCGCGACGTGGTGTCGTTGTGGTACCTACGCTTCTGCTTCGTTCAGAAACCGGGCAGTGAGGGGCCGGGCACAATCGATAGCGGCCCCCGTCAGCTGAGCGTCTGGGTGAAAGCATAATTACTTATGATAACTTGGGTAGTTGTTGTTGCGATGTGGTGTCGTTGTAGTGCGTGTGGACGGAGCTTAAGAGTTGAAATATATTCTGCATCGTTCAGAAGCCGGGCAGCAAGGGGCCGGGCCCGAGCACAATCGATAGCGGCCCCCTTCAGCTGAGCGTCTGGACGAGAGCATAATTACTTATGATAACTTGAGCCGTTATTGTTGCGATGTGATGTCGTTGTAGTAGGTGATCGCAGCCTAAGAGTGGAAATATATTCCACTTCGTTCAGAAGCCGGGCAGCGAGGGGCCGGGCACAATCGATAGCGGCCCCCGTCAGCTGAGCGTCTGGGTTAGAGCATAATTACTTATGATAACTTGGGCCGTTATTGTTGCGATGTGATGTCGTTGTAGTATGTGAACGCAGCCTAAGAGTGGAAATATATTCCACTTCGTTCAGAAGCCGGGCAGCGAGGGGCCGGGCACAATCGATAGTGGCCCCCGTCAGCTGAGCGTCTGGGTGAGAGCATAATTACTTATGACAACTTGGGTAGTTGTAGGTACCTACTTTTCAAATGTGCCTCAAGTATTAGAAAGGTCGTAGTGGAGGTTTGAAGGTCTTTAGAAGGGAATCTTGGAAATTGATATCGCGTTTTTTATTTAAGTAGGTACTCATTGCGGGTGAAAATGGAGATGTCACACGAGGATTCGTCTTTCCTCTCAGAGATATCAAGGATTGTTGGCAAAATTTGTTGACTGTACGAATTGGTAACCGGTATGTACGATTGATACAGGGCAAAGAGAATTGTACACTCTGCCATAAAAACATGTATGGCAGAATCAGAATGGGACTTTTTCTCTGACTGTTAATATAATAGTAACAAATTATGAACGTTTTGAATTTCTCGACTGTTTATACATACTAAAAAGACATTAATTTTACTTATGTCACTATCACATCTCACTCAATAGGTAACAACATATCAGTACCCATACCTATTACTTCGTAGGTATGTTGTCAAGGGTTACCGACTCCTGAATGGGTAGAATCTCTAATGACAAGTAAGTTACCTGCTCCAAGTTCCCCCGACTCAAAGTAGGTATTAATTTTGCATCAACTCTCCGTAAAATGCATGAACTAGGTAGTGGCCGTACTTCAGTACCGTGATGAAAACCAGATGTGAATTTTTTATCATAAATCAGACATTCTCACTAGAACAGACTCAGTTCTAGGCATAGGAGGGCGGACTATAAAATGTAAACAATTAAGGCTTCTATTCAGTTAGCATCGAATAGTCTGTAACTTCCAAAACGCCATATATCGTTACACATCTTTGTGCCTTTAGTAATAAGTAATTATACAGCAAAAGTAAACATTACATGTAATAACCACATTTTTACTAAAAAAAACCCGACCGCGGTACACTTTGAAACTGCATAAAATCCGCCATTTTGTTTATTTTAACGATCTTCATACAATCTCTATCGAATCTAATGATGTATCATTTATCAAAATCGGATGTGCCGTTGAGTAGTTACGAGTTACGAGCGGACACAGGAACGGACATACATACATACATACAGGTCAAACACATAACCCTCCTTTGGGCTTCGCCGCATTAGATCTATAAAATGTGTTCCTCCACGGTTAAATAATAGGCAAGTCGGTGGAAATCGAGTTCTGTTGATACCCCCCGGTACTGACTTGGTTTAACTTTACATCTCAAAACTTTTTTGTTGTAGGAGAACTGCGTTGCGAGACTTGCATGTTTTGACATGTAATGTTTTTGATGGGATCTCATTTCTTTTTGTAAGTGGTCTTCCTTTAATTATTACATTCCAATACATTCTTTTCAATTTGAACTGCAAAACTAATTTTGTAATCGCATGTATTTGTATAGGATTACAAACTTATGTGTGCAGTTGTGACTGAAATTACAACATATTTAGATTTTTAAGGACTTGATAGGCTAAAAACTAACTATGTTTAAAATTTGGAGCTTGTAGGTCTGCTAGAAGTACCTTAGAATTATGATGATCAGTGAGTCTGTGAGTCAGTGACAAAACTAAGGAACTTTGACATGCAATAGTTCTTAAACTACACGTTCAAATTGAATGATATTAAGAATATACATAATTCTTATTGTGCCCTATATATTCCTGAAATTTCAGGGTTCTAGCTTTAGCCAGTACAAAATGGCCTGAATGGCTTCGAGAAAAGGATGGTACTGCCGTGCCCCCAGATAGGTGTGTTGCGTCATATATCGATATCTTTAGACTCATAGGGCGTAAAAACCGTAGGTGCTAATGGCGTTTACGCCCTTTGAGTCTAAAGGTATCGATATGGCGATTTCGATGTTACAGTCTATTTGATGCTGACTGTACCTACTCGTGCTCATTACACAAATGGGTGTATTTTTTCTTCCCGGGAATTTAAGGTACAATTTCGTAGCCGATTGCAGACCGCAGTAACAGACGACATGTCGTTGCGACACTACTGGTTTCGAATAGTTGCGATGTAGGTATTTTTGTGCAGACCAAATGTCGCTACGTACGGTATTTCATAGAAATACATGTACATGTCGTCTGCTGGTGCTGTCTGTAGTCGGCTACAAACTTGCATCTTTTAATCTAACTAGCCGATAGCATTGTTTCAATTCAGGAAATCGTCTTGTGTGTCAAATTTCGTCTCATTCCAATCAAATAATATTACAAACTTCCAAATATCTTCGCAACCTTGTACCTACATTTGACGCTCATGTGTTTTAAGGCGTGGCTCCACAATTCCTAGTTAGGTTCTAATTAAATCATGTAGTAGGGAGAATTTTTAAATACGATAAAATAACTTTCTTACCTGACTGTGACTGTGTCACATTGGTTTGGTCACGCGCATGGACTCGCTGAGCCAATTCGAAGGTCGCTCATTATTTACAATCCTTTATCCTTTTGTTGTGGAATGTGGATGGACAAAAATAGATCTTGGTTCACAAATACTGTTACCAAGAACGTTACATTTGAAGTTATAACTTCGCAAGGTATTCATGCCTTTCTCTTTGAATTGACTTTCATGAGTTGCGTCCAACTGCCTAAATTCATTACTTCTGTTATATACGGTACCTACCTACTGAAATGAATAAACGATTTTTGTTACATATCTGCAGTATCTGTATGTAAGTATCCGTTGCAAATATAACGCTTACATAATATCGAAGTAATTAGGTATACAGGTTTCATCCGAATCGTCCAGCTTTAGGGTGCATTAGGTTAGATGGATTATGGAGTGGCGCTGCCCCTTCCAGAAGGGTAAACACCTACGATCTCAACTTGCTAAACGTTGACAGAGATTCACATTATTCAACTCTCTTCAATTTAGTATTGTCTATCTCTTCCAGCTTAAGTTTTATTTTTCTTTTCAAGCCCACTTAATGTTAAAATATGCGAAGTGCTACTCAATGAGCAGCAAAGATTCACTTGATCCGGATAATCCTTTGCGCAAGCTTTACCGTAAGGAACTCAAATCGCTTCCATGGATTAGCACAAAGAGTGTAAAGTCCGTTAATATGGATGTTCATCTGTTTTGCGTTACTTACACTATGCCTGGAAACATAATATTATATGCCGATCAGTATTTTTACTATTGGCGACATGAGTATCTTTTTTTAAGAAAATGAAAGGGTCGTAATAGAACTGAAGCAATTTAGATGAAGTTCCCAAAAGATCCCCTAAACATACAATTATTAACGAGTTAGCTGAAGGATCCAGAGGAGTCCAAATAATCATAGTTGTTTCGTGTATTTTAGTACATTCGCGAAAGTGATTCAAATCCTACTTTTCGAGAAAAAGATAAGGGCTCAGGTTCCCCCCGAGGCATAAAATGTTGCTTTGGGCTTAAAATCACTAAATCTCATAATACCTTATTTGCCAATACTCCCTATTTTCAAATTACCATGAGCTCATAAAACCTAAATGTCAAATTGTAACATTCTTAAAATGAACGAAATTCATTATGACTTTGACTTAAAACGGCATATTCTCTAAATGCCTGAAGATTCAAATGCACAATTCCTTCAATTACCGAATGGCAGAAATGACAAAATATCAAAACAACTCAACCTCAAAATACCTAAATTTAGGCATTTTTCCAAAAATGCCTAATTTTTTTTACGAGTGTTTATTTGATAGTATAAATTTAGGTATTTTGAGGTTTGGTTGTTTTAAGCATATGTTGTTTTGCCATAATGCTGTTTTGAAGTTTAGGTATTATGAGCCTAAGGTATTTTGAACATCGGCGATATTAAGGTTTCGGTTGGTTGTGAAAAAAATTTAGGCATTCTGCAATTTAGGTATTTTGAGACCATGAAGTTTTGAGATCTAGGAATATTGATAATGAGGTAAAATGAAATTTAGTGATTTTAAGCCCAAAGCAAAATGTTGTATCTTTTTTTAGTGTTTGCCTTCATGAGATCTACCCTCGGTGTGAACGAACGCACTACAAGCAAAGTTTTATGAATGCGTAAGAATGCCCCAGTACGGATCGCACTGTCTGCGCGTTGAACACGTATCGCGTGCTCCAAAACGGCCGAAGTTTGACTATGTACTTGTCTGTCATTATACTTTGATGAAAGTATGAACATGAAAGCTCATTATGATCCTTCCACGCTACGATTATCCGAGTCCGCTGCATATGGTGTGCAGATTGAACACCATTGACGTCATCACGCCGGCGCACGCCTCTAATCCCATCGTGATATTGTTATGCGATTAGTCAAAGGGCGGCCATTGGTTCCAATAGCGAGATGCCTTAGATACTAACGTACGGAAAAGCTAATTTAGAATATTTGAGAAATGTTATGAAATGGAGATGTGTAAAGTACAGAAGTATTGAAGGTCTTCAATAACGTGCCTTTTGTAGTATAACTGTGCCACGGGACTCTTCGTCGTTCGACAAACTAGCATTTCAATTCAATATAGTGCGAAAATGACAGGATATGCTCTGTCGGGCGACCATTGTAGTTGCAGTTAGTTGTTCTTGCTTGCAAGTTCCCTGAATGTCAATACAGTTTGATATGAATAAAAAAAAACGTGAGACACTACAGGAAACATCGTGGATGTGTGCACTTGAGGAAACATTACAAAAAAAGGAGAATATGACATTCAAAAACGTCTGTAGAAAGTGAACGGACGGCAGATATTCGTAATGTAAACCACGGGAAAGCAATTAGTGTAAAGATAACGTTTAAACTTTATTTTTACGGTCCGTTTACCAAAGGACACGAACAGAGGCAAGTTCGGAAGCACTTTCCAATTTGAATGGGTGACGAGTTGCACTCCTGTGATTTTTGGGTTCCGTTCCGTTCTTAAGTCTGAATATTTGTGTCGTTCTCAGGCAGACGGGATCTACCACTTTACTAGTAACAATATATATTCTAGTAATAGGCTACTGCTTTTTTGCCTCAAAACATCACATTTGTTGAGTCTACTATAGCCATGTCCATCCGATGCCATCACTCCTCGGTTGTCACTTAATAAAACGAGATGGATATTGGATAAGGGTCATTCCATCGTTTCGGGTGTTACACTTGAACTCGTAAAATAAGGTTTTGTTCAATGTTCTATTATAAGGACCTAGAGGTTATAACTTTGAATCATCTACTATTTTGATAATATTTTCTTTTCCTCAATAACAATAATTAAAGTGTAAGGACAATAACGAGAAAATCACTGAAAAGGAGCTGTTTCGGGTGTTACACAAATTGGCCTATACCTTCTGACCATTAGTCCCAAAATGCATAATTCAGCGAATTTTCTTAAGTAACCTGTAGTTTTATTCATAACAAGTCATAGTATAGCTTTTTTAGTCTAGTAAAATGCTAAAATAACCCTCAATGTCGCTTTAAAATTATTTTTTATGAATTTAAGTACCTGTTTCGGGTGTTACTAATGGTTCGTTTCGGGTGTTACGAGTACAAAATTAAAACCGATTAGTTCAAAATTTTGAAACATTTTATTAAAAGTATCGTATTTATAATACTACGTATTAAGAAAAATAGCAGCAAATGCTGAATTACTAAAAAATACATGAATATTTAACAATAAATTAACTTTTTCTCGAAGGCATCAATTTTCGTTGAGAATTCGCGAGTAGTAGGTGCCATCATTTTCTACGTATGAAGTAGGACTAGGTAATACGGAAATTATGTCCTCATAACGCACATAACTCAAGTCCTTATTGTCAGGTCTGAACGTAGATGCGTTATCATCAACAACTTTCTGTTTTTTCACTTTTACACCAGTTTCAGGGTCTCTTACCGTTTTACAGTCTTTCCTCCCGGGGGCTTGACGACTAACATCATTCCTGTAAAAAAATCTTTTACTGCACTCTGTGTCTCCATAAAAAGTTTATAGCCCTTATTTTTGAAAAACTGAGAAGATCCTCCTAACACGTCAGTTATCACTTTCTGGATAACAGCAGCCTTCTTTGTTGGCGAAACGGGGAGAGATTTCTTTACCTTTTTGACAGCTTTTGAAAACGTTTGCAATCAGTTGTAAGACCCTATTGAAGAATCACAATTTACAACTGCATTATTTTTTTCTTTTCCCTATGTGCTGTACTCTTTCACGCACTTTTAAACGATGTTTCATTTTAAGATCTTCTGTACATAGTTCTTCTTTCTTCTTTTTCCGTCTAATAGCATCCCTTTCACTCTCTTTGCATAAATATTCAGCATATTTGACAGGATCATTCTTTCTGTTTTCCCTTAGCTTTGATAACCGATCTTTTGTTGACGATCCCATGATGATATGCCCTAAAAATACAATTACCACAATAACACACACCATTGCGTTATGAAACGGACGGTATAAACTCAAGTTAGTATGTGAAATCAGTTTAAGGTAAGCTTACATCAATGTAACGCCCGAAACGTTTCGGGTGTTACACAACTTCAAACTTTAAAACATACAACTAAAGCATATGCTAAAACAAAAATTATCACTCATTTGAATAGGCCCACATAACAACCTTACTTTGACAAAACATGCTAGGCTACAGTTTATTAAGCGATAACTTACACAAACTATTATCTCTTTTTCGTTTCGGGTGTTACATCGAGACAACAGTTTAGAATACTCTTCTAAAAACTGATTAATTCATGCTTTTAAATATGTTTTAAGACGAATAATATAAATACATTATCTTACCTCAAATTACCGCTGGAAAGTTGTGACAGTTCACTGCTACTTTCTTTTTAAATAGATTTGCCATATATTGGTTTACAAAGCACTTTGACGACTATGATTCAAACGTTACATTCAAGTACACGGAAAAACATGAAAAAATAAATATTTTTTAATTTTCTTTCTGATCATTGAGGTGGGGTATGTTTTCTATAGAAATAGATTAGAATTGTCTTGTTAAACCAATAATAGTTTTTGAGCCCTTAGTAACGTTTATTATGGAATGACCCATAACGAACATTCAACCCGCGTTAGGGAGTAATGCGGATAATTTATGCTACCTCCTCTACAGACTCGGATGATGAAAGCACAGGATATCCATATATTTCGAGATATTAAGGCTGCCCATCCTCTGGAGTGGAGAGAAGACTGGAGAAGAGCTTTAATTATGTATATTGGTATTCGCCGTCGCCGCTCCACTCCACTCCTGTGGACGGGCAGCCTAACATCCAGCATATCACAAACAGCTATTGAAAGAAAGCTTGTGTTTATTTGTTACATTTAGCTCCTTATATTATGTACTTATTAAGGATGTAACGATTCCGATACCGATATATCGACCGATATAATCGGCATCGCCGACCGATAATTTGAAGAGCGCGAAAAAACTTTGCTCTCTGAAAAAAATCTGCAAAAAGTAATTTAAATTACTGATTTAATTTATGTATCGGTTTATTACCTTGTGCAACGATAATTATTTTGTTCATTATCTCTTTGTTTCATAATAAATATTTTCTTTGATTTTTGAGTTGACAATTTATTTATTTTTACTTTACACTTTCAAGGTTGAGTCTCTGTTAAATATAGCCAAGTTTTAAGTATAATACGGATATACAAATGTCTGAGGTGCATTCTTCATTATTTAGCTACGATATCGGTATCGCCGATTATTTACTACAATATCGGTATTGGTATCGTATCGGCAAAATTATGGATCGTTACATCCCTAGTACTTATGTAATAAATGACCCAGTCACGCTATCAAGCTACGAGGTATTACCACAATTATGTCAAACACACGTTTCAAAAGCATATGAAAAAGAAACTAGGTGAATCGATCGTTTAAATAAGAAATAACACATACCGTTACGTGGTGTTAATTCGCTATTGCACCGTTTTACTAGACACGCAGCTTGCATAATCTCTGGAGTCACGAACAATGCCTTCGGTGTTCTTTGTCATTTAACTCAATGGGCTTAATTATTTATTAACGCCTTTGAAAAGAAGATAACGTGCAGGAATTGCTGGCTGGTTTTAACCTTCAGTGTTGCCAGAAAATGGAAACCATAATCACAGCAGTCGTAGACCGTAGTGTTGAATTGTAGATGTAATAGATTGTGTTCTATCTGACATGAAAATAAGATAAAAAGGAAGGAGAAATCTTATTCGCTGGGAGAAAAATCAGAAAACTTAGACACTTATACGTGTTATTTACAATACCAAGGCGTTTTTTTAAAACTGTTTATTAGTGCTTTACGAACGGGATACGGATAAATACTCGTACATAAACATACGAGATTTCAAGCGAATACATCCGGTTGCTGGAAGTGGTTGAGCGAGTTTTGACAAAAATAATAAGTGAATGATATACCCGTAAAGAATGCTACTTATTTTTACGTAAATAAATGATCTCTCCTGCGCTCAGCTGTTTACATCACTTGCAGATAAAGGTCAGTAAATGGTACTTAGTTGCAGCTACACGCAAAGGTCATGCTCATATCCTCATATATTACCTATTCGTTTTACCGGTGCGTGTTTTTCATCTTTGCTGTTTTTGGGATATGCACTAAATATGAGGTATACTATACCGTGCGTTCGCTTGCCAACTTATAGGCATTAAAAATATAGTACCATAACATACCCTTCGACCGTGAGGTCTAGGCCAGGGGTCGCCAAACTTTTTTAGCAAAGGGCCACACTGCTTTGATCAGGACATGGTCGAGCACGGAGTTAAGTAAATTTTTTTCCCTTCCGCTGGCTTCTTGGGAGTGGGGGGGGGGGGGGGGGGGTGTGTTTCATTACATTACGGCTGGTGGGTCGTTCTTTGGAGACCCCTGGTCTGGGCGATTGACTAAAAGCAAATATCAGGAGATACCAAGCACAGTATAATTAATAGCAGTAATCTTTCTTCCTACAAAAGGTACATCGCGCGCTTGAATGTGTGCGCGCCGTGTACGAAAGCACTACAAACAAAGTTTTAAGAATGCGTAAGAATGCTCCAGTATGGATCGCACTCACACAGACGTGCTATTGCGCGTCTGTGTGCATACGTGTCGTGTAGTGCGCTTCTAAACGGCCGAAGTTAGACTAATTGTTCGTCTTTATACTTTGTTCAAATGAAAAATTTAACACGAATCGAGCTAGTCACAAACCACGCTCAAAGTTTACCGGTCCCATGAACGGGGTATTCTTAGCATTATCACTACATACAAAACAGCTGTAACTAAATCACTTACATAGAGCTATTTAAACCAGGCCGTAATCTCCGAAACGGTTTTAGACTTTGTTCATAAACTAGATAACACGTTTGACGAGCACGAACAGAACACTTGTTGTTAAACAAATGTTTGTCCGCAGCCCGCAACATGAATTACTTTCATTTATTTTATATCTATTGTTTATATGTAGGTTGCTTCACAAGTAATCTTTGTGTACACAGAACGAGGTTTTCTATTATACTTATAGTATATGAATTTGGTAAAACAGGACGGCTTGAAAGTTATGTTGTATTTATCTATAACAGTGGTTCCTAACCTTTATTACTACATCACCCACAGGCCCCATCGATATTTATGTTGATACCCCTCCAAAAAATAGGTAATACAGGCAATTATATGTAGGTACTCAAAGAAAAACGACTTAATATGAGTACTACCCCTGAGAAAACTTAATTTTACCCTTACCCCTAAAGGGGTAATTACCACCAGATTCGGAACCACTGATCTATACATATAAACAGATCTTTGACTCAAGGGACAGACAACGTACCGCCTAAACCAGTACTGCAGTTCATAACATAATCTTTAGAAGACGTAAAGTATACTTAGAAAGGATTTCTCTAAATTCAAGTCCTAAAGAATAAAAACGAGAGATGAAAATTAGTATTCGAAGTCGTGGGCGACATATTGTAAAGGACCATGCGTCAAAATGGACCCAAAACCAACAGAGCTGAGAGTTGTGTCATTAAATAGGTCTTTACATGTACTTCATTTCATTATATGGACACCAAGTTCAATGCCATTGCAAATCTGAGATATTCAAATTCAAAATATTATGAGCAGCGCTAAGTGAAGCGGGCGCGGGTGCCATATTTTTGCCCGCCCGCCGCGTGCGCCCGCTCCTTGCACCCGCGTCAGCTAGCGTAGGCGTAGGTACCTACTGGCGTAGGCGTTTCTCATAGAAACTAAAATAGGAATATCTCAGTTTTGCAATGGAATTGAACTTGGTGCCCATAGAATGAAATGAAGTACATGTAAAGACCTTTTAAAGACATAACCCTCA
Organism: Eudemis profundana; assembly: GCA_947034925.1. Taxonomy (NCBI): domain Eukaryota; kingdom Metazoa; phylum Arthropoda; class Insecta; order Lepidoptera; family Tortricidae; genus Eudemis; species Eudemis profundana. The sequence goes on from OX344812.1 coordinate 11,998,571, forward strand.
GCTCTGTTGGTTTTGGGTCCACTTCCCATACAAAGTTGCCCATGGTCCTTTACTTTTCTCGTAGTTAACCCCTAATGTTTTCAAGCTTTCTTTGGTTTGATGACATCATGCATGATACAAGAACATTATAACCGAATTCTAAGGATGCTGTACCCCTTTACCTTATAAAACTCTCCGCTTCTTGACAGTACACGTTTCCCGCAATGTTAGTCTTAGAACGCACGTCAAACAACCACATCAAATCACTTGATTGGGCTGTCGAAATGATGGGTTAATTTCAACTAGTGTTTATCTTCAAACATCACACTACAGTGCGATGAGATACGTGCAACAGCTCTTACAGCATCTTCAAATATCGCAATCGAAATCCATTTTTTCTCTAGATAGTTTTCACACAAGTCTGTCATAGGTATTATGCACTTGAATTGATCGTGTGAGCGTGCAGTCGATTCGCAACAAATTTGCAAGAAAATTGCACTGTTCCGTCATTGATGCCGACCACAATTGACGAATGAAGCTGTCTGGCCTACTAACCGTGTTGTGTGAACCACCGGAACAGGACAGTCAGTCCTTAGACCTGTCTGTCACAATGTTCACGGCAGTTAAGTTTCATACTTAAGATTCCTGCCCTGTCCTGTTGATGTCCTGAAATTGCGTTTATGAAATGTTTTTTTTATTTTTTAACTGACTTGCGATTGACTTCGGAAGCGCCTGATGGTAAGCGACTACGAGGCCGAAGATGAAGCTCGCGGGTTCAGTATATGGCTATTTACTCGTGTCTTGAAGAGTCCTAAGATGTACTGTTGTACAAACGAAGACACAGTTAACAGACCACCCATAGACTTTTTAACACGTTGCAATAAAGTTGACATTCGTTGGCAAATGTACAGTTAACAGTGTGTTCCATTGTATTTATCAGGAAATATAGACACTGGGAGCGAATTCCATTCCTTGGCAGTAGTTACGCATTAAAAACGATGAAGCAAATCGGTTCGTGCGAATAAACAAAATATCGATATGAAATGGATAAAGTTGCTGGATGTCCGTTGATGAAACGACGATGTACTTACCTATCCGATATCCCCAAAATGTATCCGATAGAAGACAGATAAGCTATGTACCTACCTATACTATGTTATGGTTATGGATACATTCAGCAGACGGATGAGACGCAGCGACAATGTCTATTGGTTACGATACAGATCATTTGTTACAGCTATGATTTATTGCTTTTATCAACAAATGATCTGTTCATTTGTTGATAAAAGCAAATGCATTTTGCAAGTCATCTGGTGTTCTTTGTATCAAAAAAATATCAATTAGCCAAGTTGTCTTATTATTGCGATATAAAAGTCAATCAGATACAGGTGATATTTCCCGGAGTATCTATAGAATGACTTCTAAAGACATCCATTTAATAACACGTACGGTTTCCGCTACTGATGCTGTATTTACCTCAGCTTTTCACCGGCAAAGAAAGCCAATCAACTAACACGTAAACACGAGTACTTCATACCTAAGTCGGATGCTATCACTTTAACTTGAAGTCAAGAAGTGTATATCCTAATGGGGTTTATTTACCCTGGACAAAGTATAAAGGCAGATAAGTAGTCAAACTTCGGCCGTTTAATAGCGCGCGATACGTATTCAAGGTCAAGGCATCGACTGCGACACAGAATATATATAAGCTAAAGCAGTAAGGAAGCTACAAACAAAACGATCGAAACGCACGCACACATAGACGCGCGCTTTTACAAGGCCCCTAAGGCAGGGGTTCCCAAACTGTGCGCCGCGGCGCCCTGGGGCGCCGCGGAAAGTGTAGAGGGGCGCCGCGAGTCGATCCTTATATCTATTCCATTATATCTATTTCAAATAGCTAACTAGGGTAGGGCGCCGTGACGAAGTACGAACCTTGTAAGGGCGCCGCGGGCTGAAAAAGATTGGGAACCCCTGCCCTAAGGGAATCTCGGGGTGCCGTCAGTCGCGAGTGCGCATGGAGGTGAGTGGCTGCGCTTTACGTTTGTTACGTGCGCGCGCCCAGACAGCCCGCGATCTTTTCATTTTAAACAACCCTAACGCTCTAATGGAGCGTAGGTATTTATTTCAAAAAGTAAGCGTAGCTTCCATACTGCTCTATTTATATTCTGTGACTGCGATGCGTATTGACGCATTCGTAAAGCTTTGTTTTTATTGCGCTCATAGAATCCGCGCGCGCGATGTACCCTTTGTAGGGAGAAAATTACTGCTACTATACTGTGCCCTGGTATCGCCGGTTAACGTTTTGTCATCGTAAGCATTTTTCTCTGAATCCGTTTTTTTCTTTAGATTGATGTAAAACAGGGAATAGGTATCAGCGTAAGTTCCACTGCTGGGCACAGGCCTACTCTCATAGATGAGAGTGATTGGCTGTAGTCCCCACGCTCAGTGCGGGTTAAGGACTACACATACACCTTTGAATTTCTTCGCGGATGTATGCAGAACTTACCACTGTGCATATCGGTTGTTATGACATTAATTAACATTTGCACACAAGTATTAACGAATTAACGCTAGACAGCTAACCTAGCTAACGTGGTTATCCTACTTCACACAGGCACAAGGTAATCAGCTGAGAGCCAATTCCACGAAACCACGATGGAACTGTGTTCCAAAGTAATTAGACCAACCGGGTGACCTGATTAGGGTTGGTACAGGTTAATGGACAGTGCAGGAACCTAAATAAAAAATACGCTGACAACTCGGTCTTTTTTAAATCCGTTAAAATAATATTTATGTCACACGTGGCCATAAAGTGGCTTTTACCGCACGCTTGGCTCTACGCGTACGGAAAAAGCCGCTTTCTGACCAAGTATAGACATAAAATGATGTACACAACACGGGAGGTAATAAAGAAAGCCCTCGATCGCATTTGGGGGCACGGTAGTGCCCCCGCCAAGTCGAGCGCGAAGCAAACACTGCCGTACCATCCTTTACTGGAACCATTTCGCCGCATTTTCAGGCCCCTATTTGAGAACCTCTGGATAAGACCAGAACGCAGAAATTTTCGTCATCCAGTAAGCTATAATCACATACTTAAAATGCAAAATTTCAAGTCTGTAGGTCATTTAGTTCCGAAGTTAAGCGAAAGCAAAGTTTCGCATTTATGACACTCACTCACTCACTCATGATCATCAGAATAGAACTAGTACTTCCCATAAACTCAGAGAACTGAAATTTGGTACAGGGTTAGGGTTTAATGGCCACATAAAGGGAAAACTATAAAAACTAGGATAATCGAAGATCTGGAGTACCTGGTGACCCTGATTATAAAAAAACTACTCCTAAAAAGAAAAAAACAGTGTCAAATAAGAAAATCTAATAAAATAAATTAATATGCCCACGTTTCTATATACAAAAAGAAGTGAAATCCTACCAAAAACATTCTCTAAAAAACTAGCCAAGTCTCTATGGAGCTGCTTGTTTATCTCTAAAAAGTAATGAAATCTAGACAAAGTCGTGCCAAGTCTAAGGTTCCTTACTGCGATTTCTTTATTACTTAGGGGGACCCCCTTTAATTCCTTTTTTTTTTATTACCAGAAACCTGTTTTTTCGCTTGGTTTTAATAACAGTAATACGTTGATGCTTGATTATGTTCACAAAATGTGTATTTTAAAAACAAAATAAAGTTAAAAATAAAAAGGGGTCCCCATACAATAAACGTTTTTTTGACGGCATTTTGCTCCACGGTGGTAAGGAACCCTTCGTGTGCGAATCTGACTCGCACTTGGTCGGTTTTATTTCTTCTTATATTCCGCGCTCAGTCTTGCAAACGATTATGAAAGATGAACGACTCCGAATGCAACGCCTGGAGCCGCGTCCGAGCTCCCATCCTTCGATCGTCTTTTCTTTATAAACAACTCCATGTTTCCAGAATACATTATACTGATTTGTATACACTTATATGTCACAGCATGGTTGCCAACCCTAGATTCATCTTCTTAATTGATGGTACCTATGTGTGTTGAAATTGTGCGTTCTGCGTTTTTGTGCGTCACACATGTGCTTTGCTGTACTGTGCGGTCAGCGTCAAATACAGGGTGATTGGAAATTCGACCTATTCCTTGAAAGGGGTTATTCTAGAGCTTATTTGCAATGATTTAAGTCCAATCAACTGGGGGTCAAAACTCAATGGTTATCAAGTTATTTGACTTTTAACTTATTTTTTTTAAAACCCACCTTTCGATGTAAAACTGCTAATTGTGAAAAAACTACTAAAATTAAGAATAAAAAAGAGCCATCATCTAATAGCCAATAAATGGTTGATTACGAAAAATCCAAAAAACATGCCAAAACCTTTGAAAATGTTACCAATAAAAGAATTTAAAGTCAAAAGTTTTTGGATTTTGTTCAAAATTCTGTAATTCTTTGAGGCATTACTTAAAAAAAAATCATGACACTTCGCGTAAAAATTACTGAATTTAGTTCCTCAGTTCATAAGCTTTCTAAAAAGGTAGAATTGTTGAAATTTTTTGCATAACTTTTTAAAATAACATTAATAATAAGAGAAGTGGTAGGGAATTTCACCTAGCGTACCGGACCCTTAATCAGTTTGTTTGTGTCACTTTAGTTTCTCCGTGGGCTTTGTTTGTCTTCGGTTTCTTATTTTATCTCATTTTTTTAGGATTGGAATCACTAAAAGTTGCCTTCGGTGATATTTCAATAAGTAATTTATCAATCAGTTCCCGGTTGCGTTAAGTATGCACCTAATTTGTAAGTTACACCAAGGAAACCAGGTGCAAACTTAAGGCAACCGGGAACTTACAGATAAATTACTTATCGAAATATCACGGAAGGTTACTTTTCGTGACTTCTATCCTAAGAAGATGAGATAAAATAAGAAAATGAAGACAAACAAAGCCCACGGAGAAACTAAAGTGACACAAACAAACTGATTAAGTGTCCGGTACGCTAGGTGAAATTCCCTACCACTTCTCTTATTATTAATGTTATTTTAAAAAGTTATGCAAAAAATGTCAACAATTCTACCTTTTTAGAAAGCTTATGAACTGAGGAACTAAATTCAGTAATTTTTACGCGAAGTGTCATGATTTTTTTTTTAAGTAATGCCTCAAAGAATTACAGAATTTTGAACAAAATCCAAAAACTTTTGACTTTAAATTCTTTTATTGGCAACATTTTCAAAGGTTTTGGCATGTTTTTTGGATTTTTCGTAATCAACCATTTATTGGCTATTAGATGATGGCTCTTTTTTATTCTTAATTTTAGTAGTTTTTTCACAATTAGCAGTTTTAGATCGAAAGGCGGGTTTAAAAAAAAATAAGTTAAAAGTCAAATAACTTGATAACCATTGAGTTTTGACCCCCGGTTGATCGGACTTAAATCATTGAAAATAAGCTCTAGAATAATCCCTTTCAAGGAATAGGTCGAATTTCCAATCACCCTGTATAACGCGTATATCGCGTTCAATAAACTAAGAAGCGAGAACAATATCTAAAGTAGGCTTCGCTTCACAGAAATATATCGAGATACAAGGAAATTCGTCGATTTGTATGGCAACCAAGTTTGTAACGTTTTGTCGCTTGGAGTTTGGCGCCAAAAGTGTAATTTAGTGATGGAAAACAATTAAGTAATTATACCATTATTATCAAGTTTTCAAATTCGATAATAATATTGACGGCAACTGAAACTAACTTCTTCACTTCTTTTTAGCACGCGAGGTAGGTACATACACCTTTTCTTTCTACCTCGATATATTTCTGTGCTTCGCTTCTATTTAATTTTATTTATTTTCGTCGAAGATTGTCACATCTTGCTAAGCTTAATTTCCAAGCAGTACACGCGACAAGAAAAATAATGCCAATTTGGAAATTACGAGTATACACTACAGACATTACCTACTTTACTCAAACGCTTTGCATACAGATTATAACGAAATAAAAAGAAAGCCGCATGCTTCACCCACATATGAATCATACTGTGTAATTTGCCCGGGAGTTTTACGATCGCGTATTCTCGATGTGTGGTTACTTGCGCGCAGACATTGACCTTCTGGGCTTTGAATAGCGATCCTGCGTGTGTTGTGTAATTGGAAATGTAACTGTACTGTACAAGTAATTCCCTTTGTCCAGCCGATTTGAATGCGCTTCCTAGATGCTTTGGCTGATTTATTGTTGGATTGTTTACGAAAGGAAGATTACTCATTTGACCAATCCCAGATTTGGCAGATTATTTTGCGGCGACTGCTATATGAACTCTATTCGAATATTACTTACTTATGCAATTTAAACTAACTCATACTCCAAAACCACGAACCAAGAAGCTACATCAAATTGGTAGGCGCGATTTCCAGTACGCGATGCATGTGTACGACATCGTGCATTATTGTGCTGCTCCTTTTACGACATAATGTTTTTTTTTATTTATAAAATCTGACCTGCAATTAACCTCAGTAGTGCCTTTGGTAAGCAAACGATGCCGAAGATGCAGCTTGCCGGTTCAACAGATCCCTATACTAGTGTCTTGAAGAGTCCTAAGTTCCTTACCTGAGAAGCATAACACTGTATGTCCTATTGTTTTCCATACTTACTTACAGTGTAATGCTTCTCAGATACGGAGTTGTATTTGTCACGAAATAGCTGGGAGTGAAATTTTCGTGCATATCAGTATACATATATTAAATAAAAATTAAATACTATTTGTTTAATCTATTATTTATTTATTTATTTAAACTTTATTGCACAAAAGAAAACTTATCGTACAAAAGCATCATCTATCGCCAAACACTGGTGGAACTGTGGTTTTAGAAAAAGTCTTAGATCACTTTAAAGCCTCTTAGGTCATTGTGGTCCCGAGGGCTATTTTTAACTCGTACATCGTTTAAAGATTGATTGCCAAAACAGCTTCCTGCAAACGTAATTAATCGCAACATGCAAAAACGTCCTATCTACCAGACGTTTGTCATGGACATGGAACTTCGCACTTCAAAGACGCAGCGCAGGGTCTGATTTCCCTACGGGATGTAAACCTTTCTGGGCTTTCTGTGTAGATATTATATTCAATTGTTGGAGTACAATGACCGTGCCGACGTCCGGACGGATGCGATAGGCATCCCTGGTAGAACAACGTTGCAAACGCCTCTAGGCTGTCTCTATAGTTACATAGACATTATTTTACGAAGGCAACGGATATCTAACGGGGTTGCAATATCCGCGGAGTGCAGAGTGCTTTCGATGTCTGTAAAACTGAATATTTCGTATATTTACGTCTGTTTACATTTTGAATGTCAGTTAAAGGGAGTAAAACCCTCGAAGAAGTGCAAGTGTGACTTCATCGTTACAAAGTCTCACTAGCTGGATCGAAGTGGTTATTGATTGACAGTGGAAGAAATATTGTTAAGCATTTTTAGAAAAGAAAATGTTCAGAGCGAATAGCCCTACTCGTATTCATCTTCATTAAACTTAAGAGCTAGGCTCTTGTCGCTGGAGCAATCGCCACTTTATTCTCCACCAGATGTTTGGTCTCCTGATACGACGAGCCTTAACTTTCTCCTTTGCTTGATTGACATATGTTAATTCTGGTCTACCTCTACCTCTCCTACCCTCAATTTTCCCGGATGTTTACAAAGGAAGCGTCATTTTATATAAGATGTCCAATTGTCCAATCATCTTTCCTCTCCAGCTCCTATTCGTATAGCAAATGCAAATTGTAACAAAGCATTGTGACCTGTTGTTTGTATTATATATCAAGTTCTAAAAACAAGAACCAAATAGGTCGGCACGTTTGTTGTCCCCTTGTTCTACACAATAGAACATTAACTGGAGGTGATACATTGCGTTTTACACACAATTGGCTTTTTTTGTATCCACCTCTCTTTTTACAACAGGAAGCTAGCGATATGTACTCGACTCGTATGTATCCATTTATAAAATCAATAAGTTGTGTTGTGCCATAGTGTTTCTCTTTAACGGGAAAAACGTAAACGTTATCAAACATACACGTAGCGTGAAGACGATTTTATTTTTAATCCTACAAGAAAAAATATATTTGCCTATGATAACGCTCAAGGGAAAACTAAAGTTTTCGCAAGACGAATACATTACTGTAAAACCTACGAAAGTTATGACAACAGAGGTATCCTATTTCTCTGCTCTGAGGTTCAGTTCAGTTATGCGCTCGACATAATTTTAGCATGTATCAAATTTTCAAGTACGTATGTATAATGCAACTATAGTAAATAATAAGAATCTTAATGTATGAATAAATTTTTTCTTCATCTTTACTTCATCACAAAAATGGTTCGATTAAAACTTATCGCTATATTAACATAAACCTGAATCTATCATAGCATTATCAATTCAGTAGAAGTAAAAAAAAGTGTAGTGATACCAGAGAGGCGTTTAATATTGTCTTCGCCGTTCTCAGACTATTAGCAGCTAATATAGGGTTTCGGCGGTAATCCGTACTGGCACAATGGTCCAATTAACCGTCGGATAGAATTGTAATCCTCACCGCAATTAACGGCAACGGCACCCTCATTGATCCGAGACAATTCGAGGGGCTGGGGAAGATATTTCTTCATGAACCATTGTAATTGCTGTAGGGACAACACGAACCGGTTTCCTTCATTATTTTACCATCACCTTGACATGAACCCCAATGTTTAGGTTTATTACTAGTATTTGGTTAATTTCTTAAATCCATTCTGCCTTTTTGTTTATCTTAACCATCTAGAGTTAAGCATTATTATCGATTAGTAAATACCATCGTAATCGTACTAATCGTGTACGCTTCAAGTCTTTGATATGACTTTCCATCCAATAAATACATGATTCGCTGTAACCCTTTAGATTAGGTAGGCACTTGGAGATTGATCACCACTTGAATCATTTATTTCTGACCAAGTTACCTAGTGAAACAGATAGGGAATGAACTGCTGAAATTGAATCAGGTTCGATAATCAGTGAGTACCGGTATATTTGCATTAACTGCAGCAGTATGTCAAATTGGTAGTTTGAGAAGGTTGGCAGCTTTTCGGTGAGCGATTTGCAGGCATGCGGCAGCAGTTTCACGGAAGCTGGTTCAGGATAGTTAGAACATACTTCCTATGTTACGTTTCAGTGCCTCTAGGCGACAATCACTTGTCTCGAAATGATCCGATAAGAATCGGCGTTGCGTAAAAAATACTATTAACATTGCTGCTTTGAGGCGAGTCCAAGGCATTGAACTGGTTTTGGGTTGACCCCGTACGGTATGTTCATGAGTCATAAGTTATCTGTATCTGTGGTGATACCCGTTGTCGAGGGCACGTAGCTATGATATGAGTGTGAGAGTACCAGATGTCAGGTACTGAAGGATTCAAGAATTCGGAGTATAGTACATGAAAAAAATACAGTCCTTTTTCGACGATACTTTAACGAGTATTTGGTATTACAATGCGAAGAGTTACACTAATTTGATAAAACATGAAAAAAGTGCTCCTAAGAAACAAAAACAACCTACCCTTTGAGAAGGGCTTATGCATGCATGCTTCACCAGTCACGATTGCAGAAGGGAGCAACTTACAAAGACCGGAAAAACAGGTGGACATGACAATTTAAACGTCAATTGTAAATATCAGAAATGGTAGGTACGTTTTCCATCTACGGCTGCTCTCATTACGAATAAAGATGAAAAAAGCCTCGAGGCTGGTTGCGTAATCAGGTGCTTGAACTCGAGACGTTGCGTACTCATGGTACTGCGTGCGAATCGAATTGTTACTCTTAATAGGGCTGTGGAGCGTTGTGATTATAATGAATTTGCTAAGGTTTAGCGGTTTATTTTCCTGTTCTGTAACTAGTTCCTGGAATCTAATTTCTTAGGACTTCCTTTTTATTTCTTTGCTCCATAAATCATTGTTATTTTTCAGATGTTTTATTAGTTTCTGGTAACAAGATTCCCTATAAATAGTCATTTGTTTTTTGTTATTGTTATTTTGACCAACTTTTGGACAGATTTGGGTTTATTTTGACAACCCTGTAGCACAGATTACACACGCTTTGATGATAACGGTTATTGCTAACATAACACGGTGTAACAATATAAATATTACTCTAAGACGTGTAGTGGCAAAACCATCGTTTGTTTTTTGTCTTAAATTTCACACACTGATAATAAAGTTTAAGATCTTAAACTAACATTTGCAGTTGAAATCGCCTTAGGTCTTTCGAACAACGATTGCATACAATGTCGTAATCATATTGCATAGGCAGCATTGTCAAACGTAACTTCTGTAGAGCCCGTGTTTGTTGTTCTTTCATCGCCTGAAGCTGAGTATGACCTTTACTTCATCAATATGACCACATTCTAAATCAATGGCATGCAGAGATGAAAATGATTAACTCCCATAACAATGACTGGCCGTATTTAGTTCTAGTTAGCTAAATATGCGTTACGTAGTGCATTCCTCTCCATTGTTATTCGAGGCGGTCGCGCGTGTGACGTGTCTTTATGTTTTGTCATGATGGAAGGCGTTCGACACTCCGTCTTGCACTACCGTAAAAAGCTACATGACACCAATATGCATTTTCTTTCCATATAGGACGCTTTACTACCTACATCAACATCTGGTTCTCAAGCATGCATCTGATACCGCATCATCTACGGCTAATTTTATAAAGCGTTAACGTTAAGCATAAAGGTGGCTATGCTGGTGATGCAACGTTTGCATTTATTATCTGTTGTCTTTGTCTTTACCTTTGTAGATAAACATTAGTCATTACTAACTGCGTCCACCCAGATAGGTTATATTTTAGAATTACCTAAGTTCGAATTCCTCCACAATATTTTCTTGGTCTTCATTATTTCTTCAAACTTGGTAGTATTCTACAGCAAATCATCATTATTTAACTATTAGCCGAAGACAATTTGCCGTTGTTTATTATTTTTGTTTTCGGAAACAAGTCGACACAGCATTCATCAGTGCCCGCCTTTTTTACCTCACAATGACTACTCATTACTGATACAAAGAAACTGATTTAATTGATTGTAATGCCTCATTGACCAAAGCTCTTTAGCTTGTGTTAATGCGAATTCTCAGCTCGTTGAAGAAAGTGTTGTTGATTGATCTGTGACGTAAGTTATTCTTGGCATTACTTCTCCTTTTCGTAATTGTCGCTTGGCTGATAATTCTTATGGGTTTCCCAATCTACTGATACTTTATCAATCATTATTATTAATTTCACCTATCATTACAAATTAGACGAACTCGTCTATTTTAGATGATTGATGATTTCTTCTTATGGATAATTTGCTATTGTTATTTTAATAAAAATCTGTCTGTGCATTTATTAGCCGTGGAATTGGATTACGGGAAACTTCCTTAAAGCAAAAAAAATATATTACATCCTTACCACTAGCCCCGCGTATCTATATAAAAGATTTCTTATTGATTTATGAGTCACCGTTTACTTAATATAGGCTTGTAGATCCATTAAGGGTATATTAATCGGACGTACAACTATAACTTTTAATTGACATGCCCTTACATTGCTCGTTTAATGGTGTTTCCTAAGTTTGCCTTATTTGCCAACAGCAGTTATTCTAAAAGCTTTTGTAACTTACTTTTGTTTATACATTGCTACATTAGAGCATAGATACTGACGGAAGGAAGGAAGTACATTGACATGCTGATGAAAGTATTGAATCAAATACGAATACCATTATCATACCGGATACAAATACTGGAGATCTCAAAGGACTCTGTTCATCAATGCATGTGGCGTCGCCTAGTCTCGTTATTCAACTTATTCAGGCCAATGCCCAGTGACCGTATATTCTCTAGTAATTATTAAACGTGTCACGGCGTGATTGAATGAATGTTTATATCTGTTTGGCTCTTTTCATACAGAGGTCGTAAAGCCGAGCTGTAGCGTTGTCCGTCTTGAATGCTAATGATCATACGGTTTACTGTGATCCATAGTTTTTGTGCATAGTTTTGCCTATTATTCTGTTAATTTTTTAGGCTTCCGTTCCGGCTTAGAGGGTTATGAACTGTAGTGAGTCTATTGTCTTCTATGCCTTATCGCTGGTAATAGTAACTAATACATTTTGTGACATTCGAAGCACAAACACTCGAAGGTTTTGTTATTATTGTGTGATTTGTATGAAGAAATGCTTCAAATTAGTAGCATTAGCATTGTTTGCTCTTCATCATCATTATTAGAGTGCGCCACAATCGCTACGTGTTCCCAATCCTAATTTACACGCATTCTTAAGGTGCTTTTATAACAACGCTTTCTGAAACTGGCAATGGCAGCGCCTACGACAAACGAGCTCCAAAAGTTGAAGCATGATATATTTTGCATTTCACTTTGATTTGGTCTAATGCTGATGGGAAATCCAGATGCCGAATTGTAGGTAGCAATTAGGGTTGCCAGATGTCCGGTATTTAAGCTTACAGTCCGTTATTTTCGAGGCCTGTCCGGTAAAAAATAAATGGTCATACCGGACAGAACAATGTATTAGTATAAAAAAAAACGTATTTTTCCCCCCTTTTTGGGGTTGTCCGGTATTTTTTCGCGACTCACCTGGGAACCCTAGTAGCAATACATTTTTGCTAATGCGAATCATTTCATTTCATCAGCCATCGAGCTTAGAAATTCACGTCTACTTACTTTTTATATTTTACTCCCAGAACTATAATTATGGAAATATTTGGAAGGTCGTAACGCTATCTATTTGCAAAATAAGGCTTATTTGTACCGGGGAATTGCTGTGTAGAGAAGTAAAATGGATTGCCAGCACATCTAGCCTTTAGTTCCTTGGTCTTTTATCAAGGCGGTACAAAGCCACTCTTTGATTGGGGCCACGATTGACGTCTGTGACAGACTCTTTATCCAATGGGTTGTATTCAAGTCACACAATCGCGCAGAATGTGTCAACAGTTAGTTTGGATTCGATTCTAACTGGTAACGGTGTCGCACCTCGATTATGCGTAAGTTCAAGAATTGTATGGTACAAAGATTTTGAAATGTCACTTCTTAAGGCTTACCATTGTTAATGGTGAGACATTTACCTACAACTATCATTATAATATTAATAAGTAGTAACTGAATACTGACATCTGAATTCTAATCATTTTCTGAACTGCCAATGACATCTACAAGGAAAGCTCTCACGGAAATACGTGAAAATGCTAGAATGCTTATTGTATATAGTAAGTACTTAGTTGTTGATTTGATTGCATTTTGTCTAGCTCTGGCTGAAGAAGCTGATTGTCTTGTATTTGCATTTTGTATGCAATGTCTATGCTAAATATAGGTACCCCTTCTTTCATTCTTCATGTCTATGGTAGTCAATATTAATTTGAATTGGGTACAATTTTAAATAAAGGGGGAAAGGGAGTAAGGCTTTAAAATACAGTCTACGCGTGCATCGGACATGTTTGACCCCTTGTTTAATCATCTTACTCATTTCATCTCCTACCTCACTTATGTTCTCCTAGTAGAAATTTCAAATGTAATGATTTGTTTCAGAACCCGGTCGCCATGTTCAACTTCATGAAGAAGTCGACCGTCCTCGTCGGCGGCGACACGGGTGGTTGCGAGGAGCGGGACGGGGAGAAGGAGAGGAGGAAAAAAGAGAAGAAAGAGAGAAAGGAACGGGAGAAGCGGGAGCGGATAGCCGCGGGGCTTGAGGAACCGCTTAGGCTGGAGGAGGTAAGGATTCCAAGTTCATTCTTTCTTTACCACTTTACAACTGCGCTTCGCGACAAATATGTATTACCTATCTCCCCCCCATTGAGAGTAGTGTGTGTGTTTAAAATAGATGATGATGTGTGTGTAGTGCAACAAGTCGCGATCAATTATTTTGCCAACAAACTTTTATACTAATTTCCTATACAGTTTGGCAGGCGTAAAATTTATGTAAATGGCAATTATTTATATATATTAAAAATATAAAATAAACTAGTGGCTCTGTGGGCTGTAGACCTCGCTAGTCTCTCAGCTCCCATCGCGGGCAAACAGACAGACGTACGAAAGCATTTTTGCCTAAAGCTGAGACGGAGACGCTTCGCGCTTGCTCAGTCAATTAGAAAAAAAAATGGTTTTGGAATATGACAGACGGACAGACAGAGTCGCACCATAAGGGTTCCTTTGTTACCATTTTGGCACGGGACCCTAAAAACGGGACCTAATATGACATTGACAACAAAGCGAGCATCTCAGAGAACATAATTATAATAGCTTCTTAACGTCTCTTCTTACGAAGTAGGTATACTCAGTCGTAAAGTCTGTCTTTTAATTTGTACAGTCGCCATCAGATATATCTGAGCTGTCAGTGTACTCATAAATATCTGAACACGGCTCTAATGCTATAGACATAGGCGGCGGCGGCATAGATTGTATACAGGGTGATTGATAATTCGACCTATACTTTGAAAGGGGTTATACTAGAGCTCATTTGCAATAAATTTAGCTCAGTAAACTAGGGGTCTAAATTTGATGGTTATCAAGTTATTTGAGTTTTACGTTTTTTTAGAAAAAGCCCGCCTTTCGGACTAAAAATGATAATTATGAAAAAAGTACTTCCATTTGGCTGGTATAAACTTTGTTTTCTAAAAGCCAATGAACCAATGACTACTTCAAATAAAAATTTGTGTCAACATTTCAGAATTATCTTAGAAATAAACGGCCATGAAAACCAAAGTCATAATTTTTTTTTTCGATTTTGTTACAACTGATGAGAATTACTTAAAAAAAATGTACGGCACTTGATGTAAAAACTACAGAAATAAGTTCCTCAATTAATAAGCTTTCCAAAAAAGTACAAATGTTGTCAACTTTTTCAAAAATCTTGAAAATAATAATAATAATTCCAGAGCAGGTAGCGGTTTCGCAAAAGGCGTACCTGGCCCGGAGCCGCGTTGTTTGTGTCACCTTTATTTTTCTGAGGGCTTCAATTGACCTGCCTCGGTATCTTATCTTACCTTATTAGGGGTGAGATCAGGGTAGATTGCGTTCAGGCATGTTCGTGACTAACCGAGGTTTAATTATCTTCATTCAGTAAGTGATCAATTATCTGCCTTCGACCTTCTTTCCAATTCAGACGTATCGTTGTTAACTTATTTATTTTACAAATGAAATGAATTATTGTTTATCAAAACAAAGAATAATAGCATGAACCTCGTATAATCCAACGAACTAACCGTGGCTAAATTATCTTCATTCAATAAGTAATCAATCAATTACTGTCAACCGTCTTTCCAATTGGACGTATCGTTGTTAACTAATTATTTTACAAATCATTAACTAACTAACCGAGGCTTAATTATTTTTTTCAGTAATGAGGTGACCAATTAGTTAATTACTGAAAGTAATAATGATACCTAATGACTGACAGAAATAAGCATACCGGACCTGAAGCCAGTCTGCTTACTTAGTGTTTCTTCATGCAGAAAGCACGATATTAATTTATTTACATCAAATGCTTGTTGGTAGGAATAAGATTGCAAAAGCAGTAAAATAACCAGTTTCTAAATAAATTTTTATTTTAAAATAATTAAATTATTACTAAACACAAAAAGAAGCACGCAGGGTAATGTTTCGCCATACGATAAATAAATAATTAAAATAAATTACAATTACAACTACAAATCTTGTTCGAATTGCCTGCCTCGGTTGCGAATGCAAGCACGAAGTCTTGTACGTACTTCACTGACTGTAACCCGCGTCGACAGACTTTCTTTAATAGTTTGGGCAGCTGCTACAATTTTTTCTCGTAAATCTTCTACATCACGAATTGGCCTGTCGTAGACTAATGCCTTCATGTGACCCCAAATGTAGAAGTCGCATGGAGTTAAGTCGGGACTTCTCGCTGGCCAAGGGATCGGACCACCTCGACCAATCCATTTTTCTGGATAATTCACATCCAACCAATGTCGCACACGCAGATAATAGTGAGCTGGGCAGCCATCGTGTTGATACACCATGGCTATCCTTCTGGCAAGCGGCACATCCTCCAGCAGCATAGGTAGTTCGTCCCTCAAAAAGTTCTCGTACGCGTCACCGGTTAATCGTGCCGGCAGAAAGAATGGCCCGATCAAATTGTCGTGCACAATACCCATCCAGACATTTAGTGAGAATCTGTGCTGGTGAGCTCCTTCTCTGGACCTCCGTGGGTTTTGATGTTTGGGGGCCCAAAAATGCAGATTGTGGTAGTTAGTTATTCCGTCGCGGTCGAAGTTGGACTCATCTGTCCACAAAATGTTCTTCAGGTACTCCGGGTCTTCGATGTCAGCATTCAACAAAAATCTGCAGAAATCGATTCTTCTGGCAGGATCTCCCTCCTCGATAGCGTGTACTGGAGTGTAGTGGTATGGATACTGCCGTGCTGAATGTAACGTGAACCAAACCTTCCACTGAGTCATCCCAAGCTGGTTAGCCACAATCCTTGTTGATGTAGTGCCATCCGCGCGGAAACACTCCAGGATTTGTTCCTCTTCAACCGGATCATGGACTGGAGGTCTTCCAGCATCAGCTTGACGACGTTGAACCGATCCAGTTTCTCGAATACGTCGATACGTCGCACCAAACACACTTACATCAGGTAAACGGCGGTTGGGGAAGCGTCGTTGATATTCTCTGCGAGCCGCAGCGGAGCCGCCATCACAAAACCCGTAACAGTACAGGATATCCGCGTATTCTTCATTTTGATAAGCAGCCATTTTTTTTAAGAAATTAGTACGTCCGAATTGGAAAGAAGGTCAAAAGTAATTGATTAATCACTTACTGAATGAAGATAATTAAACCTCGGTTAGTCACGAACATGCCCGAACACGAACCGAACGCAATGTACCCAGATCTCACCCCTAATTAGATAAGATAAGATACCGAGGCAGGTCAATTGAAGCTCTCAGAAAAATAAAGGTGACACAAACAACGCGGCTCCGGGCCAGGTACGCCTTTTGCGAAACCGCTACCTGCTCTGGAATTATTATTATTATTTTCAAGATTTTTGAAAAAGTTTACAACATTTGTACTTTTTTGGAAAGCTTATTAATTGAGGAACTTATTTCTGTAGTTTTTACATCAAGTGCCGTACATTTTTTTTAAGTAATTCTCATCAGTTGTAACAAAATCGAAAAAAAAAATTATGACTTTGGTTTTTATGACCGTTTATTTCTAAGATAATTCTGAAATTTTGACACAGATTTTTATTTGAAGTAGTCATTGGTTCATTGGCTTTTAGAAAACAAAGTTTATACCAGCCAAATGGAAGTACTTTTTTCATAATTATCACTTTTAGTCCGAAAGGCGGGTTTTTTCTAAAAAAACGTAAAACTTAAATAACTTGATAACTATCAAATTTAGACCCCTAGTTTACTGGGCTAAATTTATTGCAAATGAGCTCTAGTATAACCCCCTTCAAGGTATAGGTCGAATTATCAATCACCCTGTATATAAGCAACACTGATGCATTACCGCGCCATTCATGTTATATTTTTGATCTTCATGCTTTAGATAGTTCCACATGGATGTTATACAGTAAGGTCAAGTTTACCATGCTGGAGCTACACTAGCGTTTCTCGGGAATGTTCGTACTGTGTTCGAGTTCCCAGTGTTGTACTGTATTTTGACGTCACTAATTAAAATTGCCAAATCTTAACGATGTGTATAGTGGCCCTTAGAGGTCATTCACATATCCGATTTTGTAGAAGTAGAATTTTAAGACAGAACTCCCCTCTCCTTTGTAACTATTTTTACTAATTAGAATTACTTATATCTTCAGTCTTCGGCGAATTTGGTTTAGAAACCTCTGTGCAAAAAATGCAATAATGCGTTACTTACTGTCTGAAACAATTACAAATCAATAAACACACTTGAATTTACGAAAAGGAATCTCTCCGTTCTCTACCCTTCCTTGTCCATTTCATAAATTCAACATCTCACGAATATTCGTCGATAGTGTGGCCCCAGAACAAGAGTTGCCGAAGTGAACGGATTTTAAAGTCCACACCTTTTTATTCTGCCGTCATGAGTTTTCTTCATATAAGTATATGCGTATATCTAACGGTGGATAGCACGTGTGTCTTCTAAACGGTTATTTATAGTTTGGAAGTTAGTTTATCGGCATTTACATGGAATAATGGCGGCAAATTGAGATTAAGTTGGCCATGGTTAGGGACGGCATAGTAGGAGTAATGAACGAATGGGATCATCTGATAATTTTTTCTTTTTATTATCGTGACGTAGTGGTGTTCCTAAAATCTTGTGCAGCTATCCCAGAGACTCCGATATTCTACCCTGCAAATCACACAATTACTGATATCAGATATGTGATGTAACAATTTCATAGCCAAAAGGCTACTTGTATTAAGTGCCTACGGAACCCATGGGTGTTTCATACAAAAAACCTTTCACTCGTCGATATAGACTGCAGTGGTGTGGCGTCAAATATATTCTTAGTAAAGCCGGAGCAGATTTGGATTACTTTTTCTTCAGGAGTAGTAGATACTCCGGTCATATGCTTTAAAATAGGCAAGCCGGTGGGAATCGGGTTCTATGGACGCCACGCCACTGATAAACTGTTCTCTTTTCTTAAACTGTAAAATATGGTCACCCTATTTTACTTTGTGGAACGTCTGAGATAAACTTTGCCTAGCGGAACAGATTGTTTAGAGTTCTGCAATGTTGATCTTATTTAAGGGAGTTTCCATACAAAACCAGTCGCGATGACATTTGTATTGAAATTCGCTTCTAACTCGCCCGCAGCTCGCTCGCAAATCGCTAGTGCGATCTAAAGGTCGCATTACAAAACAACTGTCATTTTTACTCAGCAATATGGACCTTTCATAATGATTTGTTTTATTGTAATTTAAAAACTTAAAGGCCAATCTTGAGTTATGTTCACCGCCAAAGTATAAAGACGAACAAATAGTCCAACTTCGGCCGTTTAGGAGCGCGATAGCGATAGCACGTCTGTGTGAGTGCAATCCATACTGGAGCATTCTTAAGGCCCGGTAGGACCTGGCTCGCAATTCACATACAACTAGGGTCGGGCGGAATGCAGATTATTGCAGATTATCTTCGATTTCTAACATAAAAGTATACGTTATCAACCCAAACATGAGAGGATGCCCTGCATGACTGTGAAATCATGATTGTCAGGTATTAATTTTGTCAGAAAAGGTAACTGGTAATGAACAAAATGAAAAAAATGAAAAAAAAATACTTTATTTTATAGTGTTTTCGCGCTACTTTTCTATCGAGCGAAGTGTTCGCTATCGTGTTCTAAGTGAGAGGAAGCCCTAGATACAGTTCTGAATATTATTATATATGTTTTACAGTGACCTACGAGTCAAATAAGTACTCTAAAAATGATTTGGAAACTAGGCTTCCGTGCCCGATTCTGGTCTAGCCTCGCCTTAAGCATTTTTATTTGTAGTGCGTTCGTACACGCAGCGCACACATTCAAGCGCGCGATGTACCTTTTTGGGAAGAAAAATTACTGTATTATACTGTATACTGTACCAGCGCGAATTATCAAGTCGGATGGTTGCCGAGATATCTGTATAAAATCATCATAGTCAAGACTGATATTGATAGATGGTTATTTTTATGAATTTACCATGCATAGCTTTATTACTTATTATTTGATAGTTAAGAAATTGTAAAAAATATCACAATACATGATTATACACTATGTAAACTTACTAAAACCATCTCTTTAAGCCAGTTGATGGCCATGTCGAGCTTAATACTATTTCGCATTTTTTGTTAACTAGTGTTTATCGATTATCTTTAGATTTATAATTTTATTAAAATTGACAAATTGTACCTTTTACTAAGTCGGTTAACACTTCTCGTATCATCCTGTGGAATGTTATGTTAATGTCATAACAAAAATGGGGTGATATATGACATGGGGTACTTCAAGAAACGAGTAAACAGGGCTCTCAAAGATCGGCAACGTATAGGTAACACCTCTGGTGTTGCAGCGGGCGACGTTGACTGCTTTCCATCAGGCAGCTCGTCCGCTCGTTTGCCACTTATAACATTAAAAAAAATAGTGATGCAACGAATACGAATACGATTATTCGTATTCGCCGAATAGTAGACATTTACCGAATATTCGTATCCGGCGAATACTACTACGAATATTAAAAAACTAATATGTTTGTCGCGACTCCCCGCCGGGGAGTGCCCCGTCCATGGTTTATACAGTGCCCAAGCTCCGGGAGTTTCCCTAACCGAGGCGCGTTCAGGAAGTTGCAGGAAGGATAGATGCTTCTCTAAAGCTCCCAAATTTATCGCCGACTGCTGATCCAATGGCCTTTTGGCAAGAAGATGTCCATTTTACAAGTCTGAAAAAACTCGCCCAAAAATATTTTTCATTGAAACCATGTTCAGTCGCCTCGGAAATACTTTTTTCGACGGCTGGGAACATCCAAACTGAAAAAAGAAATCGCCTTAAACCAGAAAATCTACAAATTTTATATTTTTGAATAAAAATTTGCCTATTGTAAATTTTAATTACTAGAAGAATAGAAATTCATCAAATAAATTAGTCTTTTATTACCATGGCGAGATATTCGTATTCGCCGAATAGTAGGATTGATATTCGTATTCGTAAAAGTAGTATTCGTTGCATCACTACTATTAATGCACTTCAGTAAGTGTAAGCTATTTAAAAAAAAAAACGTTTCTCTTGAGACTAAACTACATTAGCAGAAGTAGCAGCCGAATTATGTAAAAATTATTAAAAAAAATAGTATCGATACGTAAAGACTTTCATTGTCAAATTATTTTTTCTTAATAAGTTTAAGAAATAAGGTTCCTAGCAATGAATTGACAAAGCATTTTCAAAATGTCATTTTTTAGTCATGCTAATAAGTATTATGTGTATGGTACGGTAGGGCAGCTTTTCGACTGTACGCGAAAGATTCCCGCCACGGAGACAGCCTAAAAGTGCACGCATTATTGTAAAGGCGTGCTCGGTGAAAACCAAATTTGATGCGAGTTGTTCATCAAAATAACCATCCGTCATAAGTCATAAGTAGCGGTGGAAGAGCTACGTCGTATTTAACCGTAAGTGTACACGGAAATTTTTACTTGAACGGATTCTTGATGTTGACCTTGACTTGTCATTGTGTCAGACGATAGGATTGTAAACAATGAATACAGGATGTAACACAATTTTAATTAATCTATCATTATTTGAAACCTATTTTTAAAAAGTGTCTGTATTTCAATAAGTTATCTACCATAACTTTGTTTCTCACCTAAACTTTGGTTTTCGTTAGTTTACATACTGTATATTTTTTTTGTGTGTTAACCAAGCAAGACGAATACCTACTCTAAATATTATGGATTCCTTATGTGATTTGTTTCGCAACAATCTTAATCCCAGAATCTTAATAAACAGTTTTAAAATTACAAATATTAAAGCCCAAGTTTAAACTGGTCCATTTACGAGCTTTTGAACTTGCAATGTATGTATGTTATGTATGTAACTATGCCTGTTCGGGTGGAATCTTGCAACTCAATTTTTACTTGAACCGTTTCAGTAGGCTCCTTCAACTATTTACCAAGTACATATTTATATCGAGTGATTTGAATTCTATATCAAAGCAACCCGTAAACTAACCTTCAGATTAGCTTAGGGTGGGTTGCACCATCTAACTTTTACTATGACCAAACGGTTAATCCATTGTTTGAACAATGATTTAACCGTTTGGTCATAGTAAAATTTTGATGGTGCAACCCACCCTTAATAAGACTTATAACTAGTAAGATGTTACCGTCTCTCGCAATAGGTCATACCAACCGGTGTGCCTATGCCATCGGATTGCCCAACATTCCTACAATAATGCCAGGCATCTGGCAGGTAAACTATAGCGGCCTAGATACTGGGGGAATAGGTCACGCCCCAGGCAAATCGATTGTGCTCTCCAACATTTAAATCTAACCAAAATAGTCTAAGCGACACTACACTGAAAATTACATTGACCCTATTTATTAAACGCAAAGGAATATAGGACGATGTCAACGATATACGATGTCATTTTGTAAAAAATGTCGCTTAAGGCCGTTTGCGTTCAAAGTGCGTGTTTTGTCACCAACATCTCTAAGTGGGGCGGACAGGAAGTCGGAAGTCTTATGTGTTGTTTTCGCCCCGTCTTTATGATATATGATATATCTTTATGATATATACGGTTGTACAGTCACCATCAAATAGTAACCTCCAAAGGTCCCATTACAACTAGGTCAGGATCTGATGATGGGATCTTAAATCAAACGAGGGAACTCTTCGAATATTATAGGCACACGTACAACGTACACAGTGTTTTGAGATTTTCTAATTCGACGCAGCGTAGGTCCATCCCCCACAAGATGGTCTGACGATCTGGTTAGGGTCGCCACGCCGGAAGTCGATGGAGGCAGGAAGCGTGCGGCCATTCGTTGTGGAAGTATTTGGAGGAGACCTATTTTCAGCAGTGGACGTATCAAGGTTGAAATGATGATGATAGTAACTCGTGCATTTGTTGTCGCAACTGAATTTGAACTCGATTATTTAAAAAGAGTTAATGTTGTATTATTTAGTGTAGAATCCTTCTTTCAAACAACTTAACAGTTAGTGGCCAATAACTAACGGGTGGCCGTGGTTTTACTTACTTATAATTTTCATCTCATCACCGTATTGCAAATACCGAGTTCATTGACTGTTACGATTTTACTACCTGTCGATATTCGCGAGGCACAGCACGATATCCAAGAATGCAGCCTCACAGACGCACCTAATTACATGGCTGTCGGTTAGAAAAGCATGCCAACCCATTATGCCATTACTATCCATCAGTATAATAGGGTATCTATTGATTGATGCATAATATTATGACAGTTTGAAGCACGCGGAATGATAGCGGTGAAATCTTATCTTTTATCGATGAGAATGGCTTTTTAGATCTAATCATCGATGTCGGTTTGATTGTTAAGAGGCTGACAAGACCTACTTTTGTTGAAATTGATGTTATTTATGCAGTTTTTTAAGAAAAACCATTTGTTCTAGCACATCAAAAAAAATATATGTTAATATTCATCATATTTCGAAGACCGTGGACGGACGCGATACATAATTTCACGAAATCGGCTCGATAGAAAAAAATTGCAAAGATTGGTCTTAAAATCATCATTAAACGGTTCTATGTCTTTATTTTTTTAACGTATGGGTCTGCAAATAAAAACATGAAGTCAACATATTCATACCTAAACCGCTAACGAGTCACATTTCACAAATAGTCCACACTTTTTTTTATTTCAATTTTTATTTATTATTATCTTCTAAGACCCGGCTGCCCAGAAACAGTGACAGTAGGCTCTCGTTTACTCCGATACAAATAGACAGTGTGCGCTGACGCGCCGTGCTAGACGGACCTATGCTTCTCGTTTGCGCATCGAAAACATCGCAAAAATTTGTTTAACCTTGTGTTAAAAATCTAAAATACTGTATACGTACTTATATAAATCAAAGTTATAATATAAGAAGTGTAAATATTTAGTTAAGTGTGTTAAATGTATGATCACCGCAATAGCCACTGGCCTGTCCAAATGAATACTCATTCAGTTTTACACCTTCATAGCGTTGAAATGTGGACCTTATGTCACTGGATATAAGGTCCACATTTCAACGCTTCTTCAGATGCGGTTTTGGCTACGCCCATCGAGAAACGTTTTGTTTGCATAGATCTATAAAGTTTTGGAGTCGACGGTAATAGTTATGTATTATGGGAGGCATCAATACACGAGTGTGGTTTTAGGAAACGAGCCGAAGCAGGCATGTCTCACTCCGCGATTTTATTTTGACGTAATTATTATTCTTCCTTGCCTAATGCATTAGGCAAGCTCAGGGCTGCGCCCACACCCGGCAGCGCCTGTGTGCGAAACCCTGTGTATGAAGGCCTAAGGTATATGTATGTACGTATGTATGTATGTATGTTTGTATGTATGTATGTATGTATGTATGTATGTATGTATGTAAGTATGTATGTATGTATGTATGAATGTATGTATGTATGTAAGTAAGTAAGTAAGTATGTATGTATGTATGTATGTATGTATGTTTGTATGTATGTTTGTATGTATGTTTGTATGTTTGTATGTATGTATGTATGTATGTATGTATGTATGTATGTATGTATGTAAGTAAGTATGTATGTATGTATGTTTGTATGTATGTATGTATGTATGTATGTATGTATGTATGTATGTATGTTTGTATGTATGTATGTATGTATTATCATACACCGCACTCCAGGGTAATTTTTCGGGCACGTCAGTTAGTAAGGTTTACAAATAAACCAATCAATTTTCGATTTGACAGTATAAGGTAAGGTATTTGTACTAAGTATTTATTATATTGTACATTATATTCAATCTCATTTAATTTAATTACCTACGTAACATACATTATCATTAGCTACTAAAGGTACTCGGAGTTGCATGGTACATATCTGGGGGCACGGCAGTGGCCCCGCCAAGTCCAGCGCGAAGCAAACACTGCCGTACCATCCTTTACTGGAACCATTTCGCCCCATTTTCAGGCCCCTATTTGAGAACCTCTAGATAAGACCAGAACGTAGAAATTTTCGTCATCCAGTAAGCTATAATCACATACTTAAAATCCAAAATTTCAAGTCTGTAGGTCATTTAGTTCCGAAGTTAAGCGAAAGCAAAGTTTCGCATTTACGACAGACACTCACTGACTCATGATCATCAGAATAGAACTAGTACTTCCCATAAACTCAGAGAGCTGAAATTTTAAACATAGTTAGTTTTTAGCCTATCAAGTCCTAAAAAACCTCCAAATATTGCAACTGCACACATAAGTTTGTAATCCTATACAAATACATGCGATTACAAAGTTTCTTTGTTGACTTGTACCTACTATAACGAATAAAGAATGTTCAACGGCCAAGTCACACAACATTAAGTATAATAATAAAGAAATCGCAGTAAGGTACCTTAAACTTGACACGATTTTGTCTAGATTTCATTACTTTTTAGAGATAAACAAGCAGCTCTATCGAGACTTGGCTAGTTTTTTACAGAATGTTTTTGATGGGATACCAGGTTACGGATACTAAGTATAAATACCTTATACTGTCAAATCGAAAATCGATTGATTTATATGTAAACCTTACCTTACCTTTATGTTTTTCTCGATGACCTTACATTGCAGGTCATCAAGAAAAACATAAAGGAAGTGCTGTATATTTTAATTCAATATAATCGTATTACTACTTACAAAAATACTGTATTTTTTTCTAATAAATCTTAACTACTTATATTACATATCCAAAATTCATTAAATGTGTTTGAAAGTTTTCATTACTTATTTACGTATTACATATCCAAATTTCATTCTATCTGTTCACGCTTTAATTATGAAAATAAATTAAAAACCAACTATATTATTTTAACGACGCCCTGTCTATTTTATTCTGCGCTCTATGGGAAACCTACAGGAGTTTAACGCCATCTACCGGCAGGCGTGTTTATTTCGATCGCGATCGCAAGCCGAATGCAAACAGTTACGCTTCTCGCCGCTCACTTGTGAATAGCGCTAGGAGCAATTAGGCGGGGCTAGGGGATGGGCCAAAATCCTGAATCCTCAAGGGCATTTTGCTGTTGACAGCGTCTTAAGTTATCGATTTCAAAAAGGATGAGGTGAGGTACTTTATCAGTACTGTACTTTTTGGTTAGATAGTTTTGTTATCGATTTCAAAAAGGACGAGGTCGTCAGTGCGACTACTGTACTCTTTTGTATGTTTGCTATAGGTTATGGGTTTTGTATTTTTCTTTGTCCACTGATTGAAAAGACTTGGTTTTTCTTAAATAAAAATTCGAGCATTGTTCAGATGAATTCCCGGTTCTTAAATTCGCAATGTCTCCCTTGATATACATCATGTATATTAAAGTCAAAGTCAAATATTTTTTATCGTAGATTGCGGGTAACACAAAAAATATTTATATCGTGTTTATATGGTTAGATCAGTTTCTGGGAATCACGTTGACGATAAGGCGGATCTCACACTGCAGCGAAAATCGCGGCGACACGCGACTCAGCGATTTTCAACTTTGTATGTAGAATCATCGATTTGTATAGAAAAATCGCGGGGTGGCGCACACTGGCGCGTAAATCGCGGCGACTCGCAACTACTACGCGCAGCTACACGGAAAAAATCGTGGCGACGGGCGATTTCAGTGTATTCTTCGCCTAACATCGGCTACAAATGATACAATATAAAGAAGTCTATCGCACGCAGCTATGATGTGAGTACAGCGTAGATAAAGCAATGTAAGGAACTCCATCAAAACTAATGTACATACTTCCGACGTTTGGCCGTTTCACACATTATTGTAACGATTCGGCGTTTTCACCGGATGTGGCGATCTGGTGATAATATCTACAATTTTTATTGTTATTTTATAGCATAATAAATCGATTTAAGTGATACGTTGTTGGAAATGGATCGTCTAAGCACGACACGAGCCTGCAGCACAATAAGTAATAGTACTACGTACGTACAGAAGTCTCTCTCTCTAACAAAGCTGTCAGTCGGATGCGACCACCGGACGGAATGCACCGGATCCGACCGTCTCTATCGCATAACGCGTACTCTTTCTGTACGTCTAGCATAACTGGCCGCGACTCCGTTTCTCGCGCGACAGAGCATCACCTGTCACTGTCACACTATATTGAGTGGAAAGAGATAGGTAACTTTTGTCGCGCGACAAAGAGTCGCGTGTCACAGTTGTGCTAGAGGTACTGGTCGTTGGCTAAGGCCCCCTCGCGTGGGCCTCAAGGTCGCGCGGCTAAATCACGGAGTGAGCCACGCCACTCCTGCTTACAGTACGAAGTCGAAAGCTTACTGACGATGACGGCCAATGCCCCAATGCCTACAGGATTACACATAGGATTGATGTTGCTTCTAGTAACTATAGTGGCTCTGTGAGCCATAGACCTCGCGAGACTGTCAATGTCAAGCCCCATAGCTCCGCCATATTGAAAAAAAAACCCGGACAAGTGCTAGTCGGCCTCGTTCACCGAGGGTACCGTTCAAATACTTTAAATAAAGACTATATTTCTATGATTTAACTACAAACGTATAGTTTTCAGATTTTTCCCTATACATGTAGTATAAGACGGTATTACTTGCCAAATTTCATAGTTCTAGCTAGGTCAACGGAAACACCCTGTAAATTTTGGTTTCCTTGAGAGTGTCGAAATACAAGTTTTTTTGCGGTATAAACAGCCATATCTTTTTTTACGTTAGCTTAGAATTATTTTTTTGACAGCTTCAAGGGACCGTAGACCTGAGTAGGTATATAATTTCAACTCGATACTTTCACGCGTTCCTGAGATAAAGGGTCTTGACAGACAGACGGACAACAAAGTGATTTTATAAGGATTCCGTTTTCCCCTTTTGAGGTACAAAACCCTAAAAATCACGTAGTTTCGGCGTGTAGTATCAAGCTATGGTTGTCACTTAACCATTAGGTCAAACCTCGTATTCAATTCAGGCCACTTCGTTAGTTCCACATACAAAACAATTGCGTATAGGGTAACGGTGCCGGCCTGTAACAGAGACGATGGGAGAGTTCGTCCCGTCACGGTCGCCGCTCGCAAAACCGGTGTACTCTGTACTTGGTGTTGACAGGCAGTATACCATAAATCGGGACTTTGGGAAATTGAAGATTTGAAGCTTAAAAACTGCGTCATGTTTATAACTATACGCACTAACGACACTAAAGATACATAGCCGTGATTGAGGGTATGTGTGACACAGATTCCTCTGGCGTATTGCTTGATACCGTGCCGCCTCAAAACTGGGACATTTAGCGTCCCGGTCAAGGTTTAGGCTGCGTTTCCACCAGAGCTTTTTTTTTTTTTTATTGAACAAAAGCTTTGCGAGGTAAAACATCTACCAATGCCGAGCCGCGGTGAGAGGCACGTTGAACGTTGATTGGTAGATTTTTTCCTCGCACACCGCTCGGCTACCTCGCACAGCTCTGGTGGAAACGCAGCCTTAATCGGAATGACCACAAACCCCTGAAAATCGGGAGGTGCCTCTCAATTAAAGATATCTGGCAACCCTATCTGAACCATCACTCCAATCACGAAGATTTTATCTGAACGTGCTAAGGTTTATTATTGCATGATAAGGATGTAGGGTGTTGGAAATAGGCCGATAGAAATGTCATTCGATATCCGTGGCTCGGATGTCGTAATACGTATGATACATTTTTGTTCATTGATTAATAGACCTTAGATAACCGGTTATGGTAATCCAGTATCTAGGCACATTTTATTTTGGAACATGATAGTTGATAGGTCTTGTGGGTTGCAAGTTGCTACACATGAGTGAAGTTAATACAGGGTGTTTCATTGAATTTACGTTACGATGCAAGTTAAACAATCTTGGCATTTGCAAAGTCCGGCGGCAATCCTGACAATTCCTGATATGTCACAAGAGATCTTAACATAATGGCTACTAATAAAAAAACGTTACCAGTTGTCAATAAGGTTTATTTCTAATTGCGCCAGTAAGGTATCTGTAAAACTGTAAAAAATCTCAGAGGCTTTCAAATCGAGGTAATGAACTAATTATTCAGTACCTATTTTATCTCCTTTCACCGACATTGAAATTTAGCTTCTTGACGCTTTTTCTACGTAATTTATTAGAGCGGATACAATTACCTCCCTTTTAATAGTTTAAACCAACGCTATTTTATTGCCGCGCGCAATTCCTTTGATTTGAATCGGCTGCTTTTATAGAATTGCGGGCAATTACAAGCGAATGCGGTTAAAAGGTCGCGGATTCCGATCAATCCTTATTCAATAAATGCGCAATACTTCAACAACTCGAGCCATTACTTTCAGTTTTTATACGCATCGTAAATAATTCGCTAAAGCGCAGTTACGCTCTCAGTTACAAAATGCAGTCGGACCACAAAATTGACAATCACCGGACGAAAATATATCAGTGTCCAGTTTTAAAATGATACCTTTTTTACTATAAGCAGCCTCAGTGCACGCTTCGGTAGGAATGCGGCTTTTTGCAATACCAGGAACTTGTCGGGCTTCATCACTATTCAATACTCTGTCTGCGGCGCGAAACCGAAAGTCAATTATATCTGAAATCCAATTTGTTGTACTGCGTATATGTTTGTTATTAAATTCTACAGTCAGCTGATCGATTTACCAGACCAATTTTGTTCGATTCATTCATAAATATAGACGATATTTTAATCTGAATGTACCGCAACAATCGAGACTACAATCTTGACTTTACATGCGAATCAGATCTATAAAGATCGCCGTGTTAAGTTGCCTTCTCATTATCATTCGACCGTGACTTGCTAAATCATTCACTGAATGCATTTTTTTTGTTCGCAGGTTCGTCGATCTCTCAAACTGCGAGGCAGACGCAAAGAAAAAGAGAAACTCCCCTCCGGCATCACAGCTGACTACACCGCTTCATTGTTCGCGCATCTCGAGCAAGACTCCAATTACTCTAACTACCCGCTAATACCTACTTCGGGGTCCAACTCCAATTTGAGCGACGAAAACAATCATCTTTCTCCCGGGTATCCCGCCACGCACGTCTGGAATAGAAAAGAAGGAGTGTTGCAATCAGACAGCTCGGAAACTTCTCTTAATTCATTGAACAATCCCAACAACGCTAACAGCAGCCCACGACAGCCGCAAGTACTACCTCCTATACCCCCCAGACCGCCAAAACGCGGCATCTTAAAAGGTCCCCGGCTTAGCAATACTAGTTCTAATTCTCAAGAAAGCAATATCCCCACCACAGACACCGTTGATTATATCAATGGTCAAGATTCTAATGTATTGGCGCGGAACACCCAACAGAATGAGGTCATTTCGTATGGGATTCCGCCGTCTAAAAGCACGTCATCCAGCGACGATCTGCAGCAAGTACAGAACTTTACCAAAAAGGTCATCCACAGCCCGGTTGAAAATCAAGTGAAAAATAATTATAAGAACAATACCAACAATCCTTCCATCACGACTCAAGACATGGATGAGACGCCGAAAACTAACGGAAGCAGTTACCTTGGTGTCACTTCCACATCTCCGAGTGCTGACTCTTTAACCGATACGACTACTAATTCTTCGTTTGCCACTCCACCCTTTTCTACCTCTCCAGTGGGCGAGTCTCAGGGCTTCCATAGATGGTCACGAACAAGCAATTTTGAGGACGTTTACTTACCCCTGCCGCCGTTGACTCCGTTGCAGCTTCCTAAACCAAGGTTGCTGACAATACAGAGACAGAAAGCCCCAAGGAATGATTTCGGGTTCAGTCTTCGGCGAGCAGTTGTTCAGGAGAGAGTTTTCAGTGGTGACTGCAACGGTCATGAAGAGAACGGATTGACCAATGGTGATAACAAATGCAACGGTAATATTATTAACAGTGTTGCCAGTAAAATGGTACAGAAAGCAGTGATCCTTGCTGAGCCTGGGTCGTATCCTGGAGCCAGTGAATCAGGGTTGTTGCCCGGCGACAGACTTTTAGAAGTGAATGGAGTCAACGTTGAAGGCAAGAGCCGAGAGGAAGTTATAGACCTCATCAAAGGAAGCCAAGATTCTGTCACTATTAAGGTAAGAATTTGCATATTCATCATAGTTTTAATTATATCGTAAAATTATACACAACTACAGACATAATAAAATATGGTGTGACTTAATGGTTCATGGACATTTATTAATTAGCATATTGGTTAGTGTTGAACGTAAGTCGCTAAATATGTTCCCAAAATACAATAAGGATCTGGAATGAACTTCCTGCTAAGATTTTCCCACTGCGCTACAATATGGGATTTTTTAAAAAGGGTGTCATCAAATTTCTTCGAGACCGGCAACGCATTGGCAATGCATCTAGTGTTGCAAATGTCTATAGGCGGCGGTGACCGCTTTCCATCAGGTGGGCCGTCTGCCTGTTTGCCAGTCTATAGCAATAAAAAAATAATAATAATAACTAAAAAAACTTCAAGTTATCGTTATCATAAAAGAGTTATTGAACTCCACGCGAGTGAAAGGTATTTTATTATTAAGCGCAAACAGTTATTAACAGTAATCTGGTAACTTTAAGTTATCGTGATTCAGCCGCTCCCAACTAATAACTAACTATAGTATGTTAAATCATAATAAATATACCATTAATTTTCGTTGAGATGAATTGCCTCGTCTACTTGGCAAACCACGGCTTAACAGTTACAAATGATTTCTTATTTACATGTCAAAACGTTTGAATGAAAGTTTTCGATGACTTTTTGATTGAATTGGACGTAAGTCGGCGGGGGCTTAGTGAATCATTTGTACAGTCAGATTCAAATAGTCATCAAAAGCGCTATAGACTATTTGATGCTGACTGTACCTGCTATGCAACGGAAGCGTCGAGCTCGACTTGATTCCGTATTAGATACAGCTGTATAGTACCCGGTATCCTTACAGTCATGTACAAGGTATTGTTTAATTGCATTATGAGTAACGTATAGCATTTATTACCAATAAAATAACATCAGTGTTACACTAATACTTTTACAACACTGTGTACAACGACACATTTATTACGGTAACTATCAAATCACTTCTAAAGATCTTATAACTGTCTACCACTGCCATGCACCATTCTCTTCAAGTATCTAACGCAAAATCAGTCGGTGTGCATGTAGTTCATAGTGTTCATACCAATGCCATTTGACGTCGAGTGACACGACCACTTTCCGTCCAAATTTCCTATAGAAACCTATAAAGAGTGAAAGAGAGAGATTCTTTATTCCATTGATCAAATATTTAAATTCCTTCGGTGCTATATCGAGGTTGCATTCAAATTTGCTAAGAAAACTTAACGGGATAGTACCCAAGTACCCGATTAATTTATGTAAAAAACACGTGCACACACGCAACTTTCCCCCGTGACGGTATCCAACCACTTTCATGGACGGCTGGCACAGATTATTCAGGTCTGTAATGTGTGATGTCTTAATAAAGGATTATCCAAGTGCGGGCCGGTTGCGTTTGAATGCAATCGAGGGACTCGATAACTAGCAATGCAGTTCTTGCGACTGAACTAACTGTTACTTTGTGGGGTGTTTTCAAGCCTTTGAAGATACAGTTATGAGATTCTTTGTTTTAGTCAACTTTACTAGGGATGATAGATAGATAGATCTTTATTGTATGAATCATAAATTTTCATTATACATTTCAGGAAAAATAATTGAAATTAAAATCCAAATTAAGACCAACATAAAATTAAATGAAATCAAATTTCGAGTTTAAATTGAAATTACAAATATTACATTACCATGTGTATAAAATTTAACAACTCACATAATTTACCTATAGGCATGCCTAGATGATGCCTGGGTAGGTAAAGAAAATACAATACTATTTAGTCCGTCAGTTAGATTTTATCGAAAACTATACCAATACTATAGGTACTATGATTGTACCATGGCGTGTCGTTACGAAAAACGTCGTGGGCAACATTTAAGAATAGGTTCAAAACAGTTTTTTAGTCATCTAGCCAATTGCTTATTTGGTTAGAAATCGAGTAGGTACCTAGGTATCCTTTGATATGACATCACAATGACACGATGTCTCCTCGGTGGCCTAATTCTTGGTTTCATCGATTTGCATTTCTGTCGTAAGCTTGTATTGTATGCTAAGTTAACGTCATTTGTATGGAATGTCGCATGGACTAGGTACCAAGTTGTCCTCAGGGATAAATTTAATGCGGCATTCGATTAGTCACAACATGATAAAAAGATAACGCAAAACTGAAACAGAAGGTGATTTCCTCTAAGACTCACGAACCAGTGGCTTAACATCAAAGATATCCTTACATAGCTTACATCAGTGGTTTTCAACCTTTTCATGACACGGCCCCCCTGGTATGAAAAAATATTTCGCGACCCCCCGACCCTTCGCTTTTTGATCATACATGAAATCTTTTTAAACTTTATCGTTATTTTTACTGTAGTAGTCCTCTCGACCTCTTGTGACCCCCCTAAAGAAGCCTCGCGACCCCCCAGGGGGTCGCGACCCACACGTTGAAAAACACTGACTTACATGTTTAGATACATTTTCCGAAAAAGCAGTAAAACAAAGGTGCTTAAATGCTGAATATTAGACAAGCCGATGGAAATAAATTCTAAAGACGCCACGCTATTGCTGTATACGTTTTCTAGGTTCTTATCGTAATTATAGGGTCAATTTGATGACGACACGTTTAGCCTAGTGGGAGTCACACCGCCTACGAGGCTACAGGTCCCGGGTTCAAATCCTGGTAAGGGCAAATATTTGTGTGATGAGCACGAGTATTTGTTCCTGAGTTTTAAATGTTTTCTACTCGTATCTATTTAAGTATGTATATTGGCGTCTAGTTCCCATAATACAAGCATTGCTTAGTTTGAGACTAGGTAGATTTGTGTTCGATTGTCCCCACAATATTTATCTTTTAATCTTGCGACAGCTTATTCAACTAACTTCTACTGAAGCGATTTGTACGAAATTTTGCGAGTTGGCACAAACTTTGAGTTCCTGTAAGAATAAAACATTATGATTATTTTGACTTGATTGAGGCTCTAATGATAAAGTCAGGAACAGCTAAGGATGGGTAATAAAACTCTTTAACTTATTTTTTGAAGTTATTAACTTGTCCACGTGTTCGTAACAGGTGCAGCCGATAGCGGAGCTGTCGGAGCTATCGCGGAGGAAGGCGGTGGACGGCGGTGGCGACGTGGAGCTCTCGGACAGCAACGTCCGCGGCGGCACCCTCAGCCGCTCCGGCAGCCGACGGTTCACGAGCACACAGGTACGTGTATTACTGATAAAAATTCATTAGAACTGGTCAGGGTTTAGAGCAACAGGAAAGGGAGTTGTCATACTACGAAGAAGCCCGTGACGCGCCTTACATAGTCCACTTTACTCTAAGGCCTAAAGAGAGGGTCATCACGCAAAATAGGCGCATATTTGTCGTCGAGTTGCGGAAAATTAGCCCGCGTTAAACTAAGGCCTAAAGAGACAACACATTATTTTAAACTGATTTAATAGCTTGGCTTGGTCTGCGTGCCGCGACCAGTTGCTATTTGACGGAGACTCTACCCTTGTTTCGAAGGCTGATTCGGTTTGCAGCACTAGTTCTGAGAAGGCAGCAGTATAGTAAAACGGGTTACTATGGAATCCGTGTTTTCGCGATAAAGGTTAAGACAAGGAAGTAGGAAGTATAATTTGTATCACAGACAAGACGTGCCATAAATCTCGATAAACAGTAAAAAATAACAACTAACTTGTTGTTGTTGGACTTGCCAACCGCCCTGAGAGTCAAGGTATGGTGTGCTACCACCATTAGTGGCTAGTGGTGAAAGCGCAACCATGGGCCCTGGTGCACACCTGGACTTGGACTTGCTCCCACACGTTAGTTTTGCACCCGGCAGTGGCATTTGGACGTAGTGTAAGTAGGACAACAAACAGCGACGTGTTTTTTCCATACGGGAGGAATCTTTACCCTGTCTTTGTTACACCTAAATATCAAATCAATAACGAACTTATAACTGGCCAAGATACGCATGACATTCTCTTCTTACTAAATCACATGCATGCATGAGTCGCCCGGCGGTTTCGCCGAGTGTGCCAGCCGGGGTTAGACCAAGCAATTTCGATAGAAATTGCTTCATAATATCTCTATTGTGAGGTTAGTTAGTATTCACTAGCGCAGAGGTGTAAGTGCCTGGCTAAAGTGATGCAGTGATGCCAATAAATCTTTATTTATTATGGTTTTTCGTGTAACGGATTGTGGATGCGGTTTCCGTATTCCAAATAAGAAATGAAAATCGATTTGTAGTTCAAGAGAGCTTTTGCGGTTTAGGTACTGTAATATTTTCCAGCGTTCCGCAATCTCATTGGTGCGGTGTAAAGGGCGCCAAAAATAGATACTTTGATTAAAACGATTAGATGGAAATAACTAGGTACCTATGCTTACAGTATAATAATGAATGTCACATACTACATAAATACTTGTAGGTGTCTTTTCCACGAGAGGTTTAATTTAAAGATGGTAAGGGACGGTCTAAAAATGTTATCATACTGGTAACTTTACTTACATCAGCAATTACAATAATAGTTACTTAATCTGTGACATAATAAACTTTATCACACAGTTAAAACAGCCTACAAGGTGAACGCCCTTCGAAGTGATTGCAACGTTCCGTCATTCGATGCAGCGCGCCTACGCGTCATCGTCATCGGTCGGTCGCGCATAACTGTCAAACCGTCAAAACAATCGCGAGCCAACGAGCTGCGAGGACCGGTGCCGCAAGCGGTATCGGATCTGGACGTTAGTTTGATTTAGAGTTTCCGATATTTTCTAGTTCAGTCCTTAACTACTCCAACAAGTCGAAAATCGACAAAGAGTGACCGGGTCTGGTTAAGTATGGTTGTCACAGAGGCTAGAAAAGAAAACTAAACGAAGGAATAAATGCATCGATTGGTGAAGTACGGACTCGTGCAATCTTTTAACACCGATGCACTTTCAGAGTTTATGCACACGGCGTCGTTTAAAAGAAGACGACGAGACGAAAGTGCACAAGCCCTTATTCCTTCGTTTAGTGTTCCTTTATAACCGCTGTGACCACTAACCTCTGGGACAACCATACCCCGTCTCCCCTAACTCTACTATTAAATAACCCTTCTGTAAAAACTGAACTTTTTGCTGAAAATCTTGAGACGGCTGATGGGACGTAAAGTTCTTGATAGGAGACCTCGTACCGCAAAATGATGGTGAACTACCGCCTCTTCCAATCTCGCTGTCGCCGGCTAGTAAGACACGAGTACGAATGAGAAGCTTAACTTTTTCCATGAATGTAATCTTTGTTTTTGTAGGGCTCACGCCTACTTTTACTGCAGGGGTTCTAAAACTTTGTTTTTTCTAACAAATACAATAAGGAAAGCGGTGATGT
The DNA here is from genome assembly GCA_947034925.1 of Eudemis profundana. Classification (NCBI taxonomy): domain Eukaryota; kingdom Metazoa; phylum Arthropoda; class Insecta; order Lepidoptera; family Tortricidae; genus Eudemis; species Eudemis profundana. Next base: position 12,034,594 of record OX344812.1, read on the forward strand.
ATAAGGGCTATTCGACATCCCTCTTGTGGAAGGTACGAAGCGAAATGGGATATTTTAGTACAGCAAATATGTGGGTTAGGTCCTTCTGTATCGGAGCGACGGAAGACAAGAAAAAATAAATGAATTAGAGGTCGTAAGTTTATGTCCGATGGTTTGGCAGAGGGGTGATGCCCTGCCCACAGTATATACAGAGCAGTATTTGGCTTTATACAAATCCTAAAATTGCCTCACCAGCGCTGTTTCCTTACCAGAAAACTGTTGTGTATTAAAGCTTGTTTGGACGAAAATTGGTATCCTATTTTGTGCATACAAGTTTTGCAGACTGGTAGAGTTAATATACTGTTTACTGTAATTGCACTCTACTGTCTGAGGAAGTTTTTTCTTGCGGTTAGAGCGCCGATATGGATTACAAATGGGGTTCATGAAATATTTATGAGGGCGTCGTCTAGTATAAACCAGCATCCAGTAGTTTTTAAGATAATGGTGGGGTTTCTTACTTACGGTAACAATTTCAATTCATGTAGCTAGGATTTTGTTGGGGGGGGGGGGGCGTAGACAAACCAAAAAAATCGAGTTGTCAGTAGAAGGTATTTATACTTAGTATTCGTAACTATATGTATATGTACTATGCAACTCCGAGTACCTTAGTAACTAATACTGTATGTTACGTAGGTAATTAAACGAATAGTGTACCTTATACAATCTTGTTATATTTAATTTTGAATGGCTTCAGTGCAATTGGCTACCACTACACAAGTACACACCTAATTTACCATCTGACGTAACCGCAAAATGCCCCCTGGAGTGCGTTGTATGGTAAGGTAATGAGGTAAACTATTTTTTTTTTTTTTAATAATAGCCATTTATTTCCTTTTAGATTTTACAATATACATATTTATACACTTAATTTTTGATTTCAATTTTATCATTGTACATAACAACACATTTACACATTAGATTAAATAAAACTTGATTAACTTGCACAATACATTTGTTTTGTCAAATTTGATAAACATATTGTTTAAACTATTTAGTGCACATAAATACAGTACGGCTAGCACTCGACTATATAACCAGTCAGAGTTTCTATTCAAATTTGAAAGGTATCCAATATCATACTGGTCGTGAAAGCTCTATGCTAAACGTTTTGGCAGGTTTTATAATACTATAGTGTCAGTTTGACGCCTTTTGTTCTAAATCTCAGCCTAAACCCCACTGTACGCGGGGCTACGTCAAAACAAGACGCATCGACCCTAACGTAAACAATGGGCGACCCCAATAGCGGTAATGCCCGACAATGAACGAATGAGTGAATGAATGAGTCATGTCACGCGTGGGGAGATTGATTGGGTCCTTTAATTGCAGATATTTGGAAACTCGTTTAAAAGTATTTTGGCGTATTTTGAAGGTTATGTGGGGTGACTAGAATGTGTATGTCGATACCTTTAGACTCAAAGGGCGTAAACGCCGCAGGTTCTAATGGCGTTTACGCACTTTGAGTCTAAAGGTATCGATGTGCCAGCTCTGTGGTCCATTGATTAGGTTATAGGTACATTCGTTTTTATATATCCCGTAGAATATTTTCGGCTGACCACCACTTTTGCGTTTTTCCTGTAAGAGTGTAATACTTTGTTTCCACTAACGTCATCATCATACGCCTTTGAATTTCTTCGCCGATGTATGCAGGTTTCCTCACGATGTTTTTCCTTCACCGAAAAGCTAATTTATATCAAATCATATTTCGCATGTAAGTTCCGAAAAACTCATTTGTACGAGCCAGGATTCGAACCCAAGACCGCTTGAGAGGCACATGTCCGAACCACTCGGCTACCATAGCTCACTACCACTAGTACCACTACCACCACTCTACTGCTGTAATTATCCCATAATTCATAATAGTTCATTGCCCTGCCCTGTTGTGTTGAGGCAGTGAGATTTAAGATATACAGTCCTCGTTGTACCTAATCTTCACATATAAAATAGTGCCGATGCCGTGGCTAAAATACTGACGGACAACGTACAGTCTGAACTATATTGTAGAGAGCGGAATGAAATTATACACAAATTTTCTTTAAGGAACGTACATTTATTTTTATTTGATCCTTAAAGGGTTGAAAAATGATAAAGTAGCGAGGTAGCAAACAGATATATAAATTTACATAATGTTAACAACTTAACAAACAACAAGCGAGGCGCACAAAAGAAGCGGTGGCGCAAGACAAGACTCGATCGAGACACATGACCACGACCACTCTGCCAAGAGTCCACGACTAAGAAGAAAACTTAAAAGCATTTACTTTTTTAATCGTGGCAACAGGCTCAGACTCAGCGTGTGCTTCACGTATGCGTATGTATTTTACTTACTTCAGAATACGTCTGTAAAAAAAATGCAGTTGCATTATGCACTCGCCAACTAGCTCTATAATTGTAGTTCCAAGTACATCGTTAGTCCCCGACAGTAGAAATCCACGCACTGCCATTCATTCAGCCACTCAGTCTAGGGACTGAGGACCCTTGTCTACTCCGCCTCTATACATATTTGATGAATGTACCACTACCCGGTTAAGCTAACTTTGCACCCCATTTATATGCAACGTCATAGCTACGGGGTGCAAACTTAGCTCAACCGGGTAAAGGTACGTTAAAAAGGACGTATATAGCATTAAACTATAGTAAACATAAGACCTTTTGATATAACACGTAAGATTCAGTGAATGTCCTATGTGACTATGCAATCTAAAGCCGCATACGGCGTGTGAAGTCGATATACTGTCATATACCTACGATGTGGTTCTTTGAGATCCCTTGTGAGAAGTTGCCTTTGATGTTGTTTAGTTGTCTATAGGCAAAGTTTGTAGTTTGCGATAAATATTTACTAGCTTTGACAAGCTATGTGAGATGAGATAGTTCAAAGGGGACTCCTCTTACTAAACTTAGGACGATATAATGCACATAATGAAAAGTAAATACTGCCTAGAAGGCACATACCTAGTTACTCTATTCGTATCTCTTTGTATATCCATCGTAGACTTCATTAACGTTTACCATCAGACGTGATCAGAGTCAAGAACAAGCCCATTTAATGAAAAAAAAAATATTGATGCCTTACAAAATAACAAATTCATCCCATTCAGTGCTGTTCAAATGCTGTTTGCGCCCTGACCAAAACTGAATAACTTGGCAAAACCTAGAAACTGTGACCAGTAGTTTGCATGTTTCGTTCATTTAAATTTTCATGTCATCATGTTACATAATGTTGTTATGCTTAATGTTTATCCTTCTTTCACTGAAAAATGGTACAACGAATTGTCATTTTTTTACATAGAGCTGATAAGATGAAGTAGTGAGAGGTGAATTGAATTGAGCCAAAACTACTGAAACTAAAACGATAAATTAAAACTAACACAAGAAAAGATCGGCGACGATGGCTGCTTTCCATCAGGCAGTTCGTCTGCTCGTTTGCCACAAAAGGGGCCGAGTGTACGGGGTTTGGTTTTCCCGCGCTGGATTAGGCAATGGTCCCACCGCCGGCGAGTAAGCGAGTAAAGTTGGGCGAGTAACAGTTCATTGCGGGCTGCCCAGGCCCAGTGTAATCAATCCAACTTTCCAGATCCGCAATGTAATGCTACTCGCCCGACTTTATTCGGCCCCATTTAGACGGGGTGAGAACTCGTATGCCAGTTTGATTACATTGCGGGCTATCAAAGTACGATGAGTACAGTCGATCGATTAATCGCCGCAATTAAATGAAGATCGCATACAAATTCACGCCCAGTGTAAATGGGGCCTTATTATGGCAAGCCTTATCTGCGCAGTATCGCTTGCTGCAATAATTGCATTGCATCTGACAAGTCTAAATATGAATGTGCAATAGGGCGGATCATTTTTGTAAACTTAAGAAACCCTTTATATGAAAGAAACAAGTCGTTTCTTCATTGGTTTTTAATGCGGGTAAATTACACCACATTTTTCCTTTATCGATGGGTGCGGATTTGGTGCTCTATAGGGTAGAGGTGTGCGCCGATGGCTAAATCGTCGGCGGCGGCCGCCGGTCAAAAATTGACCGGCGGCGGCGGCGTAATCGGCGTGATCGGCGTGGTAAACACAATAAGTAATTATGCATATTACAGTACATTTCTACACATATAGTGAAACGGTCGGGCTATATGAGCATCATTCGGTCGTTTCAAATAGTAAGAAAAATTTTCACGGGTCTTTGTTTTAAAAGCAGTAGTTCCATAAAATGGTCAAGTCATACATACTTATTGACCGAGATATAGGGTTTAATAAGTTAGCGCCTTAAGCTTGTCTTTATGAGATCTGGTAACTTTTTCACTGTAAAAATGAAAGTAGCAGTATTTTGGCTAGCTATTTTATATTCTATGTGTTTGGTGGAATTGCAATTTTTTGTAAGGTCAAGATAATAGTCCCATTATATTCCTCGTCTTCCTTCTCGCTTCGTGTTCCTCATTGCTGAGGGTCCTGAAATTCCCGTGACTTCCGCTTCTTTCTGACGGTGTCTCAGCGTCTGTGTCTGTTCTTGGCATCGTGTAGTGCATCTGCGGCCTGTAGGTTGTTTGCCATGAATCTTGCCAATAACAATAAGTTGTTCAAGATTATGGCCTTTTTTCCTGGCTATGTGACCGAAAAACTCTAGTAGTCTGCGTAGATAGATGGTTGATGGTCTGATATTGATGTTCAATTTGCGTAATATAGATGCATGTGTGCGAAAAGCTGTCCAAGAATTACAAGAAAATTGAAGCATTTTCCTCCAGCACCACATCTCGAAAGCATCAATGCGATCACGGCCAGCCTTTGTCAGAGTCCAAGTCTCAACTCCGTAGCTGAATATGGAGAAGACTAGGGACTAAATTAGTTTTAGTTTAGCGTGAGATGTTGCAATTCTTTCATATATCTTGCAGCAGGGACATTGCACTTTTGGCCATTCCTATGCGCCTCCTAATTTCCACTTCACAAGACCTGGTATTGCTGATGTTCGCGCCCAAACCCAAACACGCTGATGTGACCATACACCGCAGTCCGCAGTTGATGTTTCATTATGAGAGCCTGAATGCCAGGTATTTTGACGCAAAGTAAAACTTTCTTGTTTGGTTCTTGATCTTGACACTTAATGAGCAGAATAGATAACGGAGATCGAAGAAGTCTTCTGTTTTGTAGTAGCACCATGTTTCTGTAGTATATACAGTCTGTTTCGTATAGGAATAGACAGAAGAAAAAAAAGGTTATTTATAGTGCCGGTTTTAGGTTGAAATCCAATAGATGACATTTCTAAAGTAGATGCTCATAAATAAAATATTGATTATATCCATACTTTTTGGTTGGCTGAAAATAAAAAAGTGTCCTTGTAAAATACCCAAAGAGCCAGAGATAAGCAACACTCAATATATGAGACAGCTCAGAGCTGTCATTATTGTATTGTACTATCAAATAGTTATATCGAATTTGTATGTTGTTTTAATTGTATATTTTACATCAAATAAATATCGTTACAACTTCACAGAAAATGTTTGGAATCTCTGCTTCTGTGTCCCTCTAGAGTCTATTTTTATCCGGTACGAACTATAGAAGAGTTAGGTTTAGGTTAAGATCAACTCATAATCTCAAGTTAACTCTGCCAAATACGCCGTTTAAGTTTTCCACAGGCTGCAACTGATTTGGTTTTGTGGGAAACTATCTTGGATGTCAAAGTCACGTCGAAAGTGACTTCCTAGATACCTAAAATGCGGTACTTCTTCCAGACCTTATAATGGAGGGCTCCAAACTATTCCTGTGCTATAAAAAGCTGAAATCTGTTCTGTAGCTTCACTGGAAGTATTACCAATAGCTTATACCTTTCAATGTAGATGACTTACGATATTATGAGCTATTATGGTATCTCACTGTATAAGTAACACCCCTTTTATGCTTTTATTGTGTTCTAAAGGTAGTTTTTCCTCCAATAACGGAGAAGATAGATAAATTGGGTCATGGCCATCATAGTATTAGTTCACGCTGATTTCACGCCGGTGGAATGATCGGCGGCGGCGGCGTGGTAAAAATGGCCGGCGGCGTACGCCGCGCCGGTCAGCGCACACCTCTACTATAGGGTGCAAATGAAGTAAAAACATTTAAAAAAATATTAAATAAGGGGAAGGGCGGCCTCCACAACGCTATCGAAAAATAAAAAAATGAACGATTTTCGCACCTGAAGCTATGATTTAAAAAAAATTAAACGCTCAAAATAACAGTGTTATTTTTTAATATTTTAGAAAAAGATACAATGTTCAAATATAACACATAATAACTCAGAAAACTTATAGTAATTTTGGAAAAAAAGTGAAATATTGCTGCAGGTATTATGAATGAAAATTGTAGGTCAATTTTATGAAAAACTAATAAAAAGTAAATAATAACAATATACAATAATATACATGACCAATATAGTAGTAAATAGTTAGGTTCCAAAACACCTTTTTTAAATGTATTTTTCCTTACTTTCAATCGCTTTGTGGAGGCACTTATTACCAATACTTGATATTTTTTTCATTATTTTTCTAAGTATGGCCTCCACAAGAGGCATCAAAATCGCACCCATCGTTTTCGAAAACCTTGAAAAAAAATGTTTTCATACATTGAGCGATCCGCCCTAATGTCCAAAGCTATTTGAGCACCTACTCGTTATCAAGCGTGACGTCATAAGGGGTCAAGTGTATCGCTAGACGTAAACTATTACATAGTGTACATAACACAAGGGGTTTATCAAATAGCAACGTAGTCATTACATCTTAATTATCTGCCGGTAACCGTAATCAGTTGACTGATAGCGGGGCGGTGACCCCGGCCGTCTAGACTCCCCGCCCGGTTAACCCTTTCGATCGGGGGTTGCCAGGTCGTGCGCGAAACTGCAAAATCGGGAAGTGGCCAAAAAAGGCTAAATTTCGACAGAAAATATTTTTTTACCACTGTCCCAGAAAGAGGGATGTTAGTTTAAGGTAGGTATAATGTGTCTTTCTGAGGCATCATTGCTCCTTAACGCGTTGACCGATTTGAAAATCTACGTTTTCTCAAAGATGCAATGAAATATTGACGTTACGTTCCTTATAATAGCCTAGACGAGCGGCTAGACGAGAGGCCTTTAATGGAATTTCATATAAAATTCTGATGAAATATGCAAGTTTTTTTTTTTTTAATTTCCATTCCAACTTTATTTGTGACACAGCACCACGGCGTTCAGGCATTAAAAAAAACAATAAATGATGTTTGCTGTAGCATATATTTTACAGTTTTATTAATATATAAAATCGATATGAACATAACAAATAACACTTTTTTTTCATCTACATATCGGTAAAAGCATTTTTCATTCTGTAATTCTATTTTTGGTCTAGTTTACTTTTAGTTTCTCTAAAAAAAAATTTGAGTTCTTGGAGTTTTTTTATTTATCATTGCATATTTGAGAAAAGCACTATACCTACATACGTACCCCTTGGCGTGAAAAGAGGTTGCCAGGCTCGTAACAACCCGGCCTTGCTACGCTCGGCCGTTTATACGTAATCGGCCGGCAACTGCTTACTTCCCGGTCTCTGCAGTAATGTACTATTTATTATTAGATACTAGTATCTACCCGCGGATTCGCCTCGGGATATGAAAAAAAAAATCATTAATTTGGGACGACGTGATCCGTAAGGTACCTATCCTATTAGTACATTGTGTGTCAAGGGCGGTAAGTAAGGAATTACAAACGAGTGTTTGTTACAAGGCCGAGGCGAAGCCGAGGGCTTTAATAACACGAGTTTGTAATTCCTTTACCGCCCGTGGCACACACAATGTTTTTCATCACACTTGTGAGGAAATCTGATTAAAATAACTTTACTTAGGTAACCTAAATAAAATTATAAAACTGACAGTGACATTAGTGACATATATCAAGACGACAAGTCACGTTCGGAAACCATAGCGGTAAAGACTTAAAATGGTTGATTTTATATTTGCAAAATACTGAAATACACTATTTAAACATTTAATTAATGTTACAGAAATATGTGTTTACATGTATTTGCAATAACAGTTCTCTTTAAATAAATATTTCAGTAATAAAAGTTAAAAAAGTAAGTTGGCGTGTTCTTTGAACATGACAAATAAGAGTAAAACAGAACCAGCGTTTCAAATTTAAAAAGAAAACCATTACGCCCTAGGGCGTAATAGGTCATTTACGGCCCGCAAAACCTACGTGTAATGACACCATTTTCGAGCAAGTGTGATGAAAATTATGTTTCAATCCAGGACTTAGTCTATTTGTATGCCAAATTTCATCTCCATCCACCGCGTTACCGGTACCGTGTTCCTAGTCCGACCCCTCGGGGTGGTCCGGCTAGCGACCTGGTTCGACCCCAGGGAACGCCACGGCCGACCACCCGGTCCGACAATCGCTATGGCCGTAAGGGTTGCGAATTTGTCAGTTTCAAAAAAAAAAGGTACCGTGTTATTTAGTAGCAAACGTCCAAACTACTTCACAAACTTTCACATTCATAATAAAAGTAGGATTACTAGGATATTGTCTCATGGATGAGAATAAAGGTCAGTGAATCCGACGTTTAGGGCCTTATCACACTTGCGATTTGCGGGCGAGTTTCCATACAAAACCAGTCGCGGCGAACTAGCGGCGACGGCGAGCGACATTTGTATGGAACTTCGCTTCTAACTCGCCCGCAACTCGTTCGCAAATCGCTAGTGTGCTTAAGTTTAATCTTATCAGACGCGGTTTATTCCTGTTGATTTGAATAATGTAGGTAATAGATACAATTTAGGGTAGTTCTCTGCGATTTTATACAGTTTTGCTTGCTTCATTACCATCGCCACTATTATTGGCCGTTTTATAAAAGCAATGAGGATCATTATGATAAAAATAGCAGAGGCACGCGACTTCTACAAGATAACCGAAAATATCCATAGTTTATGGGGAGCTCATCCATAATGTGGCGTAGAGGTGTGCGCTGACCGGCGCGGCGTACGCCGCCGGCCATTTTTACCACGCCGCCGCCGCCGATCATTCCACCGGCGTGAAATCAGCGTGAACTAATACTATGATGGCCATGACCCAATTTATCTATCTTCTCCGTTATTGGAGGAAAAACTACCTTTAGAACACAATAAAAGCATAAAAGGGGTGTTACTTATACAGTGAGATACCATAATAGCTCATAATATCGTAAGTCATCTACATTGAAAGGTATAAGCTATTGGTAATACTTCCAGTGAAGCTACAGAACAGATTTCAGCTTTTTATAGCACAGGAATAGTTTGGAGCCCTCCATTATAAGGTCTGGAAGAAGTACCGCATTTTAGGTATCTAGGAAGTCACTTTCGACGTGACTTTGACATCCAAGATAGTTTCCCACAAAACCAAATCAGTTGCAGCCTGTGGAAAACTTAAACGGCGTATTTGGCAGAGTTAACTTGAGATTATGAGTTGATCTTAACCTAAACCTAACTCTTCTATAGTTCGTACCGGATAAAAATAGACTCTAGAGGGACACAGAAGCAGAGATTCCAAACATTTTCTGTGAAGTTGTAACGATATTTATTTGATGTAAAATATACAATTAAAACAACATACAAATTCGATATAACTATTTGATAGTACAATACAATAATGACAGCTCTGAGCTGTCTCATATATTGAGTGTTGCTTATCTCTGGCTCTTTGGGTATTTTACAAGGACACTTTTTTATTTTCAGCCAACCAAAAAGTATGGATATAATCAATATTTTATTTATGAGCATCTACTTTAGAAATGTCATCTATTGGATTTCAACCTAAAACCGGCACTATAAATAACCTTTTTTTTCTTCTGTCTATTCCTATACGAAACAGACTGTATATACTACAGAAACATGGTGCTACTACAAAACAGAAGACTTCTTCGATCTCCGTTATCTATTCTGCTCATTAAGTGTCAAGATCAAGAACCAAACAAGAAAGTTTTACTTTGCGTCAAAATACCTGGCATTCAGGCTCTCATAATGAAACATCAACTGCGGACTGCGGTGTATGGTCACATCAGCGTGTTTGGGTTTGGGCGCGAACATCAGCAATACCAGGTCTTGTGAAGTGGAAATTAGGAGGCGCATAGGAATGGCCAAAAGTGCAATGTCCCTGCTGCAAGATATATGAAAGAATTGCAACATCTCACGCTAAACTAAAACTAATTTAGTCCCTAGTCTTCTCCATATTCAGCTACGGAGTTGAGACTTGGACTCTGACAAAGGCTGGCCGTGATCGCATTGATGCTTTCGAGATGTGGTGCTGGAGGAAAATGCTTCAATTTTCTTGTAATTCTTGGACAGCTTTTCGCACACATGCATCTATATTACGCAAATTGAACATCAATATCAGACCATCAACCATCTATCTACGCAGACTACTAGAGTTTTTCGGTCACATAGCCAGGAAAAAAGGCCATAATCTTGAACAACTTATTGTTATTGGCAAGATTCATGGCAAACAACCTACAGGCCGCAGATGCACTACACGATGCCAAGAACAGACACAGACGCTGAGACACCGTCAGAAAGAAGCGGAAGTCACGGGAATTTCAGGACCCTCAGCAATGAGGAACACGAAGCGAGAAGGAAGACGAGGAATATAATGGGACTATTATCTTGACCTTACAAAAAATTGCAATTCCACCAAACACATAGAATATAAAATAGCTAGCCAAAATACTGCTACTTTCATTTTTACAGTGAAAAAGTTACCAGATCTCATAAAGACAAGCTTAAGGCGCTAACTTATTAAACCCTATATCTCGGTCAATAAGTATGTATGACTTGACCATTTTATGGAACTACTGCTTTTAAAACAAAGACCCGTGAAAATTTTTCTTACTATTTGAAACGACCGAATGATGCTCATATAGCCCGACCGTTTCACTATATGTGTAGAAATGTACTGTAATATGCATAATTACTTATTGTGTTTACCACGCCGATCACGCCGATTACGCCGCCGCCGCCGGTCAATTTTTGACCGGCGGCCGCCGCCGACGATTTAGCCATCGGCGCACACCTCTAATGTGGCGATGGTAATTATGCGATTGGTGCGACTGTTTAGTCGCAGAGAACTACCCTTTATTTAATGTGCTGTTAATAAAGTGCTGTGGCGACACTGCCACGTAGCGACACTCGTTGGAAGAAGCGGACACAGTTACAGCAATTCCACGACAGATGGCGCTTACATCAACGCCCATACAACGACTGTCATCTCCATACAGTTCTACAACCCGCTATCGAAGTTTCTAAACCCAATTCCAACCAACTTCCTTCGGACTTCGGTCTCCAGGCACAGCACCCGCCTGGAGAGAGATCTCTCTATTGTCCTCTCTTCCACAGTGCTTTTGTATATCTATGTGTACGTCTAAGACAAATGTGACGTTCCGCAGGAAAAGGTACCTTATGGAGGGTCGGCACTTACGTCGTGTAGCATCAAATTAATATAGGAGTGCCGTTAACAACAGCGTAAGCGCCTACCCGCCATAAGGTACCTTTACCTGCGGAACGTCACAAATTATCGTAAATTATACTATAATTAGGATAATAGGCAAATAAACCCGGGGTAATTTTCCGGCTTAATAATAAATTGTTGACAGTGTTGCGAACTCATCATACCGCATGTATCTAATAACAGAATTATCCTCGTAGGATAATTCTGTTATTAGATACATGAGGTATGATGCTAGTAAATTGTATTAATATTAATGCAATTAATTTATTACGTACTTATACATAATTTTAAATTAAAAGTCATTCAAAAAGATCCCAGGTAAACTCTAGATATCCAAAGAATATAGCAATAAACTGCCATTGCTGCATTTTAAGAAATGAATATATAGAAATATGCAATTTAAGAAAAAATGTCTTTAGGATAGGTTGCCACTTTGCCAGGTCTCCATTGATCAGGGTAATATGTCTATTTATAAAAGTGGGAAGAAAATGAAGATAGCTACACCATAACATCAACAATCATAATGCCTGCATCGCACATTAAAGCCCCATTACTACACACATCGCATTCCATGTTCATAGAAGAGTCCCCCACACTAACTGGACATCAATTTTAAGGGTATCATTTAATCGATCAGCAAAATATTCATATTTTGGTCAGCAGAAATATGTATTTGGTCAGCCAAAATAGCTAGTTGGTAAGCAACTTATGGTTAGCAAACATTTATAAATCAGGCTGCAATTAATGATATACTGATCTGCTCTAAATTATTTTGGTCAGCAAATTAAATATTTGAGCTGCATTAAGCGATCTGCGGTTAATCAAATTTTGGTAAGCAATCAGTAGGTAAGCAAAATATTTCATTTTGTTCATCAAAAAAAAGGGGGCAATAAAACCTAACTGGGCGCAACTATTCTGCCGCCAATCGTGTGCGCATTTTGTCATTCGGTAATCGTCAGCTGTCAAGTAGCAGGTGTCACTGTGATATATACAGGGTGTCACTGTGATATATACAGGGTGTCACTGTGTTATATACAGGGTGTAACTGTGATAGATACAGGATGTAATTGTGATATATACAGGATGTCACTGTGATAGATACAGAGTGATACTGTGATATATACAGGGTGTCACTGTGATAGATACAGGATGTCACTGTGATATATACAGGATGTCACTGTGATATATACATAGTGTCACTGTGTTATATACAGGATGTCACTGTAATGTATACAGGGTGTCACTGTGATGGGCTCATATAAAATAGGTATTTCGATTTTTTATACATCTCATAATGTTTAGAAGTTATATTATTTATTCACAACGTGTATCGTTTCGTTTTTAGGGTCATCAAAAAAAAATAACCCTAACCTACCTATTATTGGGAGCCGTTTCGTTTTTAGGGTCATCAAAAAAAATAACCCTAACCTACCTATTTTTGGGAACCGTTTTGTTTTTAGGGTCATCAAAAAAAATAACCCTAACCTACCTATTTTTGGGAGCCGTTTCGTTTTTAAGGCCATTAAAAAATAACCCTAACCTACCTATTTTATGGAGCCGTTTCGTTTTTAAGGCCATTAAAAAAAATAACCCTAACCTACCTATTTTTGGGAGCCGTTTCGTTATTAGGGTCATCAAAAAAAAATAACCCTAACCTACCTATTTTTGGGAGCCGTTACGTTTTTAGGGCCATTAATAAAAATAACCCTAACCTACCTATTTTTGGGAGCTGTTTCGTTTTTAGGGTCATCAAAAAAAAATAACCACAACCTACCTATTTTGGGAGCCGTTTCGTTTTTAGGGTCATCAAAAAAAATAACCCTAACCTACCTATTTTTGGGAGCCGTTTCGTTTTAGGGTCATCAAAAAAAAATAACCCTAACCTACCTATTTTTGGGAGCTGTTTCGTTTTTAGAGTGACACCCTGTATACATTACAGTGACACCCTGTATATAACACAGTGACACCCTGTATATAACACAATGGCACCCTGTATATATCACAATGACATTCTGTATATATCACAGTAACATCCTGTATACATTACAGTGACACCCTGTTGTATATAACACAGTGACACCCTGTATATATCACAGTGACATCCTGTATCTATCACAGTGACACCCTGTATACATTACAGTGACACCCAGTATATATCACAGTGACACCCTGTATATCTCAATTAAACTCTCTGCTGACCAATTGTAAAATCTTGCTACCCAAGTAATTATTTTGCAGCTCGACTGTTTATTAGGCAGCCAAATGATAAAAAAAGCAGATTAATATTGGTTAAAATGTTAACCGTTTTTAAACTGTTTGCTGAACAAGAGTTGCCGCCCGATTTTATTTATTGCCAGCCAAATCTTTGTATGCTGCCCAAATGATTTAACTGCTTATTTTTTTTTGCGGATCAATTTTAATAACGGCTGATCAAAAATTTACTTTCCCAATTTTAATTATATTTACTGCGACTTTTCACAAAAGGACGTAAAGAAATCCGTTTTCATAATAACATACGCCCTTTTCAATTTATCTTAGTCCCACAGGGCTGGGTCCAGTGCAATAAAATTGTGAAATAAATCGACTTATGGCTTTCTTGTTTAGGGGGAAGGTCTATTTGTTTTATGTGCTCAGCGAGTGACCAGACGTCCGGTGTCAAGAGATCAGGAATTCCGGTAGTTGGTTTACGCTATAAAGAATTTGAAATCATAATTTTTGTAGCATATAACCAGTTAAAGTGTTGTGTTGAACTCTGTTCCTATAGAAATAAGTTCTGTGACAGGAAATAGTTTTATCTTTCCGTAAAATAATTATAAGTCACTGGCCAAGAGATGAAAATACTATGCGTATTCATAATCTGCCCTACATGTTGATCTAGATATGACAACCAAAATGAATGCGTTTGGCATCTGTATAGCATCATGCCTACGCTGGGTCTAGCTCTAGACCGCATTCCGAACCGTGTCGAGGTCAGGCGAGTTTGGACCTGTTCGTTAGGTAACACTTAGCAGGTGCATACATCAAGATGGTTGACGAGCTCCTTTACTTTCTGAATGTCGTATCAGACAGAATTGTCCCTGGGGTCCCCCTCCGTACCTGGGTCTTTAAACCTGGATCCCGGTATTGATTCCAATATTTCGTTAATGGAGTCCGAACCTGTGCCTCTAACACAACTGTGACGAGTGACTCAGTCGCGCGACTAATAATAGCTGTCCCTTTCCATTCACAGGGTTTCCAGTGAAAGGGACATGCTCTGTCGCGCGACAAGTGAAGTCGTTGTCGTTGGAGAAATAATAGTGGGTATGAGGGGGGAAAGAGTTTTTCTGCCGCCATGATTAGGTCCGTGAGTACCTACCTAATGGTAATAACATACAGTATCTATAGCCCACCCTACCACCGGGTGTTGTAGAACGCAATAGGAAATATATCATTGGTACCCATATGTGCACTATACGCCATATGTAAATGTATGTGATGAACAGTATATACATTGTAAAATCGTAGAACTGAAAACTGCAGCTTGACCTACGTATTCTTTCCAGAATGTCATCAGACTAGACTACAATTATTACTTAATTAAGAAATGCCGTCGTTCATTTCACAATTTCCAAAGATACAGCAGAAATAAGAAATGCAAGCTACTAGGCTGAAGTAGATCAGAAACTATGAACTAAAAAGAACGAATACCCGTACATGACTGACGGGCCGAAAGAAACTAGTTCCTCATAAATTACCTTAATCAATCCCTACCTACCTTACCTTGGTAGGTACCTTAGTTTAGCAGGAGCAATCGGTGAATGTATGAACGAAATAGAGCGAATTTTGAAAATGTGAAATTTGGTGGAACCTCACTGCCGAGGGACGCTAACAGTTGTAATTTGCTCCTGAAGTAACTATAAGACGGAACTGAACCGAGTGAGCGAAGGGTCTCCGTTTCAGTTTGTACAAAGATGCTTCCCTATGTTCGGCAGATGTCTGTCTGTTCTAGAGTTCTCTACAAGTCGCATTTCTCAACCGATTCTCGTGAAATTTTGTGAGCAGGTTCGATCATTGGGTACTTGACTGTAACTGAAATTTGTAAAAATTATATAAGATCCTGTTAAAATAAGCAAAATAAGGAAATACATTCAAGTTTTGAGTTTGATACCCAACGTGTAACTTTTTTTATGAGCCTCCAAAGTTGGGTGGGAAAGTCCATTTTAAAATTATTAAAAACTATTAATACCATTAAATAGCCCATAAAATTTATAGTAACTTTTGTTATGAAACCGTTACGATAAACGCAAGTTTTAACATAGTTGCAGAACAAAGTTATTGATTCCCCCAAACGTATGAGTAGTGACGTCACTGTATAACCACGTATAACGGGCTTCAGTAGGGAGCGTTTCGGCACGTATTTGGGAAAGTCTAAAAATGTGATCTTAACATTGTAGTATCTCGGTGAGTTTTTATGATATTAAAGTGGTTTTTTCACTAATATTTCTAATATTGAGAGTTGTTTCTATAACATATCACAGAAAAAAGTTGTCAAGTAGCCAATTATATAGATTTTTTGTCGACTCAGGTTCTGGAAATTTCTTAAAATGGCGGAGCCATGGGGTTAAAAGACTCACGAGTTCTACAGCTCACAGACCCACTACTAATAATATAAATATTGTTTTAAGCTATTATAAATCATACTACATGCCTATATAATAATACAAAAGCAGACACATTATGCGATTTATTCAGAAACAGGAGAAGTAATACCACTTTCCAGTCATATTTCTATACTAGGAGACCATACTTTGTATGTAATATCAATTTTTAAAAACTCTTATCACTAACAATAACTAAAACAACGCGCTTGACCACTGGCAGTCTTATCATCCATTATAACAAAAAGTCCCTAGAAATTCTGTGGATTTCTGTCAAAACTCTGCATTTCATATTTTGCGATGACATTGCACACTTCCATCTTCACTTTAGGTATTAAATTTGGCTGTAATTTCTTGACACTAGCTGCCATACTTCTAAAAAACACATCTATTTCGTTAGTGTTCTCTTTTAGCACCTTTTCTATGAGTTTGTCGAGAACCTGGCTTCTTTGCTCCGCTGTCTTCGGTTCTTCAACATACCGGAGCAATTTCGGTCCGTTCATTAGGATCGGTTTTGGAAGAATCTTGATTGGTTGCAAGTTTCGGGGTATAGGTATGGATTTCTTCCTGCCGGGTTTCTTGACAACTTTCTTAGGGGGTTCAATGCCCATGGGATCAGGTTTTGGAACTATTTTGAAGAGTGGTTGTTTTATTTGCTGGTGTTGTTCCGTAGGACCATCCACAACTGTAATCTGGAAACACAATTTTAATGATTAAAAACCTACTCAATGTAAAATATTTTTAAATTAATATTATAGCTGTTTAAACTATGGTAGCTAATATGTATTTGTTAAAGTAGAAGCAACTAGGTATGTATCTAGTTGCATGCTTGTTGTATGGAATTCTCCAATTAAAATGACAAAATTATGATTTTTAGGGTTCTGTATTTACAGTTGTGAAAAGTCTATATAACCTTATTTCCACCAGCTTGCATATTTCAAATCACTGCCCAAAAACGGTAACTAAAATATGCTCTGGCTTACACAATATTTTTAATTTCTTTTAATCCAAAACTTGTCAGCGATTGACCGCAGCAACAGTTCATAGTAACAGAATAAGGCCAGAGTTTAGATCGCTAGTTCAGTAGTTCCTATTCACTCCTCTGAAGATGCCTCGCCACAAATGTTATAAAAATATGATTTTCATAACTGCTCCTTTCAGGACAGGAATCCAGGCCACAATGTAAATAGTGTCATTATTCTTAGGAAGGTACACTTACTTCATAATACTCTTGGCTGTCAGTAATGACTTGCTGTTCCGTGGTAACAACATGCTCCTCATGGACCTGCTCTTCCTCTGCGTCCATCGTAGTGTCCCCTAGTACCATCTCAGCACCATCCATCGAAGTCTCATCAAGGTACTGCATTTTCTCGAAAACTGCCGCCTTGGTCTTGTGCATGGTGCCCATTCGCTTGCTCCTCATGTAGCCATCTCGCAGACCTCGCCAGCGTTTCTTGCATTCTTCAACTGGAATTATATAATTTTATCATCAACCACAAGCTTCGAAAATTTATTGTTGACAATGCTCAATTGCTCACTACCAAATTTTCTTAGAATTAAAGCTCAGAAGTAATTTGTGGGTTTTCGTACACTCGTTGATTAGATCTTTGTCAGTTTTAAAGTGTATGGCACTATTTTTACGACATGAATCTGCTAATATGATAACATTGATAACCAAATAATTTGCCACGGCGCGGTTATAGGCGTATTTTGTTCTCCCATGAAGTGCAGCACAACTTATTACTGGTTCACGATACAAATCTACTATTTAATTTACCTGGCTTGTCCAACGATTGTGCTATTTCCTGCCATGTAGCCTCTCGTGCTAATATATTCTTCCGCGAAGGGTCAAGAACGTTGTACAGAAAACTATGAGGTTGCACTAATTCTGCTAAAGTTTGATCTTCTTCGGTACTCCAGCCAAACGCGTTCAAAGGCATTTCCAAATTCTCGTTTTCGCGTGCGTCACAACTTCAAAACAAAATGTCTGCCTGCCTATCACGAACGAAAATAGCCGCGCTGCGCAGCACGACGTCACGAACAGTGTTGCTAGTACTATATTTCATTCCTTTTTCACAGCCGTTTAACTATTAATAAACGCCATCTATCTGTGAGTAGCACAACTGTTACAATTTTGCTTAACGAAACATATCTGTCTATCAACGACAGATGGCGTTTGTACCAGTGCGATAGCGCCATCTAGTGAAATAAGATACAACTATTCAGCCGCACATTTAGTTCGTAAAGCTACTGCTAGATGGCATTAATTAATATAAATTTTGAATAACATATCGTTATTTTGAACGTCATATCGGTTTAGTTAAATTAACATAAATAAATACTTTTACTATCTCGATAGCTGTAGCAAATATTGTACCGACATAACATACATCGTATTATGTTCAAAAGCTCTCTGTGTAGAAGCTTAGCTGTGTCTGTGTTTGTTTTGTCTGCCTCAAGCTGTGATAAGATAAAAACGCTCACATTTAAGAGTCATCCAACAAAGTTGTGTGCTGGTACATTACAGATGGAGGGTCGATGACTTTCGGCATTTTCCGTTTTGTAATTTATTCGTCTGCTATGTTCAGTGATAAGCTACCTGGGGCCCGTTTCACGAAGCTACAAGTTACAAATTACAAGCGGAAGTCTCTTTCTATCAAAAGGTATTGAAAAGAGACTTCCGCTTGTAACTTGTAGCTTCGTGAAACGGGCCCCTGATATCAGATCATCCTACTTTTAAATGCCCTTAAGGCGAGGTGAGACCAGAATCGGGCACGGAAGCCTAGTTTCCAAATCATTTTTAGAGCACTTATTTGACTCTTAGGTCACTGTAAAACATATATAATAATATTCAGAACTGTATCTAGGGCTTCCTCTCACTTAGAACTCGATAGCGAACACTTCGCTCGATAGAAAAGTAGCGCGAAAACACTATAAAATAAAGTATTTTTTTCATTTTTTTTTCATTTTGTTCATCACCAGTTACCTTTTCTGACAAAATTAATACCTGACAATCATGATTTCACAGTCATGCAGGGCATCCTCTCATGTTTGGGTTGATAACGTATACTTTTATGTTAGAAATCGAAGATAATCTGCAATAATCTGCATTCCGCCCGACCCTAGTTTGTATGTGAAATGCGAGCCAGGTCCTACCGCGCCTTAAGTCCGTAACTGGAGGTTTTTTGTGGCTATATTCACAACAAATTAAGGTAAATACTGGGCTTAACATACGAAAATGTAGGCCTCTTTAATTCCATTTTGGCGGAGCCCCACTCAAAGGTCGCCAAGTTTGTATACGGTTTTTTTAAAGCATAGTGTACAAATTTGGTAACCTTTTTGTTTATTTTTAGGTATTTATGTAAATTATTTATTGTATTTTTGCTTTGAAGATTGTACGTAAGAGGCTTAACGGAGCTGGCATAGTCGGTCTGACAAAAGCTCCCTAAAAATAAAGATAAAAAAAAGGTAAATACTATTGTTGTGAATATAGCCGTTGTCTATAACGTGAATCCATATTAATATGTATTTGCCTGGCTTTTACCGGAACCACAGAAATATATCGAGGTAGAAGGAAAAAGTGTATGTAGGTATCAGTGGCGTGGCGTCCAAACAACTCGATTCCTACCGGCTTGCCTAATATCAGGCTTTTGACCACCTTTTCTTTTCTAGAGCTCTTAAGGAAAATGTACGCCAAATCTGCACCGGGCTTGCCCTAGGATATATTTTACGCCACGCCACTGGTAGGTATGTACCTCGCGTGCTTACTGCTAAAAAGCAGTGGCAACGGCCTACTTGAGTTGCCGTCAATATTATTACAGATTTGAAAATCTGATAATAATTATATAATTAATTGTTCAAATACCACCAAATGGAAAATTTATGTTTTCTATAAATAAATTACACTTTTGGCGTCAAACGCCAAGCGAAAAACGTTACACGCTTGATTCCCATACAAAGCGACGAACTATTATTTCCTTCTAGGTATCTCGATATATTTCAGTGACCGGAACTGTTTTGACGAATTTTGGCGTGAAAAATTTGAACCTTCGCAAAGGAAATTGGGCTAATTTTTAATTCATTTAATTCAAATTATATTAGAAGTAGTAATTAAAGGGGTGAAGTTATGTACTTACGAAAGTTCCATTAGTCACTATGATGTCATGGACCTACCAATCTATCGTTCAAACTTATAGATAATGTTTACCTAAGCCTTACAATAGGTAAAGTTTCTCACATGCGTTGCGGTGTGGTTATGTACTAGTATAGGTAACCCTACAAAGTACACATTTACCTTTAAATGCTACTTATTTAAAAGTAATCCAGTGTTAATCAACTTTAATTAGCACAAAATCGTAGCCATTATTCCTTATAAGAGCGTGAAAATAAAAATAAGAGCAAGACGATGCTGTCTGAGGATTTATTCTATAAATAAATATTGCCGACATAATGGATTTCCATCTAATTAATGGTCGCATCGCCATTCGGATCTCCCCTTTGAGGAATAGTCGAGATTCCAGCGCCGATGGTATTTTGATAAAATAAATGTTAATTCGTATGTAAACATACTCTATCGTAGTTGCATCTGAAATGCAAGAATGACCTCACTTTAGATACTAAAGAATTATTATATTATTCAATTTAGAGTTCTTCAAGAAGGGAGTGAATAGTTTTTTAAATGGTCGGCTACGTTTAACAGCGTTTTTTTTTCGTCATTATCATCTCTGCAGATATTGTTGAAATAGGTAAATTGTCAAGGTAATTTTTTTATGAGACCGAAAGGCAGTCTCGAGGCTGAGTCTGGTTTGATCAAAACTATGGCGGCTTACTCTTCCATTGTGGTAATAATCGCGAAATAATAATGACGTCTACACGAGGGTCTTCGGTAGCAAGAAGAGGTTCTTGCTACCGAAGACTCTCGTGTAGACCGGACACGTAAGAACGCCTAGGACAAAGTTGTCGCTGATTGCCGTAGATGTGTGGGCTTTATCACTAGCAAACGGTACGGAAACTTCATTTTGCGTGATTTTCCGGCGGATGTACTTTATCTAAGCCTATAGCTCCGGTTATCTAGTCTACTGCCACATTATCCTAAGCATTTAAACATAATGGTAGGTAGGTAGTATGACTTTTTTTCATATACATTGCTACGCTCTTGTGTACACCACAGATAAATATCTGATACCAATAGGTAAGTTTAAGGTACTTCAGTAGTCATGTCATTATTCGTCGCAACATTTACGTGTATTCAACGACAAAGTGCATGCATGGTCGATACTTTAAAAAGCATACGGCTTTTTCTTATTGGATATTCGTGATTTCAAGCAATTGATTATGACATGACCTGTCGACAGATCTTCGATAAAATTGCTTAAGATTAATATAGTGCACGACATAAATATATCGCTAGATTAGAATTTGACATAGCAGAGATGCTGTAGCAAGATCTCACTCAAGATCTCCTAAGATTAGGTACTAAGATACATGGCGCCTTTGCACTAAATCACTTTGGTAAATGTTGAATAGCAGTCTAGATCTACGTTTTGCTACGTAAACGCTTGTATGCACATGCATCTAACTATTCTGCGTTCTGCGCATTGTCACACATGGAGCAAACGACATTAGGGTGGTGACCGATGGAGTGTAAATCCGTTTTCGCCCCTCGGTGTTTAATTGACTGACCGTGGGGTTATGGGGTTAAATTGTATTGTGATTTGTGACCAACCCATACTGACAATAGCTTCGGCGTGTTCCAATGCACTGTACCTAATAATCTATGTGAGATACGTACGCAGTAGTGTTTTTTTATTTAATTTAGATATTATTTAATAACAAAAGTCTTAAATGGTTTGTTTGTTTCAAGTTATGGAGTGGGTGGACGACAAATGTACTAAAAGGATTATCGATTTAATAAAATAGATTTAGAGGTTTCGAAGTAAATACTAGTATTTTGTTAATTTTAATTAGATATTACGGTATTTGGTGTAAACAAATTCCAATAATAATAAAGTCATCCTTAAAGAATTAGATGAAACTCAAACTAATATTATTTCCAGTAGATTGATAAACTATTCACGAAATGTAAGCAATGATGTTGGGAATTCGTGTTCTAAGCTAAAAGTAAGATTAAAAAAAATTGTCACTACACACACATTTATCTTTTAAATCTACGTACACCTGGGTCCACCCTAATCTGCATCGCGCGTATCTCGCGAGACGCGTCTAAGCAATAGCATAAACAGTTAAAATCCACGCCGCGGTCGTCGCGCACGCGCCGTACCCGCAACTGACGCGCGAATACGATATAATTCGAATTTTGAATTTGAACTTCGAACAGTTTTTTTTTAAGTATTAATAAAAGGTTAGAGACGGTTTTAAGTGCCAGTGTGATTGTGGTTTGTGATTTTTAAGCTACGGTGCAGAACGACGTTGACAATACTGTCAAGCTGTCATTTGACAAGCTTTCGTTTCTTGACAGGCTACCGTAACAATGTATGAGTGACATTTCTATGCTCTCATACGGTTACATACAAAATCGTTGTGACACAGTGATTAATTTTATGCGTTACTTGCCTAATTGATTAGGCAACGGACGGGTTGTTGGAAGAACAACATGATGTCCGATCATGTTGTACTTGTTTTGGGATTAGTCTCAATTTTGTAACAATCTGAGCAATTTGCGAAGTGATTTAGTTATTTTTTTGCGTACTATATGCATCTTTAGTAATAGAGTTGTGCAATGCTAAAATGTTTATTTTAGCAAATAAGTTAAGATTTTCTCTCATTATTATAGCAAAATGGGACTTAATCGCGTAAAAACACACATTTACATTAAGTTAAAAATGTGCATACTACTACCATTATGTAGGGCATTTCTCCAGAAATATGTCTGCGACTCATTCATCTGTCAGACATATTTCTGGAGACATGCCCACTACATGCAACAAGTCCTTTAGTTAAGTTTTTTACCTATACACGTATGGGTTAAAAAAACTTGAGGTACTTCAAACAAAACGTAGGATAAATAACTAATTAACTTCAGTTCACGAACTTCCATTTTAAAAGTTGATGTACCTACCATTTGGGTCATTATTTGAGTGTTTCACCCGCCGCACTTTTTTGTGGTCACATTATTGTCGAGATTCCGGTAAATTTTAATGTAATTTTAAGGTATTTGTTAGTAGTCCCGGATATGTACCAAATAGCTCGATATGAGACTAGAATCTGAGGGAACTTCGACAATAATGTGTCCACGAAAGTGAGGCGGGTGAAACGCTCAAATAATGACCCATTTACTGTACGTACAATTACATATCGTCACATTCTATTCACTCACATATCGTATTATCCCTAAACATCAAGAATTCGCTACTGTCCTCAAAATGTCTCCATATTTCTAAACTAACAAACGATCATCTCATCTGCACACTAATTGCAACTTGTCAAAAACAACGAGCGGCATACCGCGAGCCCTCCAGACCGTAAATGTCTTCAACATACCGTTGGCCCATCTAATTCCCCATTAACTTGACTTGTATTTATATCAAGACTGCAGCAAAGGCATGCAGATGAAAATCGGAGTACCTAAGAGTATAAGAGTTCTTTTATACTTATTCTTTTTTCTTCATAAAAACTTTCATCGCCGTTTCGATTCTAAGGGATTTTCGAAAATTCTTTCTCGTGTTTCCGATTTCATTGCGGTATCTGCATTTTAACCTGTACGTTAATAAAATGAATATCTGATGAAAAATATAAATTTACGGATGTTAAAACTTATGACAAACCTGAAAGGTTTTGGGGACTTTGAACATTCATAATTTTTTCTTTTGAGTACCGGATCCTAACAATCGGGGAAGGTGATCAATAGGACACATGTGTATGTAAACACTTTATTGCACATAAAATCATATAGAAACAGTACAAAGAACAATGGTTATGTACAAAGGCGAACTTATCCCTGTAAGGGATCTCTTCCAGCTAACCTTTTACACATTTTTTCAGTAAGTATATAGTTTTACATAAAATCAACTTGAGCACGACTTATAGCAAAAAGGGCAATTAATGGGCCAGTGATACCAGCGGCGCGGGCGCGCCCGGCGCGTAAGTAACTGTCCTCCTATAAAAGGCGCAGGATTCGCTGGCTCGTGCCCGTCGGCCTATTTCCGTGCCTGTCCCGAGCCAAATGGAACGGGGATTAGCTTAATTAAATATTTAGAATTGCGCATATCGCGTTACAAATGGACATCGTAGAATGTCTTCATATATGTTGGTCTGTTCTGTTAGAATTTCAGCGGGTCGTATAATGTTCCCGTTGTGAGGTCTACACCTACTGTCGGCTATCGACAACTTTTTGGCAGATATTTGTATCAATTGTCAAACATGCATTCCACTTCCACCTGATGGAAAGTAAAAACTGCAACCAAGATGGCAAATGCATTGTCATCCCGAGAACTATGATACCTCGTGTGCTTGTAATTACAGTGGCTCTCTGACTTTTTAAACCGGGACACAATAATACAATGCATCGTATTGAGAAAATAAAACAAGCACTGATTCCTCGCAGAAATGGTACAGAAGTGTTAGAAGAAATTGATGCTATAGTAGGACTTCAAGCATTGAACAATTTCTTACACCATTCAGTAGGTAGTCAATTATTAAATCACCAACCTAACTAATTAGCGAAGAAAAACTGTGTAATTATTATGTATATGTGTTTCATCAATACGTACATGGCAAACTCAGCTATTGAAGGCAAACAGTTGGAAATAAATAATTAGTTTACAGCTATTATGGTTACCTTAGAACATGTGGTCAACCATGATGATTTATTAGACCGATTAAACCTTTATTATCTGATCTTGTTTATTTTACCTCGAGCAGTTTTTGTTTTAATGAAATCAGTGACATCAAAAAGACAGAAATTATATCAAAACTAAGTAGGTTCTTAAGGTTGGGGTACAATGTTTGATATTACCAATAACGTTATCACTAAAGTATCACTAGATTTTTCTAAAACGTTACTGCTCAAATCGTATAATTCAGGTGAATTGAAGTGTCAATGCAAAAGAAGATAAGAAAGATATACAATACAAATATTCTTTATTGTACAGCAGAAAAACACATTACAAGAAGCACATTTCATAATTTTATAATATGTTAATGGAATTTTACCCGTCATGATACCAATCAATAGTTAGATAAGTACTATTGATACATGATTGATACACATGTTTATGAGGTACCTACACAATATTTGTGTAATTGTCGCTATGAAACATGCAAGTCAAAATCCGAATTTACTGAAGCACACGTTGATTTAAATTAGTCGTCAACTGGTTTAACAGAGACGAAATACTCGTAAATTCAGGGTCATATAAAGTTAGGTTATCGGTATTCCCATCAAATATTACTTAAATGAACGATCTTCTAGTTATTGAGAGTCTGTTGGCGATAAATTTGGATAGTATTTAATCAATTTTAATGCAATTTATGTAGTCATGCTTGTTTTAGAGTCAGATGTATGTATATAGATTGACTAATGTTGAATCTTACTTCCAAATGCAGTTAGGTAGTTTGGAAACGACCAAATTATCATTATAAAGAAAAAATTAATAAAAATATTTAAAATTTATGAGACTCCGAAGTTTTAATAATTTTCGATATTTTTTTTATCTTCGAAAAGAAAAATGAAAGTTATTTAAAGAATGCTTAAGTATCAATAAAAAAATATTGTAGGGCAACTATGTGCTGAAACGCACTTTTTCATGCTTAAATTGTAATTTTCTCATACAAAATGAGTACAGCGACGGAATTAGTGACGTCATAGGTTCCTATCGTTTTGTATGGAGCGTTTTCAACGCTTGGTGCGTTCGGCTGAGCGAAGTGAGCTTCAATTATAATTCGCACATAAAATAAACGAACTTTATTCTTTAAGGACCGCAGTTTTTACAAGACAGAAACCAGGATAGCCCTGATGATAAATTTAGTTGGCCTGCCTTAAAAATCTACAGGTTAAAGTTGTTGACATGCAATCGAGTTCAAGTATTCGGGCGCAGTGCAGCCAGTAAGTAGGTACATGAAGTGTTTGCTCAAAAATTTCACTGCACTCGACCGCCGCCCACTGACAACCAATACACCGAATCTCTTGAACTACGACTTCCTATAGATTCATGGGCATGTCAAAAGGAACTACCGAGTTATTCATAGCCTTGCGTTTATTATTAAAGAAATAACTAGGCTTGAACAACGATGCAAAATTTAGTGTTAGCCTCCGCCATAAGAGCCTGCCACTTAGTTGCGCCCCGAGATAACTCCTCATTTTGTTAAGGAGATAACTTTGTAAATCATTCAATCGTCTTGTTACCTCGAATACTTGTATTACTCCAGTTTCATTCATCTTAAACTCACATTGTTATTCATAATTCAAAACACATAAAATGTTGTTACAGGGCAGCTTGCACTTCTAGGTATACATTTATATTTCCTTTGTCCTAACTTTATTACTAGCTCCGTGCTCTTAATATAGGTCCGGTGTAATTCAACCAAGCTGACGAATGCCTTCTAATTTCTGTTGTTCCCGTAGAATAGTCTTTATCTGGGCTAATGTTAAAACAACAGCTATTTATATGTTGGTTCTGTCGAGACTTAAGTGATTAACTGCACCTGTCTTTAGCATGTCCCGCTAATGTTGTTCCAACAGTTATTAACTTATTGCCTACTGCAACATTCCGTAGAATTCCTTTTACCTATCTTAAAGTTTTCATTCCAATTGTTTTCATAACAGAAGCGTACCTATTGTTGGAAAATGATAGTCGTGTTTGAGTAGGTGTTATTTTTGTGGTTTAAATGATTAGTTTTAAAAATTAACTTCGTTTTTGTTTTCTTTAATGTCGTCAACAATATCGAAGAGTTTTCTAGATAATAATCACTTGATCAAGTTCAAATAATTCGGCTGTCAGAATTCCTACCTTCCGTTGTCACTTTCGCTGTCACCGTCTTTCAGAGGTACAACAATTAAAAGTTCACGCTGATTTCGGCATAACATTAGTGAAACTGTGTTGCAAAACCCATGTTCTCTCATTGTGTAGCGACAACCGTGAACTGTGAAATTCGAGTATTACTCGCGGAGTGGGCGACGCGGGGGCTTTGTTTTCTCTCATGTTAATTTATGATAACTCGATTTAAATTGCATTGATGTTGTCTTAAAACCGATTTCGGTGAACAGCGCATCCGAATTGAGGATTCCGTTGATAATTCTGTTGATCACCGGCTCATAGTTCTCAAATGTTATGAAAATGTGTAATGAGTTTAGTCTTGTTGACATTTTACAATTTTAATTATGCGACTAACCACCTTGTTACCAATGGTTTAAGTTTATTTTTATTTGCCGTTAGTACCTTTGTCGGGCATTTTTTTTGGGTCTACGAGCCCTGATGCAAAAGTTCTCGTCTAGTAAGAGCATTTTCTTAGGCTCTACCATTTTTTAGGAAAAAATGTTTGAGATAAAAAATGTATACCGTTTAATACTGGTGCTCTAATATTTTTATTTAAAATAAAACTATTTTACCCTAACAATTTTAAAAGACAGGAAATACGAATTTTATGATGAGTAAAAATTATTCAATTTTCTAATTTAAATTATTTTTTGCCACTAGCTCGAAAGGTGTGAGAAGGGCCGTACTAAGGAAAACAACACAGCACAGCGATATATACCGACCATGTTGCTTTGAGCCCAAGTGTGCAGAACTGCTGTACAAGAGCACAATATGATTTGGACAATAAATTTTAAGAAAAAAAAATTCAACAATAACGGTCTCATGGAAACTTTATCATTCAATCAAAATAAATTACATTAAAGATAGCTATCATTGCTATCACTCAGTTGTTAGATCTAAACAGGTAATGAGTATTTAAAAAAGTGTGATAGTTGCTTCGTGCTAGACGAACTTTTATGCATCGGGGCTCGTATTTCGACGCGGAACTCCAAAGGGACTCAATAAAAAGTCAATTTCGATATCCGTTCTTCAGATGTTTATAGTTCTACTATTAACCTTGATACGTTGCAACTTTCGTCGTGTATCTTCAGATCTTCCCGTATTTAATTTATTCATTAGCATAGTGTGAATTCTCGTTTTGTAACGAAAGTAATTTATGT
Organism: Eudemis profundana; assembly: GCA_947034925.1. Taxonomy (NCBI): domain Eukaryota; kingdom Metazoa; phylum Arthropoda; class Insecta; order Lepidoptera; family Tortricidae; genus Eudemis; species Eudemis profundana. The sequence continues at coordinate 12,062,888 of OX344812.1, forward strand.
AATTTGGACATATTTATTTATTGGTAGTTGCGCGTGATACACTAATCAAATCGGAATTGCTTTTATGATCGCCATTAATATCTAGTTTTCGTAATAAAATTGTCTTTGCAATTGATATTTGTAATATTCACACAGTTTTCTATTAGATATTCATTAAAGTTATTTTTATTTTGCCTTGATGTTGCGTCTTTTTAGGTAACATTAGTGCAAATATTACTAGAGTAAGATATATAGATATAGGTAGCAATGAAGCCTGTTTAGTAATTAATTGCAAAATGTCGATGTTAACGTATTGAAATTTGAAGTAACTTGTAATTTTAATGACATAGCCTGCTACGTCGCAAATAGTATTGACCCAGTGTTAAGCAACGTTTGGTTGAGCGCAACACAACAACAAGACAAAACACAACACAAGTACAAGAAGTCTCACAGATTTTCCACCACAACACACATTATTTGACATTTGCCATACCCCACGGGCGACGTGAAGGATAACGAGTCAGAATTACCGATATTACCGTACATCGATCCGTTGCATTGTCTTATGTCTGTCTTGACTGTACCTCTACTAAACGGTCGTATGAACCTCGGATTGTTATAGTCCTATGCGCCGTTTTTGTCATAAGTGCAAATACGTGTATGCTAATACCGCAGGTGTTGCGATGACGATTAGCATTTAAATGACGGGTGTATAAACACAAACATCTGACAATACCTAAGTAAGTGACGTGATATAAAAAGTTATGTCTCTCCAATCAAAGTATAAAGAAGAAAATATAATCCAATCACAGGAAAAGTCGAGGAAAAACAGTTTGACTCAAAAGTTTACAGAATGATCATAGTACAGGCTCCTACAAACTCAATTTATTCCTTTGTATGGTAACTATGCAGACAATGTTACGCTGACGCAGCGTTCTTTAAGAGACTCCTGAAACGTATTTTAGCCGATTCATAGACAAGTTGCTGAACGTAAAAGGAATAGGTCTTATTTGAATTGATAATGATATAATAAGTGTGTGGGTATATTTTATTGAAGAACTACCGGGTAACATAGTAAACGCAGCCGGTGATTAACCCAAAGGGTTAGCTATATTAAAGTCAAGTTTCCGTTAAAGGAAACGATTATCTGATATCCTGAAAAGGTACGCGTATTCTAACTATAGCTTGTCAAGTCCGGGACAAAACGACTCGTCTCTTCGATATTACAAAAGACATAAGCCCTTCCAACTTCAGAAGTGGGAGGGCTTTCAACGCATGTATTAATCGATGCGTCGGCAGTTATTTTGAATACCATCTCCTTAATTGAGTCGTGTATTTTGAGTTTTATTTTATATCAGACGGTGCTAAAGCTGCATTATTTTGAACAAAGTAGTGCGTGTTTCTTGGAATTTCAAGCACCTTGTGGTTTGCGGTTTGTGCGAATTAAAATGGCTTAGTTGTACGATGTCAGCCCTGCGGTACAAAGTCTGGCTTCTTCGAATAGGAGAATAAAAAGCGTCGTTTACTAAGTAGGTATACATAATAGTTCACTAACAAGATTCTATTCTTAATTTAGTTGAAGTGAAAAACTCTAATTATTTTTAATGTAATTTTATACAAGTTACGAATATCATTTAAGTAAATATTGTAGCAATGCAAATAACAACCTTCCAATATCTTGAACATGGTTAAAAACTTGGGCTTCTGTGGTATCATTGGTACTCGTATCGTACATTCTGTGCCGTAGCGTTCCTTTGGACTAGGGCTGCCCGGACGGATGGCAGCCCTACTTTGGACTGATGTTAACTGTCAATTGAAATGCTGTCGTCTTGGTAATTTTTTAGAGGTTTCCGTGACGACTCCCTCAGATCGTTACGGCGCCGGTTCCTTCCCGTGTCGTGTCGTGTGACCAACCGCAAACCCACGCTTGTCGTTAATTTAATGCATCCTCACGATAATAAACAGTAATATTTCATCGTTATTGTATTATTTACGATTTTGAACGATAATTAATTCGTAGAAGTCGTGATCGCGGCCGGCAATCGTGTTAGGCTGAAATTTAATTATTTATCAACCGATAAAGTTTAATTAATATAAAATTATGATAATGAAGTTATTTTCATCGTACTCCCTAATTAATAGCTCCCTAGATACTTGTTCAATTTAATATAATGATTATTAGAACTATAGACGTAGCATACAAACCTACAAAAAAATAACTGGCCAAGAGCATGTCGGACCATGCTCAGTGTAGGGTTCCATAGCCGTAACTATAAGGTAAAAAATACGATCTAAAAAAAGTACAACAACAAAAGAGCGTATCTTCATAGCAATTACGACCTTTTGTTGAGAAGCGCAGTTTATCGGCAATAACTCAAAAACGGTACATTCGATCTTGTTGAAAATAATTTTCGTTGAAAGTATTAATTAAGCGTTACCTTCGTGATTTTTTTCATATTTTTCGGACGCACGGTTTAGAAAATAGAGGGGGGGGGACACAATTTACACAACTTTCGGAGCGATTATTTCCAAATACATTCACTTAATCAAAAACATTACTTAGGAACCTTATAGTGTTTTTTAAAGAGCTGTCGAACTATGTACCACACGTTGATATTTGTTGAAAAAAAAAAAATTACTGTCTTTAACATGTATGGAGTGCCCCCCCTAAAAATATTTATTTTAATTATTTATATACCAAACTAAGTAGCGGCTCACAAAAGACACCTATATTCCAAATTTCATCAATATCCATCATGTAGTTTTTGAGTAAAATGCCTGTGACATACGGACAGACAGACGGACGGACATGACGAAACTATAAGGGTTCCGTTTTTGCCATTTTGGCTACGGAACCCTAAAAACTATCTATTAATGGTGGTGGTGGCCATTCTTGAAATTATCATTCCCCTACACATATTGGTGAAAATTCTGAAGAATCCGCCTCTTTAGAATGGCATATTTGGTTATTATGTGGTCCCGGCCAAGATCTACAAATTAACCAGAAATGTTATTCTATTGAACCAGAATCTTCTGAATTTTGAGGGTAGGGGAATAATAGTCTTCAAGAATCACGATTAAAACTTTACCATGTCTCTAAGACATCTAAGTTAGTTGGGATTCAGCAAAACTAAACCAGATTATGATAATCTGATAGAATCTCCACTGCCGCACAGTGGCCGAAACGGCCATTTCCATCTCAAAAATCTGTAACTTTTTTGTTTATTGAGATTTATAACTGAACTTTGGTATACGTAATTCTGAATAGATACGCAATCATATAATCAAAACGCGTTTAATATAAAACTTATATTTATTGAGTAATATCGGGTTGAAAATAAAATTTGATGGTTTATCATACAAAATTTTATTCTAATATTTTTTATTTAATTTTTTCTTCATATAACTCAGTATTAAATAATAAGTATTAACTATTAATGATAATAAAGTGGTTTTAAGTAGGTTTTAGGATAGGTATATTTGAAGGCATTGTTATCAAAATTGTGGTAAAATCAGATACACCAAAATTACTCATGGGAAAACATCTTATCAAATATGAAAAAACAACGTCTGATTACACTAATATATCGAAAATAACAATACACATATAGAAATAGTTCCATGAATAGGTATATGTAAAAATAATGGTTAGTTTAGGAAATATACTTTTTCCCTCGGCTGTCATTTTTGTTTGTAGCTCGAAATGGCGCAATAATGACGCAGGTTTTTTTTGTTTCCTTAGATTATTGAATAGTTAAGGATTCCAAAAATGATAATAACTCGACATCGGCAGCTTTCGGCAACAAAGAAACCTCCATTTGAAATTAAAATATATAGATTTTTTTCATAGGAACACTTGAAAATTTATAAAAAAATACTCATATTTTTTTCTGTAAAACTATACTGTTATAGCAAACTAGAGATCCTATTCAATCTAAAACTGTATAATACTTATATATTTCCTTAGAAAACTTAGAAAATATCAGAAGGTAAACTTCACGAAGCAATAGTCCGGTAACTATGAAATTATCGACGTTCAATGTTTCAGTGCAATTTATGGTCAGTAAAACTTAATAATATTATTTTCCGCTATAATATGAGGTAGGCCTGTTATCATAGAATGTAGAACTATCAAAATTATATCAAAACCACGACTTTCGTCCAAAACATTTAAAAGATGGAAATGGCCGTTTCGGGCCACTGTGTGCCGTACTGCTAGCTTCGACACTCAAAAACAATCGGAATAAAAACTAACGTTTAATAGCAACATCATTAGTATTCAACAAAGTATGAGCGTAAAATCTGTCGGCATTGTCGAGCGACCGTTGCATAAATTATTCCACCCTGTTTTGCGTTCGCGCCAAGGACTTTGGAGAATTTTACGAGATCTTTGCCATCGGTTGGCAATTTAGTGAGGTTTTTAAATTTATATGTCAATTTGGGTTGATACTTTAGGGTTTTTGTGGACCAGTGGACATTTAAAACAGTATTTTGGCATTTTGGTTTTTGATCTTTATTATTAGAAGGTTAACAAACTGCTTAAAAATGTATTATTAGTAAGAGCTGTTGGGATTTCCACTGTTTTGATGACGATCAGGACCTGATAGGACCTACTTATTTATTAAAAAAATTATGGCTGTAAGATTTTAAAGTTTTACATAATCCTCTGAGATAAGCTGATAACAATGTCATCGTCGCTTGTTTATTTCTTGTTAGCTATTATGCAACTAACGGTTATAAATAGATGAACACGATTCACCGTAAACCTCAATAATTTTTGTAAACTTTGTACTCCTAACTAACATTTTACAGACTGATGTTTAACTTTAGTTTATAATTTTAATACGTAGACTTTTTCTTCCGTGTAAACCCCGTGCTTGAAATGGAGCAATCGCCAGGCGTTCCTGAACTACGCAGATTCCTTCATCTTTTCTCAGGGCCGTTTTAGGCTATACCACAAAATAAGTAGGTATTAGTACTACGTAGGTACTTACAGAAGCTTTTCTCGCTAGCAAAACTATCGTTCACGTCCACCGACCGGACGGAGCTCACCCGCATCCGATCGTCTCTCTATCCAATAACGCGTGCTCTTTCTAGTCGCTGACTATTACCACCCATGGGTGGCGAAATTTAATAATAATAGCCGCGCAATGGAATCGCCGCGTGAGTCAGTTCTGGTTATACCGGGCTCTTCGGTACAACCAGAATTTGGGGCCCAATGGGAAAGTTAATGGAAGATAGATACTTAATACCAAAAAAGATTGTATAGTGTAAGCGAATCAGCTTATCAGGGCCTCCTTGTGTGTGGGGCCCTGGGCACTGGTAACTGGGGCTTGGTAAAGACTGCACTGCCTTCTCGACAGAACCCTAACGTCCTTCATCTGTTTAGAGCAAGATGCCCAATTGTCTTAAATGGGTAGGCCCGGTAGGAACACCCTACTAGACACACCGATACACTCTTAGCATGGTATTCATTTTGCAACCATGTCACAAGTTCTATTGTGCGATTTATTTTCATAATAAAACAGCTTGCATATAACCATAATAATACATAACAGCGTATTGTGTGCGGTTATCCAAGTATACTTACGACTGTTTGGAATTCATGCTGCGTGTGCGGGGCACATGAATCAATTCAGGTCGTTATCGACAAATCGGTTGAAGGGTAAGTCGTCAGTCACGATCTGTCGGAAGAGACGAGTAACTATTGCTTTTGAAGAGTTTCCATTGTCTTAAACTGCCACCCTCGTCTATTGACACTGATTTATAAATATTTATTCATTTAAACTTTATTGCACAGTAATAAAAGTACAATCGGCGGACTTAAGACGCTGTCAACAGCAAAATGCCCTTGAGGATTCAGGATTTTGGCCCATCCCCTAGCCCCGCCTAATTGCTCCCAGCGCTATTCACAAGTGAGCGGCGAGAAGCGTAACTGTTTGCATTCAGCTTGCGATCGCGATCGAAATAAACACACCTGCCGGTAGATGGCGTTAAACTCCTGTAGGTTTCCCATAGAGCGCAGAATAAAATAGACAGGGCGTCGTTAAAATAATATAGTTGGTTTTTAATTTATTTTCATAATTAAAGCGTGAACAGATAGAATTAAATTTGGATATGTAATACGTAAATAAGTAATGAAAACTTTCAAACACATTTAATGAATTTTGGATATGTAATATAAGTAGTTAAGATTTATTAGAAAAAAATACAGTATTTTTGTAAGTAGTAATACGATTATATTGAATTAAAATATACAGCACTTCCTTTATGTTTTTCTTGATGACCTGCAATGTAAGGTCATCGAGAAAAACATAAAGGTAAGGTAAGGTTTACAAATAAATCAATCGATTTTCGATTTGACAGTATAAGGTATTTATACTTAGTATCCGTAACCTGGTATCCCATCAAAAACATTCTGTAAAAAACTAGCCAAGTCTCGATGGAGCTGCTTGTTTATCTCTAAAAAGTAATGAAATCTAGACAAAATCGTGTCAAGTTTAAGGTACCTTACTGCGATTTCTTTATTATTATACTTAATGTTGTGTGACTTGGCCGTTGAACATTCTTTATTCGTTATAGTAGGTACAAGTCAACAAAGAAACTTTGTAATCGCATGTATTATTTGTATAGGATTACAAACTTATGTGTGCAGTTGCAATATTTGGAGGTTTTTTAGGACTTGATAGGCTAAAAACTAACTATGTTTACAATTTCAGCTCTCTGAGTTTATGGGAAGTACTAGTTCTATTCTGATGATCATGAGTCAGTGAGTGTCTGTCGTAAATGCGAAACTTTGCTTTCGCTTAACTTCGGAACTAAATGACTTACAGACTTGAAATTTTGGATTTTAAGTATGTGATTATAGCTTACTGGATGACGAAAATTTCTGCGTTCTGGTCTTATCTAGAGGTTCTCAAATAGGGGCCTGAAAATGCGGCGAAATGATTCCAGTAAAGTATGGTACGGCAGTGTTTGCTTCGCGCTCGACTTGGCGGGGCCACTGCCGTGCCCCCAGATATGTACCATGCAACTCCGAGTACCTTTAGTAGCTAATGATAATGTATGTTACGTAGGTAATTAAATTAAATGAGATTGAATATAATATACAATATAATAAATACTTAGTACAAATACCTTATACTGTAAAATCGAAAATGGATTGGTTTATTTGTAAACCTTACTAATTGACGTGCCCAAAAAATTACCCTGGAGTGCGGTGTATGATAATACATACATACATATATCCATACATACATACATACATACATACATACATACATACATACACACATACACACATACATACATACATACATACATACATACATACATACATACACCTTAGGCCTTCATACACAGGGTTTCGCACACAGGCGCTGCCGGGTGTGGGCGCAGCCCTGAGCTTGCCTAATGCATTAGGCAAGGAAGAATAATAATTACGTCAAAATAAAATCGCGGAGTGAGACATGCCTGCTTCGGCTCGTTTCCTAAAACCACACTCGTGTATTGATGCCTCCCATAATACATAACTATTACCGTCGACTCCAAAACTTTATAGATCTATGCAAACAAAACGTTTCTCGATGGGCGTAGCCAAAACCGCATCTGAAGAAGCGTTGAAATGTGAACCTTATATCCAGTGACATAAGGTCCACATTTCAACGCTATGAAGGTGTAAAACTGAATGAGTATTCATTTGGACAGGCCAGTGGCTATTGCGGTGATCATACATTTAACACACTTAACTAAATATTTACACTTCTTATATTATAACTTTGATTTATATAAGTACGTATACAGTATTTTAGATTTTTAACACAAGGTTAAACAAATTTTTGCGATGTTTTCGATGCGCAAACGAGAAGCATAGGTCCGTCTAGCACGGCGCGTCAGCGCACACTGTCTATTTGTATCGGAGTAAACGAGAGCCTACTGTCACTGTTTCTGGGCAGCCGGGTCTTAGAAGATAATAATAAATAAAAATTGAAATAAAAAAAAGTGTGGACTATTTGTGAAATGTGACTCGTTAGCGGTTTAGGTATGAATACGTTGACTTCATGTTTTTATTTGCAGACTCATACGTTAAAAAAATAAAGACATAGAACCGTTTAATGATGATTTTAAGACCAATCTTTGCAATTTTTTTCTATCGAGCCGATTTCGTGAAATTATGTATCGCGTCCGTCCACGGTCTTCAAAATATGATGAATATTAACATATATTTTTTTTGATGTGCTAGAACAAATGGTTTTTCTTAAAAAACTGCTTAAATAACATCAATTTCAACAAAAGTAGGTCTTGTCAGCCTCTTAATGCCTTAAGACATTCTTTATCAGTCAACCATCGGCTAAAACAGAGACTTTAGTACAAAAACAGTAGGTAGTAGTAGTAGTTAAATACATATAAGATATTCAATTTGTAACATGACACGATGTCTGTTAGGTTTTGATATGGGGCAGCCGAACCCTTTCGACGCATAGTACCAAATTCGCAATGTGCCATTTGGCGTTTCGCGATGCGTCTGAAGGAGCCGAACTTATCCGTTGAAACGCTCGCTAGCCTAAGACACGGTATAAGGTGGTTTTTCTCTGAACAAAAGGTACATCGGGAGCGCGCATGTGTGCGCGCCGTGTACGGACGCACCACAGGCAAGCATTTGCGACTGCGCGCAACTGCCACAGTATGGCGTTCACTCGCACAGACGCGCGTCATGCGTCTGTGTAAATACGTGTCGCGCGCTCCTAAACGGCCGAAGTCGTACTACTTGGTTGTCTTTATACTTTGCCTAAGGCATAATTCAATATCCGGGCAAGAATATGCTTTTCGTCTATATATAGCCTAAGAGTTACAGAGGCATTTGATGCCTAAAGTCATAACTCTAGGGCCTGTGTAATAACTTAGAATGACCTCATCACCCTAACGGCAATCAAGTGACACAGTCCATCGTGACCGCTCGACCACGAAGACATAGCAAAATTAGCAAGGGTCGAACCCTCTAGGTCACAGGTCCCCAAATTGTTTGACTTGCCGCCCACTTACGCATGATTAAAATCTTTCAACGCCCCCCCACGACAAAAAAAAAAACACATTGTTGTGAAAAATTTTGTCGACGGGAGGCGGGAGGAGTGCAATCGGGCTGACGCAGCTTGGAGGGGCCCCTTCTGACGTCCTTAAAACGATGGGTATTGCTTATTATTTACCATCATAATGAATAGTGTGTACTGTAGTTGATATTGTGATTTACGTTTTTATGTTCAAAATCGACAGCACCCCTCTGGATCATCAACGCCCCCCATTTCTTCCACGGCGCCTAGCGTCCCCCTGCGAATCCTCGACGCCCACTGGGGGGCGGTAGGGACCACTTTGGGAACCTATGCTCTAGGTGACGTCACGGACGGTGTAGCTGTAGACGTCAGTGCTCGTCAGCAGTGGACGTATTTCGTGAATGTGGAAATGATTAGGGTTTTAATTACACAAGTTACCGCCAACACGAACGGCGACCGATGGAGGCAGCCTCCGGAGGCCCACGTTCGTGTTGGCGGTAACATGTGTAAGTATGTTACGGCTGCACATAACAAAAAGCACACAGGTGAGTGTCAGCAACGAAGTTGCCAAGCTATAGGTTTGATTATTGAATTTCATCAAATTCCTAACGCTTTAGTGAAATTTCGAGTAAATAGATACCTGAATTCTAAGGCATTTTTTCTGGTTTCTTTCCTAAACACACGATCTGCTAACGGACCAGCGCTGGCAATGGAAACGGCGGTTATGCAACGACAATTTCAATATATCGTACGCGGGTATCTGTGTCGCGCGACGAATTTGCATGAAGCGTTGACCAACGCGTGCGCAGTGCCCGTGCGAGGAACAGTGCGGGTCCGTCGTCATTTTTAAGTCGTTGGTTGTAGAATAAGTTTCTGTAAAAAAAAATATTTTGACGCAAGCATTTATTGCCGACTGTACTTTTTTATATGAGTGCAAACTGCATGTCAAAACTAATTAAATGAGCCAAAGACGAAAAGCGGTGGATTTATCTTATATCATCGGATCAACTCCATAACAATATTGCATCCCGACATAATAATATTGCATTGTCATCTGATTTACACAAGCATGCAAAATTTCAGCTCGGGAAGTGGGTCAAATTTAACTTGCAGGATTTGATTACAGACTGACATCGGAACAGGTGAAACTAAAAATAAAAGCTTGTGATAATAATATCAAGCATACAAACTTATTTATTAACTTCCGGTGATACTAAAATCCTGTACGGATATTTATTTCCATCTTGTTCTCCCACATTGTTCTTGCTACTGACACTGTACTTACATTATGACGCGGAGATAAAAGCAATCCATATAGTCAGTGTTCACGTATTTGTGAACTTCACTAGGTGCTGGACCGTGATGTGATAAGATAGGTACCTATTGTTTTTCTAGCCTAGAAAAAATAATTATTTAGCTTTTTATCTATAATCGGTGTGACCAAGGCCCTTCACACCCATGTTAAAGCAGATACGCGATTTGAGCATCATTCTAATAATTTGGAAAAGCGTTTATATTTTAAAAAACGTTTATTTTGGTACGTAATATTACTACTTTAGAATGTGTAAAATTAAAAAAAAAAGATAAATTACTGTTTACGTGTTTGGTTATAAAATGATAACTCAGATATTTTGTTATTGTGTTGAACATTTCGTAAAATAGGAATCCCTAGTCTGTGTACTGTGTAGATTGCTAACATCACTGGAAGGCATATTTACACACGATGTGTTCGTCTATCGTATTTCTCTAAGTGCATTTTGTTGTAGCGTGGATTACCAATTTAGAGATCTCTAATCTCACCAGCTCGTTTATTGAGACAGTTGGCAATTAGGTCCGACTTCTCAGGACACATAGAGGTTCCTTCTAATGTTCAACATTTCTTAGCTATGTACCGGCGACATTGCAAAATTACCAATTACCTTAATCCGCGCACAATCTTCCTCTCGGTCGTGTTCTTCATCGTTAAGTGTTACATACATACCCTTTCTGTGATTAAAACTTATTACTTACTGCAATCAGGGGGTTTTTAGCTTACCGCTTAGGGTAAAAGTAGTTAGTTCGATTTTGACTCACCTAATCAACAGTCACATTATATTTTGAACGGGTATTCAACAATTTCACCATATAAAATAATATGAATCTAGTTCATTTGCATAGAATGAAGTATACAAACATTATTTGTATCACAACTTTAAAATTGAAATAATAATAATTTAATTTTTTTTTATACCCTGGCGCCCTTGGCGGCAATAAATTAAGATACCTAATTAAATCGGAACTGTTTTTGACGTATAATGAAAACAACGAAAGGCATTTCTCTGAATCGAAGCCTGTAAGATGCGCCCTTTTACTTTATAGCGGAGCAATCTAATATGGAGCCGTAAATTGTGGTAAGTTGCTAACCGAAGGTGACAGTAGGGCCCCATTCCCACGACCAGCGAGAGTAGATAGCGCTGTGTGCGCAGCGATAACTGAATTACCTGCGCGGAGGCGCGCGCGCGCTGATAACGGACATCTTCAATTAAGCAGTTGCACTGACGTTAATTAGCGCTAAAGTCCCTTTAGACAAATACTTGTTGTGAGTTTGATAAATTTGTTCATAGTTAGCTTTCTAGCCTCTAGAATTACTGGCATTTTTTTATTTACCATATAAGATATCTGTGTAATTATATGTATCACGTCGACTTTGTTGTTTGATTTGTGTTCGATTCGATTTTATATTTATTAAAAAGAAGTTAATGATATTTACTATGTTACTGATATGGATTTCACGAAACAAGTCCGACCATATGATCAAGTCTTTGAATTCACTTGAGATTTGTACAAAGACGTTGCTCCTTACATACATAATTGATAAGGCACACATTTCTATGACAATACCTCAATCCTTTGACAATATCTAGTCCGAATATGCCGGCTTCTATTTTTTGCCCCTGCTGTCACTTTCGGTGTAGCCGCCGTGGGCAGGATTAGTCACATCTAATCCGACGTCTGCACAATTACATAATGAATATTTATCGACCGCGGAACACCTACTGCGGCCGCTTTTCCTTTCAGTTGTGAGATTTGCAATTGATTAATTGTTGGCTTGGACTGGTTATTAAAAACCTCTTTAAATTATAGGTACTTCGCAGTACGCGAGCTCTGCTTTGTGTAAAGTGCGTTTATTGAATTTTAATTTTATTACAATTTTAATTCCAGATCTCATTGTTTATACGCCAATTCATAGCGATGTTTAGCATCTATTCTGTGTATCCTATCTGTCTTATTTTGATATGTATTATGTGGTTTACATTCTTTGGATTCGAAATATGTTTCATTTTCAGATCGGCAGCTTCATTATGCTCATGGTTATGATAAACTACCCAAATTTTTCGGCACCCACTAAGTAGGAATTAATAAAAGAATAAATAGTAGGGGAATAAATGAAAATATTACATACTAGTGTGTGTAAAATAGTTTTCATGAGCGATATAAAACAAACGTATTTCGAAACACATTCTCAAACTAATTCCGTATTTGTCGGACTCGTTCCCCAGCTGCTCAAACAACTAGCTCAAACTACAAATATATCTTATTTATCGTAATTAGAACGTTTAGTCTATCTGGTATATATTTTATCCTGTTGTCTTGTTAAAATTGACTGTCCCGGCATGAAATATGTCCATTCGAGGGGGCTAATTTAACTTAAGTACTTTTTATTAAAGTCTAATACATTTACCAACACATATTTCTTGTGATAAGCTGGTGGAAACCGGGTTTTGTTGGCGCCGTGCGATAGTTCTACTATGCTGATCCAAAATGGCTTACGTGCGTTAGAGCGATGAACGCACATAGGTCTGTTTGGTTTAATATGGAAAATATCTTGTTAAAATTGAGTAAGGTAAGGCCAATTTAGTTGGACATGTCAGGGCGTGCAGAAACACCACGCGTGACGTGACCAGTGGTCGACTCGACCGTTATTATACTGGAGTCACGCCTACGCTCTTGTCTTTACACCAGTACCTTCATTGACATGCCTGATTAATCTGACAATGTCGCCGTCTTTGAAAGATGCATATAGTCGCCATTATGACCATTATAACCGACGCTTCGAAACTCAGAATAATTACTTGTTGCTCAGCGTCTTCTTCATTACTCACCATTTCATTTATCAAGTAATGACAAAATATCAACAACTCTATTGTACTCGTTTTTAAGTAAAAGCCTGTAACAAGTAACTTTAGCATTAATGTTACAAATGATAGATCCACGTTTCCTGTAATCTCGCGATTAATCTCGTCAATCTGCACCGCAGCATTCGTAACTTCAGCAACTGCTCTCATTCAAGTGACATTCACCATGATGGAATCAAAACAGTTTCAACTCTGACCTCATAAAATGCCAAACGTGGCGGGCCGGCCGCGTGAGAATATATCGACGGAATATCAAGCATGAAGAATGTTTCACGTCCAAGGATCGTTTGAGCAATCGCTACGGGGCGGAGACGAGATCTCCCCCAGCGGTAATAAAACTTTAGCAGCACTCGCTAAGATTCACAAGCATTGCACTGGAAAAGCGCATGCTTTGGGATGCGCCGACCACAAGCACAATCCGCTTGCGAAATCAGATTCAAACACCAGCCTCCAATCGAGGAAATCCTTCCGCACCGAATGTATAATTGAAATACAAGACGACAAGAATGTCAATTTAGTCAAAAATAATGACGGCTCATACACAAAGACGTTCAGCAATAGCACCAGCTCTTACGAGGGTCACAGCGATACGGACTCAGAGAACGCTTTGAGAAATCGCTCCGAACAAAAGATAACTGATCCCTGTGAACGTCTGTTTGCTCAGAACACGAAAGCATCGTTGATGAAAACCGCTCGTATGAGATACGCTGACGATAGTGTTATTTCTTCTCTGCATGACGAAGTCGATGGTGATAAAACTAAAGCATTCTGTAGAACGCCTTTGCGTGGAAGCTATAGGGAGAGGAAGTCGACAGTCGTTACTATAGACGAAGTCAAATCAGACGGCTCGAATAATGATGAAGAGCTGGCCAACGCCGTCCTGTTTGACGAAAAGCGGAAAACGCCCACGCAGAATAAAATAGGAATACAGCGGAGAAATTCACCTGCTGCCCTGGTAAATGGAAAGAACGGCGTAAACGGTAACGGAACGAAACCTCCATGGCGCGGCGCCAGCAAGAACAGTACTCCAGCGGAGCCTTTCGTGCGCCAGCCGTCTCTACGAGGCAGCATCAAGAAGAAGACAGCTAAAAGTGATGGAATTCCATGGCGGAGACTCTATGAACTTTCGCTGTGGAGAAAGTTCGGGGTGAGCTTCGCCGCCGTCGGGGCCGATACGGAGCGCGCCCTCCTCCGGCCGTGGAGCGAGCTCTCTTCTCAACAGCAGCCGCCGCTCTCGGTAAGTAACGTCAATCACCCGCCGGCAGCGCCTGCACTTTGATATCTCACTTGTCTTATTTGGCAGCGCCTGATCAGTGCACCGCCCCCTTATCGATGGAGAGCGCACGAATCTGAATACCATTATATCTGCGGAGGCGGTCACGCGATAATGCACTCGGTTATAGCTCTTGTTTGTAAAACGTGCTTCATAACACAGCTAGCCTGCTCGTAATGCCCATGGTGTTTACACGTTTTTAATCTTATCTTTCGCTGTACAAGGTGACCTGCCTTTATTTGCTCTGAGATTGAAAATGTACTGTTTTATGGACTCAAAACGCTGGGCAATGAAGAAAAACTCCCGTGCCAATTTTTTCTCATGTTGTACGAAGTTCATAATTTATACACGATAAACGGATACAAAGTCATCAGCTGATAACCCTTTCCTTTACAGAAATCTCAGGGTCATTACCCGTATCAGAATTACCCGACTTTCGTTTTCCGCAGGTCACGAATAGCATTTCAATCATATCGCACGTAATGTGAACCTCCTTATGAAGTAACAAGTTGCTCGCATTGCCGGCAGCCACGGTGGGCGTTGGCTCGTGATCTCGGGAGCCGTTACGGTTTTCACCGTGAGACCATTGTACTTCTGATTTAGTATTCCGATTTGGTTCCCTGTTGCAGACCTATCTTAACAAGTTTAGTTAACGGTCTCCTTCTTCGCGTCTGTAGGTACTATCACCGCGGATACTGCACGCGACCGGACGTCAAGCAGATCTCTCTTACAACATTACACCGTTAGCTTCTATAATGTTATTGCGTAAAACTTTGTAATTAATTGACGTCTGTTGCTGCTTCAATACATTAAGTTTAAAAGCGAATTGTTAAAACTGACATATTGAACATGAATGACAGAATATGAACATAGTGTAACATTATCTTGAAAGGTGTCTTCTAGGCGGCGAACTTGAATACAGATGAGGTTGATTTGTGTGCGTCAGACTACAGTCCGATGAGCGACATGAATATGTTAATGGATCGTAGATCAAGGGGCCTGACAGTGGTTAAGCTTGGAACACATGCGTAATAGTGCATCAGAATCAGCGTGTATACTATAATGGGTCATTGTCAGTTCAAAAAACAAAAGTCGTCCCGCCGGTGGTGAAAAGTTAAGAGCTTGTATGAATCCCTAGGTTATGTTGCTATTACATCGGATTATAGAAGAGGAAACGTTCCTTATTTTCATATGAGTTCATCAGAAAATTAGGCCCTGGAATCCTTAATTTCGCATTTGTCCACCGGAAAGACGCGAACCTAAATTTGAAAATGACCCCGTTTAGGAGCGATTTTGGTACATCCTTTATTTCTTCCGCAAATTAAACAAATGTGAAACGAATTTAGAATTAAAATGTTTTAGAGCTCCAGAAGAATTTTGAAAAATTGGAATATTTCAGATTAATAAACTTTATACATTGTAATAAGAGAGTTACCTATAATTACAGCGTCGGATATTATAAATTGCTTCTCATTAGTATCCGAATATTCCAATACTGCAGAAAGTGAGGACATACTACAACTTTGTAACACTTCATACAAGGTTTTTTTTTTCTATTGATATAAATTGACACAATTATGTCGTAAACCATTGTTTTCCTTTTTTAATATGAGTCATCAGAAAAGTGCAATACAATAATGTATTTTTTTTAAACATAAAGCAGTATGTTACCCGCTCAAGCCTAGAGCGCGTGGGTTCTCGCGATTTGCAAACGCAAGAACAATCGGACAAGACGTTATTCAAATGGTGTAAAGCTATTTAAATACTTCATTACGCGTTGTTAATATGCAGTGATTTGTCTTCGGTTTCCTCGTCTCCAGTCGAAGGCTCTGCTGCGTAGTTTACTTTCGCAACGTGACATTGACGTGTAGACTTCACGACGGTTGGTTTCTGAATGGTATTGTTTTCTGTATTCGAAATGGTTTATGTAATGCTAATTTGTAAAATAAAACGTATATCTATATGGTATGTACCACGATTATTGTCAATCGGACAAAGTGTAAGGAAAGATAGATCAAAAAATTTTTGTTATTCTAGACCATAACCAACCTCTGATTGCCTCTACATAATTCTAAGCCATACAAAACAATTGTTTTGTGTCAACACGTACCTAGAGCCCAAATGCGGCTAGTATTATGAACTGTCAATCTGTCTGAAAAGATTTCATATGGGAACTGCCTAAATGTTAATTATTACTGCTCTAAATACTGGCTTAAATATCACGCCACTTGAAACCACACGCTACCCCTCAACAATCCAAAAAAGTAGTTCTGAATCTGCTCCCGTTTCTTATGCTTAATAGCAATTAATATCTAAGAATAATTTAGTTTTAAGACTCGCAAATCAATCACGCAATCTGTCAGCGTGTGAAAGTCGATACGATTATCATAGTCGAATAGCTCGACGGTACTGGACCAGACAATGAATCTTTCGAAACTGGAATTCTTTTCGTTTGTGAGTAACTACTTAATGTCCTGTATAATTTCTTCTCTTACACCCTTCTTTGACTACTGCATGTATTCAAATGTCATATATGCAGCTTGTTATATTGTTATGAATCTTTTCTATATTTTGATAAGTTACGAAACTATTTGTTTGCTCTTGAGATGTTTGTTTATTTATTTTTTTTGGAGAACAGTTTAAACTATATTAATAATGACTTAACTAATGTTAATGCGTATTGTGTTTTGTCGTTAAGGTTAGATTAGTTAGCTTCTTTTAATATTAACTAATGTTCTTAATCAGTATATAGAATACGCTGCTTACTAATACACGAACGGTTGGAACGGAGCAGAACAGAACAGAGTATTGGGATTTTGGTTTTCTTGAACCTTACATTATTTGACATTTATACGCACTAATTACTCTAATTAGTGTAGATCTTAGTTGATTAGTATAACATTCAAAATCATAACCTAATAACTTCCAATCAATGATATTCGCGTAAAAACATGCTATTACCTCGACGTTTCGGACGTGCCGTGACATCCATGGTCC
Organism: Eudemis profundana; assembly: GCA_947034925.1. Classification (NCBI taxonomy): domain Eukaryota; kingdom Metazoa; phylum Arthropoda; class Insecta; order Lepidoptera; family Tortricidae; genus Eudemis; species Eudemis profundana. The sequence continues at coordinate 12,080,359 of OX344812.1, forward strand.
CTTCGCGACCATGGACGTCACAGCACGTCCGAAACGTTTTGTCATAATAATGAGTGAAAATCGTGAAATTTTACATTTAAATCAATATTTCGACAAAAAACATTTAGAATCAGAAGTAGCTCACAAAGTGCCTTTTATTACCGTGTTACACTTGAGCTCCGTTTAAATAGTAATCTGTATAATAAAGGATGAAATGTATGGAAATCCCATCGGTTAGAAAAGTATAAAATTAAGTAATAGTTAGCTAACTTTTCAAGCAAGAAATTCCGGGTGATATTATAAAAGTCCAGCAGCATATAAATTGACTTTCCAAGTTATTTCGTGTCTCTTAATTGCTCTCGCGTGATTAATTCGCTCTTTATATCTACTTTTACTGTTCTTGCTTTAACTGCCCATGTCCGTCCAAGGATTGATGATAGCAATTCTGCGACAGCATATTACTACAGATAACTTCCAAAAAGTCTTTACCATGAGTAATGCTTGAAGGTTGAACTGTACTGCCTTTATATAAGGTTGTGTTTGATATACGTTTTATGGGATACGAGGAAGCCCGAAGTCCCTCGATTAGGCGAAAGTCGCTAGTTATTCCGGTGTCGCACAGATAGTTATCTAGTCGGTGCTTTTGTGCGGCACCGTGTATTCCTGATTCACGGCGGATAGAAAGTCCACTTTTTTTCGAAGCACAATCGAAATAAAGGCATACTGTTTCACAAGAGAAGATAGACGGTAGTAAATTCTACTATTCCATACAATGTTTGGAACTGAACCTAATATCTTTAATCTTGAGCTATTTTGTGATTTTTCCTATACATCGTGAAGGCTTTTTTATAAAGTCAATAAATGTTACTTCTCATAAATGATATAGAATTATAACGTATCATTGAATGACTCAGTATAATTATCTGACAATCGTAAATTACACGTTACATTGATATATCGAATGTCAATTAACTGCGTTTGCATGTCATGACTCAAACGGCACTCCCCTTGAAACTTGGCATACTCGTCTTTTCAATTAAACTGGGCAAATATGTGGAAAAGGCCATCCGTTTAGAAACCATGATGCTTGGTGAGAGCAATCAAATGTCAATAAATGCCTTTATACATAATATAACATACCTAAATAAAAAAATGTATCACTTTTCGAGTATAGGTAACAATCATAAATTGTTCAATGTATTTATTTATACATGTGCACTACCCACGCACTACCTAAGCCATTAGAGATGGGAATATTAGGTTTAGAAACAGATATTCATTTATCGTAATAAAACAACTTACACGGATGAAATCACGTATATTACTACATTTTTAAGTCCCGACGTTTCGTAACCCTTTTCAGCGTTCGTGGTCGCGGGTAGACTGAGAAAATCATAAATTTTCCCCGTCGTTTTTTATTAAAATGAGTGATAATCGCGGAAACCAAAGACAATATTAGTTATTCATTTCTTTAATTTCTTTATTGAACCTCAAGGAACAGTGAAATGATGACTTATAAGTTATAAGTCATCATTTCACTGCTTAGTATGGCAAAATTGGTCCCTATATACGAGGGCGATTGACGAGTGACCGCCAGTCATATAACTCCTCGGCATGAAGATGCTCATAACTATTTAACACTTCGACGGCGGACCAGCGCCTTTTCCGATCTTAATTACATTACTGATCCCTATCATTAGCGGACTGGGGCGGGTTCCGTCCAACGGGACGTCCCTGTAAGGAGTCGAGTCAGTTATAATTACGCGGCGATGAGTGCACCGGATGAATTAAACGCATTTGCTGTCATAGTGACGACATCGATCTATCCTGTCCGATTTGACGGGTTTTATATGGAGTATAATGCGAGAAGTGTTAGAGTAGTGCCAGCCGTATTTGACATTTGGAAAATCTCTAAAAGTCTTCCATTGCCAACACTCCCTTTAGACACTAACCACAATGGCATTTGGACTGCACTATTCTTTGAAGGTCATACAAAGAAAATATAATTCTTTCTAACACTAGTGAGGGTTGAAGAAAGAGATTAAAAAATATAAGTCAGGTTTTTATAACTTTTTATTCTAATGTAGGTAATTTTCTTCTTCTTTAACATAAGTTTAAAGCCACCAATAGAATAGAATAGAATAGAATAATTTATTAAACAACGTATTATACAACAATGACATTTAAAGACTAAGATATACAATTAGAGAGTTGAACCTATATGCCTGAACTAGAATTCCCTGTATCTCAGGCAAAAGGTACCAATATTATTTCGCTGTACATTGCTACCAGTGGCCCAGTGGCGTGGCATCAAATATAGTCTTAGTAAAGCCGGAGCCGATATGGATTATTTTTTCTTCAGTAGTAGTAGATACTCCGGTCATATGCTTTAAAATAGGCAAGCCGGTTTGAATCGGGTTCTATGGACGCTACGCCACTGAATGCTACTCCCGAATGCTACTGGCCACACTTTAACCTTTTGGTAGATGACAGTCGTGTACTTCACCATCTAACTGCGATCGCCAACTCGCCTGCCAAGCGTGGTGATAATGTTTTTTCATCACACTTGCTCGAAAATGGTGCATTACACGTAGGTTTTGCGGGCCGTAAATGAGCTATTACGCCCTAGGGCGTAATGGTTTTCTTTTTAAATTTGAAACGCTGGTTCTGTTTTACTCTTATTTGTCATGTTCAAAGGAAACTACCAACTTACTTTTTTAACTTTTATCACTGAAATATTTATTTAAAGAGAACTGTTATTGCAAATACATGTAAACACATATTTCTGTAACATTAATTAAATGTTTCAATAGTGTATTTCAGTATTTTGCAATTATAAAATCAACCGTTTTAGGTCTGTACCGCTATGGTTTCCGAACGTTTCGCATTGTCTATGGATATGTCACTAATGTCACTGTCAGTTTTACAATTTTATTTAGGTTAAGTAAGGTTAATTTTAATTAGATTTCCTCACAAGTGTGATGAAAAACATTGTGTGTGCCACGGGCGGTAAAGGAATTACAAACTCGTGTTATTAAAGCCCTCGGCTTCGCCTCGGCCTTGTAACAAACACTCGTTTGTAATTCCTTACCTACCGCCCTTGATACACAATGTACTATTTCATCACACTTGCTCGAAAATGGTGTCATTACACGTAGGTTTTGCGGGCCGTAAATGACCTATTACGCCCTAGGGCGTAATGGTTTTCTTTTTAAATTTAAAACGCTGGTTCTGTTTTACTCTTATTTGTCACGTGAAATATTTATTTAAAGAGAACTGTTATTGCAAATACATGTAAACACATATTTCTGTAACATTATTTAAATGTTTAAATAGTGCATTTCAGTATTTTGCAAACATAAAATCGACCATTTTAAGTCTTTACCGCTATGGTTTCCGAACGTGACTTGACATTCGCATTGTCTATGGATAATGTCACTAATGTCACTGTCAGTTTTACAAATTTATTTAGGTTAAGTAAGGTTATTTGAATCAGATTTCCTCACAAGTGTGATGAAAAACATTGTGTGTGCCACGGGCGGTAAAGGAATTACAAGCGAGTGTTATTAAAGCCCTCGGCTTCGCCTCGGCCTGGTAACAAACACTCGTTTGTAATTCCTTACTTACCGCCCTTGATACACGATTGATATTGGAGGGTTCCAGCGGTGGTCATTCTCGCGGCTGGATATGATTTCCAACAAGTGCACAATATCACTTTCTTTTATTTCAAGTAGTTAGCTGAAAAGTAATTGTCATGATCTCAATACATAAGTAGTGTTATCAGTTATCACCATACATTCGCTGAGCTCGTAAATTTTTTCACCTTCGTTTGCTTATACTTATCCTCTCAATAACAGATAACAAGCAGTTGGCTCACTGCCCTTTGCAGTCCCTCACGTCACATGACATGACAACATACGAGTTAATTAATATTTTGATACGCCTTCAGTGCAGCACGCACTCACCATATTACCACAGTCTAAGCTAATACAGAGTATACAGACCGACGAAGATGTTTAGAGTGAGCAATCGCGCTAACTACAATATTAACATAACTTATAATCTAAATATATAAAAGAAGAAACTGACTGATTGACTGACTGACTGACTGACTGACTGACTGACTGACTGACTGACATATCAACGCACAGCCTAAACCGCTGGTCCTAGGAATTCCAAATTTAGCATGTAGGTTTCTTATAAGGTCTAAGGGTGCACTAAGAAAGAATTTTTCAAAATTTACCCCCTAAGGGGTTCAAATAGGGGTTCAAAGTTTGTATGGAGAGTCTACGATTTTAGAAGTAAGAGATTTGAAACTTCATGTTTAGACTCTTTATTAGATTACAAGAAAAGTAATTACACCGTTTTTCGAAATTCATCCCCTAAGAGGTTTAAATGGGGGTTGAAAGTTTGTTTATCAACGCACAGCCCAAACCGCTGGTCCTAGGAATTCCAAATTTAGCACGTAGGTTCCTTATAAGGTTTAAAGGTGCACTAAGAAAGGATTTTTCAAAATTCATCCCCTAAAGGGTTTAAATGGGGGTTGAAAGTTTGTATATCAACGTACCGCCCAAACCGCTGGTCCTAGGAATTCCAGATTTAGCACGTACGTTCCTTATAAGGTCTAAATGTGCACTAAGAAAGGATTTTTTAAAATTCGTCCCCTAAGGTGTTTAAATGGGGGTTGAAAGTTTGTATATCAACGTACCGCCCAAACCGCTGGTCTTAGGAATTCCAAATTTAGCATGTAGGTTCCTCATAAGGTCTAGGCGTGCACTAAGAAAGGATTTTTCAAAATTTACTTCCTAAGGGGTTCAAATAGGGGTTCAAAATTTGTATGGAGAGTACGATTTTAGAAGTAAGAGGTTTGAAACTTTATGTTTAGACTCTTTATTAAATTACAAGAAAAATGATTTCACCGTTTTTCGAAATTCATCCTCTGAGGGGTTTAAATGGGGGTTGAAAGTTTGTATATCAACGCACCGCCCAAACCGCTGGTCCTAGGAAATCCAAATTTAGCACGTAGGTTCCTTATAAAGTCCAATGGTGTACTAAAAAAGGATTTTTAAAAATTCATCCCCTAAGGGGTTTAAATGGGGGTTGAAAGTTTGTATATCAACATACCGCCCAAACCGCTGGTCCTAGGAGTTCCAAATTTAGCACGTAGATTCCTTATAAGGTCTAGGGGTGCACTAAGAAAGGATTTTTCAAAATTCATCCCCTAAGGGGTTTAAATGGGGGTTGAAAGTTTGTATATCAACGCACAGCCCAAACCGCTGGTCCTAGGAATTCCAAATTTAGCACGTAGGATCCTTATAAGGTCTAAATGTGCACTAAGAAAGGATTTTTCAAAATTCATCCCCTAAGGGGTTCAAAATTTGTATGGAGAGTCTAAGATTTTAGAAGTAAGAGGTTTGAAACGTCATGTTTAGACTTTTTATTAGATTACAAGAAAAGTGATATCACCGTTTTTCGAAATTCATCCTCTAAGTGGTTTAAATAGGGGTTGAAAGTTTATATAGAACGGATTTTCAGGTTATTACGCCATCTTATAGAGGGTGTTCTGAAACGGACTGAAAACATGTTTCAGGCGCCTGAAAACAACGGCAACTTAGGTGTATTTTCGATCTTCTACTATGTGAAAGAGCCACCGGCGCAAAAGAAATGTGTGTTGCGCCGGTGGTATAGGTTAAAACTTCAAACGTAATTTTCCGTCCTTTAGAAGCGTTTTCAGCAGGCTGAAAGGTGATTTCAGGCCGTTTCAGAGGTGGCTCTTTCACATAGTAGAAGATTGAAAATTCACCCAAGTTGCCTTTGTTTTCAGGCGCCTGAAACATGTTTTCAGTCTGTTCCAGGACACCCTCTATCAGATGGCGCAATAACCTGAAAATCCGTTTTCAGGACCCCTTACATTATGGGCCTTCGAACTACACTTCAGTATATGGCGAAATTTCTCGAAGGAGTGAAAGAGACAGCACTATTAGAAAGAGACAGCTAAACTGAGAATGTTCGAGAAATGTGCTAAAGAATACCAATAATATATTTTTTTAGTAAGATTCCGAGACTTAAGTCCCGGATAAAAATTTTGTTGTAAGGGACTCTCTACTTTTCGACTATGTTCTTCGAAGTTTAGGTAAATATACTCTACCTATTCCGATCTCTGGTTATATTAAATTGTATATTTAAAATTTTAACATTCGAAAATCTTCACACTAATATTATACTTAAATGTGAAAGTTTGTGAAGATGTTTGTTACTAAATAACGGGGTAACAACTGAATGGATCAAGCAGAAATTTGGCATGTAAGTAGACCAAGTCCTGGATTGAAACAAAGGATACTTTATATCCCGGTAAAGAGTTTCTTTGCGACAATAACGGGAACAACGCGGGCGAAGCCGCGGGAAATAGCTAGTGTATAATAACCATGTTACTTTGTGGCGAACTAAATGAAATCTGAAAATCATAAAGACACCGCCGGTGAGTAAGCGAGTAAAATTGGGCGAGGAACAGTTCATAGCGGGCTGACGAGTCGATCGACATTTCCAGATCCGCAATGTAATGCTACTCGGACACTACTAAGGCGCAGCTCACACTGCAGCGCGAGTCGCGGCGACACGCGACTCATCGATTTTCAACGTTGTATGTAGAATCATCGATTTGTATAGAAAAATCGCGGGGTGGCGCACACTGGCGCGTAAATCGTGGTGACTCCCAGCGACTCGCTGCGAATCGCAGCTACTATGCGCAGCTACACGGAAAAAATCGCGGCGAGAATCGCTCGTTAAAGCGAGTCGCGCCTGCGATGTCGCCGGCGACTCGCGTCGTCACGTCGCGACTCGCCCGTCGCGGCGACGGGCGATTTCAGTGTGTTCTTCGCCTAAAGGGACAAGTGCCAAAGAGTGAGCAGCGGGTGGACTGCGCCTGAGCCCTGAGCTACATAGATAAATCGCCGTGCTTAGTAACTCGGCACATAACTTTCAGGGTTTTAATGCCACTGCACCTACAGTCTTAGGCCTATCCTATGTCACTCGACAGTACTGTATACAGTACTCTATACTCTATAAGCGTTGGTTAACTGTAAATTTTTAAACTGTGACATCGCCTTGTCCTAAAACCGCCGCAATAGGGCTTTGTAATTTCACGCCACGACGCTAATTGCTTTTAACTTTAAAACAATTTATTACGAACTGTTAACTGTTTCTAAACGGTTATAAACTAATAATACTACCATGAAATATGTTTAAAGCTAAAGCTCTGAAATTACCATAATTAACTGACAATCAAATATCACTAAATCAAAAGCCAATTTTTAAAGCTTGTTCGACGAAAAGAAACATGACAGTTACAACAGGACCGCTACTGGGTGCTTCTGGTTTTGTATCCTCTATAAAAAACCTAATTTCCGATTGCTTTTGAATTACTTATTTAAGTAGGAATCTAATTGGAACATAAATAAAGTAGTATTATTCAATAAATTACGGTTTAGTCTTGGCAATTCCAGTAATTTCTCTTTAGGCGCCAGGCATTTTTTGCAATAGGTATCTGATTACTTTTCTTAACTAGAAATTATATTTAACAAGTTTTAGTGTTTTATAAACATTTATTGGTCTTTCCGTCTGATTTATAAGACAGTTTTAAAATTGCAATTAATTTGAACTTAGGTAACAACTCTTTTCCGTCGGCTTATTACATTACCTATCTATCAGTTAATTGTGTTGTAAGACAATTTACGGGTTCGTTTTTGTATGTCCTTACTTTTATTTTAGATATATTTTTTCATCTGAAAACGTAAATGTTCGTGATGTTTGAGGAGGATCATTTAGAAACCATCGATTTACGTTTGTTTAATATCAATCCCAAGAATAAAGTGGTTTCATAGAAAAATGCTTTCGATGTAATGAAACATTCGAGAAAACGTTTGCCGGCGATTAAGGGTAAAATCTTTCGGCTGGTAGCATTGATAATTGCACCCTATAGTTTAATTTAGTATAATAGAATAAAAACAGGATGGAATAGGTGAAGGATGAAATAAATAGGATGAGGGCAAGCGAATGATGTTGTTGAAGCCGGATTTTTAATAAAGTCCTATGATAGTTTCATAAACTTACCTCAAACATTTTCGGCAGTAGGTACCCGACTGTATCAGGATGTACAGTTACTTGCGACTTGTGCCAAGTTTGGGATTATTTGTATATTACAATGTCATGAACTCGAAGTGCAATGTTTACAAAAAACAACAGTATCGGCAGTTACGGTTGGCAATCCGTGCCGCCGCCCACGCGCCCTTTCGAAACCACAAAACGCGGCTCACATTACAGTTATAACTTTATTACGTGTTGAATTAGAATCCGTGTGTTATCATAAGTACGCCTAATTATAAGTCGCCACTTAGATACTATCTCACATGATATAACGTAGGTACTTAAATTAGGATTGACTCGTGCGTCGTGAACTTAGTGAAAAGTTGATATTAAATCAGGCGAAACGCTAGTGGAATAGTGCTGTTGAGTCTTTCAACCCTAATTAGAAATATTATGTTAACTACAAAACCTATAGATATTATTGTGATACATACAACGGGCTCTCATATTGATGTTATTGCTAATGTTATTTGCTAGGAATCTTTTGTTTTTAATGCGAAAACAGATGCAGCCAGCGTCACAAACAGACGAACCACAACGCGTCATATCTCGGCGTGACATGACATGTCATGTCAACATGTCATACAATTCAACGAGCGTTGATTACAGTGACAAAGATGGCTGTATTATATAGGTACAGCCTATATTAGGGTCGTTTTTAAAAAAAATGACCGTAGTTAGATTTTAATTGAAAAGAATGTTAATCTTATTCCTTGTTCCTCCCGAAGGTTAACCATATAAATTTTATGATAACTTTAGTTACACAAAGGAACAAGGTTGACATTTTGTTCAATTAAGCTCTATTTTCGGGCATCTTTTTTGGACCCATTAAAGTGTTCATTGGTGCGAACACAATGAACATATTTTATTATTCAACGCTGTTAACTAGAGTTGATACAGCAGTCTTTTGTTACCGCTATACACTGAGGTGCATATTTACTTTGACGACAGTATCTTTTCTGTAATCATATCCATCACCAGCTCATAAACATTGTGCTCTACGCTTCCTTAATCGCTGAGGTAGGTGTATGTTTACAATCACTTTGCTCTTATGCGTTTGAACCACAACGATGCATTATTTCATATCATACATATAGTAAACAGATTGTATGCAGAAGGTTATTATTTTATTTTATTTTATTTTATGTTTACATAACATTACAGTGAACCCAATGCGTTACGAAACTTAGACTAACAATTAAAGATACGTCTACACACAAACAATAATCACAATAACAAATAGAGAAAAATTACATAGGAACAGATGAGCACCTAGCATCCATCACCTCACAGAATCTTAAACATTCACTACACACTGTTGCCCATCGCCACGCAAACAGGTCACACTCAGGTGTCGATGCCAGAAGCGCATTGAGGTGTGAAAGGGCACGGGGCAGCGGCGAGTTCCTGCACGACACAGTGCGCGCCGGCGGCACGGCCAACAGGTCGCATCGTCGGGGTCTGAGGGTAATCCTCGGGATATCTGGGACAAATAACCGCACGACACGCTCTACGATTTCAGGACAATCCGAATCACCACGCAAGGCTCGACAAACCGTGATCATCAGGTAATAATTTCGCCTGACTTCTAAAGAGTTGTACCCAAGGGCGCCGAGAAGATATTTTGTTGGGTACAAATACGGGTAGGATCCGTATATTTTTTTATAAAGGAACCTTAGAAACGCCTTCTGAACCTTCTCGAGAAGTAAAGCGTATGTCGATTCGTAGGGATTCCATATTATCGACGAAGTCTCCAGCTTACTCCTTACTAAGGCATTATAAACCATTTTAATGGCTACAGGGTCATGAAAATGGCGGAGGTTACGGATAACAAAACCCAGTTTTCGATAGCAGTTCGTGGCAAGAGAAGAAATATGCTCGTGAAAAGTGAGCCGCGTGTCGAACACCACGCCCAGATCCTTGACAGAGGAGACCCGATTTATCGGCTCTGACCCTAGCAAGTACTGCGCATATATTGCGGTACGAGAGCGGGTAAATGTACACACACAACACTTGGCCGGATTAAAATGAAGTTTATTCTCCATACTCCACCGAAACACAAGGTCGATGTCCCCTTGTAACGTCTCACAATCAGCTCTTTGCTCTACCCCGTACACCAACTTCAGATCGTCGGCATACAAGAGACACTGAGCCGCCCGAAGAACTGACTTGAGATCGTTAATCATTATCCCGAAAAACAAGGGCCCTAATATGGAGCCTTGACTGACGCCAGACCGGGTATGGTAAGGAGTCGAGACAAAACAACCATGTCGGACGAACTGCTGTCGATCGCGCAGATAGCTGGCAAAAAAGGTTAGCAACTTGGGAGAGAAACCAATTTCATCCAGTTTCCTAAGTAGAACGTCGTTATCCACGCGATCGAAAGCCTTCGTGAAATCGAAATAGAGGACATCGACCTGAATACTTCTATCAAGATGCACAGCTATGTTGTCCGTAAGAATTATCAGATTTGTGTTGACCGAGCGGCTAGGCCGAAAACCATGCTGCGCATCACACAAGAAGGGCCGCGCTTGAGAAGATAGAGTTCGGTGAAGTATGGCCTCGAACAACTTGCCAAGGGTAGGAAGAACAGCTATCGGTCTATAATTCTCAACCACGGAGGTGTCACTCGCCTTCGGGATCGGTCTCACTCTAGACACCTTCCACCTTCGAGGATATGACCCAGAAGAGAGCGCAAGGTTAAAAATATATTGTATCGGGATCTTTAAAAACTCCATACAACCCTTTACAATATACGCCGGTAAGTTGTCAGGTCCAACGGAGCTATTGGCCTTCAGGCGTTTTATCCCAGCTTCAACTTCCTGCAAAGTAATTGATTTGATATCAATGCAGTTGACGCCAGGCTTCCGATTTCCATTTCCCAATAACTTCGGATCAAGAAGTGGCACATGAGGTAGAAAAACTTCTGAGAAATAGTCAGCAAAAGCGCTGGCCACCTCCCTACCGACAAATTGTTCGTCTTTAAATTTCACTCTCGAAACGAAACCACCATTTGTCTTGAGGCCACCTACGTGCTGCCAGAAAGCGCGGGGATTGACTCTAACTGTACTTTGGATTCGTTCAATGTAGCAGTCATAAGCAGACGCTAAACGCTCTTTCACCTTTGATCTCAGGAATGCAAACTTATTGTAGACGTCTTTATCCCGTGTAATCTTCCACTCCCGATGCAGATTACTTTTCAGTTTGATGTCACTGATCAGGTCAGCCGTGAACCACACAGGATATCGTCTACTCAAACCGGTTGGCCGTTTCCGTTTAGGTACGCAAAGGTCAAAAATACTATATAATATATTATAAAAAATGTCCACAGCAAAGTCGACATCGCCAGCACTGAGAACTTCCTGCCAATTTATTTCGGAAACCAATTTATACATAAGTTCGAAATTACTCTTCGTAAAGTTCCAGTCCCGACTCATGTCCACATTGCTAGGGTCCAGACGCTCAGCCGGTCGGCGCGCACAGCTTCCCACGGGAACCGAAATCTCCAGCGGAGGATGGTATGCATCAGAACTTGGGACCAATCCCTCGCCCGCCATCTTTGAAACCACAGCACCAGTGATGCGCTCCGACACCAACACGACATCTAGCTTACTCCCATGTACATTCGTCACTTCATTCATCTCATTTAAACCAGAAACAGATAAGAGATAACAATAATAGCCAAGAACACTCTGGGACGTATACAGTGGGTTTAAGTTTAAGTCGCCAATCACAAGCACTACACCTGTAAGACTGCCAACAACCGATTCCATTTTCTCAAACCACCGCATATAAGTTTCCTCTGAGGCACTAGGAGGAATGTACACTACGCACACACAGAACATCACCTGCCCCACCACAAATGTGACCCATAAGTCCTCGCCGTCCGGCGTCTCTAGATCCGCTCGACGCCGGAGTTCTATGCCCGGGCGCGCCGCGAGGAGCACACCGCCGCCGCGCGCGCCGGTGGCGCGGTCCCGCCGCAGCACGCTCCACCCGCCGCACGCCAACTCAGCATCGTTAACGGCATCAGTAAGCCAAGACTCCGTTACCGCGACGATATCACAATCAAGAGCTAGCAGGCTTTGCCTGAAGTACTGAAGTCAAGCCCCTGACATTTTGGTACACTATTTCTAACTCCGGCTCTATTTTCGTCGTGGGACTTGGGCTTTTCCGGGTTTGCGCCGTTGCTTTGCGGTCTTCGAAAAAACCATTCCTTCACCCGTGCGTTCTTGGGCCAAATATCTGCAGATAAACATTTGTCATACATCTCGCACGGGACGCCGATCTTGTATGACCTGTAAGACCCTTTCGGTTTGAGCTCAATGACTGTGCAATTCTTTTCAGGACACATTGTTTCCAAATATGCGCGTATTTCGTCGGCGCCTGAGACCATATTCCAAAGGTGTATGTACTTTAGAAACTCTACCGCCTTAAGCGACGTAACTTCAGGCCCAGCCGTGCATCGAAGTGAGGAGAAACGCTTCTTTGGAATAACTTTGCTCTTACCTTGGTCACAGCTAGGGAGGGCGGCGTCAGTTTCTTCTTCCGTAGAGATGTCACTACTGCGCACCAAGATGTCGCTCTTAGTCTCCTGCGGGGACGGAGCTGCAACGCTAGTTTCATCGCGAGCCGCAACCCCTGTAGCACTATCCACATTTTCTTTCGATACAGACGAAGACTTGTTTATCTTCTGCGTCTTACGTTTCCGTCTTGATTTCGGCTCTGATACATCGGCGGAAGGGGGCCTAGCACTCGGCTCATCGCGACAGTCATTTGCCGAGTTCTGTTCAAGCTGTAATAGCCGCTTATTAACAATATCAAGCCTAGAAGAATAGTCAGTGAGCGCAGTATGGTATTTCGCGACAGCACCTAGAGCATCAGCTAGCTGCTCCGACAATAGGCTCATTTGGTCACGAATAGCACTCATCTCGACGGCCAAGGACGCAGCTTCACCTACTGACGATGTCTGTGTGCTTCGAGTTGGTGGTACGGGCGTTCCGCTTTTATTCCTGACGCAAATGTTCTTAGTTGTTAATGGCGTGCCGACTGGGGTCCCACAATTAGAGCCTGTTTTTTTAAACGTAATCTTGCACTCAGGGCACATCCAGGTGTCTCGCTCGGCCAGCGTGAGAGTCTTATTGATGCATAGTAAATGATACATCTTACCGCACGACGCTACCATGCACTGAAGATACCCCTCACCGACCGCCAGCTCCTGTGTACAGCCATGGCAGACCAACTCTGCGCTATCGCCTCGTTGCATTGCCAACATTGGGAAGGTTTCACTTTTAACGTGCTCTAAATAGGGCTTAGATTAGCACACCACTCAGTGATCCGGCGTAGCGCTGCCTTTGTGTTCAAGGATGACGACACTCTCGTAGCACTCGTAGCGCCTCTGGCGTAGCCGATGCAGACAGCTGCGATGACGTCAGCGCGCGAGCGTCCCAGTCAGGGACCGGAACCTCTTACCGTTATCGAGGTTTTAACTCGGGTTTTTAACGCGTTGGTTTTGAGAAACCGTCTTATTCTGTTAAGAGTATCACCGGCTTAATAACTTACACAGTTAAGAAGTAATTCGGTTAACACAAAACACCCAATAATAACTCCCGTAAGGTTGTTACTGGGAACCGGTTCCGGACGTAGCGCAAACGAAATTGATCTTAACCGTCATAGTAGTTAGTTTCATTTTGAATGGAGGAGCTAATACGCTCTGTGAAATAACTCGAGTTAATAACTCACAACATTAATAACAACTTCCAGGGTTGTTTTTTGTGGGCATTGAATTCAAACTAATTTGTTCTTTAGTTTTATACAGATACAATACAATACAGCTCATTTTTCTTTGGCGTCCGACAATCGCTGCCGAGAAACGGCACAGATGTAAATCTTTTGTTAACATCGACACCATTTTTGCGTCAAACAAATTTGCACCTAACAGTTTAAATTATAGATTTTATAATCGCCTGAAGTGTCTGAACATACATTTATTGCAATTGTTTTTTTACTTATGAATTTCGTCACTTCCATTGCAAACAGCGGACAGTGAAGTTAGAAATTGTGCGAAAAAAGTATAAGAATTTATTGTGCTGCATGTACGTAGTATTTATTGTGATATAATTTATGATATGACTTTTATTAGCGGATATTCGCGAATAAATTATTCGACCACTTGAATTGATGAATGATTTATTCGTTATTTTACTGGGATAAATCCACGGAAAATATTAAAGGTTTTTTGTTTCTTCCATAGAAATAAACAACACGAATACCATTTAAAATTACTTTTTTCTAACACATTAAGGATTGCTAAGAATTAAGGGATAAGCTTAGATAGTACCTCTATGTATTACAAACTACGGTTTAACATTATACTTTGGTAAGTATAGCTTGGCAACTTCGTTGGTGACACTCACCTGTGTGCTTTTTGCTCTGTGTAGCCGTAACTACTTACACAAGTTACCGCCAACACGAATGGAGGCCTCCGGAGGCAGGCTCGGTCGGTCGCCGTTCGTGGTGGCGGTAACTTGTATCAGTAGTTACGGCTACAGAGAGCAAAAAGCACACAGGTGAGTGTCACCAACGAAGTTGCCAAGCTATAGTATGTTTTATGTAAGGCAAAAGTCTTAATCATTGTGCGCATCGGGTTACAAGCATGAAATTTTTTTACAGATAGAGTGTACCGCGGTGATTATTTTTCGATGTGGAGAAAGTCAGATTCGTCCCCTGTGCGCGGGGAGAGCGGGGTAAATGGGCCAAATACACCTCTTTTTCATTTTTTTCCACTGATCAATTAAGGCTACTAGGGCTTATGTGGTATCGTTTTCGTGTAAAACAAATCCCATCAAAAACATTACATGTAAAAAGATGCAAGTCTCGCAACGCAGTTCTCCTACAACAAAAAAGTTTTGAGATACATATAAAGTTAAACCAAGTCAGTACCGGGGGGATATCAACAGAACTCGATTTCCACCGACTTGCCTATTATTAGATCTATAAAATGTGTTCCTCTCTCCTTGTAGGAGAACTGCGTTGCGAGACTTGCATATTTTTACATGTAATGTAATGTTTTTGATGGGATCTCATTTCTTTTTGTAAGTGGTCTTCCTTTAATTATTACATTCCAATCCATTCTTTTCAATTTGAACTGCATATAGGATTACAAACTTATATGTGCAGTTGTGACTGAGATTACAACATATTTAGGTTTTTAAGGACTTGATAGGCTAAAAACTAACTATATGTAAAATTTGGAGCTTGTAGGTCTGCTAGAAGTATCTTAGAATTATGATGATCATCAGTCAGTCAGTGAATGAATCAGTGACAAAACTAAGGAAATTTGACATGTTCTTAAACTACACGTTCAAATTGAATGATATTGAGAGAATATATATAAGTCTTATTGTGCCTATATTGTGTGTATATCCCTGAAATTTCAGGGTTCTAGCTTTAGCCAGTACAATATTACGGGAGGCTGAAAATGGCCTGAATGGCTTCGAGAAAAGGATGGTACGGCCGTGCCTTTGTTTTGCTCGACTTGGCGGGGGCACTGCCGTGCCTCCAGATATCAGAAATTCATTTTTTACATTATTTAGGTATAGTTTCATATAAAAATAGCTGAAAATCGTCGAAAAAGTAAAAACCACAACATTTTTTTTAATTCAGATAATAATATTTGTTTGAATTTTTTGACATTTACCATTTTAAAAATAGCACAGTTAATCTATTTAAAAAAAATATATATACATGTTGGGCCCTCAGTACACAATATTACATCAAATTGTTTTCTGGGGTCCTATAAGGTAAAAATTTTCATGTGTTACCATGTAAATAATCTTTAAAAATAAAAATAAATAATATTTTGACAATAACACACCATAAAAAAACCTAACCTAGGGTGCCGTCAGCAGAGAGACGGGGCTTAAGCTACCGGTAGTAGAGTTACTAAGTCACATAATTGTGCGCATGAGATTACAACCATGAAATTTCTACTACAGATAGAGTGTTTTTCGGTGATTATTTTTCGATATGGAGGGAAGTCAGATTCGTTCTCTGTGCGTGGAGAGAGCGGGGTGAATGTGACCAAGTACACCATTTTTTTGGTTTTTTTTTTTCACGAATCACTTTAGGCTACTAGCGCTTGTGTGGTATCGTTTTCGTGTAAAAGAGATCCCACCAAAAACATTCTGTAAAAAACTAGCCAAGTCTCGATGGAGCTGCTTGTTTATCTCTAAAAAAACCGGTCAAGTGCGAGTCGGACTCGCGCACCGAGGGTTCCGTACAAATTCGTAAGTAGATACGTGAATAGTTCAAGAAAAACTGTATGGCGGTTAGCTTAGTAGGAGCAAATAAGTATGTGTACGATTTTTGAAAATTTCTAAAAAACGATGCAATTTAGGAAAACCGTTTTATTTTTCCTGTAATTTTTAGGATGATATTAATAATTGGTAATTATTACAGATTTTTCTGTTCAGTAACTTCGAAGATAATAGGGGGGGGAATGGTATTTTTTTGAACGTTTTTGGTCATAAATCAAAAAGTAAAAAATTAAAAAAAGAATTAAAAATAGTTTTGGAATCTACAAATTAAGCCCTTTCATTGGATATCCCATTCGATATAATAGCTCTACTTTTGTTTTTCCACATCCCATTTCGGACCCCTTTAAAAAAAAGTAAAAAAGGTATAAGATTTTTTTTCTATGCAATAGGGTCGAGTTTGCGACTTTTAACACTATTGCAAATTTCAAGTCGATAGGATCAGTAGATCCTGAGATATCTTGCTGTGACAGACGGACAGACATACAGACAGACAGACAGAGTCGCACCATAAGGGTTCCTTGTTTACCATTTTGGTACGGAACCCTAAAAGTAATGAAATTGTGCCAAATCTAAGGTTTCTTACTGCGCTTTCTTTATTATTATAGTTAATGTTGTGTGACTTGGCCGTAGAACATTCTTTATACGTTAGTGGGTGGGTTTAAATGTATCTTTTAAGCCTTATTTGGTTCATATTTATATGTATAACCATGTAAATAGTCCTTTGTATTATGTCGTATGGAATTCTACTGTGGGGCAGTGCTAGTGCTTCAGAGCTTAATACTATATTTGTTCTGCAGAAGAGGGCTATTCGAGCGAGCGATATATAAGATGAATTATCGAGACTCACTTAGAGATAAGTTTAAGGACATTAATGTAACGCATTGCATTGTCAATCAATACATCTATGACAATATTATGTATGTACATAGGTAAGAATATCATGAATTTTAAGAAGAACTGTGACATACATAATATTAATACTAGAAATAAACATAAGCTCGCAGTGCCCACCACGCGGCTCCATAAAATGTGACGATCCAAATCAAAAGGTACCTTATGACGGTTGGCGCTTACGCTATTATTAACGTTGCTCCAATATTATTGCGGCGCTATGCGATTAGATCTATAAAATGTGTTCCTCCATGGTTAAATAATAGGCAAGTCGGTGGAAATCGAGTTCTGTTGATACCCCCCCGTTACTGACTTTGGCACGACTTTGTCTAGATTTCATTACTTTTTAGAGATAAACAAGCAACTCCATCGAGACTTGGCTAGTTTTTTTACAGAATGTTTTTGATGGGATTTGTTTTACACGAAAACGATACCACACAAGCCCTAGTAGCCTTAACTGATCAGTGAAAAAAAAAATGAAAGAGGTGTATTTGGCCCATTTATCCCGTTCTCCCCGCGCACAGGGGACGAATCTGACTTCCCTCCACATCGAAAAATAGTCACCGCGGTACACTCTACCTGTGGTAAAAATTTAATGATTGTAACCCGATGCACACAATGATGCGGCTAACTAACTCTACTAATTGTGTTTACTAAGGTATTATACAACTACGACGTTTTGCCGACATGGTCATTCTACAACCTAGTCCTTATGACCCTAACTAACCCATGAATGAGAATGAAAACGATGGTGAGAATGATCAATGAGAATAAAATTGATAATGATGATGATGATGATGATGATGATCAATGAGATTGAAAATAATTATGATAGTCATGATGATGATGCATGATTATAAACATGATGATGATGATTATGATGATGATGATGAATGAGAATAAGTATGATGATGATGATGATCAATGAGAATAATTATAATTATGATAATCATGATGATGATTCATGATTATAAAAATGATGATTATGATGATGATGATAAATGAGACTTAAAATGACGATGATGATGATTAATGAGAATAAAAATGTTGATGATAATTATTAATCAGAATAAAAATGATGATGATGATGATGATAATCAATGTGAATAAAAATGATAATGATGATGATTAATGAGACTAATAATGATGATGATGATGAATGAGAACGAAAACGATGGTGATGATTATAAATGAGAATAAAAATGATGATGATGATGTTGAATGAAAATAAAAAATAATGATAATGAAGATATAACTGACCGACCGGGGGTTCATTGCATAAAACATTTCATCAAAATCATCACAATCGGTCCCGCGATTTGAATGAATGAATGAATGAATGAATAATGTTTATTTCAGATTTGAATCCATATTTTTGTTAGTAGGTTACACGATTACGATTTAAACGTGAAAAGGAAACAAACAGGCAGACAGATACACAGCCAGACAGAATTACTTTCGCATTATTTATGAATTAATTAACAACCAATAAGTTGAGATTCCCAATATTCCCATCGTGCGCAGGCCCAGACTGCGACTACATTCATAAATGTTAAGAATTAATAAGGCCTTAGGTCTTTAAAAAGGCTCGAGGATATAAAAGGCTTCAGCTCTTAATAGACTTAATAATTAACCACAAAATTAAAACAACCGGTTTTTATTATATACTAATTTCGATAATAAATGCCGAGACTCTATAACAAAATCGCCGTATGAGTGCCTATAATATTTTATGCCACACCTGGCCAGTGGCTTTTTCCGCACGCTACGCGTTCGGAAAAAGTCGCTTTCTGGCCAAGTGTAGACATAAAATGATGTACACAACACGGGAGGTAATAAAGAAAGCCCTAGTTATGTAATATACTATTAAAAGTTCCCCTAATAACTGTAAGATCCCATCATCAGCTCGTGATTTGGTTGCAATGGAACTACCTCTGACGTTTACCCTTTCAAACAAAAAAAGAATTTTCTAAATCGGTCTAGCCGTCTTCAAGTAATCGAAGAACAAACCTACATAAAATTTTCTCTTTGTTTTGAAATCGGTTAACTGTAGAAACTAATTTCTAATAAGAAATGCTCGAGAAACTATGAAAAATACCAAAATCGCTACATGTGTGCCTATAATATTTGAAGAGTTCCTTCGATTTATCCAAGATTCCATCATCAGATCCTGATTTGGTTGCAATGGGACCACCTCTGACCCTTTCAAACAAAAAAAGAATTTTCTAAATCGGTCTAGCCGTCTTCAAGTAAGTACTTAAATCATTTATACAGGGGATAGCTTGTATAAAGTAAGTAATCGAAGAACAAACCTACATAAAGTTTTCTCTTTGTTTTGAAGTTGGTTAACTCTAGAAACTCATTTCTGATAAGAAATGCTCGAGAAACTATGAAAAATACCTAAATCGCTATATGTGTGCCTATAATATTTGAGCCTTTTTTAAGACTCGAGCCTTATTAAATTCACGAACTCTACTAAGCCTTTTCTATCAGCCCAGCTCTAAAAAAGGGCTGCGAGGCTAAACATTTCGGACTAAAAGGCTCGAGTCCTTCGGATCACTAAACCAAACCGATATTCCACCGACAATTTCATAGTTCTCTTCGTGGACAATGCACAGCTAAGCGAAACGTGTCTTATACCGGGAACACACACTAAACAAAATAACAACTGCTTCAAAAACCCCTTTTTAACCTGTTAATAACCCCTTCAAAACAACTTCAGAACCTCTTAAAAAATAACCTGTTTTAAAAGATGTTTGGTCGGCTACGCTTAACTCGGTCACCGGCTTAACCTGTTTATGAGTTAATTCAATCAGTTGTTAACCGAAACAAACGATTAACAATCAGACGGCTTAAGCCCTAGGAAGAGCTTAAGCGAACGAAGCTGTTTTCCGGTCCCTGGTCCCAGTACTTGTTTTAGTCGCTAGCGCAGAATAACAGCTTGGCTCAGCGGCGATGACAGCGGCTTCACAATCCCGCGCCCCAGGTTCGATTCCGGCGAACTTACAAAAAGTTGACGTCTCTTTCTAGGACCGCCCACAAGGAGGAGTTACGCGTAACAGATGCACAGGAGGAACCAGGAAATGAATCTAACACTATTAACCAATCACAATTTAAGTTTTAGAATAAATAAATACAGAATTAACTGCAAAGACCAACACGTCCGCTCGAAGCGACCGCGGACAGACGAATCCAGACGGTTAATTTTATGCTTTATAATACTATGTTACACATAAACCTAAAAAGACATAGTGCCTTGGTAGATAAGTATTTGAACTTTTAGTCTTTACTTATCACTTAAAATACTAACTGCGATGCGTGAGCCTCAAGTTCCAAGTTCTACAAATACCCATGTAAAATATTTTTCGTGATCTGATTTTAGATGTTTATTTCTTTTAGCTCTTGTCATATCCTTTATTTTCATCATTAACTTATATCATTATCACTGACGTTCGCTTCTAATGCCTTCCCTACTGCACTAAATCTGTGTTGTGCTAACTGCATGCTTGCATATGATAAGCAGACAGTATATCATCGTTCAGCTGTTTATTTTAAGACCCTTCCCTCGAGTGGTTCCTGCGATTATTGTTTGTACACATACACAAATATCTGTAGTTCAGTGCCTATTGGTGAGATATCCAATAGATATGGCCAATACTTCCGGCGTTTAGCTTCTGAGATGCAAATATAGGCCGTTCTAAGTAATGCCACTTGATGGCCCGAAATATGATGTAGTTATTGCACGAGTGAATCTTTTGGAATTGGAATCTACCTACTTGAGCCAGCTGAAGTAGCTTTGTGGTATAGATCCGTTGGATTGAAACTTCCTTTATCGATACATGACTGGGAACAATGTCGTAGATCGTTCCGGTCCACTCTCTATTTTGTACAATCATGACTTTTTTGTCAATTGTTTCTCAAATATCATCATGCTGATGGTGTATTGATTGAAACCAGCATTTTGGATATATCAATAAAATATGTCCGAACTTGCGGCCGTATTTTCTTTGAACTATATTATATTCTTATTTAGCATCTACTTTCCTAGTCTGTCGTCTCCAAATATATCTATTTTTTGCCATCATTGGGACATCCATGTCTGTCGTGGTTATTCATATTCACACTTTTTTATTTACCGCAAAATTCGTAATAAGTATATGCTATTCTTACGGTTCCACCTAAACTTAGAATTTATGTTGTAATCCATAATTTACCTTGTTTGTAATAAAATGTTTTCAATATAAATAAGGACATCGTACACCTTCGTATGTAACACCTTCGTATTTTTATTTGACTTTAAGATTAGTATGGCTGCATTTGCAAATGCGACTGCAGAATGTTTTGCCATTATAAATTGTAATGCGTCTGTATGTTGATTTATTTCTGCCTATTCCTTGAGTTGCCTGCTTTTGTGTTATCATTTGAGAAGCGGTTCAATAAATATAAATAAATAATAAATTTAGTACTTGTCGTCTTGCAGTACTCTAAGCCCTAATCGCTTTTGCACGCAAGTAATTGGTATTAATTGTTTACCACTATTTTTATATAAGTTTGCAATGTAATTTTCTTTTGGTGTGCAATAAAGTATGATTGTATTGTATTGTATTGTATTAATTGAAAAGAAGCATAAATCGAAACATTAACTAAGATGAAATGTTTGTGCTCGCGTTCACTCAGACACATTTGACGCTGACTGTACTGACCAGGTACCAATGCATCGATGTGCATACAAAATCAAAGATCGACGTCGGATAGCTCCGAGTCATTTGTATTCACAGCGTGTCACCTCCCTTATTCGATTTGATCCTTTTTACACAATAGGACGCGTTTAGATTTATAGTTTTTTTATCCTCAAGTTTGCTTCTATTTTCAACTCATTTTAAGTGTTGATACTAGATAGTACGGTAAGATACTCTACTATTCCCTAGGATACGATATACATAATGATTTATGAAGAATTTCAGATGATTTGACCAAGTAAATAGAAACTGAATAGGTACTGTATTGATTAGAAGCTTTGATGTATTACTATCTAACAGTGTAGATATTGGCAGTACGAACGTGCTTGCTTACCCATAAGATGTAAGAGAGGCACACAAGGGAGAGAAGAATAAGGTATTTAGTCGCAGGTAGGTACGAGTATTACGGGTAAGGTCACCTCAATAATATTTCATTTGACTGGTTTTTGTACTTGTTTAGATATTATTTATTCAACCTTGGGGATAAGTTATAGCTTTTTAATAACTTCATTAACTATTCTTAATGTTTTAAATTGCTGAGTGAAAACCGTTTCCATGTATTTTTGTATTTCTTTCATATAATGATGTAAATAAATATTTTTCTTCTTCTTCTTCTTCTTGGGGTGCCATCTTCTATCGGGGATTATTTCGGCAACTTGTACCCGCGACACAGCAGATCTGAACAGCGAACGGGTGCTTTTATTGTACCACTGGCGTAAGTTCTTAAGCCAGGGTGTTCGTTTCCCAACATTGCGTTTTCCTTGTATCTTGCCTTCAATAATTAGCTGTAACAGCTCATATTTGGGATTCCACAAAATATGTCCCGAGATATTCCTACTTTCTTGTCTTAACTGCTCGCAGTACCTCTACCTTCTTTCTTCATTCTTTACAACACTACTACTACGAATACTTTTCTATTCTTAAATGTTATAATAAATCTTTGAGTAGGTATCTCTATATTTTTTTCTCTAATTCTGTAGTTCTGAGTAATATGCGTCAGACGTTAGATCGTTGTCAATCTTGAATAGAAGTTCCAATCCAGCTATATCGTCTGCGGATGTCACGTTATTGGTAAATATCTTGTTATCTCTAATAATCCCTTAAGTCAGTCCAGCCAACGAGCTGAACGTTGGTATGCCTTAACCATTACACATTCTATCCACGGTGGAGATTTCCGGACGGCGAGTTAACACCTCGCACGGCATTTCCGACGCACAGACGAACACACGTTTTCCGGCACTTTCTAAAGAAACTATCCCTTCTTCCCACATCCATAAGGATCAAAATCGCGTATCGATAGTTTAGTACTGCGAGCCTAAATCAGAATGCTTTATTATATGTCTAAGCTGTTCTATTTCCATGAATGGTGGATCTAAAAATGGCGGCCGATTCCACGGCGCGTGGTACGGAATACCGACACGTTTTTGCTTATTTTAGGGCTAGCACTGCTCCTTTAGTCTCAGTCTGAGGGCATCTTTTATCTCTGTCTGACGACGGTCTTTAGCTGTTTAATGAAGCGAGACGGTGCTGTGTTTACCTATGGTCTGCGTGCTAGGCTTCTTTAGCCCACTATGTATTCCAAGCGAGGTGTCAGTCAATGCGAGGCGGGATATGCATTTTTATTAGATAATATCGTTTGCTATATTTGTCTTTATTGCCTTAGATGTGGCGGTCTCTTTATACGAAATATATGGCATATAAAAAGAACGTAAACACGTGGTAATAAATTATTGTTTTCTCTAACTAGGATATCCTGAACTATCAAGAAAACGCCGTGCGTGGAATGCCGTCTAATGTTCCACGTAATTGCATATATGATGTTAAACAGAATGTTGCTATATTAGATTTTTAGTGGATTCAATTATCCGGATAGCACCAAAACAGCTTTTGATCTTACCTCTAACGAAGCATCTACTCTGACGTAATTTGTTCCAAAATTGGATCAAAGTGAATCGTCCTTGATGTGAAATTGTGTCCAAAATAATTATGACATTTTCTCGCACTCTTGGGGCTTTAGTGTGGAGAGTCATTTTTAAAAGCGTTATTATCTTTGAGGAAATCTAATTTCGTATGCTAAGCTGTTTAGTACTGAATACCGTACGATAGGCCAATTAAAATCTTAAGCATCTTACTTTGTCAAAACAAAATGTAAACCGAACACATGAAAGTTATTTTTAATCTAACGTCGAACTGTAAGATGGACGACAAGGTTTATTTGCCCACTGTCACATCGAAAACGTCCAAGCTTTTGTTAATTTGGAACCACAAACATTCATACAAATCTAAAACTTAACACCCTATTGCTGTTTAGTTAGTGCCTTAAAAAATAAATACATATTGAAAAGTAAACTGATTTACAAATCTGGGGCAAAAAGTGGTATTCCCAAACCCTTAAAGTTATACTGGTCCGTTTCTCCCCATAGACTCTCTCGCGGCGAGGGATCCATGACTATCAACATTTTGACGTAACAAATGACTCAGTACTGGACAGATTTGGTCAGACAGCTCCGGGTTGCCTTTTAGGCTCGAACGCACGGAGCATTAAAAGATTTCTAAATACAACTCTTAACGACCTTGTCCCTGCAGGGAAAAGTATGTTATTATCCCGGTTATGGAGTTTAATTTCCAATTATGGAAGGTGATTTAGATAATTATATAGGTTCTTAACTGATGGTAAGATTGACCTGTCATAGTTAATTTTCACTACTAAACTGAGTATTACGATCACTTTCCAGAACCATATCTTCATTAGTAGGTACTCCATTGAGAAAACTGCAGTTAATCTTAGATAGAAAAAGTATTTTTGAACGATTCATTATATTGAATGAGTACTTGCATAGCCCATATTTGGACTTAACACGTAAAAACGTAAAACTCGTGCTCACAAGTTATCACCTCGACCACCAAGTTACGAAAACTCCGAGTGAACTAATAAATATGTGTTTTACTGTCACAAAATTATACCGAAATAGGAAATGCCGTTACAGTACCGACATTTATTGTCCGAGCCCCGCTGTTCGACGTCGTTTCTATTCAAGACTTCACCGTTCAGAGACACCTTATAGACTTGTACCCAAGTTATGTGTCAAACGGTAACCGCCATCAATTTTCGGCTTTTTGTAACAAGACGAAATTCATTTTATTGCGGTCCTAGATTTAGTGCTAATAACTGACCGAGCTGTCAATCAGTCAATTAATGACTGATTGACAGCTCGGTCAGTTATATTTATATGTGGTCAAGGACTGTCAATCCTTTTTCCCGACCAAATAGTTAAGATTCTGCTTTTTCTCGGCATCAGCATTTCTTATTTCACCGCGCTATCTTTTTACTGAGGTCTAAAAAGGAAGTAATCTTTCTATTTATGACTCATACATTGTATCTCTATGTGATTTGTACGTATATTGATAAGAAATTGTGCCTCGTGATTATATAAAATGTTGTAGAATACAGAAAGGGAACGATTTAATATCCTATTACCCGTCTATGTCGGCGATGGTTAATGACCGCTGAAGGCTTTTACGGAAATTTTATTTACACTTGTCTATGTATAAACTGGAAATGAAATACAGAAGAGCAGGCCATGTTAGGTTGGGTCTTTATGTATATTTTGTCTTCACTATGTAACATTATACATTATATAGTTACAGTTAAGAGTTTAGTAGTGAAATAAGTTGGAACATTTTATGCTGAGAGATTCAGCAACATTATAGGTACATATTTGTAATATTTCAACCTTTGCAAAAGTTGAATATAGTACATTACATAACTAGGGTGGTAATACAAAGAAAGGCCGAGATCGCAGAAGTTTGCGGCCCGAGCTGCAAGCTAGGGACGTAAATATGCGATCGAGGGCTTTCTTTATTACATAATTTTATGTCTACACTTGGCCAGAAAGCGACTGTTTCCGTACGCGCAGCGTGCGGCAAGTGTCACTTTATGGCCAGGTGTGGCATAAAAACTTAAAAATGTGCTTAAAGAAGTGCCTTTAGATACTAATATATCTAAAAAGGCTTAACGCCATATTTTATGATATTTATGCCACACCTGGCCATAAAGTGACTTTTACCGCACGCTATGCGTAGGTACGGAAAAAGCCGCTTTCTGGCCAAGTGTAGACATAAAATGATGTACACAGAAGGTAATAAAGAAAGCCCTCGATCGAATATTTGCCTCCCTCGCTTGCAGCTCGGGCCGCAAACATCTTCGATCTCGGTCTTTCTTGGTTTTATCACCCTAGTTGTGTACTGTTCTATAATTGCGATCGAAGATTATATCGTTGATAATTTGTGTGTAAGGTTTTTCATATGAATGACAAACAACGACTGTGATTTAATTCATTAAAAGCACTTGCATTACGTATTTGTATACAGCACCTCTTTGTTTCATTCAAAAGTCGCAAAATGCCGAAGAAAAACGACTAATATTACGTCGCCAGATCTCAAAATAGACGCTTGAGGCTGTAAGATAAGCTCAAATGTCTCCAAATAACTTTGCCACTGCTGGACACGCATTTAACGAGCCGTGTTGGAATAGTCACGTTTTTGATCTGATTACTGTCCAGGCATAAATGAACTCGACTGTACAACTCAAATCCTCCAGTAAGAAAGGGAATAAGTCAGATATGAGATAAATACAAAATGGCGTAAGTTTCATAGTAAAGCACACGACTCTTTGCATCTAACTCATATCGGACTTATTCCTTTCTTACTAGAAGCATTGAACTATCTTCCAATTTAATAAACATTTCAAACCTTATGTGTATGATGATAAGAATCCTTATTTACTTCATCATTAAATTTCCACAAGCATTTACGCATTCGCACTTACGAAACACTAATTTGAATAGTGGAAATAGTAACATTATTCACATTCCTATTGTTCGGGATAGTTTATGGTGTGGTGACATTTACAACGATAAGATACTGGAAATAAATGTTAACATGATTCTTTGAGATAGTAAGGTAAATTTTGTGTATACCAATGTTTATGTGCCGTAAAATGAGACGAATCAAAACTAAATACTTATAGGTTGTATATCAGTTCGAGAAGTTTATTAAAACCTCGGGTAACGTGATAAAGTTATTGTAGCATTATGAATTATAAATGTGGTAATCCTAAGTTGTGGAGTGACAATAAAGGACCCAGAAGAATAAATACCTTATGACATTATTTTATTCGCATTTTGTATGTACAAAAGATTTTCTTTTGTGTATTGAAGTTTAAACAAATAAATAAACAGGTCCTAGCCTCATGGATATTGTTTTCGTGTATGAGCCGATTTTGTACGTTGAGTTAAGGTTGTAGTATATGTTTAATATTTAGAGTTTTGAAATTACTTGAGCGTCACTTGATGAAAAATCCCATTAGCCCTACATCCTTGTAAATTACTTAAGTAGTAACAACTATTCGTTACATTGAACCGATTCTAATCGCCCGTCAACAGCCGGTCAGATGTCGCACCAGAATGGAGACCTCAACGCTGACAGCCCACCATTACTGCCAATCACTGCAAAACTGACAGTTAATGATAGCGATGCACGGGAAGGACATTCCTTACCGACTTTGCATATGAAATTACTGGTGTAATAACACGAGTAGTGTCATAAGGTGAAATGGATGGTAAACTAGTTTGTAATGGCGAGGGCACAAGGTTAATGACAGCGATTGACATCGATAACTTCATGCTGAATCGTAACGATTGGTATAAAATTGTGAGATGTTGCAACGAGTTCCTTGCACAGCCTTTCACTAAAGCAAACCTAAAGAAAATTATTGCATACGCATCTGTTACATTACAACCAGAGCTATCAAAGAGTAGTTGGAGATTCAGCAAAAAATTTGCAGTTGACTTAAGTCCCACGATCTCCGTACATTTCAGCAGTTTTGTGGAGTCTGCATTTATTTTATCACCCTGTTTAGTTTATGCCCTTACACAACTTTACGAGGACCCAACCTGTGCATGATTGGATGTTTTACGTGTAATTATTAGTACGAAATTTGCACGTAATTGGATCTCAGGTTATTGCTGCAACCGTGTTTACTCGTACTAGTGCGCCGAGTTACGGACATGCTTCTATGGGAAAAGTTCACATCCGGATACCAGCACCAAATTTTAGTATGTTGTTAGGCATGGTCTCTGGACCCCAAAACTGCCGGGAGACAGTCTCTGAAAGGTCAAGGTCACCGAATATGACGTCATTCATCTAGCCGCTCCCGCGTTCTTAAGAATGTTTAATTGTGACAAAACTACACATCTCACATCCACATAAGTGATATCAAATGAAAGGTAATTAAATATGCTATAAATGGCTTTTACATTTGAATTTAATAAATGTTATACTTTAGGAATTATTCACACAATAATTTTAATATCGTAAAAAGCAATACGGAAATTCAAGTTTTACAGCAAAACTAAAAACATTTAAGTTATGCAAATGTACTACAAAAACAAAAGCAATTTATTAAGCTTCATAACACAGTTTAAATCTTGAAAATCTGTCAATAAATATAGAAGCTATAGCTCAAAAACCTTGAGCGCGCGAAAAATCTCCCGTAGTGCGCCGAGTTATGGAAAAAAAAATTACTTCCGGATACCAGCACCAAATTTTAGTATGTTATTAGGCATGGTCTCTGGACCCCAAAACTGCCCTATTGCTGTTTAGTTAGTGCCTTAAAAAATAAATACATATTGAAAAGTAAACTGATTTACAAATCTGGGGCAAAAAGTGGTATTCCCAAACCCTTAAAGTTATACTGGTCCGTTTCTCCCCATAGACTCTCTCGCGGCGAGGGATCCATGACTATCAACATTTTGACGTAACAAATGACTCAGTACTGGACAGATTTGGTCAGACAGCTCCGGGTTGCCTTTTAGGCTCGAACGCACGGAGCATTAAAAGATTTCTAAATACAACTCTTAACGACCTTGTCCCTGCAGGGAAAAGTATGTTATTATCCCGGTTATGGAGTTTAATTTCCAATTATGGAAGGTGATTTAGATAATTATATAGGTTCTTAACTGATGGTAAGATTGACCTGTCATAGTTAATTTTCACTACTAAACTGAGTATTACGATCACTTTCCAGAACCATATCTTCATTAGTAGGTACTCCATTGAGAAAACTGCAGTTAATCTTAGATAGAAAAAGTATTTTTGAACGATTCATTATATTGAATGAGTACTTGCATAGCCCATATTTGGACTTAACACGTAAAAACGTAAAACTCGTGCTCACAAGTTATCACCTCGACCACCAAGTTACGAAAACTCCGAGTGAACTAATAAATATGTGTTTTACTGTCACAAAATTATACCGAAATACAGTACCGACATTTATTGTCCGAGCCCCGCTGTTCGACGTCGTTTCTATTCAAGACTTCACCGTTCAGAGACACCTTATAGACTTGTACCCAAGTTATGTGTCAAACGGTAACCGCCATCAATTTTCGGCTTTTTGTAACAAGACGAAATTCATTTTATTGCGGTCCTAGATTTAGTGCTAATAACTGACCGAGCTGTCAATCAGTCAATTAATGACTGATTGACAGCTCGGTCAGTTATATTTATATGTGGTCAAGGACTGTCAATCCTTTTTCCCGACCAAATAGTTAAGATTCTGCTTTTTCTCGGCATCAGCATTTCTTATTTCACCGCGCTATCTTTTTACTGAGGTCTAAAAAGGAAGTAATCTTTCTATTTATGACTCATACATTGTATCTCTATGTGATTTGTACGTATATTGATAAGAAATTGTGCCTCGTGATTATATAAAATGTTGTAGAATACAGAAAGGGAACGATTTAATATCCTATTACCCGTCTATGTCGGCGATGGTTAATGACCGCTGAAGGCTTTTACGGAAATTTTATTTACACTTGTCTATGTATAAACTGGAAATGAAATACAGAAGAGCAGGCCATGTTAGGTTGGGTCTTTATGTATATTTTGTCTTCACTATGTAACATTATACATTATATAGTTACAGTTAAGAGTTTAGTAGTGAAATAAGTTGGAACATTTTATGCTGAGAGATTCAGCAACATTATAGGTACATATTTGTAATATTTCAACCTTTGCAAAAGTTGAATATAGTACATTACATAACTAGGGTGGTAATACAAAGAAAGGCCGAGATCGCAGAAGTTTGCGGCCCGAGCTGCAAGCTAGGGACGTAAATATGCGATCGAGGGCTTTCTTTATTACATAATTTTATGTCTACACTTGGCCAGAAAGCGACTGTTTCCGTACGCGCAGCGTGCGGCAAGTGTCACTTTATGGCCAGGTGTGGCATAAAAACTTAAAAATGTGCTTAAAGAAGTGCCTTTAGATACTAATATATCTAAAAAGGCTTAACGCCATATTTTATGATATTTATGCCACACCTGGCCATAAAGTGACTTTTACCGCACGCTATGCGTAGGTACGGAAAAAGCCGCTTTCTGGCCAAGTGTAGACATAAAATGATGTACACAGAAGGTAATAAAGAAAGCCCTCGATCGAATATTTGCCTCCCTCGCTTGCAGCTCGGGCCGCAAACATCTTCGATCTCGGTCTTTCTTGGTTTTATCACCCTAGTTGTGTACTGTTCTATAATTGCGATCGAAGATTATATCGTTGATAATTTGTGTGTAAGGTTTTTCATATGAATGACAAACAACGACTGTGATTTAATTCATTAAAAGCACTTGCATTACGTATTTGTATACAGCACCTCTTTGTTTCATTCAAAAGTCGCAAAATGCCGAAGAAAAACGACTAATATTACGTCGCCAGATCTCAAAATAGACGCTTGAGGCTGTAAGATAAGCTCAAATGTCTCCAAATAACTTTGCCACTGCTGGACACGCATTTAACGAGCCGTGTTGGAATAGTCACGTTTTTGATCTGATTACTGTCCAGGCATAAATGAACTCGACTGTACAACTCAAATCCTCCAGTAAGAAAGGGAATAAGTCAGATATGAGATAAATACAAAATGGCGTAAGTTTCATAGTAAAGCACACGACTCTTTGCATCTAACTCATATCGGACTTATTCCTTTCTTACTAGAAGCATTGAACTATCTTCCAATTTAATAAACATTTCAAACCTTATGTGTATGATGATAAGAATCCTTATTTACTTCATCATTAAATTTCCACAAGCATTTACGCATTCGCACTTACGAAACACTAATTTGAATAGTGGAAATAGTAACATTATTCACATTCCTATTGTTCGGGATAGTTTATGGTGTGGTGACATTTACAACGATAAGATACTGGAAATAAATGTTAACATGATTCTTTGAGATAGTAAGGTAAATTTTGTGTATACCAATGTTTATGTGCCGTAAAATGAGACGAATCAAAACTAAATACTTATAGGTTGTATATCAGTTCGAGAAGTTTATTAAAACCTCGGGTAACGTGATAAAGTTATTGTAGCATTATGAATTATAAATGTGGTAATCCTAAGTTGTGGAGTGACAATAAAGGACCCAGAAGAATAAATACCTTATGACATTATTTTATTCGCATTTTGTATGTACAAAAGATTTTCTTTTGTGTATTGAAGTTTAAACAAATAAATAAACAGGTCCTAGCCTCATGGATATTGTTTTCGTGTATGAGCCGATTTTGTACGTTGAGTTAAGGTTGTAGTATATGTTTAATATTTAGAGTTTTGAAATTACTTGAGCGTCACTTGATGAAAAATCCCATTAGCCCTACATCCTTGTAAATTACTTAAGTAGTAACAACTATTCGTTACATTGAACCGATTCTAATCGCCCGTCAACAGCCGGTCAGATGTCGCACCAGAATGGAGACCTCAACGCTGACAGCCCACCATTACTGCCAATCACTGCAAAACTGACAGTTAATGATAGCGATGCACGGGAAGGACATTCCTTACCGACTTTGCATATGAAATTACTGGTGTAATAACACGAGTAGTGTCATAAGGTGAAATGGATGGTAAACTAGTTTGTAATGGCGAGGGCACAAGGTTAATGACAGCGATTGACATCGATAACTTCATGCTGAATCGTAACGATTGGTATAAAATTGTGAGATGTTGCAACGAGTTCCTTGCACAGCCTTTCACTAAAGCAAACCTAAAGAAAATTATTGCATACGCATCTGTTACATTACAACCAGAGCTATCAAAGAGTAGTTGGAGATTCAGCAAAAAATTTGCAGTTGACTTAAGTCCCACGATCTCCGTACATTTCAGCAGTTTTGTGGAGTCTGCATTTATTTTATCACCCTGTTTAGTTTATGCCCTTACACAACTTTACGAGGACCCAACCTGTGCATGATTGGATGTTTTACGTGTAATTATTAGTACGAAATTTGCACGTAATTGGATCTCAGGTTATTGCTGCAACCGTGTTTACTCGTACTAGTGCGCCGAGTTACGGACATGCTTCTATGGGAAAAGTTCACATCCGGATACCAGCACCAAATTTTAGTATGTTGTTAGGCATGGTCTCTGGACCCCAAAACTGCCGGGAGACAGTCTCTGAAAGGTCAAGGTCACCGAATATGACGTCATTCATCTAGCCGCTCCCGCGTTCTTAAGAATGTTTAATTGTGACAAAACTACACATCTCACATCCACATAAGTGATATCAAATGAAAGGTAATTAAATATGCTATAAATGGCTTTTACATTTGAATTTAATAAATGTTATACTTTAGGAATTATTCACACAATAATTTTAATATCGTAAAAAGCAATACGGAAATTCAAGTTTTACAGCAAAACTAAAAACATTTAAGTTATGCAAATGTACTACAAAAACAAAAGCAATTTATTAAGCTTCATAACACAGTTTAAATCTTGAAAATCTGTCAATAAATATAGAAGCTATAGCTCAAAAACCTTGAGCGCGCGAAAAATCTCCCGTAGTGCGCCGAGTTATGGAAAAAAAAATTACTTCCGGATACCAGCACCAAATTTTAGTATGTTATTAGGCATGGTCTCTGGACCCCAAAACTGCCGGGAGACAGTCTCTGAAAGGTCAAGGTCACCGAATATGACGTCATTCATCTAGCCGCTCCTGTGTTTAATTGTGACAAAACTACACATCTCACATTCACTTAAGAGATATCAAATGAAAGGTAATTAGATGTACTATAAATGACCTTTACATTTGATTTTAATAAATGTCATACTTTAGGAATTATTCACACAATCATTTCAATATCAAAAGAAAAATACGGAAATTCAGGTTTTACTGCAAAACTAAAAACATTAAGTTATGCAAATGTACTACAAAAATATAAACAATTTACTAGGCTTCATAACATAGTTTAAATCTTGAAAATTTGTCAATAAATATAGAAGCTATAGCTCAAAAACCTTGAGCGCGCGAAATACTCCCGTAGTGCCCCGAGTTATGGAAAAAAAAATTACTTCCGGATACCAGCACCAAATTTTAGTATGATATTAGACATGTACTCTGGACTCCAAAACTGCCGGGAGACAGTCTCTGAAAGGTCAAGGTCACCGAATATGAAGTCATTCATCTAGCCACTCCCGCGTTCTTAAGAATGTTTAACTGTGACAAAACTACACATCTCACATCCACATAAGAGATATCAAATGAAAGGTAATTAAATGTACTATAATTGCTTTTGTTTTGTGTAGTACATTTTCATAACTTAGTGTTTTTAGTTTTGCTGTAAAACCTTAATTTCCGTATTTTTTTTGACATTGAAATTATTGTGTGAATAATTTCTGAAGTATAACATTTATTAAATTTAAAAGCAACTACAATAAAAACTAAACAAACTAAAATTGAAAGTGAAATTAAAAGTGAAAGTCATTTATAGCACATTTAATTACTTTTAATTTGATATCACTTATGTGGATGTGAGATGTGTAGTTTTGTCACAATTAAACATTCTTAAGAACGCGGGAGCGGCTAGATGAATGACTTCATATTCGGTGACCTTGACCTTTCAGAGACTGTCTCCCGGCAGTTTTGGGGTCCAGAGACCATGCCTAACAACATACTAAAATTTGGTGCTGGTATCCGGATGTGAACTTTTTTTCCGTAACTCGGGGCACTATACGTATACATTAGCATCTCAATAAACCTCACCAAATTACAAGTGTCAGCGTTTTCGGTAATGAGGGGTCGAAAGGCAATCGCTCAATGTTCACGATGGCAGCCGCAGTAAGTTCTCGTAATTATGGGTTCTGGCCAGCGGCTTAAGCGGCGCCAAAATGTTTGTCCTTATTCTGGAACTAACTTCAGATTCCATTCGTTGTGAATTATCCCGTGTTCCACGAAATCCGCGTATGACATATTTTTGGTAAAGGTTAGGTGCACCATTTATGATAAGAAGATTTTTAAGTGCTGTGATAGAAGAATTATTTTTTTATGTTTTTTCGAGAAATCCGTTTTATGTGCATGCGATTTTACCAATGGAATAATAACCATTACGCTGCATGTGCTCTAAAACTAGTTGCTTAATGCACAGCAAGCTAGCCAAATATGTGTCATGTTTATATTGGAATCAGCCTCTGCGTCTGCAGCAGAGAAATCCGGTTGTCTAACATGAGTAACGTTGACGTCGGTTAGTAAACATTCGCAACTATTGTTGTTGTAAATATCAAACCGGGAACAGCAAAATTATACGCAAATTCATGGAATACCAATGCAAAACCGTTACAAGATTAATATGTTCTTTAACATTCATTTTCTCCGACGTGTCTGGAATTTATTGGCAGTAACCTTGTTTAAATAATTAAGGTTGTGAAAAGGGCGAATTTGGTAAACATAGATTACCATAAACGTGTTCCGCGGCAACAGATGCCCGCACTGGGTCAGCCGAACGCAACACACACCTGCCATTCGGCCAAACGTTCTACTATAAAACGTGGCCGTAAAACACCTTTACTTTTGAAACTTCTTATCACTACCAATATTACAAGAAACTTGAACCTTGCTCCAACGTAATAGGGTTAAACTTACAAGCAAACTGAAGCTTTACTAGGGATTGCGAAAGTAACCAGCGGATACCCTTAAAGCGTGGGATGTACGGACTAGTAACATGCATCATGTTGTAACCGGACTGCGTTTGGAACCGTTTCCGGAGGCCTAAAATTAGATGTAACGATGTAGGGAGTTCAGTGCAAATAACCTTTTTATCTTACTTTGATGTATGAATGTCTTTTACTGTAACTGCGGCTAAGATATCATCTAATAGTGGTAGATAGCCCTTTTGATCTTTTGTATGATAGAAAATCTATTAGGCCTTTAATCTCGGGTTAAAATTGCTCTTATCTTTCCTGATTAATAGGAAACATTTGAACTACAAGTGTTCAAATGTATTAAGAAATCAATGAACAGATTACCATACAAAGCTAAAGTTTTATGTCTGTATGTGTCTCTATAAGTTTGTATGTGAAACTGCCCATAAATTGTTTACTAGCAAATCTAAACTTAAATCACGACAATTTTCAATTCAATTGCAATCAAATTGAACACGAGACCTCTCACCGTTCGTAAAATAGGCACGAGAATCGTTGGCAGTAAAATAAAACGGGAACCACCCATGTAGCAAAAATTGATTCGCAATTTCCTCTGACAAAGTGTCGACAGCTGAAGATTTATATCTACCACCTATTTGGTACCGCTGGCCAGTGACAACTATTACCTCGGTCGTATATGGTCGATAATGCTACCATAGCGGTACACTGATACCATTCTGAATTCTGTGGATGTTTGCGTGATCTGTAGACGCGTCGGGAATCATGTTAATGACCAGGGTACGGTAGACAGAGTCGTGAGTATGAGATAACCGCGACCAGTGGGAAGTAAAGTGCAAGGAGACGAGACACACACGTCTCTGAATAAGAAATGAACGTCTAGTCATTTTTCCATCTGAGCAAACTTATTTGAAATCTTGCCAATATAGTTATCTATAGGTATGTTAAGAAAGTTCCTGATTGACTGATAGAAAGAAAAGTCGTAACTGACTCATTATCATTAACGGCCAGCCAATCCTAAACCCTTTTGCCCAAACATAAAGACGAGCTTTAGGTACAAACGAAGACACAGTTAAGTGACCATCAGTAGACCTTAATACATTGTAATAAGGGTGACAAGTGGTCAGTTAGCAGTGTCTTCGATTGTACTAAATTCTCTTGGGAGCGGAGTCACTGGCAAGCTAGTATTCGTTGTACATACCTAGAATTTTTCAGTGTAAATTTTAATATGTTGCTTGTTTTGTAGTATTGAATTAGTTTTAATTTAATAATATTCCTCTCTTGTCAGAAGACACATTACATTAATATCCAGTTCGACGTTCTCTTTAAATATATATATATATTTTTTTTTAAATAAATAAATAAATATTAGGGGACAATCTTACAC
This sequence comes from Eudemis profundana, assembly GCA_947034925.1. Classification (NCBI taxonomy): domain Eukaryota; kingdom Metazoa; phylum Arthropoda; class Insecta; order Lepidoptera; family Tortricidae; genus Eudemis; species Eudemis profundana. Next base: position 12,116,802 of record OX344812.1, read on the forward strand.
AAATCGAACTAGCCCCATAGTAAGCTCAATAAGGCTTGTGTTATGGATACTAGACGACGATATATTTAATAGATACAAATACTTAAATACATAGAAAACATCCATGACTCAGGAACAAATATTCGTGCTCATCACACAAATAAATGCCCTTACCGGGATTCGAACCCAGGACCTCTTGCTTCGTAGGCAGGGTCACTACCAACTAAGCTAAAGCGGTCTCTTGTGCGATCTAAATGCAACATCGGTAAACGGATGGAATTGCATTAATAGTCTTCAATTACATCCTGAGAAGAATTATAGCCGTAGTACAAGCGTAAATCACAAAGGCTATCACCCTGCCAGCGTCGGAATATTGATTTTACTATTACCACTTTCTAGTTAGTGTCCAAACAGACTAATGCAAGGACACTAACCGCACTGTCCGATAAGGTGGTTTACGGTGTCGCCGCCGTTGTTTACCGTCGTTCCTGGTCTTAGCTTTTGTCCGATCAGCTACCGGATCTTCAGACACTATCTACGACAATAGCTCTTCGTACGTAGCGTTAAGAGCCAACTTACCTCTGTGCGTAAGTTTGCGGGCTACGCATTTGTCGAATAGTTTGCAACGCGTTGTCGCTTTATCTATTTTATATTCCCTTGTTTACAAGTTTTCAATTTTGCTTGGTTCCTGTAAATTGCGACATTACGGTTGCCAGTTTTGTTAAGTTTAAAATGTGCTTTGGAATAAACTTAAGTTTCTGATTAAATTAAGCAATAATGAACTAAAATTGGGGTTAGCTGGGTCCGAATATCTAACCGATTTACGATGTTGTGGCAAATTGATATAATAATTGGTTTTAGCCGATTGTGGTACAAATATATACGGATGTAATTTATGTTTTAACAGATAATTGCATTGAACTAGTCGGCGTAGGCGACACTTGGATATGTATGGATAATGCGAGCTTCCTCGTCCGCATGTATGTGGGCTAACTTGTTTGGCTTCGCACTGTACGAAAAATCATTAGCAAAACTTTTTGCCGTTTGAAAAAGCATAACTCTTTGATCTTAGGTAGGTATGTGGTTGGGTTCTTTCCTATTTGTTTGCTACAAAGAAAAACTAGTTTGGAGTGATATAATTGTTGATTATGTACATATCTGAGAGTTCAAATTTCAATGCCTATAAGAAATAGTTATGTTACAATACTTTGTAACGTTTGTTTTCGTAACAATCACACCACATTATTAACAATCGGAGGCTACAGAGGGTAAAGAACAGAGCAATGTAAAAAACGATACTATGTTTCCCCATTCATTTATTTTGAACTTACCTACTTATTTAGTGACGTTATCGTTTTCCTAATTGTAATATTTTAAACCTGTATCTAGATCATAATCATGACATACATGACATGTATAGAAAGTCGAATAGATACAGTCATTATCAAAACATGCTACAAAAATAATTATGAGTGAGTGAGTTCATGAAGACATACAACATAATGTTTATCTCTCATGAATCGTGCCTGATGTGTGTATGAATCAGGGATGTTGCGAATATCCGCATCCGCAACCGCGGAACATCCGCATTATTTTCAAAATCCGCATCCGCAAAAATCGATGTGGATCTGATGCGGATCCGGATGTTGAACAAGTCGGTACAGGAGCGACTAAGCGGCGGCGCACGGTCTAGGTATTTTCGCCATTACTCAATTGGAGTCTCGTTAGGTTTTTGGGATTCGTCGATCGAGCGCTTAAACCTATGACAAACAGCAACAAGCAGCGATAAGTTAGTTTTGTTTTGACTTTAGTAGATATTGTGGTTGTAGGGTGAAAGGTTTTAAGTAATTATGCACAGTGTTATTATTATAAAAAGACGTCGTGAATGTGTACTTTTGTTGTTAGTGTTCCGTTTATGAATAAAAACAGTGGCAATGCCGGCGCAAAGTGCGATTTGGACTTATTTCAAACAGATGAACATGATCGTGAAAAAGCTAAGTGTAAAACGTGTCACAAAATATATTCTTGGAAGGAAAGTACAACCACTTAATGAAAAAACACCTTTAGATTTAAGGTGTTTTTTCATTAAGTGGTTGTACCTACTTTCCTGTGCAGCAGTGATGTAGTTGATAAAAAAATGTAAGATAAACGACGAATTAGGTAAGTTTTAATTTTGATATTTTTAACCCCCGACGCAAAAAGGGGGGTTTTATAAGTTTGACGCCAATGCCTGTCTGTTTATTTGTGGCATCGTAGCTCTCGAGTCTTAAACGAATGGACTGATTTCGATTTTTTTAAAGTAAAAGCTAGTTTTCTTGCTTAGAAGCTTAGAAGAGTATCAGCTCTTTTCCAAAATGGTGTAAGGCATTTTCGGCATAAAATAGAATATTTTTTTATTTTCGTATGATTATTAAGTAGATGATAATGTTGTACAAACGGCATTTAGTACGATAATAACATTTAAAATAAAATAAAACTTAAATTAAATCTTTAAAAACCCACGACAAAAAGAACTATAAAAAGTAATATGTTCCCACGTATTTATTGGGCTTTTATGATTTAAAGATAAATTGTTGTCGGAGGACCTATTACATGCTATACTAAAACAGAAAATTATCTTAAAAACATAAAAGGCCAATAGATAGGTAGGTACTTATCAGTGGCGTGGAGTAAAAGATATCCTTGGGCAATCCGGTGCAGATTTGGGGTACATTTTCCTTAAGAGCTGTAGAATAAGGTGGTCAAGTGCCTGATATTAGGCAAGCCGGTAGGAATCGAGTTCTTTGGACGCCACGCCACTGGTACTTACATATTATTTTGTACTTTTTAGAGTTTTTGTTTAACAGTGCAGATAGTGGAGAACTACGATTGATAGTTAAAATTCGGCATAGGTTATTTGTTAAAACTCATCATAGTTTGTCACGTTATTTTAATCACCGCGTAGAGTGCGTGTCTTTCGGATAAAATTTTAATTTAGCAAGTTTTTATTTGTAATTAAAAATTACTAAAAATGTACTACTTGACGTTTTTTATATACCTATTCTCTGGATCGATCTCGCGGATGCGGATGTGAGCCTCATAATATCCGCATCCGCATCCGCGGTGTCAAAAAATCGGCATCCGCAACATCCCTGGTATGAATGTGTTAAGTATGAACGATAGGCTGAAAAAACGTTGAATAACTGAGATTCTCGTATCCACTCACGTATCCAATGAAGATATAGACATACATTGTATTACGCGATTGTAATGTTTAGTTCCCCGCAATAGTAAAGTAAACAAGGCGTTTTCACTTTCTATCAGTCAGTGACGTCTCATAATGACTAACCTTACTTTTATTTTCAAGCCAAGTCTAAAGAGCGTTGTGGGTGTCAAACGTTCAGACACAAGGCCTCTTTGTCTGTCTTAAAATAGTTTACTTATTGATTTCCTACATGAGTTGACACAAATGGTTATTGAAAGTTTCCTGGTCAGCTGTCCAAAGAGGTAACATTGTTTTATGAAAGTTTATTACGTTCATATATTATTATGCCGCTTTTCTTCTTCATATATCTTTCACTTCATCCGCGCTTACGAGTTGTATTTCACTTAGCACTACACGCCTTGTAATTTCAATGGGGAATGCAGTTAAATATTGCGTTCGAAAGCGGATGCACGCGGGCTAATAATAATCCTAATAAGCCGAAGCACTATCATTTGAGACAAGAAAATACTGTTTGAACGGTGTGAACACAACCTTACGGATCTTAGGGTCCCCACAGAGGCACAGACTAACGAATGATAGCAGCGATATTAGACTCTTGTAGATTGCGATCGGAATCTTATGCGATTTTCAGTTGCCTGACCAAATCTATTTCGCAGTAACACTTTCAACGTTGAAGAAGTCGTTTAACTGAAGCGCGTAGTGACTTGATGGTGATGTCCCTATCAAATGCACACTTCATCGATTTAATCGCTAGAATCGCTATTCCCTTTTTTTGGCCAGGACTGCCGGGCTGTGACTCGGGCTGTGCTGGATGATGATTACAACAGCTGTCAAATTATTTGTGATGTTTTCATGCAAAACTTACTATGATGCCTCTTGTCAACAAGTTCGGATTTCATTGTATCTCCATAACAGCGCTTAGTACCTTGTAAATTTACTTGATAGGAAAACTATTAAATTGGTAGTTTTCGCATGGGAAGGACATATCTCAACGCACGTGTACGGGCTCGCTTAAAACATTACTCCAGCCTGACAAGTTCCCGACACGATTCATGTTAATATCGCGGATAATTTAAGAACGTAGTGTAATGCCGCCAAATTGGCATGTTTGCTCGAAACCGATTCCTCTACCTCTGTGAACTTAGCCTACAACCTTGATTTTTTTTTACGGTCTATTTTTTTTCGGATACTATTTCGTTTGTAGTTAATTGTAGTAAAACAATTTTTGTTTGTAGTTGCCTGAAAAAAAAATTAAAAAACCTGAAAAAAAGTCAGCCTGCACATTGGTCAAATCTAACTTTTAAAGGTTGATTCCGGTTCAGAATCGTTTGTAGTTGATTGTAGTACATTTATTTTCGTTTGTAGTTAAGAAATAACGACCAAAAAAAAAACAAAACATAAATTCAAGTACTACTCGTCCCACCCAGCGCGCGTTTATGTCTTTTCGCTCTACAAGTATCTTAGCCTTAGTAGTACCAAACATGGCTTAATTATCACATGTATTCCATATTGATTGTAAAAACCTGCTCAAAACTCATCCTGAATGATGAATTTATGTTAATTTTCGCATGTCATAACGGATTAAGAAAAAAAAACGCAACAATAAAATAAAGCTAAACATTTAGTTCACAAGCGCGTTGAAGTCTTTCAGTAAAAACCAACGGTATAATAGAGAACAGGCACCTAAATTGCATATGGTAGCTCTATTTCGTCTATAGTTGTACAAAAACACTCTACTAACAACTGAGCTACTCGTACCTGGGGTTCGTTTGAAGTCTCTATTTCGTTTGTAATGAAACGAAATCCCACCTACTCGACGCCGATAGCCCCCCAATCGTTTGTAGTAAAGTCGAATATCAAATTCAAGAAAAAATGTAAACAAATAACTGTCAATGTCAAAGTGACAAAATGCAACGAAATACAATTATACATGGAAAGAAATTTAAAAATGTATCATCGACTCGCGAATATTTGATAATAATATTAAAAATAAACTGATGTTTTAATTACATACCAAATGTTTAAAACTTCTTATCATTACCAGTAATATAAATTTAAACTCCATATAATTTACTTAAACACCACAAATACGATATAAAAAAGTATTAAATCGCTATATAACTAAGTAACATATTTTTAAATATCCATACAACAGTGTTTACCTGTAAATATTTTATTTTTTATAATTATTTCAATGATTTTAGACTTACCACCACTAGCGTTTATTTTTTTAATGGTGGCAACCCACTTGTTTACATTTTTGATCTCGAATTCGATATCCTACTTTAGATCCTTCTCGTTTGTAGTTGCTGAAAAACGCTCGACAAACATCTAGGCTACACCAGGCTCGTTTGTAGTTGCTCGTTTACGTTTAAAGTTAAGTAAAATCTGACCTGCTTGACACATAAGGCCTCCAAGTCGTTTGTAGTTGTAAAAAAAACATTTGAAACACACGCTACCTCGGGCTCGTTTGTAGTTGCTGTGCTTCGTTTGAAGTTCAACGAAATTCCACTTATACGCCGCAGATAGCTCCCAAATCGTTTGTAGTTGATGACAATCGCTTGACAAACATCTAGGCTGTCTCAGGATTGTTTGTAGTTGATTCTTTTCGTTTGTAGTTGGTTAAAATCGCTTGACAAACATCTAGGCTGCCTCGGGCTCGTTTGTAGTAGCTCTTTTTCAATTGTTCTTAAGTAAAATCAGATCTGCTAGACACATAAGGCATCCAATTCATTTGTAGTTGATCCTTTTTATTTGTAGTAGATCCTTTTCGTTTGTAGTTGATAAAAATCGCTCAACAAACATTTAAGCCGCCTCACGATCGTATGTAGTTGCTCCTTTTCGTTTGTAGTTGATCTTTTTCGTTTGTAATTCTGCGGAATCCTACCTACTTACCGTAAATAGCTTCCGATTCGTTTGTAGTTGCTCCTTTTCGTTTGTAGTTGCTCTTTTTCGTTTGTAGTTGATGAAAATCGCTTGACAAACATCTAGGCTGCCTCAGGATCGTTTGTAGTTGCTCCTTTTCGTTTGTAGTTGATCTTTTTCGTTTGTAGTTGATGAAAATCGCTTGACAAACATCTAGGCTGCCTCAAGATCGTTTGTAGTTGCTCCTTTTCAGTTTTAGTAGATTATTTTCGTTTGTAGTTGGTTAAAATCGTTTGACAAACATCTACGCTGCCTCAGGATCGTTTGTAGTTGCTCCTTTTCGTTTGTAGTTGATTCTTTTCGTTTGTAGTTAAGGAAATCCCACCTACTTACCGTAAATAGCTTCCGATTCGTTTTTAGTTGATCCTTTTCGTTTGTAGTTGCTCCTTTTTGTTTGTAGTTGATCCTTTTCGTTTGTAGTTGATGAAAATCGCTTGACAAACATCTAGGCAGCCTCAAGATCGTTTGTAGTTGCTCCTTTTCGTTTGAAGTAGATTCTTTTTGTTTGCAGTTGATAAAAATCGCTTGACAAACATTTAGGCGGCCTCAGGATCGTTTATAGTAGCTCCTTTTCGTTTGAAGTCGATCCTTTTCGTTTGTCGTTCAGCGAAATCCCACCTACTTGACGTAAATAGCTTCCGATTCGTTTGTAGTTGATCCTTTTCGTTTGTAGTTGCTCCTTTTCGTATGTAGTTGCTCCTTTTAGTTTGTAGTTGATTCTTTTCGTTTGTAGTTGATGAAAATCGCTTGACAAACATCTAGGCTGTCTCAGGATCGTTTGTAGTTGCTCCTTTTTGTTTGCAGTTGATCCTTTTCGTTTGTAGTTGATTAAAATCCCTTGACAAACATCTGGACCGCCTCAGGATCATTTGTAGTTGTTCCTTTTCGTTTGTAGTTGATCTTTTTCGTTTGTAGTAGAATCTTTTCGTTTGTAGTTGATGAAAATCGCTCGACAAACGTCTAGGCTGCCTCAGGATCGTTCGTAGTTGCTCCTTTTCGTTTGTAGTTGATCTTTTTCGTTTGTAGTTGAGCGAAAGCTCACCTAGTTGCCGAAAACAGCTTCCGATTCGTTTAAAGTTGATCCTTTTCGTTTGTAGTTGCTCCTTTTCGTTTGTACTTGATCCTTTTCGTTTGTAGTTCAGCGAAATCTCACCTACTTGCCGTAAATAGCTTCCGATTCGTTTGTAGTTGATTTTTTTCGTTTGTAGTTGATCCTTTTCGTTTGTAGTTCAGCGAAATCCCACCTACTTGACGTAAATAGCTTCCGATTCGTTTGTAGTTGATCCTTTTCGTTTGTAGTTGATAAAAATCGCTTGACAAACATCTACTCTACCTCAGAATCGTTTGTAATTGCTCCTTTTCGTTTGGAGTAGATTCTTTTCGTTTGTAGTTGATCCTTTTCGTTTGTAGTTGATTAAAATCCCTTGACAAACATCTGGACCGCCTCAGGATCATTTGTAGTTGTTCCTTTTCGTTTGTAGTTGATCTTTTTCGTTTGTAGTAGAATCTTTTCGTTTGTAGTTGATGAAAATCGCTCGACAAACGTCTAGGCTGCCTCAGGATCGTATGTAGTTGCTCCTTTTCGTTTGTAGTAGAATCTTTTCGTTTGTAGTTGATGAAAATCGCTCGACAAACATCTAGGCTGCCTCAGGATCGTTTGTAGTTGCTCCTTTTCGTTTGTAGTTGATCTTTTTCGTTTGTAGTTGAGCGAAATCTCACCTAGTTGCCGAAAACAGCTTCCGATTCGTTTATAGTTGATCCTTTTCGTTTGTAGTTGCTCCTTTTCGTTTGTACTTGATCCTTTTCGTTTGTAGTTCAGCGAAATCTCACCTACTTGCCGTAAATAGCTTCCGATTCGTTTGTAGTTGATTTTTTTCGTTTGTAGTTGATCCTTTTCGTTTGTAGTTCAGCGAAATACCACCTACTTGACGTAAATAGCTTCCGATTCGTTTGTAGTTGATCCTTTTCGTTTGTAGTTGATAAAAATCGCTTGACAAACATCTACTCTACCTCAAAATCGTTTGTAGTTGCTCCTTTTCGTTTGGAGTAGATTCTTTTCGTTTGTAGTTGATCCTTTTCGTTTGTAGTTGATCTTTTTCGTTTGTAGTTGAGCGAAAGCTCACCTAGTTGCCGAAAACAGCTTCCGATTCGTTTAAAGTTGATCCTTTTCGTTTGTAGTTGCTCCTTTTCGTTTGTACTTGATCCTTTTCGTTTGTAGTTCAGCGAAATCTCACCTACTTGCCGTAAATAGCTTCCGATTCGTTTGTAGTTGATTTTTTTCGTTTGTAGTTGATCCTTTTCGTTTGTAGTTCAGCGAAATCCCACCTACTTGACGTAAATAGCTTCCGATTCGTTTGTAGTTGATCCTTTTCGTTTGTAGTTGATAAAAATCGCTTGACAAACATCTACTCTACCTCAGAATCGTTTGTAATTGCTCCTTTTCGTTTGGAGTAGATTCTTTTCGTTTGTAGTTGATCCTTTTCGTTTGTAGTTGATTAAAATCCCTTGACAAACATCTGGACCGCCTCAGGATCATTTGTAGTTGTTCCTTTTCGTTTGTAGTTGATCTTTTTCGTTTGTAGTAGAATCTTTTCGTTTGTAGTTGATGAAAATCGCTCGACAAACGTCTAGGCTGCCTCAGGATCGTATGTAGTTGCTCCTTTTCGTTTGTAGTAGAATCTTTTCGTTTGTAGTTGATGAAAATCGCTCGACAAACATCTAGGCTGCCTCAGGATCGTTTGTAGTTGCTCCTTTTCGTTTGTAGTTGATCTTTTTCGTTTGTAGTTGAGCGAAATCTCACCTAGTTGCCGAAAACAGCTTCCGATTCGTTTATAGTTGATCCTTTTCGTTTGTAGTTGCTCCTTTTCGTTTGTACTTGATCCTTTTCGTTTGTAGTTCAGCGAAATCTCACCTACTTGCCGTAAATAGCTTCCGATTCGTTTGTAGTTGATTTTTTTCGTTTGTAGTTGTTCCTTTTCGTTTGTAGTTCAGCGAAATACCACCTACTTGACGTAAATAGCTTCCGATTCGTTTGTAGTTGATCCTTTTCGTTTGTAGTTGATAAAAATCGCTTGACAAACATCTACTCTACCTCAAAATCGTTTGTAGTTGCTCCTTTTCGTTTGGAGTAGATTCTTTTCGTTTGTAGTTGATCCTTTTCGTTTGTAGTTGATGAAAATCGCTTGACAAACATCTAGGCTGTCTCAGGATCGTTTGTAGTTGCTCCTTTTTGTTTGCAGTTGATCCTTTTCGTTTGTAGTTGATTAAAATCCCTTGACAAACATCTGGACCGCCTCAGGATCATTTGTAGTTGTTCCTTTTCGTTTGTAGTTGATCTTTTTCGATTGTAGTAGAATCTTTTCGTTTGTAGTTGATGAAAATCGCTCGACAAACGTCTAGGCTGCCTCAGGATCGTTTGTAGTTGCTCCTTTTCGTTTGTAGTTGATCTTTTTCGTTTGTAGTTGAGCGAAATCTCACCTAGTTGCCGAAAACAGCTTCCGATTCGATTATAGTTGATCCTTTTCGTTTGTAGTTGCTCCTTTTCGTTTGTACTTGATCCTTTTCGTTTGTAGTTCAGCGAAATCTCACCTACTTGCCGTAAATAGCTTCCGATTCGTTTTCGCGGTTTGATAATACTATACAGGTAATAGATTGTTATTACTATTTATGACAGAAAACCGTACTTATCAGCGATGTGAATAAAAATATCACGTGCGGTATTTCAACAGGTTTTAATTATACTTCCAATAACACCCAAGCCCCGATATTAAGATTTTCATAGAGAAGGTTAACTGTACAAAGTAATTACTGTAGTTTCAAGAGTGAATGCTAGTGAATTAGCTTTTATAGGTTCTAAAAGAATCATGCTGAAAAAATCACGTATTCCAAAAATTTTCCATACAGGAGTACAATATAATAGTAAATTACACAACCAGACTGTTAATACAAAGAAAGCCCGAGATCGCAGATGTTTGCGGCCCGAGCTGCAAGCGAGGGACGTAAATATGCGATCGAGGGCTTTCTTTATTACCTCCCGTGTTGTGTACATCATTTTATGTCTACACTTGGCCAGAAAGCGGCTTTTTACGTACGCGCAGCGTGCGGAAAAAGTCACTTTATGACCAGGTGTGGCATAAATATACTTAATAGGTAACTGCTTAGTTCAGACCCCTATAATTCGAGTAAAAACGAAAAGAAGCAAATACAAACGAACCTGAAGAGGCCTAAATGTATGACACGAGATGATAATGATGATCTAGACCATTTTAACTAGCCTCTGCCGTCTTTTGAAATCCTACGAGAGGATAATAAGAAAAAACGTTATCCAAAAATGGGATGAACCTTGATTTCAACAGAGTATATGCTATGAACTGCTAGAACAAAGTGTTAAGTAAGGTTAGTTTTAATATATGGTACGAAAATCTGCTTTTGCAATAAGTTTTTTATTCACGCCGATTTCACGCCGATCAGAAATCGGCGGCGGCGGCGTGGCCAAAAAAGCCGGCGGCGGCGGCGCGCCGGCGCGGCGCACACCTCTACACGTGATTTCCATTAACTAAAAACGAAACGAAGCAACTACAAACCATCCTGAGACAGCCTAGATGTTTGTCAAGCGATTTTCATCAACTACAAACGAAAAGAATCAACTACAAACTAAATGGAGCAACTACAAACGAAAAGGAGAAACTACAAACGATCCTGAGGCAGCCTAGATGTTTGTCAAGCGATTTTTATCAACAACAAACGAAAAGGATCAACTACAAACGAATCGGAAGCTATTTACGTCAAGTAGGTGGGATTTCGCTGAACTACAAACAAAAAGGATCAACTACAAACGAAAAAAATCAACTACAAACGAATCGGAAGCTATTTACGGCAAGTAGGTGAGATTTCGCTGAACTACAAACGAAAAGGATCAAGTACAAACGAAAAGGAGCAACTACAAACGATCCTGAGGCAGCCTAGATGTTTGTCGAGCGATTTTCATCAACTACAAACGAAAAGATTCTACTACAAACGAAAAGGAGCAACTACATACGATCCTGAGGCAGCCTAGACGTTTGTCGAGCGATTTTCATCAACTACAAACGAAAAGATTCTACTACAAACGAAAAAGATCAACTACAAACGAAAAGGAACAACTACAAATGATCCTGAGGCGGTCCAGATGTTTGTCAAGGGATTTTAATCAACTACAAACGAAAAGGATCAACTACAAACGAAAAGAATCTACTCCAAACGAAAAGGAGCAACTACAAACGATTCTGAGGTAGAGTAGATGTTTGTCAAGCGATTTTTATCAACTACAAACGAAAAGGATCAACTACAAACGAATCGGAAGCTATTTACGTCAAGTAGGTGGGATTTCGCTGAACTACAAACGAAAAGGATCAACTACAAACGAAAAAAATCAACTACAAACGAATCGGAAGCTATTTACGGCAAGTAGGTGAGATTTCGCTGAACTACAAACGAAAAGGATCAAGTACAAACGAAAAGGAGCAACTACAAACGATCCTGAGGCAGCCTAGATGTTTGTCGAGCGATTTTCATCAACTACAAACGAAAAGATTCTACTACAAACGAAAAGGAGCAACTACATACGATCCTGAGGCAGCCTAGACGTTTGTCGAGCGATTTTCATCAACTACAAACGAAAAGATTCTACTACAAACGAAAAAGATCAACTACAAACGAAAAGGAACAACTACAAATGATCCTGAGGCGGTCCAGATGTTTGTCAAGGGATTTTAATCAACTACAAACGAAAAGGATCAACTACAAACGAAAAGAATCTACTCCAAACGAAAAGGAGCAACTACAAACGATCCTGAGGCAGCGTAGATGTTTGTCAAACGATTTTAACCAACTACAAACGAAAATAATCTACTAAAACTGAAAAGGAGCAACTACAAACGATCTTGAGGCAGCCTAGATGTTTGTCAAGCGATTTTCATCAACTACAAACGAAAAAGATCAACTACAAACGAAAAGGAGCAACTACAAACGATCCTGAGGCAGCCTAGATGTTTGTCAAGCGATTTTCATCAACTACAAACGAAAAAGAGCAACTACAAACGAAAAGGAGCAACTACAAACGAATCGGAAGCTATTTACGGTAAGTAGGTAGGATTCCGCAGAATTACAAACGAAAAAGATCAACTACAAACGAAAAGGAGCAACTACATACGATCGTGAGGCGGCTTAAATGTTTGTTGAGCGATTTTTATCAACTACAAACGAAAAGGATCTACTACAAATAAAAAGGATCAACTACAAATGAATTGGATGCCTTATGTGTCTAGCAGATCTGATTTTACTTAAGAACAATTGAAAAAGAGCTACTACAAACGAGCCCGAGGCAGCCTAGATGTTTGTCAAGCGATTTTAACCAACTACAAACGAAAAGAATCAACTACAAACAATCCTGAGACAGCCTAGATGTTTGTCAAGCGATTGTCATCAACTACAAACGATTTGGGAGCTATCTGCGGCGTATAAGTGGAATTTCGTTGAACTTCAAACGAAGCACAGCAACTACAAACGAGCCCGAGGTAGCGTGTGTTTCAAATGTTTTTTTTACAACTACAAACGACTTGGAGGCCTTATGTGTCAAGCAGGTCAGATTTTACTTAACTTTAAACGTAAACGAGCAACTACAAACGAGCCTGGTGTAGCCTAGATGTTTGTCGAGCGTTTTTCAGCAACTACAAACGAGAAGGATCTAAAGTAGGATATCGAATTCGAGATCAAAAATGTAAACAAGTGGGTTGCCACCATTAAAAAAATAAACGCTAGTGGTGGTAAGTCTAAAATCATTGAAATAATTATAAAAAATAAAATATTTACAGGTAAACACTGTTGTATGGATATTTAAAAATATGTTACTTAGTTATATAGCGATTTAATACTTTTTTATATCGTATTTGTGGTGTTTAAGTAAATTATATGGAGTTTAAATTTATATTACTGGTAATGATAAGAAGTTTTAAACATTTGGTATGTAATTAAAACATCAGTTTATTTTTAATATTATTATCAAATATTCGCGAGTCGATGATACATTTTTAAATTTCTTTCCATGTATAATTGTATTTCGTTGCATTTTGTCACTTTGACTTTGACAGTTATTTGTTTACATTTTTTCTTGAATTTGATATTCGACTTTACTACAAACGATTGGGGGGCTATCGGCGTCGAGTAGGTGGGATTTCGTTTCATTACAAACGAAATAGAGACTTCAAACGAACCCTAGGTACGAGTAGCTCAGTTGTTAGTAGAGTGTTTTTGTACAACTATAGACGAAATAGAGCTACCATATGCAATTTAGGTGCCTGTTCTCTATTATACCGTTGGTTTTTACTGAAAGACTTCAACGCGCTTGTGAACTAAATGTTTAGCTTTATTTTATTGTTGCGTTTTTTTTTCTTAATCCGTTATGACATGCGAAAATTAACATAAATTCATCATTCAGGATGAGTTTTGAGCAGGTTTTTACAATCAATATGGAATACATGTGATAATTAAGCCATGTTTGGTACTACTAAGGCTAAGATACTTGTAGAGCGAAAAGACATAAACGCGCGCTGGGTGGGACGAGTAGTACTTGAATTTATGTTTTGTTTTTTTTTTGGTCGTTATTTCTTAACTACAAACGAAAATAAAGGTACTACAATCAACTACAAACGATTCTGAACCGGAATCAACCTTTAAAAGTTAGATTTGACCAATGTGCAGGCTGACTTTTTTTCAGGTTTTTTAATTTTTTTTTCAGGCAACTACAAACAAAAATTGTTTTACTACAATTAACTACAAACGAAATAGTATCCGAAAAAAAATAGACCGTAAAAAAAAATCAAGGTTGTAGGCTAAGTTCACAGAGGTGATTCCTCTCGTTGCTTCCCCGTCTCGGTGTTCGGAGAGCTAAGTGAATACCGCGGGTTCGCGGCAATTTGCCGTAAATGCCGTTGTTGCGCGCCAAATTGATTCCGCATGACTTGACGTTACGTTACGAGCTATGCTGATAGCGTGTTATCTTCTAAATGCAACTCTAAGTAAAACTAGTGATAGAAAAAATATAAATTAGTTGTGCTATCATAATTATTGCGTTGCGTTGAAATAGTACATTACACAACTATAGGGTAGTAAAACAAAAAAAGGCCGAGATCGCAGATGTTTGCGGCCCGAGCTGCAAGCGAGGGACGTAAACATGCGCACGAAGGCTTTTTTATTACCTCCCGTGTTTTGTACATCGTTTTATGTCTACACTTGGCCAAAAAGCCACTTTATGGCCAGGTGTGACATAAAACTGTTATTTTTTTGTTCAGTGGATAACCAGTAATTTGTTACACTTACAGTCGAGTTCATCATTATCTGAGCAAAGAACGGATCAAAAATATCTGATCTAGTTCTTATGCTTCTGACAATAGCGTCTTGCTCAGATGTTTTTGGTCCAATCTTTGCTCAGATAATGATGAACTCGACTGTACAATAAAATATAAATACTTAATCGTGTCGTGGAATATAATGAACTATGAAAAATCTGTTTTCTTTTTAGTTATGTCTCCATTTGCCATTAAAATATGCTTACAGTAGGGTAGAGACAAGCGATGCACATTGCATACATGACAGCAGTTACGATCCTCCGAATTCGTACGCCTATATGCGCCTCGATGTAAGAAGCTATATTGGTTAAGCTCTGTATCTTTACTTTTATTTTCGTTGCATCACCATCTGCTCTATTTATTCTCATATGACAGATAGAAAGATCACTGTAAAGAAACTAAACACGGATAACCAATCACACATGTGATGTAGCTAATGACCGCTAATATCACACCTTTTACGGATCGCACCGACCTTCCATTCACTCTGTATACAGCTTACTTATATGACAGAAGACGGTTTGTGATGCAGTACAAGAAACCAGTATTGTAACACGACACGAGAATCAATCAAGGGATTCGCGGGCACACACATAGGAAAAGTACAGTGTATAAGAGTCGATTAGTGGTAGTACTGTACTGAAAATGGTTTGACTGTGGTTGTTATTGCGGCCATTGGCGACGTTCGGCCATCTTGCGCGTTACGCATATTGCATAATAGTATACTCTACAACTTTGGGAAATTAGCGTTTGTAGGTTGGAGTTTAACATACTGTTCTAAGAGCATCTTCTTGTTTCTTAATCACATTCAAATTCAGATGAGTTTTGAGTCGAGAGATTCAGATGAGACGGGGAAACTTCACTTTTGCTTCTTTTGCTGTCCTTCTAAGAAAAGTAGACAAGAAACGATTCGTACGAATCCGCAGTAGGTATAAATAAGGGTGGAATCTTCGTCCATGGAAGCGTAGTCCAAATCCAAATATGGCGAAATCAAACTCAATTCCATAGCACACCCTCCGCAATGTATCCTGATAATTCGTCAGTTCATTTATCGCAGCTGTTTGTAAAATTATATCTTTAGCTAATTTTGATATTTCTTTGTTCACAGGCGAAGTCGGAAGAGCAGTTAGCATGCGAGAAGGAATGGCTGAAGGCAGGTCATATGTGGCTGGCGCACCGCGGGGGCTTCACCGCTGTGGTTCGGGAGGGGGACGCCGACGCGGGCCGCGCCAGGGTACGGGTCCTGCAGACCGGAGAGGTGCTCACCGTTGACGAAGATGACTTGGAGAAGGTATGACCACCAAGAATGTGGTGTAAGGTTTCTATCTAGATCTTTCAATGATTGTTATACCGATGCTGACCGTGATAGACTGTAAATTCTGCAATTTGAAGAAGTTCTGTGTGTCGTGAGGACGACTTCGGGACCTATCCCTTGTTATGTGGGCTTCCTTTAGGAATTGAACCAACTATTCTCATCCCCTGCTACTTCCCATTCCAGGCCAACCCGCCCCAGATGGAACGCTGCGAGGACATAGCCTCCCTGCGGTGCCTGAACGAGTGCGGCGCGCTGAACGTGCTTCGCTCGCGGCACGCCGCAGGGTTGCCCCACGCTCGTGCCGGTCATGCGCTCCTGGTACTTGGACCGCCGAAGCGCACATCCCCAATCTATACTGAAAAGGTAGGCAACAACGGCATTTCGTGATCATTTTTGTCATTTTAATGCACGCACTAAACGAACAATAGATTCACGAGATTCTTATTAATAATAACTTACCTAGTACCTACGAAATTGTGTAACTTATTTTCCAAGTTTTCTACGAACATAGACTATCTTATATCTATACTATCACGTAAACGCACCATCCGTGTGTTTTCGGCTTGGGAATGATCGATCCTTTACTCAGTCCCTGTTATGGTATACTTTACTTTTAATATTATAGAGGAGTATCTCTTTACTTACCTATCGTGAATAAAAAAAAAAAAAGAAATGTACACGCCCAGTCAGTCAATTACATCAGCGAATGTTTTGTACCGCCCAACGTGACATTGAAATGAATTAGACGACTGTTGATAACTAAAATATTGTTGCGACATTATTCCATCAAATCGAGGAAAAAGAATAAGTGGAAGGCCAAGGAGAACATACAAGGAACAAGTGAAAGAAAAAGTAAAGCGTGTCGTATCGGAGTACGAGAAGAAAGCTAATGGTAGAAATATGGCACTGATTACTAGACTAGAAGATACGGGTGGTATAGAAGGTCTGCGGATGCTAGGGCCTGGATGTATAAATGAACAATGTTGGCCATGGCCACGCATCGCCCGTATCAATTAGGGACTACCTTTATATCTGTATTTGTTCCTCGATAGCTAGAGTACCTTTATCCGATCTTCCTGAAATTTGGTAAAGGTAGGAAAATCTCTCTCCGTAAACTCTGAACAGATTCTGGTTATATTCGAATTTCAAAATTCTTTTGGCCTCAACCTACCGGGCTTGTTCTACCAAATTTCGTAACGAGGAAAAATAAAAGTTGCAAGAAGAAGTAAAGAAAGGAAAGAAAAAAGAAAAAGGCGTATTACTATAAGCTTCATCATTTCAACCCTGAGACGTCCATTGTTTAACATAGGTCTCCCCCAAAGACTTCCACAATGAATAGTCGCACACGTTTTTTGCCTCCAGCGACTTCCGGCAAGCTTAACCAGGTTATCAGATCTGGGGCCGACCCATGGTGCAGCATAAACTTGAATTTATAGTGTAAACTGTTTCAGGTAGCGGCAATGTTCCGCGGCTGCCGCGCCGACGATATGCCACCGCACGTGTTCGCGGCCGCGCAGTCCGCGCACCGCTGCATGCTGGCGTCCCGCCGGGACCGCGCCATAGTCTTTATGGGGAGGTACGTACAACTACTGATGAGCTATGCTCGTCTGGTCACTCTTGAAGCACGAGCTCCTGCGAGCGACCCACATCGCGCTAACGAAGTTTTCAAAATCGGATGCATCGCCAGCATCAGACTTCTTATTGCCCTCGAGGTCGCCAACTGGTATATGATGAATTACCTTGGTACAGGTGTATATTGGGTCAATCTGAGCTGATTTAGCCCGGTAGCTACCCCCCCCCCTCCCCCTGGTGGGTAGGGAGGGGGGGCACTCAAAGTAACGTTTATCCTTGCTTCGGATAAAAAATCCTATTGACTTCAATTTGCCTACCACCTCGTGTCTGGTATCATTTTTGTATAAATCAAGGACGAGGAATCCAATTTCGATATAATTTGTATGAAGTTTCACATAAAAAAACTTAAATATGTATCGAAGAAAATATGAAAATTACACCACACAGTTTTGAACAAAAAGGTGTATATTGAAAAAAATATGAGAGTTTATGAGTGTAAAAAAAATACTGTTAGAGTCTGTGCAGAAAGAGAATAGGCGTGGCGAAAAACGGAAATAACCTAACCAGTATGGCCACAGAACAGAAAATACGGCACATACGATAGAAAAGCATTACAGCGCCCCCCAAAATTAATCCTATTCTCTTTCCGCACAGACTCTAGACGGGAAATTTTATCAGCTTTAATATAATATATATTTTATGTAACCGATGAAAACGCATTCTTGGTAAATAGGTCGATGTTAGGTTACGTTAAAATCCGTGGTAATATTTACCCCATTCAATTATACCACGCCACGAGTGTACCGCGCAAATTTATGCATCTACAAAACGCGTTTCTAATGCACGATTTACAACCTAGCTTTAGGAGTTAATAGATAATTACATTTGTCGTAAATTGCTACCGCCGATGGTATCATAACCCGTCTGGATAATTCCCTTTATTACTTACCACTTGATTGTACTAACTCAATCTAAACCTTCTGTTTTTCACTTAAAGCTTACTTTTAATTAACCGTTTCTACGTAGATGTTAATCCTTTACAGTGTACCTAAAAGGCGTTAAACTAGAAATTATAACAGAATATGATAACGAAATTGGCTTCACATTGCGCATAGATCATTGATATTCGTTCGTAATCAAATATTAACTAAGTTAAACCTTATATTAAAGGGCTAAGACTTATTTTTGCTTGTCACGTCAATCCTGTCACTTGGAAAGATAGTCGTTAGCGTGGCTGCCGGGATAATCTTTTACATATTAATAAAGTATAATTAGGATGTTGCTCGAGTTCAAATTTCAAGGTTGGTTTTTTCGTGCACTTAAAGATGATTTATAAAGACGAAGCAATTTTTTAAGCGTATTACAAACCAGTTACAGTTTTGTAAACAACCATCTAAGAGCATTTTTGTAATCTACGTGTTGGGAATTCAAATATCGATTGGCCAAAACTTACTTCTAGCCGCTTTATATTCACTTATAACTACCAACGGGTTATGAAAATAAACGTTTTCCTACACTCTAAAAAAAAATTGGTTGCTCCTAACAAGGAGGTGGTTATATAATCAAGCATCTTGATTCCATACGGCCTAACAAGACGTTAGATGCACCAACTAAGATGATATTGATTGTTTATCATAGTTCAATTAACCATGTTCTGATTTGATTCAACAAACATTGATGTATAAGGTAACTAATTAAACATGATCGTATCATACAAAGAAGAAAATAGTGATAGAAACAAGGAATATTTTTGTTAAAATTATCAAGATTGTTGTTTTAATCACTAATGAACTTGCTGTTTTAATTAATCAGCTTTCGTTGATATGTTTCGTTAATATCTTGTTTGTTTTATTTAAGTTAACGCCAACAAAGAGTAAATATCTCTTAGTTGGCTCAGATTTTTAGAGTGTACCTGATAGGTAACCTTGGTTGCAATATTTTCACTGTCCTGTTTGCTCTCCCTATTAATAGGTATATCCTTTAAATTGCAGGTCTGGGTCAGGCAAGACTTCGGCGATGCGGCATTGTATATGGTACCTGGCGAGCGCGTACCCCGCGCAGGGCTCCAAGCTGACTCCGGAGCGACTGAGCGCGGCCATGGATGTGCTGCATACGTTCGGCTCTTGTCGGTAAGTTATAAGTTTTGTTTCTTCACAGAAAAGCAAATAAAATAACGGTTTTTTACGAAGATAAATATCTTATTTGAGAACCGGATCAGCTAGAAAGAATGATTTTTTCTTTGTAGAATGCTAGTTATCAAACTTGGTTATCTACGGGGAACATGTGGCCAAAGTACAGAGAATCCTTGTTTAAGCTGAGTCCGACTGGACAGACCCCAAAGTTAGGCCTTAAGGCAGTGGTTCCGAACCGGCGGGGGGGGGGGGTTGTAATTTAACCTTTTAGGGGTAAAATTAAGCTTTCTCAGGGGTAAGACTCATATTAAGTCGTTTTTCTTTGAGTACTTTCATATAATTGTCTGTATTACCTATTTTTCGGAGGGGTAATGATATATACAAATCTAGAGGGGGCCTGTGGGTGATGTGGCAATAAAGGTTAGGAACCACTGCCTTAAGGCCTAACTTTAGTGATGATGGGGTGTATTTGTTGTGTGTTGCAGCACGGGCTCCAACCCGCACGCGTCGCGCGTGGTGTCACTGGTGTCGCTGGACTTCGAGGGCGGCGGCGCGCTGGTGTCGGCGTCCGTGCAGACGCTGCTGCCCGACCTCCGACCCGGCCGCGCTAGGCTCACCGCGCTACACACGTCAGTATACACACACACACACACACACACACACACACACACACACACACATACACCTCTGCACGCGTCTCGCGAATTTCTTTGAAAGTTCCGAAAAACTCATTAGTACCAGCCAGAATAGGCTTGTGTCCTAAATTTTGTAATTTATGTAAATGGATTCTACTATTTATGAGGAACAAATATATATACCTATAACTACTACACTTGGATTACTATAACAGCCACAAATTGCAATCAAAAGTTGAAGCGTTGAAAACGGCCCATACAAAACGTACGCACCCTGTGACGTCATCTCTTGTCCTCGCTGTACTAGCTTACTAGTCTGTATAAAAAAAAATAGCATTTTGCCATTTTGAGCACGAAAAAGTGTCATACATTTGTTTTTTCTGTATTTTCAGTGTTATTTAAGCATTCCGAAATTGACTTACGATAAAAAAATATCGATTTTTTTTTGAACTTTGTGGTCTCATAACTTTGTATTTTTTATATATTTTTTGTTTATTTCTTCTGTGTTATGATAATTTAGTATTTTCCAATCCATGTGACTATATTATGTTGTAAAATTCAACATTAGTCAACATCCCCATTTAAGCCGACCACCTCTGCTTGGAAAGCGCATGTCAGAACCACTCGGCTACCATAGGTTTTTGTCAGCAATATTGCAACCACGAACACCAGAGGGGGTTAAACGCTTGTATAAATTACTGTTATTCTTGTACTATTCAATTCATCGTGAACAATCACTAGCTATCAGACTCATGAACATTTTTACGTCTTCTATATACATAAAAAAAAGTAGGGTTAATTTCACCATTTTTAACTCGAACACGGGTGGACCAGAATAACAGAATAACTATTAAAACATCTAAACATTTTTGAGGCGGAACGAAGTTCGCCGGGACATCTAGTTATCAATAAAAAAAACCTCTTTAAAAATACTTAGTATGAATTCTGGTTTGGATGCGCATAGAACTATTATTCAAACCTTTTATGTTCTAGGCTATTCCACGGCTGTGACGGGCGGCTCCGACGCGAGCTCCTCTTCGACCAAGCGCCGGTGAACGCTCCCAACCCCTTCCTCACGTCGAGCGAGAAGGCGGACGCGCCTACTGACTTCTCCGCGCTTAAAGAGGCGCTGCAAATGCTGGCAGTTACCGAGCAAGAGCAGATGGCCGTGTGGAAGATAATCGCCGCTATCTGCCATCTAGGCTGGGCGGGGGTAGTTAAAGGTAAGTTGCTTTTCATTGTCAGAAACGCGCGTAGGTTTTTTTCCTTTATTTAGCTTGACAATAGATTTCGAAATGCGGTTGTCTTGTTGGTTTACAGAATCCCATGTCATAGCGCAACGGGAACACCTCTGGAGGAGGCCGTTCCATAGCTAGCCCCTTCGCGGCAGAAATGACGCCCGTTTGTTTACCAACTTTCACCCGTTAGACTCCGTTCACCACCAGGTAGTTTGTATTGTCGATGATGAAACCACTTAGTGTTTGGAGAGACGTTGACTTTCTGTGTGTTCTTCTGTTCGTACAATGGGGAATGTTCCGAGAAACTTTGTGAGCTGGTACCACCGTCTAGGTAACTGGTGGACTTTTCTGGATGCTTATCCCAAAAATGGACTTGGTTACCTAGGCGGTAGTTGCCATGGTAGAAGTGCGAGGGTGGTACCAGCTAACAAAGTTCCTCGGAACATTCCCCATTGTACTGACAGTAGAACAAAGAGAAAGCCAACGTCTCTCCGAACACTAACTGGTTTTAAACCGTCTGTCAGTTCGGAATCGTCTACAATACAAACTGCCCGGTGGTGGACGGAGTCTAAAGGGTGAAAGTTGGCACTGAGGTGCTTCGGCCTAGAAATGAGAGCAATACACCTATGATTTAGACAATAAAATCGCTATTTTCATTAATGTTTGTTTTTTCACAGCAAATTCCGGTTCGGGCATGAAATACCAGTTCAACAACGCGGGGCTGGCGGCGCGCGTGCTCGGCGTTACCGCGGAGGAACTCACCAGAGCTGTGTTCGTCGCCACGGGACCTTCCTCACCGCAACCTAACAATAACCTCAGGTCAGTCAACAACAACAGCTCAATAGTTTCCTTTTTTTTGGAAGCTGACAAACTTGCAAGTCTTACTGACTGTTGCAAAAATCGGAGCAGATGGGGTCTGTGGCGTTCCCTGGGATCGAACCAGGTCGCTTGGCCCGGACAACCTTGAGAGGGTTGGACTAGATGGGGGCCGAACAGTCTCCTAATCGAAGAACTTCCTAAATAACGACTATTTGACCGTAGATATGCAGAAACTGACCGCTGCGAAAAAACTATAGCCATAAAACTAAACTCTCTGATTAACTGCGTAAAGTATATAATACAAGTTATACGAAACTTACCTTTGGTCTGTTTCTGCAAAACTATGGTCATTTATGAGCACACGGCTGCATTTGATTTTTCAATGTGCTTCCTAGGGAACGCAACTCGGTTATTTTTTGTATGGAAAAAGCTCGGTTTCGGTTAAAACTTGACTTTATTACATACTAAAAATAACTGATTGCAATCCCTAGTGCCTGCACTGTATTTACAATAGGCTACTTGATGACAGTTCAAATCAGCTTCTTTTTTATGAAGTGTCAAAACGCTCCGAAAGTATGCAGTTTAGTATGAAATACTATCTTGTGACGTCATGCTCAACATGGTGCCTTATTTTTAGTTTTCGTCGTTGTAAAATCGTTGATGGCACGAAAATAAGTTTAAATGATTTTATCCGGGCTGTTTTGGAAGCGTAATTTGCTGGTTAGAGTTAATGAATTTATTTTGATTGTTGTCAAATACCCTATTATATGTAACTTGGTTTGGTTTCAGAACGCCATCGCCCTCTTGTGAGAGAGAGATTTCCGGCACGGAAGCTCTCGACGCCTTCGTCAACGGCCTCTACAATGAGACCTTCAACATCATCGCCGCACTAGTCAATAGGTGAGATACCGTGAATTATTATATAAATACTTAAAGAAAAACTAGAAACTCGTGCCAATAGTAAGCTGTTAAAACGAGCCATGTTTAAATAAAAAAACATCAGCCTAACCGTAATAAAATGCTAACGTGCGTGCGATCCAAGTCTGTATTGTTTTTTTCTGGTTCTACAAGTCTGATCTTGTTCGGTTATGAACAGAAAGCATATAACCCAAAATTGAGCTTTATATGACCGCCCGCGCTTACAAGTCGTTATAAGCGTCTAAAGCCTAATATTATCTAATAGAATAAAAGAACTGTGTGAAAAAAATAAAACGAAAAATGCTGAGTCTTTATATGGGAACGTACCGGAACTATAGGTGGCAGCACTAAATCGATATTGACTGAATTATACATCGTTGCATACAATACTTTTTCTACTACTTTTAAAATATAATATACAAATTAAACAAGGCGCGTAAACAAGGCAAATATGACATAAGACTGAAAATATAATAAGTATATGTCTATGGTAAACTTTGTTTTTAATTTGACGTATACCGCTAGTGACACGCAGTGACGATATTAAAATACCTTTTTTATGATGCCATTAAATAATTAAGAAATAAGTTTTGTTTTTCATAACAATACCACATTAATTTATTGGTTTATTAAGTTGGTAGTTGTGCATTTTTATTGTAAAGTTAGTATTGATCGCTTAATCCTTGGCCTAAGTTAAACCTAGATTTAGAAGTCTGTGGCAGCTAGCAATATCGTTTTGCGAATTTAACGACACAAGTGCTGTTATGGGGAATAGAGTATAGAATTCTCTGAACTCATATTATTTATGTTCTTATATTAGTGTTCGGGACCAAGTAAAAGACAGATAAAAGTACAGGAGTAGAAAAAGTAAATGTATTAATTTCCAGGAGCATCTCAACATCAGCGCGGACATCGGCGTCTCTGCTGCTGTTGGACGCGCCCGGCGCGGACAACCCAATGTCTTCCGGCCACCAGAGCGGGGCGCCGCTCTCTAAGCTACTCTCCAACTATCTACAGGTACAATCGCAATGTATAATACAACGGTTTATACGCCTTAGAATCCTACTAAAATTATAAATGTGAATGTTTGTGTAGATGTTTGGAGGTTTAAATGCTTGTTAGTAGCAATACGGTGGATTGAGATGAAATTTCGCATGCAAGTAGACCTGGTTCTGGATTGAAACATAGGATACTTTACATCCCGGTAAAGAGTTCCCTTGGGACATTAACGGGAATAACACGGGCGAAGACGCGGCAAAAAGCTAGTTTATACTACATCTTATGGTCCTGCAAGATAAACTGCGGCCACCTATTTCATCAAAATTATCATTAAAGCCAGTTCTTAGGATTCGATACAAAACAAAAATTATTAGAATTCTCAGCGTGTTCCGTGAAGCCCTGGGACTAAGTATAGTCCCGCCAAAGTCTTCTCTAAAATAGCACTTTGAAACGTGGTGGCAAGGAGTGATTTTTTGACCGGCGCTATTTCGTTTTCGAAGAATTAATTCCCAGATTAAAGATTGATTCCCAGAAATATTTATTGTTTCAAAAGGGGTCCGTCGCCAAAAAGTTTAGAAATACCGGTTTAAAGTAAAGTACAGTAATGTGAGGAAAGGATTTGTTTTATACTTTATTTATTTGGCAGGAACGTTTGCAAGCAGTCTTCCACGACGCGATGTTGGTAGCGCCGAGGGAGCGCTACGCGCAAGAAGGCATCACGCTCGATGACGGGGCTGAAGAAGGTAAAGTTTATTGCTTAGGTTTCTGAGCATCAATTTACTTACATCTATGAAAGCGATCGGTCGAGCGAAGTACAATTCCAAACTGGCTTCTAAAAAGCTCGGGGTGCTAAACAAGACGAAGCAGTAATTCACTCCCGGTCACCGGCTTTTACTATATAAAGCCCAGATGCGACCAAATATGGAGTATTGCTCTCATCTCGTGGCTGGAGCACCCCAATACCAGCTTCTCCCTTTGGACTCGATCCAACGCCGGGCAGTTCTTATTGTCGACGATCCCGACTAACATACGGTTTTGAACCGCTTAGCCTCAGTAGAGACGTTGGCTCTATGTGTTTGTTCTACCGTATGTACAACGGGGAGTGTTCTGAGGAACTTTTTGGGCTCGTGCCTCCGTCACACTTCTATCACCGTACCTCCCACCTCAGAACCCAAGAACAAGCACAACGGGCATCACGCTCTTTTTTTGCCAAGAACCGGCAGGATGTGGAATGAACTCCCACCTGAGGTGTTCCCAGCGCGCTATGACATGGGGTACTTCAAGAAACAAGTAAACAGGGCTCTCAAAGATCGGCAACGTATAGGTAACACCTCTGGTGTTGCAGATATCCATGGGCGACGTTGACTGCTTTCCATCAGACAGCTCGTCTGCTCGTTTGCCACACATAAAAAAAGAACACGTTCAAATTACTCAATACTCAATCAAAACCAATAGCTTTTTCTCAAAGCTCAAAGTAGATAATTGTGAAGCCTATGGAAGTGTTGAACATCATCACTATTGATAAAGGTAGGGTATTGAAGGACAGTACCTCTAGCACAACTGTAACGCGCAGCTCTTCTTCGTGATAAACTACCTATCCCTTTTCATTCAATGTGGTGTGAAAGTGACAGGCCACTCTGTCGCGCGACAAACGTTACTATTTAGTTGAGCTGGCCAGGGCCGCGCCACCCCTGCGTGCTAAGTGTGCAACGCACACAGGCGCCAAGGCAATAGGGGCGCCGGAATTCGAAACACGACGACAATAAAGAGGTTGCTTCATAGGTTTGCACACAGGCGCTGCCTGGGGTCGGCGCGGGCCTGGAACTGGCTCGCTCTTTCTACAATTTTACATCTCTGCGTTTCGAGTGCTTTGTATAGCACTTCATACGAAAAACGGACGAAAATATAAAAATCTACTTAGATGCTCCTTGAACGAGATTAGATAACTGATTTCTTTCCGGTGGTTTGCTATATTTCGTAAAGGTCGTCCGCTTTTTAGGTTTACGTGCTTAGTTTTCGGCACCTCGCCGGCTCATATTGCGCTTATTCTGCGCGTCCTTTTTTGTTGCAAACTTTTCATTTGATATTTTCGCTTCGCAGATTGGTTGTCAGAGACGGTGAACCCTGGACCGATGGTGGAATTATTGGACAAGTCTCCGCAGAACTCCATCGTGCGCAGCTCACAGGCCGACCTGCGCGATTGCGACCGTCGGGGACTTTTATGGTAAGCTTGTAAAATATTTCTGCTTACAACTGGCGGTTTCCACCTTGTGATGGACTTAGCAATTGCCTAGTACCAATGTTTGTTCCACACTTCTTCAGAAAAAAACCTATTTCTGCCCTCCGGCCGGAAAGCGTCACCTTGCCGGCCGCTGCGCTAAACGAAGATTCCGTTTTCGAGCTCCGTCGAACAGAAAAATAGTATACAAACCTTGGCCAGTAAATAAGCAAGCCCCAGATCACATGTTTGTCGTCCTTGGCTTCGCCTCGACCGACAATTACATGTGATCTGAGATATTTCTTATTTTACTGGCCTCGGTATGTAATGTACTATTCTTACCTCATAGGAGAGATCAAAGTGGTAATTTTCTGTGCAAAAACTTTAGCATGTTTTTTATTATAAATTCCAAATGCGTGCGTATTTAAAAAAAATATTTTTGGAATGAACGTTAATGTCCTGATCAGTCCCATTTTTTCAAAACCCAGTTCTGAAGAAAAGATCCTTTAGGAATGAGGGATCTCAAGTGTCCAATGTTTGAAGTCAAAAGAAATGTTTGAAAAAGTATGGTATGGTTTAAGGCTGCTGGACGAAGAGTCGATGTACCCCGGCTCCTCAGACGACACGTTCCTGGAGCGCGTGATGACGCACTACGGCGCGCCCAACCAGACGCAGCATCTCATCAAGAAGGCGCCGCACGCGAGGCAGTTCGTCTTGCAGCATCTACAAGTACGTTCGCTCCGTTTTATACTTAGTAATCGTTTATCACCAGCGTAAAGATAAGAGCGCACTAGGCACGACAAAATATCCTTTGTAGGAAATTGTATGAAATATGATACACTACGTGGCAGCGGAACTATGCGCCAGTGCCGTATAATGGTAGGGGTGCTGGTACGGTCGCACCGCTGCCGCGTAGTGCGTTCTTTCCTCAAAGTTCACGTTTCTTTCTAGCAGCTATCTACGAAAAAAAATACAGTATAGTAATAAGAGGGCAGAAGAATAAAACTCCTTACTGCAATAACGTGACGTCAGATAGGCTAGGTTTAGTCAGTAGGTCAAAGAAGCGGTTGGAATCGATTCTCTGGACGTTCCGAATTGGCTTCTTGTTTCTTAACATGGCATTATTCTGATATTTAAACAATTTTTTTGTTCTTCAATATGGAACAGTTAATTTTCATGCATTAATTAGACCTAGGTAGAGATTTGTATAGAATGCAGCTTCTCTGCTCAAAGTTCCTCATAGGTTTAAATGTAATCTCTTGCAGGGCACGAATCCCGTTTTGTATGACGTCACCGGCTGGGTGAAGGCGAGTCGTGAGAATCCGGTGACGAAGAAAGCTCTTACACTGCTGCAGGAAAGTCAAACGTAAGTATTGTCTTTCTTATGCAGATATCTGAGGGGAAAAGTAGCTTTTGACCAAGCTTAACTATCAATGTTATTTGTCAGTCATATCTGCACTGATATAATTAATTTCGATGTTTTATTTTTTTGACGCCGTCAATAAATATATATTTTTTCGTTGGCAATAAGTGCACAAGTTGACAGTTCTGTTTATTTACAAACGGCAACATTAGGTGCTTCGAACCTTGCAATTAGCTTCATGGTTTAAACTTCATTGTTTCAACTATCTTTTTGTTAGTATGGATAACAGCCACTCGAATCACCTTAAGGCGGCCCGTCTACTGAAGCGGAGTGGAGAAAACTTTAAGTTCTCGTTTAAATCGATTGGATTTGGCCGTCTATACTCCGTTTTTTTAGATGTAGAAATTTGGTAAACAAACTTGACATTTGTCAACTTGAGGTTTTTTATCAGGTACATTATGTGACAGCATTGTGAAATTATTTCATTCGATACTAAATACTTGATTTTACCTAATTAACAGATTGAAAAAATAAAGCAAATTTCTTTGATTTTACTTACTTTATTCTAAAAGCCAAAATACAATTTTTTTTTGCCTATATTCGCGATTTTGGTATAAAATGTTGCACAATAAATTACCCAAAGAGGCAGAGGTTTTGAAACAATGGTCAAGTTTTTAAACTCGTCGTTGTGATCAGTTTTTTAATACAGTTGCGAATAAAAATTAATACTTATCATTTAGAACTTCTGTTTTTGTATTTATATTGTGATTTATCAAAGTATATCCTTAACTGCCAACGAAAAGCGGATGGTTATAAACATTTAAAAAGTGCTATAGCCAAATGTGACAGCCTATACTAACAAGGTCAAATATGTTAGGAAAAAGTGTGACATGGAGGGTGGGGTCTAAAAGTCTGAAAAATTGTGTGACGACTTTGTGGATGTGCGTACTAACGCGTGCTCTTTTTGGTCGGCGGCGGCCTCAAGGCCACGCGGCGAAATTGCGGAGTGAGTCACTCCTGTCTATAATGGGCTAGACGACTAAAAAAAACTGTTTAGTCCGTCAGTTAGATTATTAAAACATATTGTACACGTATTTTTTCTTTTGTTTGACAAACAAAAAATGACGAGGATAGAGTGCTTAGAAGTTTCGAGTGACGTCACTCCTTGGTACAATTTTCACCTAGGAGTGACGTCACACGCCCGCACTCCGGAAGTTTGATGATCTATAACTCTGTCGATTTTTAATATTTTGATAAACCAAAAAATACGTGTCCCATATTTTTCCATAATCTAACTGACGGACTAAATAGAATTATATAGTTTTAACCCAGTCGTCACCCCTATTGAAGATGAGTTTGTGGCCCCTGAGGTATATGTTTCGGAATGCAGTGAGGAGATAGGCCGCCTATCATCGTGGGCGCGCGGCGCGTGCGGCGCGGGCTCGTGGTCCGCGGCTGTAGGCGACACGGCTACGCTACGGCGAGCCTCTTCCATTCGCCGAACGCTCACCTCGGGTAAGTGCTAGCTACTTTTTTGAAGTCAGCATTTTTTAGTAAAAACTTTATCTGTTTGAAAATTAGATTTATTTTGAATCTTACTACATTAACGTTATTGTTGGTTAGCAATTATATAAACAGTGATCGGCACCATCAGTGCAACACGGTGTCAATGACCTCAATCATTATGTCAATATGGATACGCCCCGGGATTCGAGTCTTAAGAGGAAGTCAATATTTCTGATTTTAGTAAAGATATGAAATACATTTATTTACAGTATAACAGGGAACAAGAGTATAGTACATTACACAACTAGGGTGGTAAAACAAAGAAACGCCGAGATCGCAGATGTTTGCGGCCCGAGCTGCAAGCGAGGGATGTAAATATGCAATCGACGGCTTTCTTTATTACCTCCCGTGTTGTGTACATCATTTGATGTCTACACTTGGCCAGAAAGCGGCTTTTTCCGTACGCGTAGCGTGCGACATGCTCTTTTACATGTCTGATTCTATTATTTTCTCTTCCTTTCTTTTGCTTTTATAACAGCAGTAATTAGCGTTCCTTACCAAAATAGTAAAAAAGGAACCCGTATGGTGCGACTCTGTGTGTCTGTCCGTCTGTCACAGCCAGGTATCTCAGGAACAGTGCTGCTATCGATTTGAAATTTTTAATAGTTTTAGAACTCGCTAACTCCTAATATAATTATGTATATCACTCTTAGCTGTGACTTATCAAACTTGAGCACCGTCCTGCAAACTGGATTCGAACGGTTGATTCTATCAATTATTTCGCATCGCAGGCACAGCGGGCATGAAGCGGCGCTCCACAGCGCTACAAGCCAAGTTCGTGGCGGACGGCGTGGTGGACACGCTGCGGCGCTGCGGCTCGGGCGGCGTGCAGTTCGTGTGCTGCCTGCTCGCCGCGCAGCCGCACGACGCCGGCGACGACGTCAACGTGCCGCTGCTGCGCTCGCAGGTGTGTTGTGTAGCCACAGCGGCCGTGGAGCGGCGCTCCACGGCGCTACAAGCCAAGTTCGTGGCGGACGGCGTGGTGGACACGCTGCGGCGCTGCGGCTCGGGCGGCGTGCAGTTCGTGTGCTGCCTGCTCGCCGCGCAGCCGCACGACGCCGGCGACGACGTCAACGTGCCGCTGCTGCGCTCGCAGGTGTGTTGTGTAGCCACAGCGGCCGTGGAGCGGCGCTCCACGGCGCTACAAGCCAAGTTCGTGGCGGACGGCGTGGTGGACACGCTGCGGCGCTGCGGCTCGGGCGGCGTGCAGTTCGTGTGCTGCCTGCTCGCCGCGCAGCCGCACGACGCCGGCGACGACGTCAACGTGCCGCTGCTGCGCTCGCAGGTGTGTTGTGTAGCCACAGCGGCCGTGGAGCGGCGCTCCACGGCGCTACAAGCCAAGTTCGTGGCGGACGGCGTGGTGGACACGCTGCGGCGCTGCGGCTCGGGCGGCGTGCAGTTCGTGTGCTGCCTGCTCGCCGCGCAGCCGCACGACGCCGGCGACGACGTCAACGTGCCGCTGCTGCGCTCGCAGGTGTGTTGTGTAGCCACAGCGGCCGTGGAGCGGCGCTCCACGGCGCTACAAGCCAAGTTCGTGGCGGACGGCGTGGTGGACACGCTGCGGCGCTGCGGCTCGGGCGGCGTGCAGTTCGTGTGCTGCCTGCTCGCCGCGCAGCCGCACGACGCCGGCGACGACGTCAACGTGCCGCTGCTGCGCTCGCAGGTGTGTTGTGTAGCCACAGCGGCCGTGGAGCGGCGCTCCACGGCGCTACAAGCCAAGTTCGTGGCGGACGGCGTGGTGGACACGCTGCGGCGCTGCGGCTCGGGCGGCGTGCAGTTCGTGTGCTGCCTGCTCGCCGCGCAGCCGCACGACGCCGGCGACGACGTCAACGTGCCGCTGCTGCGCTCGCAGGTGTGTTGTGTAGCCACAGCGGCCGTGGAGCGGCGCTCCACGGCGCTACAAGCCAAGTTCGTGGCGGACGGCGTGGTGGACACGCTGCGGCGCTGCGGCTCGGGCGGCGTGCAGTTCGTGTGCTGCCTGCTCGCCGCGCAGCCGCACGACGCCGGCGACGACGTCAACGTGCCGCTGCTGCGCTCGCAGGTGTGTTGTGTAGCCACAGCGGCCGTGGAGCGGCGCTCCACGGCGCTACAAGCCAAGTTCGTGGCGGACGGCGTGGTGGACACGCTGCGGCGCTGCGGCTCGGGCGGCGTGCAGTTCGTGTGCTGCCTGCTCGCCGCGCAGCCGCACGACGCCGGCGACGACGTCAACGTGCCGCTGCTGCGCTCGCAGGTGTGTTGTGTAGCCACAGCGGCCGTGGAGCGGCGCTCCACGGCGCTACAAACCAAGTTCGTGGCGGATCTCGGATGTATGCAGGCCTAAAGTTGTGAATTAGTCTACAGCAACCTGTTATATCTAACAGCTACGACGTCCACTGTTGGACATAAGCCTCCTCCATAGATCGCCAAAGAGTGCGGTCATGTGCTGACCGCATCCACCGACTCCCCGTTACTCTTATGAGGTCGTCCGTCCTTCGAGTCTGAGGTCTGCGCTTGCCTATGCGTGGCGTGGTCGCCGCACCAGGAGTTAATGCCCCAACGGTTATCCGTTCTCCGGGCTATATGGCTTGCCCACTGCCCCTTCAATCGTGAAATCCGGCGAGTAACCGGTTAATGCATCCTTATGGTAAGCAGCCAAGAGGCAACTTATGCTTTGGAACATTACAAATGCTTGGAGAACATCATTCCCCATTCCCCTGGCCACAAATACTCAGAAGATTCCTCCTCACTAGAATGGCATTTTTGGTAACTTTATAGAACTTGGCACGTTCAACAAAGTAACCAAAAATGCTATTATAATGAAGCGGGACCTTCTAGATGTTCGCCATTGTGTGGACATGCGAACGATATTTTTGAATAATAAACCTAAACGTCTCGTACTTGCGAAGATAAATTAAAAAAATAAGGTTAATCGGCTATAAGCTGTGCACCATCGACTAACAGTCTCCTCTGTCCACAGTTCCGTGGGTTCCAGCTGCTGGATGCGGCGCGCCTCTATAAGCAAGGCTTCCCGGAACACATGCCACTCTCCGAGTTTGCCAGGAGGTAAGCCATATTTTTGTCCAATACGATAAAATAAATACTACTTCTTCCATCGCGACCCTTACTCAGCACATAATATAACTATTAAATATCAATTAGGTAGCTATATATTAGGTACTCGATACAACTACACTAGCCCGAAGGGCCTATGAGAGCAGACAAAGCCTATTACCACTGCAGGGATACTCTGTTTGCAATTTCATTGCCAATAATTGTATCATTTTCCATAATTTTCATTTACCTGAAAGCAATTTTTCTGCAACCGTAAACTTTTTATAATTTTTAGGGTTCCGTACCCAAAGAGTGGCAACGGAACCCTATTACTAAGCCTCCGCTGTCTGTCCGTCTGTCATAGGGCTCTATGTTTTACACCGTAATAAGCAGACTTGATTTTTTTTAATGTTATCGTACAAAACCTTTTAGGTTTGCGTTATCATTCTGAAAACTAAGGTTTCTACAAAAAAAAATGTTATGGATAATGACCATTACGGCAAACTATACAACCTGAACTTTTTTCTAATAGTTTCCTCGTACGCGGATCCACGTTCCGGCATACAATGTGTTAATATACAGGTTTTTTTTGAGCCAAAAGTGAGAGAGTTTCAGGAAGTAAGTGCACACCTTAATTTATCTGTATATTTATATTATTTGTATATTTACTTCTGCTGCTTCTCCAATAAATAACAGAAATAGCTCAAGACCGAAAACTATACAATTTTGGAAACTTTTTTTTAGTATTTAGGTACTTCAATAAAACGGGGGTAGCCTAGCCGCTTATATGTCATTGGTACGTAAAGCCCTTTCCAAACCAGAATCCTAAAACCACTGCTAGCTTCCCGTACTGTAAGAGATCTTAAGAAACGTAACTTACGTAAATAAGCATCGATAGCCTTGACGACCGTAGGTATTTGATGAAACGAAAGATATTGAAAAGAACCTGAAATTAGAAACCCAAAAAATGCAGATTTTTAAGTGGCATGACGCAAAATGGTTTCAGAATCGTGTGTCGTAACATCGTCGGGACCTCATGTAATCAAGGAATACGAGTTACGAACGGTATAATTAGCTGTTCAAATACCACCAAATGAAATGAAAAAATTATGTTTACCATCATTAAATTACACTTTAACCGTCAAACGCCAAGCGAAAAAAGTTCTATCTCGGTATATTTCTGTGCTTTTAATACATTTTTTATGTCAAATGGGCGCTCTATAGCGTATGTTTCGGGGTTCGGCGTCATATAACTCACCACCTTGAATATCTTGAAGGTCTTCAGATTTAGACAAAGCAACAGCTAATTCGGATTCAACGAGGTCAAGTTAAGGTAAAAAAGACCTAGTGCCAAGAAGAAATAGGTATGATTTGCTTTTAAACTCATAACGGACTCCGTTTTTGAGACTTCGCGATTGGTCGAAAAATTGCACACCGTAAAACCTGGAGTCGTCGAAAATTTACTTTCGCAATCCTATTCGAAAATAAAATTAATCTACGACTCTAGCAAAATCACGAGATTCTATAAAAATATTGAAATTGTAATACATGTTAGCTTCACATTTTGCTCATCAAGAAAATATATCTTCATACGTACTGATTATAAAATCTTTCGCAGATACCGACTCCTGGCTACGTCCGACAACGAGAACGAAGAGACACCGCAACCGACGACGCCGCTGTCGGACCGACAAATCGTCGACGACATGCTGCTCGCCCTAGACCTGGACGTGACCAGCTACCGACTAGGTCTCACTCAGGTCAGTGTAAAATGTGCTTTATCCACTTCAGCTTAGGATTGATTATTACACTTTCCAGGCATTACATTTTATTTTATCGTTAAATGTTTTTGCAGGTTGTGAAAGTGTTGATGAATTCGTGACTTACGGAATCGCTATTTTTTCTAGATTTATGTGATGTCTTCAATACTTATAGTTTCTATTAACTGTCATTTTAGATACGTAGTTAATCTTCTTTTCCTGATTAAATTTTAAAAGATCTCGTT
Organism: Eudemis profundana; assembly: GCA_947034925.1. NCBI lineage: Eukaryota > Metazoa > Arthropoda > Insecta > Lepidoptera > Tortricidae > Eudemis > Eudemis profundana. Next base: position 12,151,105 of record OX344812.1, read on the forward strand.
ACATTTTTTAACCATATTGTTATACCTATGGTATAAGTTATTTTCTTTATACTAATCGACTGAATTTACAATAACTTTCAATGCTTCATAACCTCGAATCCGGTGGTTTACCGACCTAACCGTTAATGTCGTAAAAGAAGAAAATCGTCGCTTGATGAGCCGCAACAACGAAAGTTAGAAAATGAGCACCACTCGTGCATTAAAACTTCTTTGTCTTATGACTTACATCAACTATATTATCACCGTAGCCTCTTTGTGTCCCGAAGCATCTCGATTTATTGTTATAAATAACGACTTTAGAAAATAATTTAATACAGCGATTGGTTGCGTTTCCTTCAATAGACACAATAAAATCTTCTGAGACGTGGGATGCAATCAATTGAGTGAATCCAAAAACGCATTACGGAATAAAGATATAGTTAGCTATAAAGCTGACCTTTATATCACCTATGGTTAAGCTTTGTTTTATTCAAAATAATAGCAAGCTTTAAGCAATCTGTCTAAATTGAAGAATCAATTTGCGAGCGAGACACCTAATGGATTTCATACCTTTTGTCTGCCTTTAAGAATGTGCTGAATTAACTTAATCATGACTTGCATTTATTTTGTAAGAGGTCATCGACAGGGGTAAAAAGTGCGTATAGTCAAGTAGACAATATTATTGCACAACAATTTCATCGATGAAACCATGAGCATTATTTTGCCAATTTCTACATTCATTCTTTTCTATCCAATTATTTAAGGATCGAAACTCATATTTACTTATTTTATTTTGTTGGTTTTCTTTTTTATGCAATTTGATACTAAGACACCACGTGCATTTCTAATAAGTAAGCAATTGAGGTTACAACTTAGGAGGACTTAATTTTATTTAATAACAACCATTTTATTTCAAAAACTGGATGAATTTGTTGCACAGACTAACCAAACCTAAAGAAGTGCTAAGAAATTATTTATATTTTTAGTTTAAAGTACTATGTTTTATTATTACATCTTCGTTATCAAGTGCCATGGCTCTGTGCAGATTGGGGCCCATTTGTCATGTCGATTTGTTTTTAGTCAAGAATTCTTATCCGTTTGAGGCTACAACCAGTCTTTTAGCTTCTTCGTCAATTTCAAGTTTGTCTTCAGTTATTTCTACTTCTAGATTACTACATCTACATCAATGGTTCTTTAACTCTATATAGTAAACAACTACTAGGGCATTTCTCCAGAAATATGTCTGCGGTCACCTCATTCATCTGGCCCTTTTTCATACTAAATGTATGGAGACAGATGAATGAGTCGCAGACATATTTCTGGAGAAATGCCCACTAGGCAAAGACCACTTCCAGAATGTTAAAATTACCACGTAAAAAAATGTAGGAAAATAAAAAAATACAACGCATAATATATTCTAATAAAACGCTACAGGTGAACTGAGTAGCTGTCGACCCCTTCAAGTTTGATATCGTTTAAGTCGATTCTTTTCTTAAACCTATTTTCGTTTGTGTTGAGACTTGAGCTACTCGAATCAACTTAAAAGCCCTGATCAACATTAAGATACTAGGTACATCTACCTTTTCATTTCCAACGTATGGAAATCTCGTTACGGTAGCTTGAAAAAAAGTAGGAAGTGTAATATCAATAACAATAACAACTATAATAAATAGAAAATTGCATTCGATTTTTTTTCGAACAGTTGTATAACGGCCGTGAAATGAGTTCGCTTTATGGCCCATCAACCATCTTCGAGCCGACTTTCGTTTTCAACGGCACTGGTAGGGCGAAGTAAAACATCTTAGAAAAACTATCAGTAAGAATAACCTTACATTTGAGATGCATTTTGATATATATTTAATCGGGGAGATAGCACAATAAAATAATCACTATCTTATTTGGTATGTAGGCCCGTCAATTAGATAACATAATGTATTAAAATTGGTATTGTAGTAAAAGGAACAATGTTATGTAAAAAACCCTTCGGCCGTTAACCGAAGTTAGGAAACTAGTTTCCTAAAAGTCTTTTTTATACTTCTACAATTGGCATATCTCTATCTGTAGCTATTTTTCGTCTAATACTGGGAACGTACTGGCTACATACGTGCCTACTAGACTAATGAATTTGTTATTATTCTTGAAGATAGGTAATACTTATTAATGTCACATACATAGTTATTACTTTAACGGCCCAAGGGAACTGGATGGAGGGTAAATCCGGTTATAGTTTCATAGGCGGCTGAAATAACAGAAACATAGTACTTTTAGGAAACCAACTACGTAGAAGTATAAAAAAAGCCTTTTAGGTAACCAGTTACGTAGAAGTATAAAAAAAGCCTTTTAGGAAACTAGTTTCCTAACTTCGGTTTCCTTAACGGTCGAAGGGGTAAAAAACTTGGCTTAAATTTGCTCTTTGGTATAACTCAATACCTTATCGTTATTCATTTGATTCATATACATTACTTATTGTCGCTATAACGAATGTAATAATGATGATCACGCCAAATTGTGTGTAAAAATACTTTCTGAATGAAATCTCTGCAGGAAATTTTCGTACCCAAACTGGTGTAATCGACATTATTTTACACGATATCATTACGTCTCTTTCACTCGTTTAGCTATATCACTTACTATAGTAAGTGATATAGGTAGTGTGTTTCGAATAGAGGCGCCATTTCCACACAACGCAACAATTACGAACAAAATAACAATAATGCCCGTTAATCTGCCGCAAATACTCAGTAATTGTTTTTAATCAGTTAACATTTTCTTTCCATTTCACTTGAGCTTTTACATGTACACTGTATCACGTTACCTGTACTAGTACTGTTGGTTATTCTGTCGTTTCGAACAATAGATTCTCAAAAATTGAGTCACGCCATGTCACGCCATGTCAATCACGAAACACACGCATCTTGTATATACACAACTGAAAGCGAACATTATGAATTTTAATTATAGTGGTAGGTATAATAAGATTTATGAGCTACGTGCACTCTTTTTTGCTATTATGTTAATTACATCTCCGGTGTTATATGAATGACGGAAAATTTTCATTCACCCGTCAGTGTTTGTTACGTATAAACTTAAGGCACGGAAACGGTGTTAACGTTTTTCTTTCTCTTTCACTCAGTGAATGTTCATGAAATTTTCATGAACACGCCTGTATCGTGACTTAGGCTAGAATTCAGCTCTGGCACTATTTCCTCTATATTGGAAACATCTATTCGACTAATACGATAGAAAGTGAAATAAAAAATCATTGCCTAAAGTCACTCTTGTACAATTCAATTTGTCAGCACGAAAAAAACATGAATGCTAGAAAACTGGTAATATCACGAGAGCACTAAATATCTGTCGTCATAATTTAGGCGACAAGTTGGCTTAGCTCTGCGTAATGACTATCTTCAACTTGAATTACATTTGGAGGTTACGTCCGAGTCACAGCCATTGACTGCCATGAATAATGAACGTTTAGTAGCAACGTTTTTTTAAACGCTGCGTCTTAATGTTTGGGAGATTAGAACAGTATTGCCGAACAAAAGAAGTTATGAAGAAATGAATATTCCGAATGCGGATACCGGTTGATTATCCGTTGATATTTCAGTATTCCCATTTTGCTCTATTTTGGTATTATTTTACGTTGCCTATATTTTAAATAATCCGCACTGAAATATATTATCTCATTGTTATCTATAAGTCGTCCATCCCCGTAAATCTTTCTCTTAATGCCAAGTCATCTTCTACATATTGTCACATTATCGTTGACATATTATTGTTGTCATCTTATTTAATGGTTCTTCAATGAAAATGCAACCTTGCCCGCTCATATTTTCTATGATCCAATCCGTTAACAGATTATGTTTTGTGGCGCAAAGACAAAATCAGACAAATGGTAAGTGACAATGTAAAAAAAACTATTTTTTTACAAAATTATACACACTTTAGTCTGAACGAGGAAATATTTAATAGTAAGAACAGACGGAGCATGCCACTCGTTTTATTTAAACGTAAGATCGTGGTGGTTTAATTGCTCAATTAAATAAATCGTCTGCATTTCGAAACCTAGAAAAACGATCGGTTTTCTTCCATAGTGCACCGTGTAGCGTGTGGACTTGTACTTAAGTTGAACGTAATAGTTGTCTGCGAAAGTGAAAGTGGCCTTATGCAATCATTGTATTTTAATGTTCGCGCGCATGCCCTTTTGGAAGTAAATCTAGTTGTAACTAGCGCGGCCCCTATTTGATGTTTATTTCTAATTAACTAATGTGTTGGTGAGTATAATATGAAACCTTTTTATGGTTTCATACCAAAATGGTAAAAAAGGAACCCTTATGAACTACGGCTGCTATCAAGTTGACATTTGGAATAGTGTTAAAAATCGTTATCCGAGCCTATTGGATATAAAACAATTCTTGTACCTTTTTACTTTTTGTAAGGGGGCTGAAATAAAACTGTTTTTATTTAAGACAAAAAACGAAAAAAAAATACTATCCCCACTATTATCTCCGAAGTTACTGAACAGAAAAATGTGTAATAATTACCGATTACCTGAATATTACAGGAAAAATATAATAGTTTTCATAACTTTCATCGTTTTTTAGAAATTCACAATAATCGTAATACAAACTTATTTTATCAGTTTCTAAACTAACCCGGACCTGTGTTGATGTATGGGGACAACAGTTTTCCAACAGCAAAGTTAAGTTTGTCTCTCGATGCAGTTTATCTTGAACTATTTACATTTTTTTTATAAGTCCAGGTAACAAAATGTAAATTAATAATCACAATGATATGAAATGTGTGCTAAATGCATACTAGAACTTTGTACAAACGAAGGCACAGTTAACTAACCACCCATAGACGGTAACACGTTGCAATAAAGTAAATTTACATTTAACAGTGCCTATTTGGTGCAGGGCGCCTATTTGGTTGGCATTTTCGGAAGATTCACATGCTGTGACACCCAGCGTCAGCTCCAGGTGTGCCCCGGCGATCGCCCCCGGGAAGCGGCCCTAAACGTTTACTTCTTAAATTCATCTCCATTCTCCACAAGGGTGCCCAGAGCCATGTTTGCCACGCTAGTAACTTTATATCGTGTGTCCGCCCACCACGTGACTCTAATGGTCGATTCGGACGTATGTTTGGGTTTGGGGGGCTTATTATTATTATTATTAAATCAGGCGTCATACGTATTCGTACTATTGTAGATAATAAGATATTATTTAAAAGTAACTAGGTTAGAAGTTCCGGAGCAAGAACGAGCGATGCATGCATTTATAAACTGGTATGTTGGAAGTAGGTCTCTTGGAGCCTCCAGCCGTCCTACTTTTAAAGCAACATTAAGACATCAGGTATCAAAAACATTAGTTGCGCAAGATGGCGTAACACCGTTACGTCATACGCGGTACTTCGGAACTGGCTACGCCGGCGGTGCCTAATGGCGACAGTAGGACAGCTTGATACATTACACTTCCGAGTTATGTTTACATCTGGTGTCTATGACGACGGATGAGAGTTCTACCTCTTACTACCCGGGTCGTATTTTTGAGTATTTCCCTGTAGGCTCGGATTACCATTTTCGCTTATTTTGTAAAGTACCAGTAGGTACATCTAGAAAATAACAGTAAATGATAATCCGGGAAATAGTCAAAAATGCGACCAGGAAAATGAGAGCGGTAAACGCTAGTAAAACTCGCATACAGACGAGGTGCAAACTTAACTTTACCTGATGCTTCTGAAAGCCTGCACAAGGGAGGAGTTTCAATAGGCAGATAGTAATAAAAATTCACTAAGAAACCACTTACAGTACTTTGAACAATGTTTTAATGGTATCTAACAGATTTATAATTAGTTTTGGTCATTACAAAACTGTATGTAGTAAGTAGAAACATTTGTTAGAAAATAATAATTTTCGCTTAAAAATATATACCGAATGGCCCATTTAGATCGGTCAGTATGGGAAAGTCTGAAACTATAAGACATACGAAGATCTGTTCTTAGGAACCATGTCATCTATTTCAGGTACAAGAAAAACTGCATACATAGATTTAAAAAAACTTGTTCTTTAACCGGGAATCGAACCCGGTTGGAAATCGTAAATCAAAGGTCCATAAAGGAGTTAGACAGGGGTTGAAAAGTGTATTAGGAATATATGATTTTTAAAGTAGGAGATTGGTGACTTCAGACTTGTAAAAGAGCCCTTGAGGGCCGGGCCTGCTTGCAGAAATAATTATTTTTTTTTTTTTTTTTTTTTCATACATATTATACTCTTGGACAAAAGAAAAGTGAATTCACCGTTTTTAATTCATCCCTAGCTAGGGGTTTTTTTATTTTTATTTAATGATTTCCCTAGGGGGGTTAAGAGAGGTTTCTTGTTAGGGGGGGACTCCTTCAAAATAAAATGAACTTATATAGGCGTACTACTATTAACCTGCGGTAAAATAAGTATGTGCATCTGTAACCACTCACATTGGTCAAAATCATAAGTCTTACCGTCGTTCCTGGTGACATAAAATTCGGCACACGGTATTCGAATTTCACGCGGACGAAGTCGCGGGCAAAAGCTAGCTATATTAAAGAACTAGGTATGTATGTATTATGGCTTACTGCTACCGGAATTTTGATTTGCGTGCAACTGGACTATTCGAAAATGAAGGTAACTAGGGAATGCAATAACCGGCCAAATTTTTTAACCGGTTATTAACCGATGTGATGCCGAAAAAACCGGTTAACCGGTTAAAAACCGGTTAATTTATTTTCGTCCATTTTTGTGGTTTTTGTGAGTGTATGATAATAAGAACTACTTTAAAGTATTGCTTAGTCGATTATTAAACAAAATCAACTTAAATAACAAACAATAATAATGTGAACTTTACTGACAGTATATCGTGATAATTTAGCCAGACGGAAAATAAAAAGTAAAGCCTGTTTTGAAACGGATTCACTATCTAGATTTACAATATGAAATGAAAATGATGTTTTTTTTATTAGTTTTTTAATGCGGGTAAATTACACCACATTTTTGTGTTACATAAAATCGAAGAAATCAAAATACATAGAAAAATTAAATGGCGCTCTCCTATGGTCCAGACCAGGAATTTAACCTAGTGCCTCTGGTCTTCGACCACCAGGGCACCCAGCAAGTTCCTTCAATTTTGCCATCTACTTTGACTTTTGTTTAATAGGTTTTTTTTTAACTTAACACCGTCTATTCTCGCTCGATCGTCAAAACTGTAAAGTATTTGCATCAAGGTGGGTACATGTGTAGCACGTGTTCTCATAGATGGCGACTCCCTTGGCCACAGAACCCAATACTGTTCAATATGTCAATACTGCTAGACTTCGTTGGATCAAGTTTTTAAGTTCAATTTTCTCTTGCTCTTTATCATCGTGGCTCAACCCCAACTACAGTCAAATCAATGCTGGAAAAGCGTATTATTTAACTAAAACTGTGAGCCATTTTTTGTTAGCTTATACCCGTAGCTTCACCTGCGTTATTCCCGTTATTATATCAAGGGAAATCCTTATCCAGGACTTAGTCTACTTCCATGCCAAATTTCATCTCAATCCATTCAGTTGATACTGCGTTATTAACATCCGAACATCTAAACCTCCAAACATTGTCACACACATCAATAATATTAGTGGTAGGTATGGTATTATTGACGTAATATTGCTTTATCGAATGGTAACCAACACTCGGTTGCGAACATTACTTTGCTAAAGTACCTGCTACACCAGATATTTGCAGACACTTCTACATTCCCATCATATTATAGATAAAGTGAAGAAATTTTCTTTCGGAAATGGTATAAGTAATATAGGTTAACAGGTTGCGTAGGGAATCAGTTTTACGCAGGTTTTGCCACAAAGTATCAAGTTTTTGACATCAATTTGGCAGTGATTTCCGGCGTTAGCTTTAGTTGATTTTTACGATTATCTGAAAATTTGTGGAAAAAAATTGTCTTTGGTATAAATCTTTTGTGACTCTGGTGTTTCCTATGGTGGTGTTTATAAATAAAGTACGATTGGAATTATATAAAAAAAAAACTCTTAATTTGTCGAACCCGTTACGAATCAGACGTTAAGACCTAAAAGGGACACAAGGAAAAGATGTAGACTATTAACTATAATTGATTGAATCAGGCTGACTTGACTGTTGACTATAGAAAACTCCACTTACTAATGAAAAAAAACTACAGGTAAGAAGAAAAAACGTAAAGGAAAAAAGTAAGATGATGAGAGTTTGTTAATGAATACAAGTAATGTGTGTAAATTAGTGTGTAATATTCAAATCGCTTCAATCTGCAGAAAAACTTAAAGGAACATAGTAAAAGTACCAATGTGATTGATTTTTAAAGGTTTCTGAACTGGCAGAGTAAAACAAATGAGTAATCGGAAAGGAATACGGTAAAATTACAGAATTTTTGACAATTTACTACAGTTTTTTACATTTCGGTTAAAAACCGGTTTCTGGGCTCGATAACCGGTTATTAACCGTTGCCAAATACAGGCGGTTAACCGGTTTTTCGGTTAACCGGTTAACCGGTTTGCATTCCCTAAAGGTAACATCTGGATGGATTGAGCTGAAATTTGGCAACCAAATAGACCAAGTCTTGGATTGAAACATAGGATACTTTATATCCCAGTTAAGAGTTCCCTTGGGAGAGTAACGGGAACAACGCGGGCGAAGCCGCGGGAAAATGCTAGTTTAATGTATAAATACAGCCTTTCTACGATAATTTTATTATATGTATAAATGTATTGATAATCCTTTAAGGCGAGTTGAAACAGAACTACCTTGTTAGTCTGCTGTAGCGGCTGCGCTTGGTGCACAAAGCTATCTCTGTCAAAGCTTTTGTATGACAGTTCGCGCCGAAGTGTTACATGACCTCGATCGAAACTTGAAACTGTTACATCACGCTAAGTCTCTTCCGACTGCAGACAACTTGTGTATTGCTCATGCTATTACATTCTTCCATTTAGTGGCTATGCAAAAGAGGGTCCTAATCAGTATAAAACTTATAAAGAATAGAAATAGTCTAGAAAGATTGAAATATCATTTTTTTTCTGCGTAAATAAAGATTACAATGACACAAATATGTTATTTTCCTATGGACCCGTGGCCATGTCTTGCTCCCCGAAGAGATACAGCAATGCTGTGACTAGAATCTGGTAATTCCTGGACTGAACGGGACGCGTCACGTCATTCGTTAGTCAGTCCTTATTAAACTCAGAATTGCTTTATAACCCTGTTCACCATATGCAACGAACCTTTAACCGGTTCGTTAAAAGGGGTTGTTAACTAAAGAGTATTGTACCATATTTTCGCACTTCAGTTGTCACAATTTCCGCAGCGCTAGTACATTTCCATTTGTGGCCTATTTGCAGAAGAACTTGAAAGTGAAGACGGGCTACATACTGGCCTTGCCAATCCATTGTATACAAAAGTATCTTTCTCTGAGCTTGAGTATGACATCAATGTGTTACTCGACCTCAATCCACATCGGAGCTCCGAACTGTTACATAACGCTCTCTTCCGACTGCAGATAACTTTGCATACGCTTTGCATTTTTAACCTTATGAGTCAAGTGGGTCATGTATGCCCGTGGTTTCTTCTGTTAGTCAGCCAAATAAGATATTTAGACATATATACCATCTAAGATTACCTAATTGTTCCCTCACCCATGACTACTTATAGTGTTGTGTAGTGATCCAAAGGACTCGAGCCTTTTAGCCCTTTTTCATATGAGATAGTATAGTTGGTAGGTGGATAGATGGGTAGGCGGGTAGAAGGGTAGGTGGCTAGAAGGGTAGGTGGGTAGAAGGGTAGGTGGGTAGAAGGGTACGTGGGTAGAAGGGTACGTGGGTAGAAGGGTAGGTGGGTAGAAGGGTAGGTGGGTAGAAGGGTACGTGGGTTTAATGTGCAAAAGGCAACAAACAGACAGACAGATAGACTGACAGACAGAATTACTTTCGCATTCATGTAAGAATTAATTAACAACTAATTAAGTATAGATTCCCAAACGCCGCAAACCCAGACTGCGACAGCATTTAAATAAATAATAAATAAAATAAATAAAATAATTTATTTCTGTAAGTAGGCCCTCAAGGGCTCTTTTACATGTCTCATCTCTAAATTCTTTTCTTTTGGCGCTTCGGGTAATTGACCTTCTGGTGAGAAGAAGCGCCGGAAGAAACTCACCAGTTTCTCTTTTTTCGACCAACGAGTATTACAACAATATGTCGTTAATATAAGATTTCATTAATACATTACATTAAACTTAAAACTATATTTATAGAGACTACATTCATAAATGTTAAAAATTTCAATAGACTTTAAAAAGCCTAGAATCTTAAAAAAGCCTCGAGTCTTAAAAAAGGCTGAGGCTTAAAAAAAGGCTTGAGCCCTTTATAGGCTTAAAAAGGCTCAAGTCCTTTTTAAAGCCTATAGAGGGCTCGAGGCTTTTTTAAGACTCGAGTCCTACTAAGCCTTTTTTTTCAAGCCAGCTCTAAAAAAGGGCTCCGAGCCTTTTTAAAAAGGGCTAAAAGGCTCGAGTCCTTTGGATCACTAGTGTTGTGTTCAGCTACTTTTAACATTATATCCTAACATTTTAGCGAGGGATGTGTTTGTTATGAACCAATAGAAACAGCTCAGCGGAGTGAGGATAGGTAAATGAAGTGTGCATCCTCCCACATCCCTGGTGGAAACGCAGCCTTATGCCATAGAGAGAGTGACGGTCGGATCTGGTGCGTTCCGTGCGATCGTCGGACCCGAACGACAGTTTTGTTACAGAGAGAGAAACTTTTGTACGTAGTACTATTACTTATTCTGTGCCTCGGGTTTGTTCATAAAAGGGTCACTGCCTATTATGTTAGCTCTAATCGTTAATGAGAAAGTTCTCGTATCATCGGAAGTAGTTTCGTAATAAGCTGTCAATCTAGTCCAGCGGTCGGCAACCTTTTAGCAGCCAAGGGCCACATAGTAGCTAATGAAATTTGTTGATAATTTGTAATTTTATACAATTCTGAATATACCTTTACGTACAAAATAGCCACGGAGGCTCGCGGGCCGCAAATGAGCTGTTCGCGGGCCGCGGGTAGCCAACCGCTGATCTAGTATAATCAACTAAATAACCGAATCAACAATTTGCCTGGCCACTGAACCTTCATTGATAACCTGTGAAATACTTAAGTAGTAGTAATTTATTAAATTTTGGTATAAATATTCCAATAACTTCTCTAGTTTAAATAGATTCTGCTTCAAAGTGGAAATAGGAGTGGAGACAAAGTTTTCAATATTAGTAATATTATGAATATGTATTTTTAACTACGTCAATACAGTTCATCTCGATGATTCCGCGAGTTCGTTGACCGATTTGTTGACAGATTATATTCACGTATCCACACAGATATATCAGTTGCATAGTAGTACACCACTGTTACATTACGAGAAGCCAATCACAATCGAGAAACACAATGTGGTTTTATGAAATGAGCCGAAAACTAGTTTCATAATAAAATCACACGAGTTTTTAATAAGGCTTAATTATGAACGGCTTTATGTACACACCTATTATTATGTACGAGGGGCGTTCAATAAATTCTCGGTATTAATATCTTACAAGCTCTTTCAGTAATTATTTTGTTACTGCCCGCTAAGAGTCATTCATAGACTTTAAAAAAAAGTAAATATCGAATCGATATGTTCTTTTGTTTTTCTGCAATTGCCGAACAAACGTGAATACCATGAGCGATGTAACAATGTTAATTCAATTAGAGCGTCGAGCCGTAATAAAATTCTTGACCAAACACGGTAAAAATCAAAAAAAACCATAAAAGTAGAAATGGATTATGTTTACCGTGAGTCTGCTCCTTCTTTATCTACAATTCAAAAGTGGTCAAGTCAATTTAAAACCATTGAAGACGACCCCAGACCTGGGCGGCCTGTAGAAGCTACTACACAAGAAAATATTAATAAAGTGGAAAATTTAAATTATATTGGAAGACGGTCGAGTGAGAGTAAAATCAGTAGCTCATGTAACCAGGCTTTCTGTTGGTACCATACATGATATTATCCATGACCATCTTAATATGTCAAAAGTAAGTGCGAGATAGGTTCCGCGAATGCTGACACCGCTTCAAAAAGATATGCGTGTAGCTTGTTGTTCTGATTTTATTGAGCTGTACTGTGAAAAACCTAATGAGGTGCCGCGAAAGATAGTTACTGGAGATGAAACCTGAGTTCATCATTATGACCCAGAAAGTAAACAGGAGCCCATGCAGTGGCACATTAAGGGTACAGTCCATCCCAAGAAGTTCAAGGTTATTCCTCCAGCTGGCAAGGTCATGGCCACAATATTTTGGGATTGTGGAGGAATATTACTGATAGATGATAAAGAAAAAGGTGTAAATATAACAGGACAGTACTACGCTAACATTCTACGTCAATTAAGGGATGCAATGCAATCAAAGAAAAGAGGCGAGGAAAATTAACCAAAGGTGTTCTGCTTCTGCATGACAACGCCTCTGTGCATACTGCTTATATTGCCAAGACGGCCATTCTGGAATCTGGGTTTGAAACTATTATTCATCCAGCGTATAGTCTGGACTTAGCCCACAGCGACTTCTTTTTGTTCGCCAATCTTAAAAAGGATGTGCGTGAAAATCGATTTTCTGACGATGAAGCGTTGAAAGCAGCAGTGGAGGAGCATTTTGACACCAAAGATAAAAAATATTTTTATGAGGGATTAAAAAATAATAGATCGATCTTTTAACTTTTTAAGTGTATCGACACGACATAAGGGGGGAGAAAAGTAAAAAATATATAATAAACTTGTCGTATTTCTTTGTTTTCTTTCATATACCTACCGAGAATTTATTGAACGCGCCTCGTATAAGCTTTCTATGATGTGTTCAAAAACCGCTAATTAAATGTTACCGTTAAATTTAAATGTTTTATGTTAAAGTTAAATGTTACCGCCAGGTAAAAGAAAACTTTTTTTACGCTTGTCACGCAACCCGTAGCTTTTTTTTAAATTTTATCTTTATGCTGGTTGTAATTTGCGGTTTTGGAACGCATTATAGAGTGTTTATGATATGTGTGTAGATAAAGAAATATATTTACGTTTTTTTATGTGGATAAGGAGATATCTTATATCCCATCAAAACATTACATGTAAAAAGATGCAAGTCTCGCAACGCAGTTCTTTTACAACAAAAAAGTTTTGAGATTTAATGTTAAACCAAGTCAGTACCGGGGGGTTGTCCACAGAACTCGTTTCCCACCGACCAGTACAAATTACAGGAGGTTGAAAATGGCCTGAATGGCTTCGAAAAAGGATGTTACGGTCGTGCCTTTGTTTTGCTCGACTTGGCGGGGGCCCTGCCGTACCCTCAGATCTCCAGTACGGCTTACCACAAATTAATATAATTATGCTTTTATATTCGAGGACCTCCTATTTCAGTAATTTTCATTGAAATATTGTCGTTGCATTTTTTTACAATTTTACTTAAGTACCTTTATATTGTTCGTAGTTGACAGGGTCATCCCACCAGTTTAGAAAACACGGAAAGTGGACTGGCTTTTCTCGCAGTATTGAAAAAAAAAAACTTTGTTCATGAACCATACAAACCATGTTATCGTGCGAAACCCCAGTTATGGTCAGTGGTTATAACTTTCTCGGCGATAATTTATTTTTAGTTGTTGTTACATAAAGGCGTTATGGCAAAAGCAATGAAAATGTGTACAAAAATTGTGTTTTGGTCATCAAGTCGAAACTGCCAACGATCATTAAGATGGCGCATCCGTAAGCGCCAGTCTGCGGGCGTTTTTAGGGTTCCGTACCAAAATGGTAAAAAAGGAACCCTTATGGTGCGACTCTGTCTGTCTGTCTGTCTGTCTGTCTGTCTGTCCGTCTGTCACAGCAAGATATCTCAGGATCTACTGATGCTATCGACTTGAAACTTGGAATAGTGTTAAAAGTCGCTGACTCGAGCCTATTGGATAGAAAAAAAATCTTATACCTTTTTTACTTTTTTTTTAAAGGGGTCCGAAATGGGATGTGGAAAAAGAAAAGTAGAGCTATTATATCGAGTGGGATATCAAATGAAAGGGCTTAATTTGTAGATTCCAAAACCATTTTTGTTTTTTTTCTTAATTTTTTAATTTTTGATTTATGACCAAAAACGTTCAAAAAAATACCATTCCCCCCCTATTATCTTCGAAGTTACTGAACAGAAAAATCTGTAATAATTACCAATTATTAATATCATCCTAAATATTACAGGAAAAATAAAACGGTTTTGCTAAATTGCATCGTTTTTTAGAAATTTTCAAAAATCGTACACATACTTATTTGCTCCTACTAAGCTAACGGCCATACAGTTTTTGTTGAAATATTCACGTATCTACTTACGAGTTTGTACGGAACCCTCGGTGAGCGAGTCCGACTCGCACTTGACCGGTTTTTTTATATTGCAAAATAATGAATATTTCAACACACGAAGATAGTAAAAACTGTTTCGTTTTCATTTCATTGTACATTCATTGAAATAAAAACTTGAGTGCCCGTTATAGCTTCTCGCTAAGAGCAGTTCGCTGTATCGTTCGAGAATATATCCAAATTGTATGAAAAATTTGGGTAATCTTTCAGGGAATGGCATATGTGTCTGTGTGTGTATATAAGTGTGTTTATTTATCTAAAGTCTCACTATAAACTTCTCTATTGACCTGTAAAGTTATTTTACCAATAAATATGACTCTAGTTTTCGGATTAAAACATACGTGTATGTAGGCTATTGTTACAAGAATAGGTAAGAGATGAGAAAATACATATATCATCAATCGATTTTTTGAAATTCTTAAACAAATACAAATTGTTTATTTTCAAAAATAATATTTCAAAATTTTACGTTATGCTGACCCCCACACTAGGCATTGCCTGTCCTGTGGGGGAGGCGATGCAAAAATACAATTTACAGTTACATTTAACAACTAGCTACGACAACATTGTAGGTTACAGGTTAATTACAAACAATACAGGTTAATTATCAACAATGAATTACTTACGTTAAAATGTGAAAGGATTAGCTGCAAAAATCTGAATATTAAATAACTGCATCGTCTTTACCAGACGAGAAAGTCTAGGTTATTATAAAATTCGAGAAAGTCTAAGTTATTATCAAATTCTGGTTATAATAGTACTGACTAAAAATATGTATATTTAGAGAATACACGGGAAAGAGCAGTTGAAAAACTCCGTGGCTTTACCTATGGCAAAAAGATGGTAAAAGTGTGACGAAGGGGTCTAGAAATCTGGAAAATTATTTGATATAGTTTACGGACGACCTTTAAGTTTGGCATGTCAAGAGATACCCTAATTACGTATCTACTCTTCTGAATTCTTATATTAATTAAGTTAATACTCAAAGATTTTAATGTAAAAAATTCAAGAAAAAATGCAACAGGTTCAACCTTATCTGATAAATTGTCCCAAATGTCTTCGTAAATGCACTTTTTCGATCGCGAATTTCAAGTAGAAAGTAGGTGGTGATCCTTACTAATGAGCTGTACTTTTTTTCGAATGCAGAGCACGAAAAGAGACCGGTTGGACCAGAGCCCGGTCGATTTAAGATAAACGTAAATATAATAAACGTCAGTAAAGTGGCCAAAATAAGTAATTGTGCAGTTAACTTTTATAATTGTAGAAACCCCAATGATTTCAGGGGAGCTGATAAATAAAGTTATGTGAGCCTTTGTAGGTAAATATATTGTTAGTCTAGTTACGTAAATTTTCCTGCTTATGGCTAAAGATCGGGGTTTAATTCAAATCTCAGTTAGAGCTATTTGAGTGATAACCTCGTGTACATATTTGTTTAAGGCTTTTATATGGTTTATGTACCTATTGTAATTTGTTTATGTGTAGTGAGTTTGTGATTGGTAGATTCGTTTTAGACGGTACAATTATTGAAGTATAAGCGGCAACATTACTAGCCCGGCAGACCGTCGTTTCACCCACTGTCTATTGACTTGATTTTCACCAATGCGAATATTCTGTGCCATAATCGGGTGGGACAATGACGGAAGACTGTTAATTCCATATTACATCCTCACCTATGACACACAGCGTCAAATAATTAATAACTAACTAAAGAACTAAACATAGAGCATAAAGGAACGATTAAAATATAAAAACTGTAAAAGTACAATTTCAACAATCATTTTTAACTGATGAATATTTATATACACGTGAGCAGTTTTTATACAAATATTCCGACTCAAGTCAAGTCAATACATAAGATGGATGATAAAATGAATACCCTGAATACTATTTTGAAAGCTTTGCTGTGGAATGTGTATATCACTAGCCCGCCGTAGGCTAGTCTTCCTAGGCCCGGCAGTACCAGTATACATATAATATAGATCCTATGCTTTGAATTACTTATTTCAGGGCTGTAGACCCATTAGATTGTCCTCCAATATTCGTTTATTTTATTTATTATTAGATTAATAACCATGATCTTGTTATTCTTTGTATTGCCAATTAATAAATAACCATTAAGGGCATTTTTATTTTAAAATATACAGTTAGGCGAAATATATTGAGTTTAACACTAATCGTTTGCTTTACCCACAGCTTTGTGACGAACTGTTAACTGCTAGTTAGGGCTCGTCCAAATATCGTTGGTGATATTTGGTGGTTGTAATTATGACGCTGATTATATCATTCGTGATATTTTCTGACCCCCCCCCCATAGACGATCACATGATTTCTGGACGAGCCCTTAAGAGGAAATTTTAAATATAAAGATTAAGGGTATTTTTATTTAAAATTTCCTCACATCATCCTCTCCATCAACAACATCAACTTAGAGCTTGGACATACGAAACGACGCCCCTAATATCCCTTAAAGATCTCTGCCAACTACACCATATCATACAATGACCGTACTATGAACGTATAGCCTCATACTTTTCACACCTGCCTGACACGCTCATAGTACGGTGATACGGTGAAGTGGACAGAGACAAGTCAAAACTCAGGCCTAGTTGGACACTGTTATGCAATAATATCAAGTGCATAGGATTTCCATAGCACTTTCCACATTATTGCGTAACACCATCTAGTTAATCTAATGAGAATACCGCCTCTGTCTTGACAATAACGTAATAACCCCAACTTTTATTAGAAAATTTGTGATTGTGTGCAAAATTTGTGCATGTTAACAACCGCAGTCGCGAATTTGATGTACACAAGTGAAATGCCCGCAATTAGATGAAATTGCATCTAAAAATAACCCGTTTTTATAGAAGCCGAGAGAAGCGTAAGTTTATTAACTGTAACAAATTGCATCTCGTCGGTAATGTGAAAAAACGGTTTTACGGTACGAATGCAGAGTTAGCTTGGTTGTTGTTTAGTTCAGGTGGCTATTAGTTAATGAAGCTATTTCCTACTTGTATTCAGATTTACAATGGCCTTTTTAACACAATAAATATGACATTTGATATAAAATTTCTTGATGAGTAAATAGACGTATAGCTCGCGGTACGAAGACGGAAGACCTAACGGTGACCTTGAGTAGTCCTTAGGCAGTATAAAATAACCTGAATCCTGAGTAGGCGCTGTGTACTTCGTACGTATAGACAATAGGGATGTAACGAATATCGGTTTTTGAACATTCGCGAATGCGAATACGAATAATCAACGTTGATATTCGCGAATGCGAATACGAATATTGGTTATAAAATTTTATAATACTAGAAATAAACAAAATTAATAACTATGAAAATTCAATACTTCGTTTTCAATTACGATTAACTTAAATTTAATTCAGTTTTGCAATAAAATAAGTAATTGAAGTTTAATTTGGAATAATTCGTCAGCTAAAGATAATGATTATGCATGTGGTAGAAAAATTGGAACCGGTGGAAGTTAAAAATATCTTATTTTCATTTTATTTCGGTACTTATCTAATAGAGTTTTTAATTATTCATTGATAGTTTCGAAATCCGACTCGGACTTGGCCGTATTTTTTTCTTTTCCATGAATTTTAGGATCTAAAATGCACCAAAAATATTCGCAATATATTCGCATCGATTTTTGCGAATACGAATGCTAATGCGAATATTGGAAATCTTGCGAATATTCGCGAATACGAATGCGAATACGAATATTCGTTACATCACTAAATTAGACAATGACAATGACGTTAATAGTGCGCAAATCCCTTCGACGTTTTGTTCACCGCTAGCGACTGTATGTAGTATTAGTTAAGGCGTGGAATACACACAAGCGGCGTAAGGCATAAGGCGTGGAACGGATACGGCGCGGACGCTATTTAATAGTACATTTCATCACACTTGCTCGAAAATGGTGTCATTACACGTAGGTTTTGCGGGCCGTAAATGACCTATTACGCCCTAGGGCGTAATGGTTTTCTTTTTAATTTTGAAACCCTGGTTCTGTTTTACTCTTATTTGTCATGTTCAAAGGAAACGGCAACTTACTTTTTTAACTTTTATTACTGAAATATTTATTTAAAGAGAACTGTTATTGCAAATACATGTAAACACATATTTCTGTAACATTAATTAAATGTTTAAATAGTGTATTTCAGTATTTTGTAAATATAAAATCAACCATTTTAAGTCTTTACCGCTATGGTTTCCGACCGTGAATTGACATTCGCATAGTCTATATTATATGTCACTAATGTCACTGTCAGTTTTACAATTTTATTTAGGTTAAGTAAGTCGTAGGTTAAGTAAACTCGTGTTATTAAAGCCCTCGGCTTCGCCTCGGCCTTGTAACAAACACTCGTTTGTAATTCCTTACTTACCGCCCTTGATACACAATGTACAGGTTAACTGGAAGAGATCCCTTAAAGGGATAAGTTCGCCTTAGTACATATACCTTTATTTTGTAACCCTGTACTTGTATTATTTTGTGCAATAAAGAGTTTACATACATACATACATACAATGTACTATTGTGTATCTAGGGCGGTAAGTAAGGAGTTACAAACGAGTGTTTGTTATACGCCCGAGGTGAAACCGAGGGCTTTAATAACACGAGTTTGTAATTCCTTTACCGCCCGTGGCACACACAATGTTTTTCATTACACTTGCTCGAAAATGGTGTCATTACACGTAGGTTCTGCGGGCCGTAAATAGCCTATTACGCCCTAGGGCGTAATGGTTTTCTTTTTAAATTTGAAACGCTGGTTCTGTTTTACTCTTATTTGTCATGTTCAAAGGAAACGCCAACTTACTTTTTTAACTTTTATCACTGAAATATTTATTTAAAGATAACTGTAATTGCAAATACATATAAACACATATTTCGGTAACATTAATTAAATGTTTAAATAATGTATTTCAGTATTTTGTAAATATAAAATCAACCATTGTTTTAAGTTTGTAATTCCTTTACCGCCCGTGGCACACACAATGTTTTTCATCACACTTGCTCGAAAATGGTGTCATTACACGTAGGTTCTGCGGGCCGTAAATAGCCTATTACGCTCTAGGGCGTAATGGTTTTCTTTTTAAATTTGAAACGCTGGTTCTGTATATTCATTATACAGGCTGATTTCGTTGCGATAGCATCACAGATCACCCTAGGTACTAGGTATAGTAATTGTCCGTTCAACTGGGCTAATGCTGTTAACGAATACAATGCCATTGAGAGGTAAACCACAAATTAGGATAACGAGAATATAGTGTCAAAAAAGTATAACTGCCTTGAAAGATCATTAGATTTTAGATTCTATTTACTAGACAGTAAAGTGTAAATGCAGTTATAGATAAGTGCGATCTTAATTTGTTTTGCATTTCACATTCGCCCGACGGTCTGCAAGTGCGTATTCCGTAGAGAAAAGACTTAGAGATACTATGAGCTTTTAACGGATTATCGGTTCTATGACCGTAATGATAAGGCGGCAAATGCTTTCAAACAAAAAAATAATAATGCGTTTTGCTTTTACAGATTCAACGGGGAGCCAGGTAGACCGCCCGGGTTTACTCGTGTTACGCATTGTTATTTTTTTTTTGTGGTATTGTATTCTCTCAATGGCATTGTTCGCTCAATGGCATTGTATTCGTTAACAGCATTAGCCCAGTTGAACGGACAATTACTATAGGTGGAGGTAGTCTGTGGATAGCATACAAGATACTTTACAAGTCGATGTCCAACTCCTTATCAGAACAGACATAATGTATAAATAAAACTCAACTTGCTTACCTATCTGATGCGCCGACTTTCAATCCTATTTCACGCCATAATTTATCTTGTACATTTCTATTACTATACTCCGGCATGCTATAGTCGTAAAGAGCCGGATATTGTTCGACAATTTCGCAGAACTGTATATTAAATTCTATACCAACACAAAAGTAATACCCGAACGGCTTGGAGAGCTCATTCTGACTTACTTAGTCTAGTTTCAACCATAAACGGCGACAATTGTCAAAAATGGCTAAATGTAGCGTAAAAAAATGCGTTAATAGCAAGAAAAAAA
This sequence comes from Eudemis profundana, assembly GCA_947034925.1. Taxonomy (NCBI): domain Eukaryota; kingdom Metazoa; phylum Arthropoda; class Insecta; order Lepidoptera; family Tortricidae; genus Eudemis; species Eudemis profundana. Next base: position 12,171,607 of record OX344812.1, read on the forward strand.
CAAGAAAGAAAGATGAAGATACTTCTTAGTTAAGGGCGAATTAATATTGAGCAGAATTACAAGTGAACTCATCGTGATTTCGTAGTTTTTTAATTATTAATTTTGTCAGTACAAATGTATGGATGTCACAGAACAAAAATCTAAGGAGTCAGTATTCGATTATTTTCTTTTTTTATAGAATCATAAGTAATTTTTAAATTGTTTCAATTCAAGATTCCCACAAAATCCTTAGCGACGAGCATAATGGGCCGCTATTATATAGCACAGGATAGGCGTGATGAACGCGCGCGTTTCGGGCGCGGCTAGACGAGAGGTCTGTAGTGGAATGGGATGCGACCAGTCTCCCCTATGTAGTTTTTACCACAGGAGCAGGGAATCATATAAACCCCGGGAACATTCAGTGGCTCTTTGTCCTTAGGTGATCGCACCAACTGCACCCGGCTGGAACTGTACTCGGAGTTTACATGATTCCCTGCTCCGGTGGACTATACAGGACTAACTATATAGAAGAGACTGGTGCTCCCAAAATATGTAGAATGGAAGTCTTGTCTTTTTACAACGTGAGTGATCCGTTTTGATGAATCCGTGAGTGATTCGATATGTTCGAGTCTCAATTTGAGAAAACCGAAAAATCCCTGATGTTTTTCGCAAAATAATTGAGTAGCTAACTTTACTATATGAGCCTAATTAGGGATAGAAACGGGCGCTGAAATTTTGTACGAAAATATAATTTTGGTGTTTCTGTATAACAAAAAAAATATTAAAATCTTTTAACAAAAAGCGACTCCATATATTTGCTGCTCACTTTTGACGTAAACAACGTAGTCACTTTTTGATAAGTGCTAATAAACTAAAGTTTTCAAATGTTCGTTTGCAAATTTGACACATAGATGTCATGGAACTAAGTTATCTTTTGAATGACAGTTTTATATAGATATGTTATTTAGGGAGGAAAAGGGGTCGAGAAATCATACGCGTTCTTCGTTTACAGAGCTATAATCAAACTGCCAAATGTGGGTACCTTCCGCTAGACAATGGCGGCCCAACTTAAAGCTACCCCCAAGTTCCTAGACCAGCGGTCGGCAACCGCTTAGAAGCCAAGGGCCACACAAGGCTAAGGAAATTGACGCGGGCCACATTTTGTTAATAATTTGTGATTTTATACTATTCGGAATATAGCGACTACAATACAGACCGGAATATAGGGCCGCAAGTGAGCAGTTCACGCACCGCATGCGGCCCGCGGGCCGCAGGTTGCCGACCGCTGTCCTAGACTAACATCCTTCCACCAATAGTTATGAAATATGGTAATAACAAGACAATAATTTTCTTAACTATGATTCACAATCAACTTGCTAAGACATATGAACTTGAACTTTGAATACATCTTTCATATTGATTTTATGACTACTTTTAAATTAATGAAGTTATAACAAATTTATGAATAACAAGAGTAGATACATTTTTCGGAATAAAGTTATTTATTGAACAGAAAGATAAAATATGAAAACAGTAACTACCTAAAGATAAATCTAAATTAAAATTAAATATACTATACTATACCTTTGACCACGTAGATGTGTGCCGGCTACTTAAAGACATTGAGTATCTTAAAGGCGAATTACGGAACATAAAAAATGACTCAGTGTCCAAAACGGATATAATGTTAATACGGGATGATTTAAAGTCAATAAGAAGCAATTCGAATTATAAGAAAAACAATTCCGATGTCAAGTCACCCGCGTCTAAAATTAATAAGCGTAGTGCGAACTCGGTAATAAGCCAACCATTTGCGTTATCGCTGATAAGAGAGCAGGTAGCAACAACAGCGGCGGCGGAGATCGAACCGGTCCCGAGCGAGTCTATTGACGAGCATAGTGACAAGACGAATGCACATGTTGCGTACAAACCTACTTCTAGGGATATTGCGTTGGCGCCGCACGTTCAACAAGCGAAAAAGGACCCTATGAACAGCAGCGTTAAGACCGATGACGACGGTTATACAATCGTGAAACATAAGAAAAATAAACGAAAAAATATGCGGGGAACACTTGCGTCATGTCAGCGTATCCAGGTTGCGGAAAGTTCATGCGCCATATATGTCTCAAGAGTAGCCAAACATATAGGCGTGTCAGATATTGAGGCTCATATTCAGGAGATGAATGAGGACTACATTAGCGTCGAGTTGTTGAATCAATTCCGTGTTACAACGTTTAACTCCTTTAAAGTTGTTATAAACTGTAGTAAGCTGACGTCTTTTTTGAATAGTGGGTTCTGGCCATTAGGGTTGGTATACCGACGATACAGAGAACGCCCAGTTCACGCCGCAAAAACTATAGATAATAATGGATCAGATACAAAATAATGTAAAACTGTGTTCATTTAATTGTAAGTCCATTAAGCGGTCCAAAATGCACATACAAGAATTATGCAAGGTAGTAGATATCCTCGCATTACAAGAAACGTGGCTTCTTCCGTATGACCTAGCCTTTACAAACGAAATTGATGAAAATTTCGAGTCGCATTCTAAGTCATCCGTCGACACTGGGGCGGGTATTTTACGCGGACGTCCATTTGGAGGTGTGTCACTGTTGTGGCGGAAATCGTTGTTCAACAGAGTATCGGTCATAAATTGCAACAGTAACAGATTGGCGGGCATCCAAATTGATTTGGGTGATCGTCAATTTTTAGTTTTTAGCGTTTATATGCCTGTTGACATCGAGGAAAACCTGCCGGAGTTCACAGATGTCCTTGCTATTTTATGTGCGATTATCGAGGAGAAGGATGTAGCTGCCGTATATATATTAGGAGACTATAACGCGCATCCAGGGACTAGATTCGGCGAGGAGCTCCAGTCATTTTGTGATGAGCAGTTATGGTTTTGGAGTGACCGTAGCATTCTTAAGAATGATATAAATACTCATACTTTTTATAGTGAGGCGCATGCCACGGGAAGATGGCTGGACCATTGTGTTACCACGGAAGCTGCTCATAGCACAATAGCCAGTATTAGAGTAATGTATGACGTCAATTGGTCCGACCATTTTCCTTTGGTAGTTAACTGTAGCATTGTGGGTGTAACTAGTCAGTTAGTTTCTAAGACTTTGGCAACGAATAATAGTAAAATCAAATGGGGCCATAGAAACCTGCAACAAATTAACGAGTATGGACTGTTTTGTCACACTAAGTTAAGTAAACTGAAAGACACTAGTCAATGTAATTATAATTCAAGATGTGATACTAACTATATTTTAGAGTATGTTAATAATTTTTATGACAACATTGTCGATGTTTTACAAAATGGCGCTATAAAATGTGCGGTTTTGGGTGCTGATGCGCAAAAGAGGAAGACACCGGTAGCGGGATGGAACCACCACGTTAGGAGTAGCCATGAAGAGGCTAAGCTAGAATATCAAAACTGGGTTTTAAGCGGGAGGTCTAAAAGTGGGCCTTTGTATTATTCAATGCGGGATGCTAGGAAGCGATTTAAAAATAAACTTAAATGGTGTCAAAATAACCAAGAAACCATACAAATGAATATACTAGCCATACATAACAGTAACAATAATTTTGGAAAATTTTGGAAAGCTACAAAAAATATGAATCATAGGCCGAAACTACCTATCAGCGTCAATAATTTGCATAATACGAAAGAAATAGCAGATTTATTTGCTAGTCACTTCAAAGTTACTCCTCAGCACGTGCAAGACGTGGTCGATGCTGAGCCGCAGACAGCGCCGCAGGATACTAGCTGGACGATAACCTCAGACGACGTCGCAAAAATAGTGAGAACTATGAAGCGAGGCAAATCTGCGGGGCATGATGGGCTCAGTATCGAACACGTTAGCCACGCGAGTGACGAGATCTATAGGGTGCTGTCCATACTGTTTACGTTATGTATAAGGCATAGCTGTCTTCCAGCCGAACTCATGAGAACGGTGGTGGTTCCTATACCGAAAAACCGGACGGGTGACCTGTCAAATTTAAGTAATTATAGACCCATATCATTAGGTACCATAATTGGTAAAATACTTGAAAAGCTTTTGCAACCCGAGTTGATGAGAAATGTTAAGATTAACGATGCGCAATTTGGTTTTCGCCAAACTGTTTCGACCGACTCAGCCATACTATGCGTGAAAAATACTGTCAACTATTATGTGCAACGAGAAACCTCTGTTTACGCCTGCTTTCTTGATTTGAGCCGCGCTTTTGATCTAGTCAATTATAAAGTGTTGTGGGTCAAACTGCTGAAAGCAGGTGTGCCGCATGGTATGGTTGAGCTGCTCAAATTTTGGTATGGAAGCCAAACAAACAGTGTAAGATGGGGCGACACGCAATCTAGTGAATATAGACTAGAATGCGGAGTCCGCCAAGGAGGGCTTACCTCTCCGGACCTATTCAATATATATGTCAACGATCTGATCGATGAACTGAGGAGAACGCGTGTCGGCTGCCATATTGATGGCGTCTGTTTTAATAATTTAAGTTATGCAGATGACATGGTTCTCCTCAGTCCCTCGATCAGTGCCCTGCGAGAACTCCTAGCAGTATGTGAAAAGTTTGCCTTAAAAATGGTATGAAATATAATAACGCCAAGACAGAGATGCTTATTTTTAAATATGGTAAAGGTCCGGACAGAGTGCCGCCGGTGTTCTTGAACGGCGAGGCAGTTCGGGTTGTAAAACAATTCAAGTACCTAGGTCACATACTATGTGAGAACATGCGAGACCATCTAGACATAGAGCGTGAACGAAGGGCCCTGGCGATACGCAGCAATATGCTGTCGCGCAGATTCGCTAAGTGCTCTAAGGATGTTAAGGTTGTTCTGTTTCGAGCCTATTGCCAAAGTTTTCATACTTGCCAACTATGGACAAATTTCACACGCAAAGCCTATAGCACCCTTAGGGTACAATACAACGACGCATTGCGTATACTAGTAAGACAGCCACGTTTTTGTAGTGCCTCAGCAATGTTTGCCGAGGCCAGGGTACCTGATTTCTTTGCCATTGTCAGAAATAGAATAGCATCGTTCTGGCAGAGGGTTCAGCGTTCGAATAATAGTCTTATTAGAACGGTCAATGATAATATTTACCGTAATATAATTTACATGCACTGGTTGTCGGCGCATCAGCAACCCAATCGCAAATAGTTTTACCTCGACTGTATTCTGTACATTATTTTAGTCTAGTATTATTATATTTTAAATTTATTATTATTATTATTGTACAGTCGATTGAATGACAATTTTATTTTTATTTGTACACATTTTAATGGGATTTAATGCCTGATAATAAAACATTTTCATTTCATTTCATTTTCATTTCATTTCATTTCATATATATACCCAACTAGTAAAATAGTCATATAAGATCGAGCTTATTCAGCTAATAAGTCGTATAAAAGTCATATAAACGCGAATTATACAGTACCTGTCGTATATAGCCAGCTTATGCAGCAATTTAGTTACTCAGCATAATAGTCATATTATGATGCCGAGTACACGTTTATTCGACTTTCTTATTTGACTTAATAATAAGACACGTTTATAAAACGCTTATATGACTTTTTAACCGAGTAACAGTAACTTATATGGCTGACTTGTGACATGTCAGGCAGAGTCGAGTAAAAGTAACGTGGTTGACATTATATGACTATTGTGCATGAAGTCATATAATGGCTAATTATAGATCAAGTTATATAAAAGTATCTTATTCAGCATTTTGGTAAAAAGTCATACTATGATGCTGAGTACACGTTTACTCGACGTCTTTTATGACTAAAGAGTCATATAAGATTATGCTGAGTAATCTGCGTATTCTGAACAGCTTGGCCACCAGAAAAAATATATATTATGTAGACTCTTTATATTTTGGTCTAACACAATAAAATGTATGGGTTTAATTATCAACGGCGACGTTGAGTAGGAGCATCAAATACATGCCGTAGTTATCACGAAATGAGTCTCACTCCAAGGCCACTATACAGTAGCATCGCTCCATAATGGATCTTCTTTACTTAAGAAACAATCCACGTCCGCTACAATAACCATACTTCAGGTTATAACTGTTACTAGAAATAAAATGCAAAATATATGCTGACGTTTTTACATGATGTCTAAGGAACCCTAAAGTATATCTACCTTAGGTGTCATGGCGCTCAAACCGCTTACTATATAAGAAGCAGTTATATGACATATTAATGGTATAAAAGTCATATAGCCGCTTCCTTTGTAATGATTTAAAATATTTATTCAAATTACATTGTAATAACTGATAATTAAAGTGGCGCGTTAAATATTTACAATTAAACATAGTATACTTTATCAGTAAAGTGGTCTTCGCAATAAATTTCCACCATTAGGTCGAATTTAACAGCATTTATAATACCGTTTAACATGGCCATATATTTCTTAGATAAAACTGTCAAAAACATACTCAACGACATTAAGCTGCTTATTGCTGTAGCACGAGCACTGTTGTCAATCCGTCTTCTGTTTAGTCTCCCTGGACGCTTTTATTCCACAAATTTGTCATAAAAGTAGCAATTATATATCAAATAAGTTGTAAAGTAGTTTCTTCAATGATAATTATATGACCAATAAGCAACTAACTCTACGGTCATATGGCTCTTATACGATTAAAAGTCGATGATTATTATATGACTAATAAGTGGTGGCGGTTGCAGTTAAATAACTTTTATATGGCTAAAACGCTGAGTAAAATGGGCCCAAATCGCGTTGTGTAAACGTAATAATTACGTTTATATGACTAATTTCCGAAGCTAAAAGTCTGAATAAGTTACGTTGCCGCGGCGCTTATATGACGAAATTTTGCTAGTTGGGTATGGACCACTATAAACTACTAGAACTTAAATACATACTTATATAAATTAGATCCCGGCCCGACACACCTGGTCCAGAAGTGCCAAATATGCCAATGCCAAATGCGCTGTATGGCCAATGATATTTGTTGGACCAGATACATTTATTTTATAATAAATCTATAGTGTACTTAGAAAATAAATTAAAAGTACGACTTATAATTAATAGGTTTACGGGTCTTCTTAAACGAGTTCGGTTCCATTGGGGGCGGTATCGGCCTCCGAAGCGATTGTTGGGTTTTCCGAACTCTCAGAACTTGACGGTCCTGGGTCCTCATTACAATCTGTCCAAGTCTCGGCATCCACCGCTGCAACTAAATCCGCTCGCCGGCAAAACCACTGGAGAAGCCTGAGCTGTCTCGTCAGTCAACAGTCCCTCTGCAGGCGCCGAACTAGTATCCTCTGACTGCAGAACGACTGGTGGGACCGGTACTGTTTCGTCTGTCGACAATGACCTCGGAATCGTCGGAACCGACTCAAATGACGTCAGTATAATCGGAGGAAGCGGGTCATCACCCCCGTTGACTCCCGTTGTTGGCCGCTGATCTATTCCCGGTGTAGGCAAGACATCGCTCGAACTTTTATCTACTAGACTAGGGCCAGTCCACTCTCCCCCTTAAACTGGTATATTTGGTTTCTATGTCTTTTAATTGTGCGCTGCGATTGTTCTAAAATTACTAGACCACGAAACGTTTGGGCCAGCATAAACTTTCACAAGCACTTAGTCTCCCACTTTAAAATGTACGTTTCTATTCCCACGGTACTGAATCACCTGTGAACACTGATTTTTGCTAACAGTTTCCGCCAATGCCGCATCGGATACTTCCGACGATGGCCGAAAAAACTTATAACGTTCTGCGAAACCACATTTTTTCACTTCAAAATGGCCGTCTAATAATGAAGTCACTTCACCGAAAGACAAACTGCCGATATCATTAGGCAATGCCAATGTCGTTGCGAGTCTGTAAGTAGTTTCTGCTAAACTACTCAACAATATAGCCCTGCGTTTTATGCCCGATTTATCTGTTTTTTCACCAATCTCGTTTGCTAGAAACCATTGTTCTAGGCGGCCCTTGTACAATTTCCATTCCTCATTTTCGTGATTAAACACACTTAATGCACCGAATGTCACTTTTGCCATGTTTCTTTTTACTTGCGCACGCGAAAAGGTCCGTTTGGGGTTGTCGCCACTGTTATTTAGGGAGGAAAAGGGGTCCGAGAAATCATACGCGTTTTTTGTTTACAGAGCTATAATCAGACTGCCAAATGTGGGTACCCATTAAGCGCCCCCGAGACGGTCAAATGGTTTGATTCAAACCTTACGTGTTTGATGAAACCGTTTGATGTCGGTTTGAACGGTTGTCAAACGGCACTGTGCAGTTTGGTTCGGTACGCCGCCGTGATTAAACTTGTGTCACACTATGAAATCCACCACAAAACTAAGCCAAGTTTGTTCAAACGCGTCGGAACACGATCAAACGGCGCGTCAAACACAACAAAAATATGAAATTTCATCAAACGGGCTTCAAACCCATATATGTTTGACAAACCGTTCAAACCACCTTTGTAAACGATCAAAATGGTTTGAGTCAAACCAAAATCTACGTGTTTGAGTCAAACCGTTTGACCGTCTCGGGGGCGCTTTATACCTTGATTCGTTTTGTCTACACAAAACAATTTTGAAACGCTGTGTCCGACGGTCGTAAATACTTATGATTCAGAGTGCTAGATTCACTCAAAACATGTCTAACATGTCTAGAAATCGGGTATTTGCAACGTGAGTGACCCAGTTTTGATTCAATATGATTGACTTTCACGGTCGTTGTCTAAATGTGATATTCTAAATATGCACTTTTATGGCTTTTTATCAAGATGTTGTAACAAATTTCAACCAAATTTGATGTAGCTAAAGTGGATTGTTAACCCCCAATTCGTTTGTATCGAGAACCAAGCGACGCGAATCTCCTCTTAAGAACTTTATTTGATGTAGCTAAAGTGGATTGTTAACCCCCAATTCGTTTGTATCGAGAACCAAGCGACGCGAATCTCCTCTTAAGAACTTTATTACAGTATTACGAGTTAACTACTGTATGACGTCTTCCCTTCTAACGAATTTCTCACCATTACACTTTTATTACTTACACTTCTCACAACAAAGTAATAACACATACGTATAAGTGCGTTAACGTGCAAACGGTGTAGTAGTTTAAAAAGGTGCCAAAACATTTTATACAGGGTGTCCCATAAATGACACGTCACAGTGACACTGGAGGTAGACCAGGTCAAGAGGTACCAAACCAACTTAATATGACCCCAGTAAAAGTGGCACGGTTTTTGAGTTATTGTCGAATTAAAGTTTTTCATGGATTTTGACCGTTTTTAACATTATTAGCACGGTATACGGTAAGTAGTTTTTGTTCCGATAAAAGGTACATCGGGAGCGCGCATGTGTGCGCGCCGTGTGCGCACCGTGTACGGACGCACAACAGGCAAGCATCGCCGCGTGTTTAGTCAGGGCTGAGCAATAGTCGCGAGCGGTCGAACGTTCAAAATTAGTAAAATTAACAGATTTTTTAAACGTGTACTAATTAAATAGTAGTTGATTCTATTGATACATAAAATGCCTTAAACACGAGAGTGGTTTTAGGTAGTGAAAAAAAAATTACGGTCGGCGGGTCATGTTAAGTTGGTTTGGTACCTCTTGACCTGGTCCACCTCCAGTGTCACTGTGACATGTCATTTATGGGAAACACTGTATACCTACATATAAATAACGTAACAACCTTAAAGGTACGAACGCACTACGCGGAGCGACGCCATGCGTCGCGGTAAAATGTTCCGTTGTATGAAATTGTATAAACCATAACATAAGGTATAACACGCGGTACAACGTGACGCGATACTTCTAGGTTCCATACTAATACAGGGTGGACAAAATCTATGGGTCCTGGAGGGGAACTAACTACCTTAAATACTTTAGTTAGGGAGCTCATTTTACTGAAAGGAAACATTCCTTTATTTATAAAAAGAAACAAAAGTGCATTCTAAGATTTTACTTGTAAGACCAAATGTTTATTAGAGAGATTTTATCCTGAACAATAGTCCTATCGATTAGTAGAATAAAATAGAAAGTGCTTATTTTTTAATTATTATTATTGGTTCGATTCCCGGACGAGGCAAGCGAATTTTAGAATATCTTTTAATGCAGTTTTGTTTCTTTTTAAAAATAAAGGAATGTTTGCTTTCAGTAGAATGAGCTAACTAAAGAATTTAAGGTAGTTCCCCTGCAGGGCCTATAGACTTTTTCCATCCTGCAGTGTCGCGTCGCGTGGCGCCGCGTAGTGTGTTATACTCAGAGAAATATATCGAGGTATAAGGAAATAGTGTATGTACGCTCGCGTGCTAATTATTGAAAATCTGATAATAATGGTATAATTAATTGTTCAAATACCACCATGAAGTGGAAAATTTATGTTTTCCACCACTAAATTACACTTTTGGCGTCAAACGCAAAAAACGTCACACACTTAGTTCTAGGGATGTAACGATACATAGTTTTGCCGATACGATACCGATACCGATATCTTAGCTAAATAATGAAGTATGAACTTCAGATATTTGTATGTCCTTATTATAACTAAGACTTGGCTATATTTAACAGAGAGTCAACCTTGAAAGTGTAAAGTAAAAATAAATAAATTGTCAACTCGAAATTCATTTTTTTTTATTAAGAACCAAAGAGTTAATTAACATAGTAATTATCACTGCACAAGGTAATAGACCAATACGTAAATTAAGTCAGAATTTGAAATTACTTTTTGCAGATTTTTTTTCATACACCAAATTCTTTTCGCGCTCCTCAAATATCGGTTGTATATAATCAGCGATACCGATATATCGGTATCGTTACATCCCTACTTAGTTCCCACACAAATCGACATACTATTTCCTTCTATCTCGATATATTTCCGCGGTTTTACCTCATTCAATTTCATACAAATAATATTTTTTCACGTCCCACCGCTGCCGTGGCGTGTGCGCCGCCGTGTGCGTTCGTACCTTAACTTTGCTGGCGAACGTGGGATATTTAAATGTCGTTTCATTTTAGATGAGAATTTTGGAGGTCGATTTCAGAACGTATCGAGCGCGGTGTTTTTTTTTTCATTCGTGTTCCAGCAAATATAGCAGCAAGCGGTGGTGGATTACATTTAACTTTTATTATAAACAATAGACGGTATCGAGGCTACATATGATTTAATTAAAGGTTGTCTTCATTCGATAGTCCTTCGCGGTAAAAATCGATTGACACTAATGAAATAAAAAAAAACGCTGAAAAAACGCCTGCAATCGACCTTTAACGGTAATTTTTGCTCACGATTCTTTTATAAATTATGGTTAGCTATGCGTTTCAGTGTAGGTTTAGTTGATCGAAAGTGAAAGTACTGATCTATGTTTTTGCTATTTGACTGTAGCCACAGCATGAAAAAAAATTGAAAATAATTGTTTGGCAAACCCGTAGCAAAAAACAGATTCGAAAAATACTTAAATTTTCAGTAGGTAATGACACTCAAAACACCGAGTCAGGGTATCACTTAGCACGAGTTTAGCAAAAACTAAGTATATCGAAAACTAAGGGATTTTTACTAAAGTGAAATTTACTTAATCTGGTGTCTTATAAGTTGGTCTATCAGCCCTTTTCGTATGGACGTTGGTTTTAGGGACACCCTGTATTCATACATTTGATTGTATCAGTAAGTCACGAAAGCGAACAACTTAAGGTAGTCGTGCGAGTGCGTGACTGTTTCAGCAGTCGTCATCTTGAATGTTAATCATAAGCACAGTAAATAGCAGTAATTTTTCTGCCTACAAAAGGTACATCGCGCGCTTGAATGTGTGCGCGCCATGTGCGCGCCGCGAACGCTCTACAAGCAACGTTTTAAGAATGCGTAAGAATGCTCGAGCATGGATCGCACTCACACAGACGTAAATCCCGTACCTATGTGAATACGTGTCGTACGCTTCTAATCGGCCGAAGATGGACTACTTGTTCGTCGTTATACTTTGTCATAACTAATAGACATTATTAGGCATTAGCGTGCCAATCACTAGGACGTTTACCTTATTATGTTTATACAAATTTCAGAACGTTCATTAAGATTCAGATCCAAGTAAGCCTGCACTTGTGCATACATGCGGCCAAGCGCAGGCAGCGAGACGCGAACATGCGCTGCAATTATTTTTTTCAATGCACAGTGGGCACCATCCGTTGAACAAAATGGAAAGTTCCAGAACCATCTACATTCTACACCCATTCTAGAAACAAAAGTGCTAAAATGTGGAATAAAGTCATCAGACACAGACGTTGCCAAATAGATATCTTGCCAGGCTGGAACAACTGGTCGCTACGTCGCTTGTCGCGGGGCAAATGATGATGATGAAAAGCGCCGTCCCCCTATCGACGGTCGGATCCGGTGCGTTCCGTCCGGTGGTCGGAGCCGAACGTCAGTTTTGTTAGAGAAAGATACTTCTGTACGTAGTAGAGTCTGTGCGGAAAGAGAATGGGCGTGGCGAAAAACGGAACTAACCTAACCAGTATGGCATTTTTTTTTTTGCAAATACGGTAGAAAAGCTTTACAGCGCCCCCCCCATCTAAATCCTATTCTCTTTCCGCACAGACTCTACTATTACTTATTCTGTGGCGAAAATGAAATCTCATGCTCTGCTCTGTTGCGCGCCAAGTGTGACAAAGTTGATTTTGACATCTGCTGTCAAAAAGACATCTTGCCACCGGGCTGCCAGCTATTGGAATTACTTTTTTTATAGAAACCCTCATTGTTTGCCTAGCCTAAGGTGCCATGCAATTTCTAAACATCTATTAGAAACTTTAGGTCTAAATCATATTTTTAATTAAACTACGAGTAGGTACCTCCATTATTAGGAGCGGCCCAATCCATCAGCCAACGGCAAAAATGCGTGAATGAAAATAGTCTGTTTAGTTACCAATTAATTATTCAATATAATTATTGATAATCTAATTAGAAAATGGTTATTGCGGCTATTAAATTAAAGATATACGTCACATTTTATGATATATGTTACGTGTGTTACATGATACGTTTTAATATGAATATGATGAATGATACTGTAGAACAATGACAATTGTAGGTTCCTTAGTCTGTCAGATCAAATAGCCCCCCTGGGCGGCTATTCCCACGGTTTATTTTCGTGTCTACTCGTAACTGCAAAGTGCAAACTAAGGAACCAACCGCACTGAAGCCTAAAATACGCTAACGGTGCATTTACACAATGAATAAAAAAATGAAAATAATACGTTGATTCAACGTCACAGTAAATAAGGTAGAAACAAAAATAACACTTAAAACTAAGAACACTAGAGGCAACACAGACGCCACTAAACTTACACTACAAACTTATGGGCATTTTTATTTTTAAATCTACGGCTAGGCGAAACTTAAGCTATGTTTAAATACCTGTCAGTTGGTGACGAAATACAATATAGAGTTTAACACTAATCGTCAGTTTTGTAACGACCTGTTTGTTACCTACTAGTTAAGAGGACATTTTAAATAAAAAAGCCCTTATAGAGCTGTTCCTCTCAGCTGTCTCGACTTACAACATAATAACACTCACAAAACCATACATTATGATAATCACATACTATTGTTCGGATTCTTATTTTTGCTTTCAGAAACCTTACGTTTCAATAAAAAAAAGTCATAATACTGTATTTTTTAACACCATGGAAAATAAGTTAATAGTAAATTAACTTATTTTCCATATATGTCCATTAAAACAGCAGTTGCACAGTAACGTTACGGCTTGTTGACAACTTAAACTTACCTTGTCATTTACTTTTGTAGAGCATTAATTGTCGTTGGCTCTATCTATACTTAATTATATTTACACGTGGTCAGGAACGAAATTAAGAAGATATTGATTATGGATTCACCCTAGAAACGTTTTAGGCTCGAAAATGGCCCCAGAAAAGTTCTAGAACCAAAAATGGTTCTAGAGATAGATAGTTTTGGAAGTTGGAGATCTAGATTGGGTACAACAACAATACAATACAATACAATACAATCATACTTTATTGCACACCAAAAGAAAATTACATTGCAAACTTATATAAAAATAGTGGTAAACAATAGGCGGTCTTATCGCTAAAGAGCGATCTCTTCCAGACAACCTTTGGGTGGCGGAGTCTATGCAAAGTTGACAAAAGTAAATGAGTAGGTGGTGAGGAATAACGATGCAAAAGAATGCTCACAAATTACTAAATATAAGGGAAGAGGATACACATACATATATAAATAAATACATAAACCTACATATACAATACATAAAATACATACATATATAAAAACGAAACATATATAATTATTATTTGGGTAGTTTTGGAAGTCGGAGTTTTTTTCTATTATTTTTAGTTAAAACAATATTCTAATCTTGAACCATGGCGATTGCTCGTAAGCATTAATAAGTCAGGGCGAATCTATGTCAAAGTACGGGAGACGCCACTCGTCTCATCGGAATCGATAATTCGTTCCTCATGCTACGCGAAGCTATCTCGTACCGCAACCCGTAACCTATCTACTCCACTCCGATACTACCTATTCCACTAACGGGAACTCTTAAGGATCGATCACACTGAAAAGTTTAAAATATGCTAAGAGTATATTAACACGACCAGATCCATGTAGAAGAGGAGGCGTAAACGCATATACGCGGCGTAACGCAAGCTCAACTTTAGCGTATTCCATTCTAAGCTTCGGTGTGGTCGGTTTTTCAGCCGTCTACGCTGCCTGCGTTGTACTCGTAGTAACCGCTATTAGCAGACGTAGTAATCCTGCCCAAATAAAAATACCTTATTTAGTAAACTTTTTGTATCCTCCTAAATAAAACAACCTGCGCCTGCGACACAATTTTGAATAAAACTATATCAATGTTTTTTTCTCGGCTTGCTTTATTTCATGTATCTACAGTTGAAATGACGCAATTTTCCAAATAAAACGAAGTCGGAAGCAAAATTCTTGGCAATGGAAATGTTAATTAAGAAGTTATTTCTTCCGTCGTATAGATTTCTAAATTGAGTAGTGTACAAAACGGAAACATACCAAAGGACTTTTGAAAGGGTTTTAATAAATAAATATGTTTTAATAGTCAGTTGGTATACACATGCAACGTTCTCAGACAACAGGCACCCCTTTACCGACACAAAAAAAACGCATTCTGTGAAATATGCTTAAATGTAGATACTGTATTTTCATGAAAAATTTATGGACGGATGGATTAATATTTTTGATTCATCCCAATCCCCAGCTGTCTGTTAAATACCTATTTACTGTAAAACCTTGGTAATTGCTTAGTTTCGTTCACTAGCTTCAGTTCCTTCCTGGAATAGTTGCATTATACGATATAAAAAGTAGTTTCGTTATATTTGGCCATCGCTTGGACTTCCTTATTTCGTAATATTAATTTGTACAAATATTATGAGGAAGCCTGAAGGTCGAACGGGTCGCGAATGTTACGCGCAACCTCCAAATGTGAATAAGGTCGTTATCCACTTTACTATTGATGTTTGGTCAGTTTTTGATAAAAAAATATATAAATGAGACAAGCCGTGATATTGTCAAAAAGCAATGACGTCATGCTAAGATATCTAGATGATCGACAAGTAATTAATCGATTTAGGCTTTACTTTACACAAATTCATATCAAGTTCCTAGTTAAACATTTAGCTATAGTAACGGGCAGAATAGGGCGAAGTAGTTTAACAGAAAAATGTTGCCAAGAAATCAAGTATCCAAAGAAAAATAGTGACAAGTAAGTCAATATCGACAAAATATTATGGATATAACAGACGAAGTTTTATTGACAAAACTTTACCAGCCCAATGTTAAATCAAACATTTTGTCTTTTTCGAGAGTAACAAAATTTGGCTACGTACTTAAACTGTCAATCTTATTCGCTTAATTCTGACGGTTCGCCTTAGTAACTACGAGGGCAGAGTGATAAGTCTGGTAAAATTTATTTTTATTTTACTCCGATAAAAGTAAATTTATTTATCAACATAGTCTTTCTAACTTTTTGATACCTTTCATATAGTACGATTTCTCAAACCCTTCAAAATACGTACTTTATTCGCAGATAAAACTGCTTTGGCCTTCTTCAGTCCTGGTTCACCCGAAGCAATCCATTGTTTTGACTGCTCCTTGGTTTCCGGTATATGATTATGGATCCAGGTTTCGTCTTCAGTTATGAAATGACGCACAAAAAGTCCTTTTTATTACGTTTAAACTTCGGCAAGCATTCCTCTCAAATGGTCACCCTTGTGCGTTTTTGATCCACTGTGGCATCACCATCGCGGTACCCGACGGCCGGATAGCTTCTTCATACCCAAATATGTGTGTGGGATATTACGGTACGGACCCATTCGTCTGAAATGCTTACAATGTCAGCTATCTCACAGACTCTTCGGTCATTGAGTACGATATCATGGATTTAGGGGATCTTCTCTGGTGTGGTGACCTCAACAGGGCGTCCAGGTCGGTCGGCGTCGAGAGTGCTCGTACGGCCGCCACGAAAATTCGTAAACCACTTGTGATTCAATTTAATTGACGGGGCAGAGTATCCGTAACATTTGTCTAATTTTTTTTATGTATCCTTAATAGTATATTTTCGCAAAAAATAACGTTGAATCAGAACAACAAACTCGCTTTTATTGCTTTGTTTGCAGACATTACAGCGATTGTTTTTTTCTCATAGCTGTAAAAAAAAACTATCAACACGAATTAGCTGGAAATTGAGGTACACCTTTTATTACCGAGAAGGTTCAACTATAAATTGACATTATTTGATGTGAATTTGATTTTTAACAGACTTATCACTCCGCCCTCGTAGGTAGGGTATCTCCAAAAAAAACCTCGGCAACCGGCAAAAACCCGGTCTACCAGCGACCAAACATTGGAACGACGAACGAGCAACATACTCCCTTTCGACAACAACCAACAACTTAGATCAAATTCAACCTGGTTGCATTTGATCCAAGTTGTGCAAATACGGAACACAAGCGAGCGCCGGGTTACGTGAACGAAAGGTCCGGCGCCTCGGCGCGTGCGTTTGCGCAGTCTCGTACCGATCCGCACCGCGCTCGCGCGCACTTTCGCTCTCAACCTGCCCGCAACGTGCGCTTCCTGAAAACTGATGCGCCGCGCGCAATCGCTTCCCAACTTACAAGTGATCATTTTTCTTTAAAGACTTGCTTTTCGCACTGCGATTATAAAAGTGAAATATTTATAATATTTTAATAGGACACGGCTTTGCGTTCGGGACACGTGCTTGCTTTGTGACTGAAGTGAAGTTATCTGGGAATATGTTTGTGATTCTGGCGTTCATCGGTGTACGGTTCGCCTTACATGTGTCCAGGCAGAGTGGTAGAGCGCTCGCTGACGAGTGCTACACCAGAAAGTAATTATATTTTTATGCTGACGCTACATGTGGTACACATACACTCACATGCACACACACATCGACTGTCCTTACCACTGAAGTAAAGTACTGAAACGAGTACCATGATTAAACGCAACTGAAAAAAAACATCGTGTTTAATCAGTTTTCTAATAATATTACGCCAAAGAAGTAGAAATAATCCATTAAACGTGAACGATAGTAAATAGATAATCGTAGTTTTTTTAAATAAATAAAAGAAACAACCTCTTAAAAAGTCCAAATAGAGTTAAGAGTTACTTTGTTTTCGGTAAGGACCCTGACCTATAGAACACATCAATGTAGAGCAAAGTTGGGGTAAAATCAACATAACTGTCTAAATCTACACCGTGTTTTTTTTTATTTCCGTTAAATTCGATAGGTTGCTTCGTACGTCAACAGAAGCTACCTGGTATATCGCTTTTTGTTAAATTCGAAAAAAAAAATTGAAAAAACTAACGGGCAAACAAACTACACTTTGGCCTTAGAAGTGTAAAATTGTATTTAGCTGTTATTTTTTACGTAAAAATAAGCACTAGATAAGGATTTCTATTTTTTCACCCCTAAAGGTTAAATCGCATCGCGCACATGGCTATAGCTTGGCAATTTCGTTCGTGACACTCCCATGGTCCGCGGGCGACGGGGGCGGGGGTGTTTTTAAGTGCGCGCGCAGCGGGGACCGCCTGACAAGAGCCATGCCTTGGTAACTTAATAGAAAAGAACTGGACCGCTTTGCTTTGACTGCCATCTATCTTACATTACAAAAACCACTTGGGCTTATTATTAATATAGGTACGTAATTGTGAATGTAATTAAATAAACAATATATATAACAGATAATATATATATATATATAAATCTTGTGAATTAAAAAATATATTTAAACTTGAAGTTCAGAAAATCAAGTTTAACCACTCGAGATAATTATTAATTGTTTTGTCATGGCAACACTAGTCGGTCAAGTCGGTGCAGGTTTTTAAATTCTAATCTCGGTCTCGGTGCAGGTTGACATCAATCAAATCAAAACAAAATTCAAATGTTGGGAACCTTCATTTAATTTTGTCGAGTGCAGTATTTTCCATTATTCAACGTCAAGTTGAGCATTAATTCCTCCGTTGTATGTTCTAAACAATTCATTTATTTCATAGGGAAAAATCGCTTGTATCAGAGATTTTTTTTCTATTTATCTGATTTTTTCTAGGCAAATGTTAAAAATATAACATCCTGCGTGATTAGGTCATAACCCTTAAAGATTTGATCAAATCTCTGGCCATTTCCCTATATATATCTATAAAGCGGAAACGTAGAAACCCCCTTTTTGCCATCGATTTATATATGTATATTTGTTGACTTGTAATGAGGGATAGATGGCAGCACAAGTACGATGCTTAGAAATTTGGCCTAGTTACCTCTCTATAACCTAGTATAATGTTGTAGTCTTTGCGTTCCCCGCCCCCCGTGCGGACCATGGGAGTGTCACCAACGAAGTTGCCAAGCTATAGTTTTTGCTTCAAACAATAAATAAAGCCACATGATATTAGGGTTTTAATCGATGTGTCCATCCTAATTCCCACCTTATTTATCTATTTGATCAATGCGATCATCTCCTTTTAGATCACAATGCCTACGCCGCAAAACGACTTTGAAGGATTAGTTTACTCCTATAAATATCGATACCTTTAGACTCAAAGGGCTTAAACGCCATTAAAACCTGCGGCGTTTACGCCCTTTGAGTCGAAAGGTATCGATATAACTACGAAGCAAAATAACTAACATGTAAAACGTCTATAAAGCAAAATGCCCCAAATTAATATCTCTAAAGCGGTTTGGCTAATTTGCAAGAAGTCTGCATTCTTTCTGGTTTAGACAGCATAACGGCTCAAAAATTAATTTTTGGTTACGCAAAGTAATTTTTAAGTGACGTCAAGCACGCCGCCAGGTGCAAACTTAGTTCAATCGGATCGTATGAGAAATTTTAGATGAAGTCGGCATGGGTTCCCGTTCACACAATGTACAAATTTTTTGGTTTGAGAGCATTTTAGCACATAAAAAACGTAATGTGAAGGTATGCGTTACTCACTTTGGATTTTAGAAAAATTTGAAAAATATGAGAGTGAAAATAATGACTTTTGAGTAATGGATTAATTGAATAGTAACTACAGAACACGTTATTTTTGTAAGAAAATATCGTTGTCCCAAAAATTATACAGTATTTAGTAAATCTTATATAATTTTAGAAATTATACAAAAAGCGCATTTTTTTTACAATATGTGCCCAGGTTATGTTCGTACATTTCTTTTTCACCACTCTCCTTCGAAAACAGAGGTGAAATTTGGAAAAATCGGAAACCGAAAAGATTTTTACTGAGGTCAAGTTTACTTAATCTGATGTCTTATGAGTTGATCTATCAGCCCTATTTGTACGTACGTTGGTTTTAGGGACACCTTGTATAAGGTGCTAACAAATTAGGTAAGTACCAATATTTTAAGCGGCGCTAACTTACATTTACGTCAACACAATTTTTTTTATAGAAATTAAGAAAACTTTTTATATGATATTTTTGGTTTTAATTTCCCGAACAAAATAAATAAAATAAAATTCTACCCAAACTTAGTATGATTAAGTTAATTTTTTTTTTTTTTTATAAATAAATATTAAGGGACAATCTTACACAAATCGAACTAGCCCCATAGTAAGCTCAATAAGGCTTGTGTTGTGGATACTAGACGACGATATATTTAATAAATACAAATACTTATTTACATAGAAAACATCCATGACTCAGGAACAAATATTCGTGCTCATCACACAAATAAATGCCCTTACCGGGATTCGAACCCAGGACCTCTTGCTTCGTAGGCAGGGTCACTACCAACTAAGCTAAAGCGGTCGTCAAACAATTTAACTGACAAGAACATTTTCTGTTAAGTGGACGTCGTTTACTGTTAAGTCCAGTTCATTCATATTGAAAAGTTAGTAACCATAAGATAATCAAAGAGGTCTTAATCACTGATTATTGTTTACCTCATTAACAGGGTGCTTTACGTAGCAAACTTACTTCCCTAATTTTCTCTAAAAAACATATATAATTTGTGTATACATAAATAAACTTGGAAAGCTGAGTACTATGCGCCCTAAATGTATTGGTACCTAATTTATTAGCTCCTTATATAACTAATTTTAGCATTATACAGACTATGGACGCCTACCTCTTATACAGCTTAAATGCGGCCTAGGCACTCAGCCATTAGGTATAGTATACCTAATACCAGCCAATTTGGGAGTTATAAGCGTATATCATGGCCAGACATAGAAGTTTTCGCGGCACGAATAAAATTGTCATAAGCGTATATCATGGCCAGACATAGAAGTTTTCGTGGCACGAATAAAATTGTCAGAGGGACTTCCCAACGATATTAATCTATCGATAAATTGTACATTCTTAGGCGAAGAACACACTGAAATCGCCCGTCGCCGCGATTTTTTCGTACTATGCGCAGCTACACGGAAAAAATCGCAGGGATTTACGCACCAGTGTGCGCCACCCCGCGATTTTTCTATACAAATCGATGATTCTACATACAAAGTTGAAAATCGCTGAGTCGCGCGTCGCCGCGATTTTCGCTGCAGTGTGAGATCCGCCTTATGACAGTTATGACTATAAGATAACGTATAAAATTAATATGCAACTTGCATACCTATTATATGGTATAAAGTGATAAATGCTACTCAATGTCATACAATTTACCTAAATTGGCTCTTGATTTCAGTGTACTTTGTCTGAAATTCGATTGAATAGCATTTAAAGAAGTTTTTGTGAATGAAACACGTTAATAATAAATTTCAGTTGTTAAAATTGATGTTTATTTGAATTTTAAAATCCCTAAAAAGTATGCGTATGAATTACTTGAATTACATATTATCATTTTATAACATCGATGGGTAGTGATCAGCATTTTAGTTAATTTCTATTTTATCTGGTGGATTTAATATCTACTATGAAATGTCACTTCGAAATAAGTATTTGAAACAGTTATCGATAAATATCGGAAGGAAGTCTCTAGTTAATTGAAGTTTTTGCCACAAAAACGTCTATGTCTGATCATGGCTGTAACTATAAGCTCTTATACAGCTTGTGTTTCCGGATGCCGCTAAATTCGTGCTCGTAGATAATAAACACCTATTCCAGCTAATTAATACTTTGACTACGAATTACTTGAAGAATCTTGATTTAGGCGGAAGTTGACATTGCCCCAATTACGTATATATTCAGATGACGCACGTATTGTTTCTTTTATTTATTTATTGATAGATTCAATTAACGCTCTAAGTGGATGCATGTTAGTGCAAAAACAGGCGTTTATTTTTTCGATTTAGTGTTGATAGAACATGCAATTACACATGTAAGTAAGCTATTAATATTTTAATGCCCACTTAAAACTGACTCATATAGATCTATTTGAATCATTTACTCCTTGTTTATTTCTATTGTTTGAACCTCGACTATTTTACTTCTCTTAGTATTAGTAATTAACTGTATGCCAATGCCAATACAACTCAAAATCAGATTCTGAAGTCTTTCTACAGAACTCTAATCCTTAGTTTACAACTGGATAGTGCAGTTATGCCCATAAGTTAACATAGAAACTGTACAATGAAATGTCGATTAACCGACTTCTATTGACTTGATATGATGGAGCTCTTGAAAAACAAGCTATGCTGAAGCTTATCTATTACATCATACAAATGCTGTAATGGCTTTAGTAATTATGACATAGGTATACAACGTATATTCTCTAAGGCAGCGGTCGGCAACCGCTTAGCAGCCAACGGCCACATAGTAGCTAAGGAAATTAACGCGGGTCGCATTTTGTTATTAATTTGTGATTTTATACTATTCGGAATATAGCGACCGCAATACAGCCCGGAATATAGGGCCGCAAGTGAGCGGTTCACGAGCCGCATGCGGCCCGCGGGCCGCAGGTTGCCGACCGCTGCTCTAAGGCATCCTTATTATCGGTATTTTAATATGGACAATAACGGGATCACGATATTGTCTATAATAAGCATACCAGTATTAGAAACCTTGGTTTCATATTCAAATATTATTTTATGTCTAACAACATTGAATGATCAGTGTATAGGTAACCAAAGCGAGGGCAAGTCTTAAGAGACATGATCTTAAATGCATAGATACTATATCACTTTTATAGTAAAAAAAGTTTATACTAAACTCCTTTTCTTCTGTTCCTCTTGAACCGTGCCGCGCCCTGTATATTTCATTCAATGATTAATTATCAAAAGTTAGATGAAATACCAAAACGATTACCTTTTTGTATTTTATTAATGTACTCGGTGTCTTCACGTAGAAGTAGTAATAGACGAAATTGTAATATTGGTAACGTGGTTGTGGAACGTACCTGGCCGCATGCGACCACATTATATGACCATCACAATAAATTTGTATGTTTGTATGGCCGTATAAACAAATATATATTTGTAGAATCTTGTCAAAGACTTTAATCGTAACGGCGACGTTTGAACATATTTTACTATAGTATATCAAAGTTGCCTAAGTCCACGCAAAATTAAAATAGTATTGGAATTTGTATCCTCAAAACTAGTATTAAACTATAAATTGGCTAGCCAAACTTTTTGCATTGCATATGCATTAACATGTTTTTTGAAAGTAGTAGCTAGTGAAAGTCTAAGAAGTTTTTTTTCAACTCTGAAAGTGTGTTGAAACCTCGGCTTAAGCTATTTTATTTTATCAAAACTTCGATTTTTAACCAATAATTTATCGACATTGGTAATAACGCATTTATTCATTATCTTGCCCAAAATATCCGCAACCTTTAAAAGGCCCTTATAAAATACAACAATGCAGTAATTCTTTTTCGTAAACACTATGGTTAGCACAAGGATGTAATTATAAGGAAGGAGACGGCCTAGTCAAGATCGACCGGTTTGCGCGTCTTCCTCTATAAAGGGGTAGATACACAGACGCGAAACGCAGTTGTATCCCGAATCATTGCCAAGGGTCATAAATATGCGATCTGGGGCTTACTTTACTGCCACCTATGGTGTGTACACAATTTACGTCCTTCTTTGACTAAGAAGTGAGATTTTCTCCCCGCGCAGCGGAAAATGACCACCTGTTGCCTAGGGTGGTGTCAATTTTTTTTTCATCACACTTGCTCGAAAATGTTGTCATTACACGTAGGTTTAGCGGGCCGTAAATGGCCTATTACGCTCTAGGGCGTAATGGTTTTCTTTTTAAATTTGAAACGCTGGTTCTGTTTTACTCTTATTTGTCATGTTCAAAGGAAACGCCAACTTACTTTTTTAACTTTTATCACTGAAATATTTATTTAAAGATAACTGTAATTGCAAATACATATAAACACATATTTCGGTAACATTAATTAAATGTTTAAATAATGTATTTCTGTATTTTGCAAATATAAAATCAACTAAAATGGTCGTTACCGCTATGGTTTCCGAACGTGACTTGACATTCTCATTGTCTATTGACATATGTCACAAATGTCACTGTCTGTTTTAATATTTTCTTGTCATACTGGGTCGAAAAGTAAGGTTATTTTATTGAGATTTCCTCACAAGTGTGATGAAAAACATTGTGTGTGCCACGGGCGGTAAAGGAATTACAAACTCGTGTTATTAAAGCCCTCGGTTTCACCTCGGGCTTGTAACAAACACTCGTTTGTAATCCCTTACTTACCGCCCTAGATACACAATGTACTAATAGAGCTCGAGGTGCACCAGTATTGCGACTACCTACTGTCACAGTATAAGAGCAGTAATATTTCTTCCTACAAAAGGTACAGTAAAAAGAATTACCGAGCAATTTATTTCTGGTGGTATATTAAGTTAGAGTTGAAAGTCGAACGAAAAGTTTTCAGAGATCTTAATGTCTATGGGTATGGCGAAGAACACACTGAAATCGCCCATCGCGGCGATTTTTTCCGTGTAGCTGCGCATAGTAGTTGCGAGTCGCCGCAATTTACGCGCCAGTGTGCGCCACCCCGCGATTTTTCTATACAAATCGATGATTCTACATACAAAGTTGAAAATCGCTGAGTCGCGTGTCGCCGCGATTTTCGCTGCAGTGTGAGATCCGCCTATCACTTATCACAGTAGCAAATTATAAAGACAAACAAGTAATTTATCTTCGGCCGTTTAGGAGCGCGCGATACCTATTCAAGGTCGAGGCGCATACAGTGCGATCAGTACTGCAGCATTCTTAGATGTACATCGCGCGCTTGTACGCGTGCGCGCCGTAAACGTACCCACTATAAGAAACGTTTTAGGAATGCGTAAGAATGCTGCAGTACTGATCGCACTGTATGCGCCTCGACCTTGAATAGGTCTCGCGCGCTCCTAAACGGCCAAAGATAAATTACTTGTTTGAAGTTATTTGTATTTATACTTTGCTACTGTGATAAGTGATACCCATAGACATCAAGATCTCTGAAAACTTTTCGTTCGACTTTCAACTCTAACTTGATATGCCACCAGAAATAAATTGCTCGCTAATTCTTTTTACTGAACAGTGTTTGGAGAATATTTTAAACATAAATAATAAACAAAATTATGAAAAGGTGACAATGATAGATTGTTTCTTATGCCGCATATGTTCTTTATCAGTGATCTAACCCTCTCCGGAACGCAGCACAAGCAATTATGCAAAAACAAAAAGTTGGTAACAATTCACAACTCCGCCAATCAATCCATATCTCAACAAGTCCACCTACATCTGTCAAATAAAAACTCTTGCTCATAAAGGACGTGTTCGAGTCTTTGCAATCGCAAGTCTACACGTAGCTTAAGTTCCTTCAGCCGTATTAAAAATTATGAGTGCTATTTAAAATAGTTTTAAGTTTAAAATGCTCCTTGTTAATACAAGATGTTGATGCTAATAATGACAACACGGGAGTTATTGCAAGGATCTATTCTGTAGTATAGTATATCTTGAACACAACCGAATTTCAAGTCAATCCTTAGATTTGGTGAGTGCATGACACCTGACTTACGGTTTAACTTTTGAAGCTTTTGAAATACTGTTACTTCCTACATATTGTAGTGACAATGTCAAATATATGTATATAACTATTTTATTACGTTAAATAATACAAAGTAATTTAGACACAATTATGGTCTCTAGTGATGGCGTTGTCGGAACTGAATATGAATCCTTCATAAAAAAAAACATCTCTTAAGCTTTGTGAAAAATGGTCCAAGCCACACTCACAAATAATAAACTGGATCAAAGTCGAAATTCAAATATCAGTCATCAGAGCGGTCTCTATTAGAATTAGGGGAACGAGAAGAAGGATGGGAAAATTTGGATGCGAAGATGGCTGTGGAATACCAATCCTGGAGCACTAGATTTCTCTTCTTTTTACCATATCATTGTGACAATGTCAAATTGATAATCAAATTCATAATCATCATACATTGACTTGACATGTATGATGATTGTGAATTTAACACTTGCACAAATGAAGCAACCAAACATTTTTTTCTTTCATTACAACTTTAAAACGCATTTTTTTATTTGGAAAATACGTTAAAAATACAATAGAGTTAAGAAGCTTGTTGAAATATTCGAACAATAAGGTAATGAAAAAACGAATTGCAAAGGTCATTTCTATAATCAGGTTAATGATACTATGCCCTCCGAGGGATATTGGTCCAGGTGTCAGAATCTCCAATTGTCAAAAAATCTCACCCCGCGTACAGTTACAGTTCTTAAAACACCAATTTAATAAACTCATAAATCTTTATTGTTCAAAAAATCCGCATTGTACTTTCAATATATTGAAATGAATGGTGCTTATTGCATTTGTGTGTAGTACTGTATAGTTACCAAAATTAGAAAATAAATACAATTGAGAAACTTGTCAGAATTATGATAAATATTTTTAATAGTTAGACGCTTACAATATGCAATTGCAAGGCTGTCGTGATTGGTCATATACTGGTTTGTACTATTACGGACAAATTTACTTCACTATTCATTTTCAGTTATGTGTTGACCTTTTAAAAACAATGTAACATTCAAAACACAGCATAGTTTTATTCTATTACAATGCTGCAAAATATACATATTTAACATGAAATTATTTACATATAAGTATACTCGTATTATCATACTTACGTATTGCCGAGATTACAGATATATTTTTAAAGTGAACAGCTATTTATTGAAGATTTTCCTACTTTTTATGTGAATGGATGAAGTGTCGTTTTCTGTCACTACTTAGTTCTTGTCAAATGTCAGTATTTTAAAGTTTCCCGTATGAAGCAAAGTGTCAGAAATATCCCATTCAATAAAAACATGTGAATGAAACACAAACCATTTTTTTTCACTGCATTGTCACCTCATTCAACATGGCGCTGCCCTGGTAGCAATAAATGATTCGGCACAATTATTACAGTTAACAATATCAATGAAAAACGTTTCTTTAAAAACAATACAGTATACTTTTTGCTTGGATTTATTGTTATACAAGGGCCGCTCCGCCTTCGGGCCCAAAAAATTGGTAATAAATTCATTAAGGCTAATATAAGCGACGATGACCTTCACCAGTAATTTCATTACGCTGTCTGCAATAACATCATGTTAGGGATATTATACATACATAGTTTAAAAAAAGATCTCGAGTATATTATTTCATTTTCTATTTTGACGTTTCGTAATCGATAGCGTTCGTGGTTGGTCAAATTGTTATAGATAGTTGCGGAAACCCGTCACTATTAAAAAAAAATAGGGCGAACAAAAGAACGCTTTCGGTATCAAGAAGCGCATCACACTATCACAGTTATATAATAACACCGAGTAACCGACAGGGCAATTTAAATGTAGGTACCTAATTAATGTTTACTTTCATTACCGCACGCATTAAAACGTAGATTTTGTTGCCGCAGCCATCAAAATAACCATTCAAACGATCACAATAGAAATGGAAAGAGTGATAAAAAGAAATCATATTGCTTAGAGATTGCTCTCCCTTTCGTTTTACACCTTTTTTTCCCATTTGAAATTATGTCATTTCACGTTAGGCCCCCCGTGGTAAAACTCGCAAGAAACTATATCTTCTTCTTAGTCGTGTACTCTTGGCAAAGTAGTCGTGGCCATGGGGGTCGCACGGCTTTTTCACTGTCTCCCACCATCTCTCTCTCACCGACGCATTTCGTACGCACAGATTTAGGGATGACGGAGAGCGTCCTCTGGATCTTGAGCCATTAACTCTATCCTGGAAAACAAGTCTCTCCAAGCGTCACCCTCTACGTGACCAAAGTAACTCAAAATTCGAGAGCGAACTATTGCCGTGACTCTTTGCTCAATCAGAAGAGAGAAAAGAGAAATAGTACATTGTGCACTGAAGGTAGTCAGGAGGGGATTACTAACCAGAATTAGGAGTCGGACGCCGTAGGTCTTTTAATGACTCGAGTTTGTAATCCCTTTACTGCCCGTGATACACACAATGTTTTTTATCACATTTTCGAGGGAAAAAAGTAAGACAAAAATCAAATTATTTATTATAATTTTTTTCAATATTATATTCTTCCACAGATAATGTTAAGAACTGCGTTTAGTTTTCAAATTTGACAGGCAATACCGCCAGATTATACCGATTTTCAAAATAAAATTATAAACTAAATTAATTTAATTGCAAATTCAAAAACGACTAAAATAATAGTAAAATATACCACATAAGTTTTATATATAGTAAAATTGGTTTTGTAGCCAAGTTTTGAATATGGTAAATAAGCCTTGGCTGACTTGAAACCTCCTTAGTCTGAAATGACGTCCGGGTAGGTTCTATATCTTAAAACTAAACTCATAACTCCCTCGGGAGTTATAGATTTTCATACAGTTTTTCCTCCCGTGGGAGTTATACATTTTTATAACCCATGGGAGGTAACTCTGCTCGAGCTGGTCTATAAGCCCGCGTGTTATAACACCCTTTACGAGCAAGTGTAATAAAAATATATATCCAGTTCATTTGATAGTTATTAAATACTAGCTTTTGCCCGTGTTTTCGCCTGCGTAGAGCCGTTAATAGTCTAAAAGGATATTTCCTATTAGGTTCCCTTAGGCGCAGTCAGTATAATAGTTTCTGTGGGTCACTTCCACATACATTTCAAATCCTTGCGGGATTAAAAGCGCCCATTCTCGGGTCTCAAGCTATGTTTATGCCAAGTTTTATCATAATCGGTCCAGCGTTTTAAGGATGAAAAGGTAACAGACTACCTAACAGACAGAGTTCTTTTAATATTTATAATTTTAGTATGGATGGTACGGTAGAGAGATTATGCATATATTACATACGTTTGTATATTGAAAAAAAACAAGGTGATTTTATGAATTCAGTTTTGCCAATTTTGGTACGAAATAATAAAAATCGATGGAAAGTATACAATTTTTTGAAAGGTGGTTTTAGGTTATTAGCATATGAGGCGCACAAACCAGTACTATAACATTTTTACGCATTTTTTTATCACGTACTTGCATTTATATTATACTCTTTTTTTAATATTTGCAGGAAATGAAAGGATTTTAAATATACTTGTATATTCTGGTTTTGTTACTGGCTGGCAATTGGCAGAATCATTAGCACCATTTATATGGACTACAGTGAAACAAAATTTTTTGAAAGTGTGGCGTAAAATAATTTTATTTAACTATAAATTTAACGTACTTATCAGTACTCGAGGTATGATTTATTTGCCACTATTGTTAAAAAATAACGTCTCCGATACTGGCCAAGATAAAAACACTGTTATTTTTAAACGGTACCCTTATATGATCACTTTGTGGTCCGTCTGTCACTTAACTCTTAGGCATCAATGTGATGTCTCAATACTACGATTTGCTAAAAGGGCAAAGATTCAAACCGCAAAGAGAATATTTGTGTTAGGTAAATTGGTCAACTTTACTACCAGTTTCTCTTTATTACATGTTCAGTTATTATGGTATTTATGATTGATATCGCACCTAGAGATTGTTGGTCATTTCTCGACAGCATGATTATTTCATTAACTTTACAATTATTTGTAATATCGATTCCTTTTGAAAACAACTTGTTTTCCAGCGATTGCTTGATAAGTTATTGAAGAGTATTTCTTGCCTATATGTGGGTAAATTAAATACTATACATACATGTATAGCTTGTATTAATATAGGTACGAGTATGGTTGCAAAATCTGTCTAGAAAGCAGATGGTCGCCAGAGGCGATCACTGGTTATGCTTTAAGTTTAAGCCATATTTCTTCTGTGATGTTATCTTCATCTAGAGGAAAGTGTAAGTGAACTAAATTTGAACACTTAGATGGGAGTGTTCATTTTGAAATTTATGGTATAAGTAGAAAACAACCGTGAGGCTATAAATATAAAACGTTTAGATTCTAGTGCCGCTCGGTATGTTTTGTCAAAGTATAAAGACAAACAAGTAGTCCAACTTCGACCGTTTAGCAGCGTCCGACACGTATTTACACAGATGCTCAATCGTGCATTAGTGTGAGTGCGATGCATACTGGAGCATTTGCTTGTAGTGTGTTCGTACACGGCCCGCGATGTACTTTTTGTAGGAAGAAAAAATACTGTATTATATTGTGGTTTTGTTCCGATCTGTGGACTGCAATCATAAGTGCTGACCGTGGCATTAAATGTCTGTTTCGTTCATTTCTACATTTTACTCGTAGTGTTTGAAAAGCAAACTTGGAACACATATAACTCATTCTTTACGTAATTACTCCATGAAAATATTATGTGACGCCTGGCTATTATAACGCAGCAGATTTCTTGTAGATGGTCGTAGAAACCTCAAGAAAATTAATACAACAGTAGAAAACACGTGTATTCCGTGGTTTGTTACCTACCTACTGACTTTAGATCGTATCTTTGAAGTTAATATAAATTTATTAGCATTGTTTTAGTTATTGCTTAAACTTAACGAGAAACGTTAAACTTTCCCACTATGCATGATTGCAAAACTGATTCGTTTCACAAATATAATGCTGATTTAGTTAAATTGCTTGTCTTAATATTTTTCATTTAACCGTCTTGTTTATTTGCTGCCAAATAATTTAAAACGCTTTAACACTTTCAGTGATTGGCATCGCGTTTTATGTGTATGTCGATTCAATAACAGTGTTGCCAATTTAGCAGTTTCAGTGCTAAATTTAGCATAATTTGGACTGGTTTAGCAGATTTTTTTTACATTTAGCAGTTCGAATAATTGTTGGCATAATTTTGTAAATAATAGAAATGTTACCTTTTGGTGACAAACACACAGATAAATGGTAAATTTAGAAACATACAAGTAGTTGATGTAATTTAAGGTATGAACTGGTATTACCGAATTACAAGTATTATGTCCTATCCGTATCGTAACACAATATTACTCAGTACACAATTTTCTCACACCACTGACCACTTCACTTGCCACTTATAATATAAATATAACTTAAAAAAACCTCTTCAGGAAAGAGCCTTAATTTTCTTTAGAGGAGGCATCTGACTGGCTATTTTTTATTGTATGAGTTTTTTTGATATCTCTATTTTGCCTATATTTTGCACCAATATTGTATGTACTATACACTAATTCGTAAATTATTCTAGCTTGTACCTACATGATAAATGAAATTGCATTTTCACAATGTTGGTACTTATTATATAATTTTAGGACTGACAAATATATAATCAGTTTCTTAAATCAAATAATAATAGTTTATATTAGGAAACAGACAAATTGGTTATTTCCAAAGCAATAGTCATTCCATCCGTCACTGAATTAAGTTGTTCTTGGCCCATTATCGAAAATCGAATCTCCAGATTGAGTATTCATCAAACGAATACCCTTATCTGTACCCAACAATTAAGTCTTCAAGATGAACTTTGATTGATGACGCATACCATTAATCAATTTGAAAAACCTTTACTACACATTACATGTATAGAAGATGACCAGTCAACAGTCTCAGGCACTCTTTAAAGTTGAATGTTTTTCTCACGTTTCATATGTAATATGTGCTTATTCGTTATTTGATCTTAAAAGAAATGTCATATATGTCACAAGAGATTCAAGTACCGTCCACTTGAATTGTTTAAGAAAATGAGTACGGAATTTTATATTTACATACCTCTATTCATCTTAGAACTAGGCGAGTAGGCGTACCTGAAGACTAACTATCAGTAGCGTGGCGTCCAAAGAACTCGATTCCTACCGGCTTGCCTAATATCAGGCATTTGAGCACCTTATTCTACAGCTCTTAATGGAAAATTTACACAAAATCTGCACCGGCTTGCCCAAGGATATCTTTTACGCCACGCCACTGCTTACTGTACAATATTTTATACAACACAAGGGTTATCCCCACGGCCGCTAGGCCGATGAATTAATGAAACCAGAGACCACGCACTGGAAAATACCGCATACGGAGCCGGAATAGGCCACTCCCAAGATTAACTGATGACCTGCAGAAGGTCCTTAGAGACCGGTCATCGTGAGTGCTATAGGTTCCCCTATAATAACTATAAAGTTCCCCTATAAGGTTCCCCTTATATCCAGCAGTAGACATTGAATTGATTATGAAGGGTGATCCCGCTGTTTTGCCTTATTAACAAATTTGTATTAGTTCGAGAGCTGTAACATAGTAGGAAACATCACATTCTGTATGCACTCGTAACTCCCAACTAATGAAATATCCAACCTCACGCAAATGAATTGGATGGTCATATATCCCGCCACAAGCTGCCAGCGAATAACGAACATTATACAGCCTGTAAATCTAATACGGGCGAATATTGAAACGGTGGTCAGCATAGGACCTAAGAAGCATATTTAGATAACTATTGCTTAAAACCACAATGAAAATATTTACCATACAAAATAATTCGGGCCGCAATGTAACGCAACACATTCAAGTCGACAAACACGCTAGTTGACAGTTACTTTAAAAAAGCTCGTATCTCGCAATGTCATAACAAGCATGTATGCGGTACATTGCTGCTCGGTAAATTTTCAAAAATTAATTACGAAGTCACTATTAAGTGTAATTTAAAAAATCATATTAATTAATGATAACACTACTAAACGCTATATCTGGTTTAATTGTTCGCCCGTATTAGACTTACACGCTGTATATTTTATTTATAGGAAAAGACCTTGCCCGTCTTCCACAATCTTTAGTTTTTACTTTCGTATACACCTAAAAAGGAAAGGTACCCAACTGTCCGACTCTGATTAGATTCATTTTGATATATGTTATAGAGTAGTCTAAAATAGCAGACACTTATTTTTTTTAGCTGCCCAAATTCTAACTGTTAGGAGAAATTGTCCTTCAAAGTACTGGAAAGTGACTAAACTCTCTCACTTCTACAGAAAAAAATTCAAGCAAGTTGCTGGGGTCGTAGGTCACAACGGTGTCAACGATAGCGTACTCAAGTACCTTTCCTGTACGTTTAAAGTACTTTACATGTAGTAATAAATTTATATCTTTACGGCTATCTGGGCCGAGTTTCACTAAGAATCAGGCTGCAGATGCAGGGCCGCTTGTATTTTTATAATCCTGTTTTAGTGAGTTTCTTAGTTTCTCTACGCACTGAGAACTTTTCCAGATACAACTCGTAAAATTGTGAGTAGACTTACTCGTACATATTGGTAGCCGTATTTGCATAGAGGAAGGGTCTCGTTTAATCTCGTTGGAACTAGTGCTATCATTATTATGGAACTGTAGTAATTTACACGGTGTTTTGAGTTAAAAGTCGGATGAAATGCTAGCGATGCTTTTCGTAGGTTTTCGTTTTAAAGGAACCAAATAAAATAACTTAATAGACGCCTTTGTGGGCTTGTGATGTTGACCACTATTATAGCAACGACGGCGATGTCACTCTTCGGCTAGATAAATAGCCTTTATATTAAGTACATTACGTTAA
This sequence comes from Eudemis profundana, assembly GCA_947034925.1. Taxonomy (NCBI): domain Eukaryota; kingdom Metazoa; phylum Arthropoda; class Insecta; order Lepidoptera; family Tortricidae; genus Eudemis; species Eudemis profundana. The sequence continues at coordinate 12,204,960 of OX344812.1, forward strand.
GTTCATACGGTCACTTTAAAAATGAGGCATTGGCACAAAAAAGTGTTAATGTAAATGAATAAAACATTATTGGCACAATACCTACTTATTGCGACATATGTTTTTGGGAGCACATCACGTACTAATCAAACAGTTTGAATAGTAAATGTCAAGGCAAATCCTTGTGCGTGTCAGTTATCGGTGCGGCATACTATAGGTACTATCATGGCGTGCGATGCAGCACGGTTTTTTATTTTGAGCAGACATATCACACTGTGTATGAAATGCCCTTATACCAGGATAAGGGGAGTTAATCTGGTTCAGTGCAAACATTACATTTGACTACTAGAAGCTACCCGCAACATCGACCACAGAAATGTTAACGGTGTTCTTGTTTCACCGTGCAGTTAGGTAATAAGTCGGGTTCTGCACGTGTCGGTGGGAGCACCTATAAAGCTACGACGCCTGTACCCAATTATACCCGATCGACTACTCTGTCGTCGTAGGCACCTGGGTTATTTCTATCGCGAATACTCGAATAATCCTGCGCCATGCCATGAAACTGCGAAGTTCTACAAAGTGACCAAAATGCTATTCTATTGAGGAGGAATCTTCTAATAATTTCTGCCCAGGGAAATGATGTGTTTTGAATAACCCACCTTGTTGGTGAAGCAAAGTCGTAGACATACAAGCAAAATTGGTACAGCGTAACAGAATCACTAGCTCACTGCTATTCTAGCTTGAAAACTAGCGCTGCCTAGCCTGAGTACACGATAAATCCCATATGATGACAACCATATAAGACTGAAAACGTTAAAATAATATGTACTTTGAGTAAATATAGTACGACGTTTGTCATTTGTACGATGATACGGTGCTATAATTACTTGACAAGTCAATCACGTTACGCTACGAGTGTTCTTTGCTTCTTTGTAGCGGTATTTTCACAAATCTGCCGAATTTCTGCGTTCATTCGCGTGCACCGCTAGTTAAAGGTTAACTTATTATGGAAGGTTTCCTTTCGACGGTGAGAGCAAATATGATATATGGTCATTAAACCCCGTAATTTACCAGTAAATTGCTAGCGTGCTGTGACAGGTCGGTTGCTCTCATTCCAACTGGATTTTGTAAGGAAATTGTTAATAATTGTATCTTACTTAAAGTTGATTTCATTCTACCCAACTTGGGCGAAAAACAGATTTGTGCATTTTCTTACCTACATACACAACCCATTTTAATAAGATAATGAAATAAACTACTATTATCGGTGCGCCAAGAGTTTCTTTATCCCCGCAAAAACTTATTGCAATAAAAAAAAATACGTCTCTCACCTCCTATGTCGGTACCTACTTTTTTACCCTGTTTAGTTATATTGAAAACGACTGGAATTACTGATCGATTTAACATTTCAAAGTAAGTATAGAATATTTATCAGCACAAAGTTTGCTTTCGTCAGATCTTTGACACTCTTCAGACTGCTAAAGACGACACTTATCGCTTAATGTCATCATTATAATAAGTAACATAATAATTACTCAAATAAATAGCCGTATCCCGCAAGCATCATCGTAGCTGGAAGTAAGATACCTAGATGTAATAACCGCTCCCAGTAGGCGGGAGCGGGTTTCTAACTGGTCGCGGGTTTCCGCGTACGGATAAAATAAAATACAACCCGCAGCTTTGACTTGCTGGTATTTACTCGTATTTTGACCGTGACACTAGGGTTGCTACGTACGAGTTTTAGATTTTAATTTTTTAGTTCGTGGAAATTTATCTGCAATAAACTATTGAGAAATAAAGAAAAGAGAATTATAAAAGACTGCTAAAAAAAGAACTATGTTACTTTGTTTTCTCCTGTAAGTGTAAAGGTGTTTGGTCCATCGTTTGCCAAATTAAAATGGCGGATGGATAGGGTTGTTTTCTATACCTTTACGCTTTCTAAAAAAAATTTAGCCTCACGTGTATTTTTTTTTTGCTTTTTTTGTTGTTTTTAAAGAATTTACAGGGTCGACGACTTGGCACGAATTATGTGGTTATAGCTTACTGGATGACGAAAATTTCTGCGTTCCGGTCTTATCCAGAGGTTCTCAAATAGGAGCCTGAAAACGCGGCGAAATGGTTCCAGTAAAGGATGGTACGGCAGTGTTTGCTTCGCGCTCGACTTGGCGGGGGCACTGCCGTACCCCCTGATTAATGTTCTTTTCCAATCTTTAAGCCGTCAGACTCGTTGAAACGCTGACAACCCTAACAAATACAGTTAATCTAAGTGTACGTACGGCCTTATTCCTTCTGTATCGTAGTTTTGGTTGATTGTGGACACAGCCTAGTTATTTCGGAAAGTCATATTTGCCTCTCCAATTTGTCAACCACTTAGCAAACATTTTCAAAACAGACGCTATTTTAAATTATCGAAGGTATGATGCATGAAACATGCGCGTATGTGTGCGCTGTAACAAGAATTCCAATAGTATACATGAAAGTGTGCATGTGTATATTTTTACACATGTTCGTAAATGTCTTGTGTATTAAGTTTATGCTATTGCTATCTACACCCTTGTGCCTCCTTTTTTAGGGTTCCGTACCAAAATGGTAAAAAAGGAACCCTTATGGTGCGACTCTGTCTGTCTGTCTGTCTGTCTGTCTGTCTGTCTGTCTGTCTGTCTGTCTGTCTGTCTGTCCGTCTGTCACAGCCAGATATCTCAGGAACTACTGATGCTATCGATTTGAAATTTGGAATAGTGTTAAAAGTAGCTAACCCGAGCTTATTGGACATAAAAAATATCTTGTAACTTTTTTACTTTTTTTTTAAAAGGCTCCGTAATGGGACTTTGAAAATTGAAAGTAGGGCTATTATATTGAGTGGGGTATCAAATGAAAGGGCTTAATTTGTAGATTAAAACACCATTTTTATTTTTTTTCTTAAATAAGTAGTTTTTGATTTATACATTTTTATGTACCATTCCCCCCCTATTATCTCCGAAGTTACTGATCAGAAAAATTTGTCATAATTACTAATTATCAATATCAGCTTGAACATTACAGGAAAAATAGAACAGTCTTCCTAACTTTAATACTTTTTTAGAAATTTACAAAAACTTAATCCATCCATTAATCCATCTAGCGGAGAGTAGCAAAACTAAGCGATGGCCTGTTTCACGCTAGGGGATTTCCGGGCAAAAACTAGATGGCGCTAAAACACTAAACATTTAACGACGTTATAATTGAACAAAGAAACATAGTATAGTAACAATTAGTTCGTAAACAGCTAATAATAAATAAATTCTAACATTTAAATACTGTGTCACGTTTGCAAAGTTGAATAATTGTAAATAATACTATAATTATTTTACCAATAGCTTATAAATAGATGGCTGATTTTTTTTATTTTGTTTTATTACATAGATGGCATTGTAAATTCGGGGAACAGCTTTTTGTATGGAGAATGACAGTCCTCTTGATTTAATGGTCCTTGCTATTAAATAGAATCATTACACGTCAGGTTTTAAATATTACAGGAAAAATATAACTGTTTTCCTAACTTGCACTGTTTTTTAGAAATTTGCAAAAATCATAATATATACTTATTTGCTTCTACTAAACAAATCGACATACAGTTTTTCTTGAACTATTCGCGTACCTATCTACTTATGAGTTTGTACGGAACCCTCGGTGCGCGAGTCCGACTCGCACTTGACCGGTTTTTTTTATATAATAATGATTATTACCTTTAAAGTTGCTTGGCTCCTATAGAATTTGGCATTAAGACCATCGGTTGTAATTTTGTTTTGTTGTACAGTTGTAAAAGAATAAGTCATTTATCTGTGTTAACATTGCGAAAATCTTTTCTATGAACAATTCTCGTATTCACTGCTTAAATAGGCCTAAACGGCCCAAACGTTTAGGTAAATATAAATTTGCATTAAAAGATTTAAAAGAAAGATTTTTCCACTATTTAATTATTTTTTATAATTACTATGCCTGGGTATTTTACAAAAAAATATTGTTTCCACGTCACAGATGTCAAAGTTGCCAAGAGCTCGGTAGTTGTTCCAAATATAGTATGTCAATGGCCCCTGCTGGTAAAATACCTACCGCACAAATTATTTACTCAACGAAGATATGAGAAAATCGCGCCTAGTTTTAAAAAGTTCAAATAGATACGGCTCTCATCACTGACTGGGTGTAGAATTTCGATATTTGTAGAGAGCTCTTAACCAATCGTACCACTTTTGCACTTAAAAATTAGAGTTCCGTAGCCAACAAGCAATTAAGGAAAAGAGAACCCTGCACATTAGCGCTCATAGTCAACAGAAGAGATAGAACACCTGTTATGACACGGCCATTTCCTCAAGATTATAGAATGAAAGATTAGGGGAATCGAGGCAGCAGAAGACTGAGAAAGAACTACTTTGAATGGATAAAGGCGAATGTCAAGGTCGTGTCGTACCAGGAGGTGAAAGAATTGGCACAGAATAGGAAGGACTGGCGTCTGCTCCACCGACAAGAGGACAGCTCTTAAATCAAAGATGAGAGCCAACAATGTACAATATAAACATTTAAAGATTTTAAAGACAAAAGACGACATTTCGGATGGTATCATTCGGCATGCTTATGTCGCATTACGATGGTTACGGGATAAGTTTGTTAGTAGTTATGTTATCCGTAATATTTAATGGCGTAATAACTATAATTAACATTTAACACTCTCTTACTCGCGTTAATTGGTTTCTGAGAAAAATGTTAGTTTTCCCACGCAAACCGGCTTTTACCGGCATATAGATTGTGGGCAGATGATGGGACCGGACATCTGTTTTACAGTCTATTGAATTTACCTTAAACAATTCTGGCAGCCTTCATTGCATTGCATTTTTTTTAATAATGTACGAAACTTTGCCAACCGTTACGATAGGTCATTATCTCTTCTGCTCTGTCTGTGAAATTTGTTTTGAAATAAAATTATCAGATTGACTACTTACTATCAGGCAGGCCATACGATTGTTTGCCACCCTAGTATTATAAAAAAAACCTGGGCTCAAAATATACATAAATACCTATAATTTAGTTAACTTCATTCGATTAGCGAGAGTCTGGCGGCACCAATTTATGATTGTTTGAAATCAAATCTTGCTTAATTTTTGGATGTAAAAGTTAACGATGTGGAAAAAAAACGTTACCTACTTTCTAAATAGTCTAGACTAGATTGCTAGACTTTCTGACGCAATGCTACTAAAATAATACAGGTTTCTATATAAGTGTCGGATTAACTCCGTTAGGTTTTCCAGCTTTCTACTTGCTGAATTTGAATGTAATGGCTTTTATTGTTCTTCTTGTGAACTTATTGTTATTTTAAGTTAGTGGTCTAGCACAACTCGACGCGACTTCGTTAGTGACCTGTCACTGTCACACTATATTGAGCGGAAAGAGTTAAACCCGATTTAGACGAGGCGAGAACTCGTATTCGAGTTTCATTCCATTGCGGCGTTTGATTGATCGAATGATCGAACTCGTTGTATGTACCTTGGAAGCCCGCAATGTAATGAAACTCGCATACGAGTTCTCGCCCCGTCTAAATGGGGCCTTTAGGTATCATCTGTCGCGCGAAAAGGAGTCGCGTGTTACAGTTATGCTAGACTCTAGACGCGAGTATCGAATAATCAAAGACGACCAGTACCTCTAGCAGCTAGAAGTACTGGTCGTCTTTGATTATTCGATACTTGAACAATTTATCTTCTTTTTAGGGTTCCGTGCCCAAAAGGTGCCAACGGAACCCTATTACTAAACCTCCGCCACTCCGCTGTTCGTCTGTCACATGGTTGTATGTTTTAAACCGTTACCTATAGGAATATTTGAAATTTTCGCCGATTGTGTATTTCTATTGCCGTTAAAACAGCAAATAATATGACAAAGTAAAATAAAAGGGAGGACTCTATACAAGAAACGTATTTGACCAATTTTATGTTTGTATGGAAATCCGACTGATCAGGATCACCTTAAACGAACTGTTTATCATATTATGGACTCACTTCGAGCCCAAGGGTAAAATTATACATTTGTCCCCTTGCGCAATGCCGCGCCGTTTATAAAAAAAGTATACGTACAACGGTTGAATTATGAGCTGTTACGATTACGCCCTGAAGGTTTATTTTAATGTACAGGGTGATTGATAATTCGACCTATACCTTGAAGGGGGTTATACTAGAGCTCATTTGCAATAAATTTAGCCCAGTAAACTAGGGGTCTAAATTTGATAGTTATCAAGTTATTTAAGTTTTACGTTTTTTTAGAAAAAACCCGCCTTTCGGACTAAAAGTGATAATTATGAAAAAAGTACTTCCATTTGGCTGGTATAAACTTTGTTTTCTAAAAGCCAATGAACCAATGACTACTTCAAATAAAAATCTGTGTCAAAATTTCAGAATTATCTTAGAAATAAACGGTCATAAAAACCAAAGTCATAATTTTTTTTTTCGATTTTGTTACAACTGATGAGAATTACTTGAAAAAAATGTACGGCACTTGATGTAAAAACTACAGAAATAAGTTCCTCAATTAATAAGCTTTCCAAAAAAGTACAAATGTTGTCAACTTTTTCAAAAATCTTGAAAATAATAATAATAACTCCAGAGCAGGTAGCGGTTTCGCAAAAGGCGTACCTGGCCCGGAGCCGCGTTGTTTGTGTCACCTTTATTTTTCTGAGAGCTTCAATTGACCTGCCTCGGTATCTTATCTTATCTAATTAGGGGTGAGATCTGGGTACATTGCGTTCGGTTCGTGTTCGGGCATGTTCGTGACTAACCGAGGTTTAATTATCTTCATTCAGTAAGTGATCAATCAATTATTTTTGACCTTCTTTCCAACTCGGACGTACTAATTTCTTAAAAAAAATGGCTGCTTTTCAAAATGAAGAATACGCGGATATCCTGTACTGTTACGGGTTTTGTGATGGCGGCTCCGCTGCGGCTCGACGAATATCGACGACGCTTCCCCAACCGCCGTTTACCTGATGTAAGTGTGTTTGGTGCGACGTATCGACGTATTCGAGAAACTGGATCGGTTCAACGTCGTCAAGCTGATGCTGGAAGACCTCCAGTCCATGATCCGGTTGAAGAGGAACAAATCCTGGAGTGTTTCCGCGCGGATGGCACTACATCAACAAGGATTGTGGCTAACCAGCTTGGGATAACTCAGTGGAAGGTTTGGTTCACATTACATTCAGCACGGCAGTATCCATACCACTACACTCCAGTACACGCTATCGAGGAGGGAGATCCTGCAAGAAGAATCGATTTCTGCAGATTTTTGTTGAATGCTGACATCGAAGACCCGGAGTACCTGAAGAACATTTTGTGGACAGATGAGTCCAACTTCGACCGCGACGGAATAACTAACTACCACAATCTGCATTTTTGGGCCCCCAAACATTAAAACCCACGGAGGTCCAGAGAAGGAGCTCACCAGCACAGATTCTCACTAAATGTCTGGATGGGTATTGTGCACGACAATTTGATCGGGCCATTCTTTCTGCCGGCACGATTAACCGGTGACGCGTACGAGAACTTTTTGAGGGACGAACTACCTATGCTGCTGGAGGATGTGCCGCTTGCCAGAAGGATAGCCATGGTGTATCAACACGATGGCTGCCCAGCTCACTATTATCTGCGTGTGCGACATTGGTTGGATGTGAATTATCCAGAAAAATGGATTGGTCGAGGTGGTCCGATCCCTTGGCCAGCGAGAAGTCCCGACTTAACTCCATGCGACTTCTACATTTGGGGTCACATGAAGGCATTAGTCTACGACAGGCCAATTCGTGATGTAGAAGATTTACGAGAAAAAATTGTAGCAGCTGCCCAAACTATTAAAGAAAGTCTGTCGACGCGGGTTACAGTCAGTGAAGTACGTACAAGACTTCGTGCTTGCATTCGCAACCGAGGCAGGCAATTCGAACAAGATTTGTAGTTGTAATTGTAATTTATTTTAATGATTTATTTATCGTATGGCGAAACATTACCCTGCGTGCTTCTTTTTGTGTTTAGTAATAATTTAATTATTTTAAAATAAAATTTTATTTAGAAACTGGTTATTTTACTGCTTTTGCAATCTTATTCCTACCAACAAGCATTTGATGTAAATAAATTAATATCGTGCTTTCTGCATGAAGAAACACAAAGTAAGCAGACTGGCTTCAGGTCCGGTATGCTTATTTCTGTCAGTCATTAGGTATCATTATTACTTTCAATAATTAACTAATTGGTCACCTCATTACTGAAAAAAATAATTAAGCCTCGGTTAGTTAGTTAATGATTTGTAAAATAATTAGTTAACAACGATACGTCCAATTGGAAAGACGGTTGACAGTAATTGATTGATTACTTATTGAATGAAGATAATTTAGCCTCGGTTAGTTCGTTGGATTATACGAGGTTCATGCTATTATTCTTTGTTTTGATAAACAATAATTCATTTCATTTGTAAAATAAATAAGTTAACAACGATACGTCTGAATTGGAAAGAAGGTCGAAGGCAGATAATTGATCACTTACTGAATGAAGATAATTAAACCTCGGTTAGTCACGAACATGCCTGAACGCAATCTACCCTGATCTCACCCCTAATAAGGTAAGATAAGATACCGAGGCAGGTCAATTGAAGCCCTCAGAAAAATAAAGGTGACACAAACAACGCGGCTCCGGGCCAGGTACGCCTTTTGCGAAACCGCTACCTGCTCTGGAATTATTATTATTATTTTCAAGATTTTTGAAAAAGTTGACAACATTTGTACTTTTTTGGAAAGCTTATTAATTGAGGAACTTATTTCTGTAGTTTTTACATCAAGTGCCGTACATTTTTTTCAAGTAATTCTCATCAGCGGTAACAAAATCGAAAAAAAAAATTATGACTTTGGTTTTCATGACCGTTTATTTCTAAGATAATTCTGAAATGTTGACACAAATTTTTATTTGAAGTAGTCATTGGTTCATTGGCTTTTAGAAAACAAAGTTTATACCAGCCAAATGGAAGTACTTTTTTCATAATTATCATTTTTAGTCCGAAAAGCGGGCTTTTTCTAAAAAAACGTAAAACTCAAATAACTTGATAACCATCAAATTTAGACCCCTAGTTTACTGAGCTAAATTTATTGCAAATGAGCTCTAGTATAACCCCTTTCAAAGTATAGGTCGAATTATCAATCACCCTGTATAGTTAAAAGAGCCGCGCCGAGTCTATTATCTTACTTGAATCAGGTATTAAGTAAGAACCCTCAATTAAGTACATTTTCACCATATTACTTTGATTTACACACGGTACATCAACTATTCGATTCTATTAAACGAGTATTCATGACACTTGACTACGGCATTTGCCGCCCTTATTATTAGAGACACGCAATGCAAGCGCTTTGGAAATATGGTGCTGGAGAAGAATGATAGGGATATCATCATACCCCTCCGGTCGACTCTGACCACTTCCTAATTTATCCATTTCCAAAATCGTCTACTTCCTAATTCGTCCACTTCCTTACTTGTCCACTTCCAAAGTTGCCCACTTCCTAACTTGTCCACTTACACTTAGAAAATTTTTCATCAATTTTTTTTTGCCGTTTTTAGGCTTAGATTAGATTGATTCGTGTAGATTTCGCTAAAATAAGCATGTTATGTAAACTTAACTTTTTTCTCCGACCAATATTTACCAAGATATTGGGGTTTGAAAGTCAGTCATTTTTACAAGAGCTCGACTGAAATTTTTTCGATGGGTGTGTTGTCATGATGACACCTATTTTAAACTATTGTAACGTATAGAACACGTTAAAATAAGCATATTTTACTTGAAAAACTTTTCTATAAGGTCGAGGAATGAAAATGTCAAAATACAATTTAGTTGAAGTATAAAAACTACATACCTATCTTCCTCGCTTCGCTCGTCGTCGTACCTGTGGCTCTGTTAATTTTTGAAGGCGTCTATTTCAGCCATTTTTAATTTTAGAGAAAAGTATTTCAAGTAATAGATGCTTATTTTAACGTGTTCTATACGTTACAATCGTTTAAAATAGGTGTCATAATGACAACACACCCATCCAAAAAAAATCTAAGTCCAGAGCTCTTCTAAAAATGACTGACTTTCGAACCCCAATTTCTTGGTAAATATTGGTCGGAGAAAAAAAGATAATTTTACAAAACATGCTTATTTTAGCGTAATCTAGACGAATCAATCTAATCTAAGCCTAAAAATGGCAAAAAAAAATTGATGAAAATTTTTCTAAGTGTAAGTGGACAAGTTAGGAATGGACTAAATAGGAAGTGGACAGTTTAGGATTGGACTAAATAGAAAGTGGACGAACGCGGAACATAAAAAGAGACAATTTAGGAAATGGACCTTGTAGGAGTGGACGAATTAGTAAGTGGTCAATTTTGGAAATGGACAAATTAGGAAGTGGTCAGAGTCGACCGGAGGGTTCCGAACCTATGTCTCCATCCTTCAGGAACTCCACATTAAGCAGCGTCTGTCCACTCTTGTGCAGACTTGTGTACTGAAGTTTTTCGGCCACGTCTCGAGGCGAAGCGATAAATCCTTTAATTATCTTAATGAATGTACAATGTGGATACAATCAATGGGACATGAAGGAATAATACAAATGATAAAGACATCAAGTTTTAATCAAAGAACACATTGCTTTGTTTTTATAGATTGGTTTAATTGATGCCACGTATTTCATTATAAAATTTCATTTTAATGTTATTACTCAATATTGGACAAAACTGCCGCATACCGACTATATAACACGAATATTCGGCCCACCTCTACATATTCAAGTGTTTTTGAAGCATATTTACGATTTCCGTTGTCGCGTGGCGGTCAATTTAATTCTAGGCTTGGCTGGTACATACTCTGAACATGATTTTGCCTTAAACGTAGAGCAAATAATTATAGTAGGTAAGGTACCTATTAGATTGAGGCCGACGTTTATGCCTATGAAGGCATAAACTACTACTACTAAGGTGTCTACTTAAGTAGGTAAATAGTAGTAAATAAATTAAATGTATCTATGAGTTTTAATCAGTGTGGTCACGGCTGAGCGCGTGTAGGTATATTCAATGTATACTTTTTATATTTATTTCTAATTAAACCACTTTATGCATTACATTTGCAACAGTACAGTCGGCCTCATAAGTAGTAGTGTCCACTAGTGTGTACTATGTCACGATACAAACATGTTCAGCTACTTTTGAGGCCGAGCGCACACTAAGAGCCTTTGAGGGTGTAATAATTTATCAAAGTAAATTATTTGTATGTGTGTTAATATGTATTATTTACAAAGAAGGTTTCTTCTGTTTTTTAAAACATTCATTTTAATATTAGGAATATTTTATTTTATTGGTATGATTAGTGTTTGTCAGAATCGTCTGTAGTGATATCTAAGATTTCTATACTCTTATCCTACTTATAGTCTTTTCTTTTAGGTATTTAAAAAAAGGTAAACAAAAAACCAAAGTAACGTTTTGTATCTGTGGCACTGATACCACTGGTTGAACGACCCGAGTCACGTGGTTTTTTTGTTTAACTTTTATTAAATACCTAAAAGAACAAACTATATATGTGCCTTTATCTCTTTCGGGCATAAAAGCGGCAAGTTTGGTAACAGTTTGGTACTGTCCGAAAGTGTGACCCTACACAATTGTAAATTTTTGTATTCATGTTTTAACCATGTTTCCTCCATAAACTTAACCCTGGCCATCAGATAAGCGATCCACACATTTCGCTATATCGTACGACAGCATCGCTTGCCTGTAGGCTATTCGTAATTTTGCTGTCATCGCGTCCTTAACATAATTTAACACGTGAAACAGTGATAACAATTCGTAATCGGAGGCCTCATCGACAGTATGTGATGTGATACCGTAAACTCAGGTTTCTAAGGGTGCGTCTACGCTAGATGAGCCGAGCACGAGCGCAGCATGAGCGCGCTTCGAGCGTTTGGTTCGTGCTCGACTGTGCGCAGCCAATTGTCGGTTTTTGACGAACACCAAGGGATTTCCATCGCGCTCGAGGACAGTAGTCGTTGTTGGTTCGTTGTAAGTCCCACATTTGATGCCGCAAACAACGCACAGAATGGCTCCGCCACCTATGGTCTGGTATGTATGACTGAGTGTCAGGTATCCAAAGATGATGTCAAGGACAGACCGTAGTGGAGGAGACAAGTTCGGAAAGCTGACCCCACCACCATGTGGAATAATAGGTAGCAAGAGAGAGAGAATCGGAGACCACACTGCTTTGATCCGTCAAAGTCGAAGCGACGAACCTCGGTAGGTTCCATTAGGAACTGTTATTACTAGTCCACAAGTCAATATTAAGGACGAGGTTGACAGCAAATTTGTGAATTACTCTACTGAATTCTTTCGTGCACATGCGACGTGTACCTCTCACTGAGATAAAGAGATCCACTAAATCTGCTTTAAGAGAAAATAATTGACATTCTCTGTAATATTATATTTGCTAAATGTTATCTTGCTTGCCCATAATGCCGTAGAAGATTTATACGCAAATAAAAGTTGCATTGAGGTTGAATTTCCGCTTTTACAATTCATTTGGAGAAATGCATTATCCAGTTTAAGTCAGACTTACTTTCAATTTGCGCTGAGTAAAAAACTGATTGTACCTATCGCATCCTCCGTTTCTTTTTTATGACATGGCTCCTTGGACTTCTTAATTTTCATAATGCATAAGTAAATTGATCATACACAGTTTTTAGTATGAATTAGTTTTCTGTGGACATCACTAAAAATAAGGGCTTTAAAAGTTTAATTTCCTTACCGGTCCCTGGTAGGTATACCAGGGACCGGTAAAACCTTTCAAGGTAATTCGAGTCGGTTTCCAAAAAAATAGATATACCTAATTAAAACAAAAACCTCCAAATCCGTTTCGAGAGAAAATGTATCAAGCTATAAAATAACGGCCATTCTCACGAAGTATGTCTGCGGTCATCTAATTACCGCGACGCTGTTTTCATACTAAATGTATGGAGACGCGGTAATTAGATGCAGTCATCCTCAGTCAGTCAGTCCTTTACTACAAAGACATGTGTCCACTTTTTCACCTTATTGTAATGCATTGAGATAAATTCAAAAGTGGATACTTATTTTCGTAGTCTCCATAGGTAGGTAGCCTACCTATTTGCGCTTGCGTTAAAGTATTTACCCGCAGCCCACTTCTATGTACAGTCAGCAGCGGAAGTAGCTATACACACGAAGAGCTCAAAAGGATCTACCCACACTCTTATTCCTTGACAATCCTGGGTTTTATAAATGCGAAGGTTATGAAACCTCTTCACGCTTAAACTGTACAACCGATTTTATGAAATTTGGTAAGAATATAAAAAATAGTAGGTACACAAAAATATTTTTCATATTACATGACATTAATGACTTAAGTACATGACATATACATTTTCACGAGTAAGTACGAGTCATTGTTCTACTTTATTCTGGTAAGACCTTTAGACCAGTTGCTTTTTAGACCACTAGCTACTTAGACCAACCGCGTTTTAGACCACTTGCTAATTAGACCATCTGTGCGTTAGACCAGCTGCTACTTAGACCAGTTGTTTTTAGACGAGTTGTTAATTAGACCATTTGCTTTTTAGACCAGTTACTGCTTAGACCAGCTGCTTTTTTAGACGAGATGAGACTAACCTGAATCACCTTAACATAATAATAATATGTAGGTACCCATGTATACAGGGTGTCCCTAGCCTCTGGAAAAACCTGAAAGGTACATGTTGATTAGGGTATTTCTAACTAATATACAAAGTAGCATTGCAATTAGAAATTGCAATTAGAATTTACGGAGAAATTAACGAATTACTATTTTTGCTTTTGAACATTCTGTATGAAGGCACATGGCAATCGAATCGAAACTCCTTCAGCAAATGCAACCTCATAGAATTGCAGAATAACTTTTTCTATTGAATAATTTCCTTTAAAATATTTACACTTATTTAATGTGACATTGACATGTGTCCTATGATGAATATTCCGAAAAAATAATTTGTTCATATTTTTCAAAATGGAACATGAAACTATTACGTAAACATGATTTAAATTTACGGAGTATCACCAGAATGCCAACCTTGCGTTAAGGACTTACAGAGAGAGAGATACGGAGAAAACATGAACATGAGATGTCAGTCCAATTGATAATGTCGTCATTTACGTATGTGTGGTACGGTATGTTATTTTTTGTTGATTTTTTAATTCATAAATTTTGTTAGAAAATTTAAATAATTTATCTTAGCTCCTAATTTAAAAAAAAAAATATGCTTATCAGAGCATTCCTGAGAAGTAATTCTACGGGGGATTTCAGGCTCTGTCCAAAGGCTAAGGTCACGCTGTATAATGATATACCCACGCCGATATTGTCCACAATAAAGACGCCCATTTTCCTTTAGTAATTTGGCAACACAACACGTTATTTAAGTTTCCGACCCTTCTTTAACAGCCTGTTAATTATGTCTATAGATTTTGATTTGTTATGAAGACACTGCCTAGATAACCTAACTTACTTATTAATTATCATTTTATCGTACCTATAAAGATTTGCCGGAATCTCATTTACACACCCTTTCAAAGGTGCGGTTATGACTTATGACAGTGCAAATGAAATGAGTGCAGCCAAATAAGACCTGAATTAGGTACGACTGTACTGTACTGTAGGACGAATGTAGGTATACATAACAAACATAAAACGTCGATGATTGACATTGCGTTACTTTTATTGGTTGATAATAAGCTTGTTAAAGCAGATCTCGATTATAATGTCACAATACAATCTGTTCACGCTTCATCAGCAAATCGCTCTGATCAATCAACCGACCAATCGACAAATGAAACCTTACGATAATCTGACCGAATACAGATGAATTGCGTCACTTTGCGGCAGCGATCTTTCTTTATGTTTTCTTTTTCACTGTCTTGCTACATCAGCAAATCTCTCTGATCAATCAACCGACCAATCGACAAATGAGACCTTACGATAATCTGACCGAATACAGATGAATTGCGTCACTTTGCGGCAGCGATCTTTCTTTATGTTTTGTTTTTCACTGTCTTCCTTTTGTGCTGTCATAAATACATTGGCGGCGTAAGCCAGTTGGGTACCCTTTTGTTGGGGCGGAAAGTCTACTTTTTGATTTTCACCCGGGGCGGTGCATTTGGTAGCACCCCCAGACATATGAAATGCGGTCCGCTGTGTATGCGCCAGTGCTTGGCACCCGAGGCGGTTCCTAACATTTCTATTTTAGGTAACCGTTATTTTTTTTTATGTAATAATAAGTCGTAAACGAATAGACGAGCCACCTGATGGAAAGCAGTCATCGTTGACCATCGATATCTGCAAGACCAGCGGCGTTGCCTATGTACGTTGCCGACCTTTGAGTGCCCTGTTTCCCATTATTACGAGTTATTTTTTATCCTGAAAAACGTTTTTTCTATGATCTATCAAAAAATCATAGTCAAAAACTTACTATACCTATCACGCGTTAGATTACAAATGTTTACAGTTTCAGTAAAAACACCACTATGATAAATTATAATAAAATTAATGCAAACAATAAATCCAGACACATGAAATTATGTACAGTCGAGGTCATAAATATGTTTACACTTTTCGACCTTATTTCCTTGGAACAAGGTCGAAAACTGTAAACATATTTATGACCTCGACTGTACTAGGTACCAGTGGCGTGGCGTAATAGATATTACGGGCAAGCCGATGCAGATTTGGCGTACATTTTCCTTAAGAGCTTGTAGAATAAGTTCCTCAAATGCCCGACATTAGGCAAGCCGGTAGGAATCGAGTTCTTAAGGTACATTACTAACTCACATGTAATGAATGACTGACTTTAGTCGACATAATATTAGCGACCGTCAAAAAATCGACACGTCACTCATGTATTCTTCTTGACCTCATTTGTGTATTCATACACATATCGGAATGGTGTGCTGTCGAATGTTGTAGGTGTCAATATCGTAATCGGCCATTGGTGAAAACGGTCACCCTAAATAAAATATTATGTAACATCGGAACATGAAGCACATTTTCCACGGTAGGTTAAGGTAAAAGCAAACTTTGAATTTTTCAACTTTTTAAATAGGAATTAGGTCAAGCTGAGTATTAATTGACTGTAGTAAATTAACCGCTATTTATACTAAGATATTCTGCATATTTAGACACTGTACTATAAAAACGTAAATGAGAGTATAACCAATAACCATGTACAGTGTTACACCACTCGCCTCCGGTCTTAATTTAGCCGTGTAATGCAATTCGGGCGTGGTTTGGGCTCACGGCTGCTAACGAATTGTGATTACACGGTTAAATTAAAAACGGTGACAAGTGGCGTAACATTCCCGTGTGGTGACTGTACACTAACGTAACTTTTAGGGCCGATACAGACGAACTGCAACCCAACTGCAACTCCCTACGATTTGTATGAGAACTGCATCACAACTGCACGCCGGCCGTGCAGTTGTGATGCAGTTCCCATACAAATCGTTGGGAGTTGCAGTTGGGTTGCAGTTCGTCTGTATCGGCCCTTATTGATGAGAAAAACGAAATAGTATAAACAACAACATAATCGTGGTTAACCTAAAGGTTAGGTGGCCTCAGCTAATTCAAAAACCTGACTCACTTCAAAAACAGTAGCGGTTACCTATCGTATTAATTAATTTGCAACTATCAAACCAGAACATAGATTAGGGGCTCCGATGTCTTGAGTTGAAAATACTATCGAATTGCCGAATCTCGCGGCATTGCGATCATACAATAACAGCGGCTCAAACGCCGCATTTCAACCCAAAGACGTCGCTGTTGAACATAGGTCTTCTCCAAAGACTTCACAAGTCGCACGCTTCTTTATTTATAGCAATCTGTAGTATTAAAGATGTTAAGATTAATAGTTAGTATATCATAGATCCTGTTACGGCATAGCATTTCTTCATTTTATCTTATCCTCAGTACTACACAAAATAGGTAATAGTTTTTTAAATATTCAAACTCAATTAAAATTATGCGATTAGCATTGTCAACCGCGATTTGGCGCGTAAAACAACTAATTCCTAGAGCGCTCTGAACACGGCCCACCGCGTGCGATGCGCAGGCGGCTCTGTTTACGGAAACAGGTATCGCTACTATCACTGATGTAACAGCCGACTGCCCCCTCCCACCTGTGGGGGAAACGAGACCACGTACAGGCTGATGTTATTCTAGCGAAGTCTGGTATAACGCGACCAAATCAGAATATTCTTTTGGTGTTCTGCGTCGAATAAAGTCGTCAGTTTTAATTTCCTTGACAATTGAAAAAAATATGTATCCTAATAGTTTAGCAATTACATTATTAGTCATTATTACATACAATAGTTGTGTCAATAAATTGCTTTATATAGATTAGCTTATGGGGTACAACACTGACGGTTCTGAAGTGCTTGTTGCTAGGCCTACTCGAGTAAAGAGTACTTTGACTTTGGCATAAGTATTTGTAAGACATGTCGGATAAGATATTTATTGGAAATATATTGACTCTTTAGAATTTAATGTAGGAACTCCACAATTTGAGTCACTAAGTGCATTAAACTTAATTTAGAATAAAAATATAAATTGGCATTTCAGCTCACTTCTGGGCCCAAAGAAACAATATTTACGTGCTAAACATTCAAAACTTGAACACATACCGTCATACACACACATACACACACGTGCCACATGTAGCGCTAGCTACAACGCACACACCTGCACAGATGCACCACTGCCGCCGTGGAGCTGTCGCTGCCGGAGTGGGTGCACTACGCATGCGCGGCGCTGTTCCTGCTATGGCTGGTCTTCGGGCGGCGCAGGAGCCACTTCCAGTCCGAATCCACGTGAGCCATGTGTACGTAGTTTCATCATATAGATCCGCTGACATTACTGAATGCAAAATCCATACACACTAATGGTGACAAGTTCAACAGCGTTGAACAATAATAGCCATAGCTTTACTCATCACTATAATGAAAGCCACCAGAGGCTTGGCGTCCATAGAACCCGATTCCCACCGGCTTGCCTATTTTAAAGCATATGACCGGAGTATGTACTACTCCTGAAAAAAAAGTAATCATAATCTGCTCCGGCTTTACTAACAATATATTTGACGCCACGCCACTGAAAGCCACTCGGGGTTTTATCTGAAAACTTTTAAGATAAGCTTAAGGGTTACCTGGATGCACGACTAATTGTTTCATACAAAAAAGTAATAGCATATAGTACTATCGGGTTATAAAACATAGTCTGGTTTTCACACGCTAGCATAATATGAACTTTCCTGGCGGGACTGTCGGAAATTATTTTCTGTTGTTTTAAACTATCTGAGTTAACACTTTCGTAATGACAAACTTTTAAATTAACACAGCGAGGAAATCGATAACAGACATGGGTTATTGTCAAACAACCAAATAGACAAAGATTTAGACAGTTTCAGACCTAGGAGCTGAAACCAGAAAAGAAGCACGTTAAACAGACCGTTACTGATAATTAGGTTAAGAAATCTCAAAATTAATTTAGTGAAGTTACCCACAAAATTATATACTCCTTGACAACCTTCTCAACTTTGCCGGTTAACATGAATTGTTTGTGAAATAACATCACACTGTATATGCCAGTGACGTATGTTACGCTGCCCCTCCAAGCGGTCGGCGGCTGAGACCGCGGCCGAGGCAGACGGCTAGTCGCTCCTAGGCAGGCGACTGAGGCGGTTGGCCGAGGAAGCCGTATTGTATTATGTGATGAAACGGGGCCATCCAAAAATATCTGACAGGACGATTACTATAGAAATGAGGTCTTATCAGATATTTATGCGTGCCCCGTTTCATCATAATTATATGAATACCGGTGTTTGTACTTTCGAGTAATTCTTGAAAGTAATGATTCATTTTATAATGATTATTTATCGATGCTTCGAATAGTTTTTTCCACATATTTCAGAATCCAGATTACGATTACGAAAAGTAAATCTAATCTACTTTATCGGTTCTAGGGCACTTTTAGACTTTTAGAAAAATATACCTTCATATCTTACATAAAGATTTATGTAAGATATGAAGGTATATTTTTCTATTTAGGATTTAGAAACATTTTAAAAAGTTCGTAGAATTTTTTTTTTGATACCGGGTGCGCAAAATGACATAGAAGTTGAGCTTTTATAACTGCATTTGCATACATGAAAAACATGTTTCAATGTTGTTTAAATATAATGAGAGGGATCCTTTTGGTCAGCAGTGAGACGTTCTGAAATATTTGAGAACAACTCGCGGCCTATAGTTTAGACTTTAGGCGCCCCTAATAAGTATACAGGATTGTGTCAGATATTTTGCTGTCACGTAAGTTTTAAAAGACTGCCTTTTAAGCCAACCAACTATTGGTTTACAGGTAGGTAATCCGACTATGAGATCTGCCTGATACTCCACAGAAGGTTTCCGATTTGTGTTTATTGTAGTTATACATGTGGCTTGCGGTCTAGATAAATTAGCCAACTTAGTGATTTAAAATGCAACCCATTTAAAGCCGCCTTACATTATAAAGTTAATTACACACAGGCCCTTATAAACTAATAAACCAAGTCTAAGCCGTTGGTTGACTGACACCAACAGATTTGGCTGGTAACTTGACAGCGTCGACACTTCGCGCTCCGCAATTGTTATCCATTTATATGGTGTACAGCAGTGGTTTTCAACCTTTTTCATGACACGACCCCCCAGGTATGAAAAAATATTTCGCGACCCCCCGCCCCTTCGCTTTTTGATCATGTGTGATATTCAAATTCAAATTCAAATTATTTATTTCGGAAGCATTTCCATAATTTGTTAGTAACAATGATACTTAATAAATATGTTAGTAATACACACACACTAGTCCCTAATTCCCTATCTGCGTCCACTAGACGGCCCAGCTCTGTGCAAGCTGTCCCAGTAGCAGTGGAAGGGTCCATCTAGGCGCGCCGCCACGGTCTGCAGGAGGCTGTTCGGGCTGCCACGCAGGCGGCTCGCCAAGGATGCTACACGCTTGCGCATTATGGCATGGAAGCCATCCGTATGCTTCTCACAAAACATCCCCGACGCGCTGCAATGGCGTGGCAGCCCCAACAACATCCTAAATCCATATACATGAAATCTATCTTTTTAAACTTAATCGTTTTTTTTTACTGTAGTAGTCCTCTCGACCTGTTGCGAACCCCTAAAGAAGAATCGTGACCCCCCCAGGGTACATTTATATACAATATAAATGTACTTTATTGCACACCAGAAAATCACAATACAAAAGGTAGGTACATAACATAATTAAACAGATTAAAAAGGTAGACAACAATATCGATAAAAAGCCATCTATTCCAGACAACCACACATACACACACACGGGCTTTACTACAGACAGAATAATTAAGCGGGCCCTTAACTTAAACCAACAAACCAGTAGAGCCATCAGATAACTCCGCCGTGGTCACTTTCCAACTACATAATATTCATACCTACAGCTTTTCTCCCACAGAAGGGCTAGCACAACCGTCCGTCACAACTTGCAATGCTACAAATATTACCGATCTCTTTGACATAGAACAGTGTCAGTAACGATAGCCAAGTCACGCGACAAGCAAAGTTTTGGCTACTTGTGATAGCCTCACAGATGAATGGGCCAGACGACTAAAAAAAACTGTTTTGTCCGTCAGTTAGATTATTAAAAAATATTGTACACGTATTTTTCTTTTGTTTGACAAGCAAAAAATGACGAGGATAAAGTGCTTAGAAATTTCGAGTGACGTCACTCCTAGGTACAATTTTCACTTAGTAGTGACGTCACAATCCCCCAATCCAGAAGTTTGATGATCTATAACTTTGTCGATTTTTAATATTTAGATAAACCAGAAAATACGTGTCCCATATTTTTCCATTATATAAATAGAATTATATAGTTTTAACCCAGTCGTCATCCCTATTGCAGACTACCCGATTTAATAGTGTCATATGATCATATTATATGTGGAGTGTCTTTTCAAAAGGGCTTATTTTTCTATGGTTTTCATAGAGAAAAGACACTCGTATGTCATTTAGAATTTGTGACTTTGCCTGGCAAAAATCACCTAGTTAACACTTCTGTTATAAATAAAGGTGCAATTAAAATGATTCTTATTGACACAGTACCGAAAGGCTATGTCCGTAGGAATGGCACATTTAACATTAATGCATTATTCGACATCCAACTGACATATCTTACCTACATAGCCAAACCGCACCACGCATAACCGTTGCTGGTCACATGTTGCATAACAAAACCGCAATTGTAATAACAGAAGAGATGCAACGCGGAAACGTGCTCCTTCAGTTTCGCACCGTGAAAGTCCATGAATAGCCGGGATGGCATTTCCTTTCCTCGGACACCGGCCACTCCCTGCCGTATAAAACTACAAGCTCGCTTAGAAAGTAGGTAGCTGTAAATATTGCCTAGACCACATACGGCGATATCGAATTACTTCAAATTGTTTTTGTATAAAGAGTAAAGTTAGTTTGTAACGCCATGAAGTAATTTTAAAGCGGTTTATTTCTTGGGTCGGCGTGAGATTGTCCGGACCATTGTCACCTCTATGGAGTCTCCAAAAGACATAATTTCGATTGAGCCCGAGAATTACACAGCAGGCAATTTGAAATAAAATAAAGCAATTAAAGAAAGATTAGAATTGAAAAAAAAATAACTACACGTTTAATAACTCGATAACTTTATTTCCATTTCTCTATAAGGTTTTCCGAGCAGATTGGTTCCTGAGCAAAAGTCTCACGAGAGAAATGAACGAGGTATACACGTTGTACGTATGTATAGGCGCCTACAGTCGGAACGGGTTATGTTTTAGCAACCAAGATAATTTCTAAAGTCTATGTAAACACTTTATTGCACATAAAATCATTCAAAAACAATACAAAAATGAATGGTTATGTACTAAGGCGAACTTATCCCTGTTTTCCTGTAAGGGATCTCTTGCAGCTAACCCTTGAGAGAAAGAATAGCTAACATCAAAGCAGATGGACAAAGTAACGTAGTAAAAGTCGTCCTTTTACCCTTAAATTCCGACTCGCACTTGACCGGTGTTTTTATTGACACATTAATCAACTCTTATTAAAAGATTTTACTATTCTTTAACAAGGTCCATCTTATAATATGGTACATTTTGGTTTTTTTTCACTATTGTAATATGTGAGTACCTACAATCAGTTTTATGTTTAACATCGTATGCGTGGGCAAAAACTCCGTGACCCTATTTTATCGACAGTCTAATCGAGTAAAAAGTATCCTATAACCAGCCCCGGATATCCATGTACCAAAAATGTTACAAACGTTTGGTCGTTTTCCTGTGATGTCAACATAACCATTCTCTAGGTTAAGAGATCGCACTACCACAGCGTTCAGCTAGACTTATCCCACTGACCCAGTATCAAATTAAATACTTTAAGGCCCTAATAACTCGCAAGTTGCACCCAAGTGCAAAAGAGATTGAATAAATAAATAGATACGCGTCTGAGTGTACCGGCGCGTTGCACTCGTGTCTGAACCCGGCATAAATCATCGCGCGGACAGCTGCCAGGGCGCCGCCGGGCGGGTTGCCTTCATCGCGCTTGCGCTGTTCGCATTATGCATACATTATCATAGATTTAGTGAAACTTGCTGTTATGCACTTGACGGTGGTCTTAACGATGTATCTAACTCTTAAGCTTTGTATATTTTCTTTCATAAACACCTCTAGTCTTGGCATCTTAACATTATTAGTCCGATTAATTATTTTTTACCTTAAGGATTTAGTTTAGAATTTTAGTTTTAGATTAATTATACCGGAATTGTATCCAGTGTTGCATAATAAATGACTAGCCTATAGATATCTAGTCCGATATTTTTTTTATGTTTTAAAATAACAGTGATGTTATTGCATACATAGAAGGGCATGGCGTAGAAGCTGTATATAAGTTTATGCTGGCATTAAACCACCAACCAGTTTGAGCTTTTAGTTTTAAGTTGTAAATATGTTTTGATTTATTTTTACCTTTGTACATACCTTTCCGGGAGCACAAACTTGGGTCTACACCTATAAAATAAAAAATAAAATTCGCTGCTGCCAGCGGAGCGAAGCATCCTTGGAATCAAGCTCAGGGATAAACAAAAGAGCGAGAATATAAGAAAAAAAAACAAAAATAATAGATGCAGTGCAACACACGCAAAAACTGAAATGGAAGTGGGCAGGGCATATTGCCAGAGTTTCGGATAAGAGATGGACAAAACGTATTACCGAATGGATAGGCCCATGCGGCAAAAGAAGGCCAGGAAAACCAAAAGACCGCTGGGTCGACGATATCCAAAAATTTGCTGGAAAATACTGGATGCAGACGGCAAAAAACCGGAAAGGATGGAGACAGTTGGAGGATACCCGAGAAGGGGCAATGTCTTAAATGTTGATATTTATCTATAATTAATTATGTATGTTTTCTTTTTAAGTCATGGAATAAAAAAGGCTATATTATTATTATTATACATACCTTTCCGGATGCGGCCCACCGGGTCGCGCCTGCGCTATTAGGCAGAGTAAAAGGGCCCAACTGAGTTCTTGGCCTGCGCTCTAAGTTAGGTGTAGACAATGACAATGACAAAACCACCAGTTTGAGCGGTATAAGGGATGAATAAATCTTATACGGCTTGTGTGGGGGGGTTATCTCACATTTTTCTTGTTCCAGTTGCCATCGGATCTGACAAATTCAAGCCATGGAACAACAACCACAAAACTAATGTATATAGGCCAACGTATGAAAGTTTACTCCAAAAATGTAATGCTTTGTAACCAGCAATTTCAAAAA
Organism: Eudemis profundana; assembly: GCA_947034925.1. Lineage (NCBI taxonomy): Eukaryota > Metazoa > Arthropoda > Insecta > Lepidoptera > Tortricidae > Eudemis > Eudemis profundana. The sequence goes on from OX344812.1 coordinate 12,228,848, forward strand.
GAATGTTCTGATTATCATATTCAGTTCAACCGCCCCTTACAAATTCACAAATGGACGTACATAGTTAAGCGAAAAGGATCCAATCCACAACACAGTTTTGTATGCAACTACATATAAATCTGTCTTGTGGATTGGATCCGTTTCGCTAAACTACGTCCAAATGCCTCTTTAACACTGAATCTTTGTTATGGCATTAAACTCTCTGAATAACACTTGTCTCATGCATACTCAAAATACATTCAGCTCTTTTGTATAATCATAGAGATTAAAATCGATTGTCCTCAGGAGACAGGACAAATTGACGATCGTTTTTCTAAAAAGCTTATTTCTATTCGAATCTTCCTATAGCCTCAACCTCCAGCAACACTGAAAATATCTCCAACACAGTACACCAATTCCAGCCAAGAATCTGCTGACGCTCTGATGGATAAGTTCTTCCCCAACGACAACCCCCAGAACGACAATATCCTACAAACAAACCTCAGGATAACTACTTGCGACCCTACAAACAACAACAATGAATGCGATTTTACTCTAGAAGAAATCACCGAAGTGAGCAAATTGATGAACACTAAAAAGGCGCCCGGCATTGACCACCTTACCCCAGACATATGCTACCATTTCATTAAAACCTATCCATCACTCTTCACGCGACTTCTAAACCGATGCCTACATCTATACTACTTTCCCAAATACTGGAAAACAGCATTTATTAAAACTATCCCAAAACCCAATAAATCCGACTATGGCGAGACAAGCTCATACAGACCAATAGGGCTGCTCAATGTCTTTGGAAAAATATTTGAAAAACTTATCGCCAGAAGACTAATGCACCACATGCACATCAGCAAAACAGCAAACCCTAAACAATACGGATTCAAAGAACAAAAGACTACTGCCGACGCCATTATAAATGCTATTGAAGTTATGAAACAAGCCAAAAATCAAAAAAAGATGGTTATCGCAATATCTCTGGACATCCAAGGTGCTTTTGACCACGCCTGGTGGCCTGCATTATTCTACAGACTGCAACATATCCACTGCCCAGCGAACATATACAAGACCCTGCAAAGCTACGTACAAGACAGGAATATACAGCTAAACTATGCCGATGCCACCGCCACCAAGACACAAAACCGAGGCTGCGTACAAGGCTCAGTACTAGGACCAACCATGTGGAACCTAATCATGGACAGCCTCCTAGACATGAAACTTCCTGATGGCAATTTTATGCAAGCCTACGCAGACGACATCCTTCTCATCTGTACAGCCAAAAACAATAACGAACTACAATATAACGCAAACCGCATTCTACAGAACATCTCCAACTGGGGTATTGACAACTACCTTAAATTTGGACCACAGAAGACGCAGATGATCACCTGCACTCCAAAAGCCAAAACCAGCATTATAACAATGGACAACACCCAGCTCGCGTTCTCAAACAACCTCAAACTCCTCGGCGTTGTAATCGATCAAAGCTTTAATTTCACAGACCACTGTGATTATGTCATCAAAAAAGCTCAAAAAATATATGGCAAACTCTGCCAAATCATTCGACCAACTTGGGGAATACACTCGGAAAATGTTGCAATCATTTATAAACACGTAATCGAACCAACCGTAACGTACGCCGCTGAAGTATGGAGTAGCGCCCTGAAATTCAAAAAGATAACGAACGCTCTACTAAGCCTCCAAAGAAGGTTCGCTATTAAAATTATACGAGGCTTCCGTACGCTACCTACCATCGCCTCCATTGCATTAGCAGACCTCATTCCAATCCACCTTAAAATCAAAGAAGTTGCAGACATAGAGAAAACCAAACGCACCGGACTCAGCAACCACCTGCCTGCAGACTTTACGCTAGATATACGGATACCCCCAGACAAACTATTGCACCCAGCCGAAAGAATTTCAGTAAAAATCACCAAAATAAGCAACATTAAAGACCTCGAACCATATAACACAATAGACATGCACCAAATTTACACCGATGGAAGCAAGCATGACGGAGCTGTAGGAGCAGCCTTTGTTATATATCACCCAGATGGCAGACATACAGTAAAACGCCGAAAGCTGCACAAGTGCTGCTCCGTGTTCCAGGCTGAATGCGTCGCGATAGAAGCAGCTTGCGAATCATGCATCCAACTAAAAATAGCTAAGATCACTATATTTTCGGACTCCATGTCAGCACTACAAGAGATTGCCAACAGAAGCAGCACAAATATCACCGTTAATAACATCCACCACAAAATAAGAAACATTCAAGAAAGAGGAACCATCGAATTCTGCTGGATTAAGGCGCATGAAGGAATACCTGGAAACGAGGAGGCCGACAGAGCTGCCAAAATTGCCGCCACTCTCCATAAATTACCCGATTTCGACCTCTACCCCATCTCCTACATCAAACGACTTCACAGAACCGAAACCGAAACGTCGCGCAGAAACGACTATCTGACCTCAACCACTGGATCCCACCTCAAAAACTGGCTACCGACTCTGGAACATATTCAAGACTTTCGTAAAAAGAGCGATATTTCATTCCATCTCACGCAAATACTCACCGGACACGGCTATCACAAATCATATCTTCATCGTTTCAAAATCACCGCCGACGACCTATGTCCTTGTGACGGAATCACCTCACAATCAATCGACCACATCCTCAAACACTGCCCAAAATTCACCAACCCAAGATTCAACCATGAAACCATTTGTCATAATCTCCGCATCGACCCTTACAATCTGCAGGACATCATGCTTAAAGAATCCACAACCACCTCATTTTGCAATCTCGCCACTATCATTGTCAACAGCCTGAAAAATTTCAACGGAACATAAATCAGACTTTTCACCTCTCATCCATTTCAAACCTTCATAGAATCACTCCATTACAGTACATTATATAAAGCCACGCATACTTGCGGGTTCAGCCGCCCGTATCCATCGCGGGGACTGAAATCCAAAATTTCAAAGACAAAAAAAAAAAAAAAAAAAAAAAAAAAAAAAAAAAAAAAAAAAAAAAGTATAGGGGTTTGAATAGTAACTATGCAGAAGATATAACATGTCAAACTGGAGATAGGATGTAGGAAATTCTTACACCCCATAACTACCTACATATATCTAGAAGCCTAGATAACTATTAAATTTTTAATTAGAAATGTAACACCCTGATTTACCTTCGCAAAAGTTAGCTTTAAATTTTCATATTGCTAATTCGTTTTTCTATTAACCGTCAATTCATTACATAGGTAAGCTACACAACACAACGCTTTCTTTCGGCGTTTCTTCTGTTTAGATATCACGTTCCGAAGCGCCTAGTACCTGTTGCAGGTTTGAAGTTTTTTTTTATTTGATTCTTTTCAATCTTCAATTTTGCTTTTTATTATTAGTATAATGATACTACATATTTAAAGGTCATCAGATTAAATTAGAAAGCGGCTTAATGGTAAAGACAAGTAACAATTACATGCATATTAAGATGGAAATGCTGCAATTAAATATTTAATCAACGCTTTAGTACAATGAAAGAGTTTCCGAGCTTTGCTTGGTTCACACACGCTGTTTGTATTTGTAATGTAATGTGGAGTAGGAGATAATAAGATGGTTATAACAGGTGATAAATGTTACGATTTAGCAACAACAAATATTTACAGCGCACACTAGAGGTCAGGTCTAGAGTTTTCTTCGTCGGTTCCACACAGAACAGAATAATCGCGGTCGTCGCTTGAGGGGTGACATGCTTTACGATCCGACACCAGTCTGCCTTTCTTTGTGCATGCGTGTTACGAAATAACTAGTATTTTTTTTATTCATATGTAAGCTGGCCTTTATTTTGTCAATTGTCGCTATGTCCCACTGCTGGACAAGGGCCTCTCCCTTAGATATCCAGTCATCTCTGTCCTTGACTGCGTAGTCCCAAAAGGTTCCCAGTAGGTTCCTCCGGGTATGCGTCCACCGACGGTTAAATTATTCCATCTATGGGGATGCATGCAGCATACATGTTCAACACAGTTCTCTTGATCTTCTTGCCCTCAGCAGCTGTGCCAATTTTAGATCTAGTTGGATCCAATAAAAGTTTAAAAGTTTGTTTGTATATCACCATCAGCCATACATTTAGTGATTGTATAATGTGGTCCACGCCATACGGCGCTGCAGTCGCTACAATTTTGCTGAGATGCGTTTACGCATCCAGCCATAAATCTTCGTCAACGACGCCTACCCGCCTGCTCTCTTCTCATTTGAATTGCATTTGGAATTGTTACGAATTATTGCTTACGGGAAATCGTAATTCATTGAAATAAATGATGGAGTAGATATTCAAGATGAGTTTCAATGTTACTATTGTACATTTTACTCACACTTTCATCCGTGATTTGTATTATTAAGAAGCGTGTACTTATAAACGAAACCATTCAGAAATTTTGAGACTGAGAGAATAATTGGCAGTTCAAATGTTTTTAGCATAAGTTAGAAAATGAACATGGCAGGGTATCAAAAGAACATGCTTTAAAGTACCTAATGATTAACAAACTGTTTTCGCAATTATAATAGCAGGCAGTTTATGTTTAGAAGCGCACAAAAGCAGGACTCAGTACAAATGTTACCCGATCTCATCTAACCAGACTGTGCATTGCTATTTTAGATTCCCGGCCGATGCCAAAGACGCCATTAGTCTTATATCCTAACTGTGAAACTTATGTTATGCTAATTGCTATTTAACCTGCAATACGATCATAAACTTGCATGTTCATATTACATGAATATTACTTAAAATTATTTTCAGCTTTTAGTCCCTTCACCATGCTTGCTATAAATTGAAAATTTTGATGGGACCTTTGCACTAAAAAGTTAAAACTAATTAAGCTAAATTACCTACTCAAACACTCGTTAAACAATAAAATAATTAAGACAAAACTTGAGAGTTGTCAAAAAAATACTATGGGACTTGAGTTTGAGGCTATTGTACAAAAATCTATAATTTATTTTAATGATTTAAATTGAATATTGTATGTAGATACACTTTGGAATTTAAAGTCATTTTACATCACCCTCACGTTGCTAGGCAACAGGCGGAGAGTATTTCTCACACGTTATTGCTAACTGTTGAACGTATTTCCATCCCATTGCGGGTCTGGGCACGCCCGCCGCATTACAATATTCATTCACAGCACCGGCGGCTGATAGACGGAGCCAGTGACATAATGTCAGCTTATGGTACATGTCGTTAAACAAGATCGAATATTGAAATCTGACGAGAATATGCTGGCTATGAAAAAATATGAATTGTGGAGAAAGCTCCAGGAAGAGAGCATTATTACGATGTATTGTTATAATATTTAAAATATTATATCATACATGAGCAGAAAACAACTGAATACGTAATGGTAAGGACTGGAGCACGCTTTTTTGGATTAAAATGTCTATATCAATTACTGTACTGCAGACGTTGACGTCTGGTTGTTGAGTTGAGATTGAGATATCAACAGCATACGGAGATATAAGATAGATAGAGATAAAGATATAAGGGGCATTTTGTATACAAATGAGGAATATTTGTATACAAAATGCCCCTTATATCTTTCTGTTTTCCATAAAATCCACTATGCTCACCCTCTCTTGACTATTTTAAAAAACTCCTTTTTTTGGGCAGTCGTGTAACAATCTACAGTACGCGCCACCTTCTTTACGTTTTGTTAATACTCGTAGTTCTCAAATAGAGATAAATGTCGTATCGTATGTAATCAGCAGTTTATTAGGGCGTCATTGTTATTGATACGTCAAATGTTACATACGTCGGAATATATGCAGTGGATATATTTATCAATACGATGCCTTCTATTTGTCGCCCGCTGTCGTTGACCGGTCAACCTGTGTTATGCAAATGCGTCCCGTGTATACAAACTCTTCATTCAAACCTTGCATATGTTTAACACTTACTTATTAACAGTTCTTTGGAAATAGTTCAACTTCTTACTCGCCTTCCTTCCGAGCAATGACTGCGCTTAAACTTGTGTACATTTAAAGTACTTTAGAATTTTGTCATAGTAAACTGGAAAGTAGGAATCTCCTCATCACGAGTAGAAACTACTTGTAGTTTAAAATGACAAGATTCTATGCACTCTGAGCTTGTCATGGGTCTTAAATAGTTTGTTCATTGTAATATTTGTTCTTTTCAAAATTTCAACGTCCGAAAGCGGGTTTTTAAAATATGGTTACTGTCTCCCCATTTCTTTAATGCTCTTACTTCTCTTCCAGGAAAGCAATAAAATTAGTAATTAATATCTTTTATAACCTTTCTCAGTTAATCACGTACTTCTAATCGGCACTTAAACGGATACTAATTTCCAGTATTTTCTCATTTACTAAACCGGTGTCGCGTATACACGTATCCAATTTATCCTCGGCTTTCCAACGTGTGATTTGTCTCCTTAATCTGTGGAGAAGACTCGTAAATTAGCTAGAAGGTATGCTAGTGGTCAGTGGGCCTTGAGAGTCGCCGTCAATGCCTAGTAGTAAATATTACTAGTAACGTAGTAAACAATTTCCAATTATTGGCGGAGTGGCCGTTCGTCTGTATGTTTTTTTTTTTTGTGGTTGTTCAACGATTACTTGAAAACGGCTGGGCCGATTTGGAAAATTCTTTTTTTGTTTGAAAGGGTAGACTTCCGAGGTTGGTCCCATTGCAACCAAATCAGGATCTGATGATGGGATCTGGGAGAAATCGAGGGAACTCTTCAAATATCATAGGCACACATGTAGCGATTTTGGTATTTTTCTTAGTTTCTCGTCCATTTCTTATTAGAAATAACTATAAATATCTGTATATGTATTATGTATATATGAATCGTTGATTATCCATTTCTTTGGGGTAGTTAACATATTATTTTCTGGTTTTTAGTTTAAGTTTTTGGAAGTCGGTTTTTATTTTTTGTTTTAAAAATTTACTTTTTTATAGTCAAGTCAAGCGTAATATGAAGTGTAACATGGATATTATTTTTGTGTAGAATTTACTTTGTTAATTGTGTCTTATTCTTCTATTTATGTGGGTACATGAAAAATATGCAATTCATGATTATATACGAATCTCGTCATCTTCTAGCAAATAATGAATAAAACGTAATTTATAATTAATCCTTTAGTCACGCTTTATGTCAAAAAACCACAAGCATGAAACAATCGTCCAAAATGGCTATCAGATAACACGTCTATGTAACAAAACATACAGGGTTACTTTTTATTCAGTGCACAAACTTTGCGAACGTGATGGTTATCGAAATTAAAAATACCCGTGTTTTTTTGTTTAACCCGGTTTAGAAGAAAAAAACAAAAATAACTGCATCTGAAGTTATTCATTAAAAATGTTTGGTTTGTGCTGACCGTACCTGTCACACAAACACGCGGGTAGTTACAGCGTTATGTGAAACCATTTTTTCCTTCGTACTTAAACGGGCTTAGGACCGTAAAAATGAAAAATTAATAACAAAACAATTAGGCTCATGAGTCTTGATGATTTGAAAACCGGTTATTTCATTTTGGCTTATTAAAAAAATTGGAATCAGCTTTTTACAATCATTCACAATCAAAACCTAACCTAGCCTAATTACTGGAGTCCTTTTTCTCAACACTAATCGACATACTTAAGCAAATGTTCAAAATGATTACCTTCTTGTTCTAAACAAAGTCTCGCACGTTTTTGAATGTTTCTTTTGAGTCGTCCTAGTACAGCCCGGTAGTTCTCACTTTTGAGTTCATCAAACGCACGCACAATTTTATTTTTGAGGTCCTCAACACTTTCACTTCGTAAAACTCTCTGTTAGTGTACATTTTTACTAATTATCAATCGCGATCGCAGGGGGTGAGCGCGTAACGTCGCGAGCGCGGGAACGACACACATGCGCACACCTTGAGAGCAGGGCGCACACTAAACGGATGGGTTAGCGAGTCGCAGGCAGGAAGGTAGTCGCGCAAACTATGTACGATCAGCACAGCAAGTTTTATTCAAGTTTACGGGATGGTAAAAATAACAGATAAAATTTGCAAAAAAAAATTTTTTTTTAATATTTTTTTCGGCATCTATTAACGATACCTAATACGTTTTGAAAGTTTGTGCACTGAAAAAAAGTAACTGTATAATTTTTTAAATTTATGGACCGACCGACCATTGACTGAATATTAAAAACCCGTGGGAAACATTTTAACCTTATTTCTGTAAAGTAACATAAGAAGGAAATCGTAGTTAATTATAATTTAAATTAAATTGGATAATAAAGTGGTTTTAACTATCACGACTCATACGTTCATGGTTTGACCACATTTGGAGACGTATTTATTATATGTTTGACTATGTCATTTATTGTTTACTAAATTAGGTATATACTCGCACATTTCATTCATAGAGTTTTACGACAATATTTACGACCATCAACCTAAAAAGTCCAATGCTCGACATGTACTAATAAAGTGATGATCAAAGTAACTAACCAATATTTACGTGAAATTTGATCAAAATCATATGCAGCGTAACGTTTCGCCAGTCTTTACTATATCGTCGCGTCACTTTCCTCATTTCAATGTTGCTAGTATTTCATACATAGCGTACGTTGCACAGGCCAGGGAAATCGGCAAAAGTGCACTTTCGAGTTGCGCGAGTCGCACGGCGCCTGACAATAAAATGTTGCGACGCGTTGGAAAGGTTGCTACGAGTGATTCACCAGTTGGCTGCAAGGCGTTTGTTATACAGGGTGGGAGGGACTATACCGACATACTCCAGCCATGAATTCCTGGTGGTGTGACGAGTAAATAATGTTATATCAACATGGGTCGAATATTGTCATTTTACATTAATAGTCTTATGGATCAAAATAAATCAGTAAATTAAGCCCCTCGTTATAAACATGTCCTTACTGGCTGAAAAGTTATCAAAAAGAAAAAAAAAAGCTAAAATGGAAACGAAAGGTCAATTTGGCCTCGTTGTCGCTTACCATCAAATACTGCGAAGGTTAATTCCTGTTTAGTTAAAGGATTTTAAAAAAATAGTAAAGGTATCTTAGTCACATTTATTAGGGCTTGTTACACACTTGGGATTTTTCATTTACAAATTAATGGATATCTCGGAAAGTAAGCGTTTTTCGACTATACATCACATAACATTTTTTACTCCTAATAGTTGTTAGAATCTATAGTTAAAGTTTGTCGGTATAGTCCTTCCCACGCTGTATAGCTGTACAGCGAGTTCAGGATTTAATTTAAGAGATGTTTAACTTCGCTGAGGATAAGATTTATCAAAGCGAATACTAAAAAGCAAACAACATTTACTTGCTTTGAGGGTTGGGGTTTGAACCGCGAAGCCCCCTACCTAGATTCGCTACTATAGTAAAGCGCTAGGTTTAGTTTCGACGTATATTTGAACTTTGAATTAAACTTTACTATTACATCGTGATATTACAGTTTTACTGTGAAAATTTCAAGCAATTATTTTTCACTAATAAATGTTTACTTATGTAGTCCTGTAAATGTATTTACATAGTTTCAAACGTAATCTATGTAACCACCTACCGCCCTATGTCACCGCTGCCTTGAGAAAAGCCGAAAACAGGAACGGACGGCGAAAGATAATGAAGACCTCGGTGAAGGTCTTTCAAACTGGACACGACTTCAGCAATGAAAAGAACGACAAATAAGAAGAAGAAACATTGGAGCTGTACCTACAACGCAATAATAAAATTACAGCAACACCTTTTTTGTTAATTAGCTAAACCGCAGCATGCAATTTTTTTGATATATGAAATGTAAGTGTTCGATTTGAGTCGTTAGTCGATTATTTTTTAAGTATTGAAAACCGAAGCATTATTGAAATTTAAAATAGGTGTCCGATTCGGCAGCAGCATCTTAGTGGCAGGTTTCATTGGCAAGGTTTTTCATCGGCTCCGATTCATCACTTTCGTTAAGTGAAAACCGTGCGAACCTTTGTTGCTGCGCACTGCAATTTGCAACAAAAACGTTTAATATAATTACTCAACTTTGTATGAATAACGGTAACGACTAATTACTGAGATCAATGGGATCGAAGTATGATTTACCTCGGGCGGTGATTAGAAAGTAACATTTCTTGCTTCATTTTGTCTTCTTTCGTCTTACAAAGTGTTAAGTAACTGATGTTGATACGAAGTGTTAGTATGTACTTGACAAAGCTCTTTGGAACAACATAACATGATTATAGAATCATGACTGGTAAGAAAGAGGCGGGTACCTATTTCAAATTTAAGCTTAAAAGATCAATTGAACATAACGCATGATTCATCCATCGTGAATGGATTTTCTGGACAATGGAATTGAAAATTAGTATTCATTCAATGTGTACTCGTATATGCAAAATATTGACAATATGAAGGAAAATAATGACATTCGTGGGTATTGTTTATTTTCAACTTTTCATATAATTTAAGAAAATTCTTAAGTTCGTACCTAAATCTGCTTTTTGTAATACCTAGAAATTTTCTTTTCATTCCCTTTGCCGCCATCTAGTCGGGTAACACCTTTACTGCGGCGGTACCCCCGGGTACGTTTCTTTTTTTGGTTTTTCATCCAATCCTACGTGTAAAATACACCCACGGACAATGAACTCGGGTCTTTTTCTATATTGTTCATAGAAAATGACCCGAATTCATTGTCCGTGAGTGTATTACGTTTCTGGCCGTTTTCTTCAAAATAATTATGTAAAAAGGGTTTGTACGCGAGAAGTATATTGATGTCGATATTTTAAACAGTTCTGTTAATTACGATTAACTAAACACATTGAGTTCTGTTTATTTCATTGATCACGCTTATTTGTAATTGAAGATGAGACCATCTGTTGCTTACCTTTATCATATTAGAGTGCTTACGTATTGTATTGTCCTCCTAAAACTCAAAGTTTGTCTCACGTTCCTACGGCAAACAACCGTCAAAACTGTGTGCTGGTTTACCCTAACAACTCAAAGCGAATGTTTACACCGGAGGAATGCCGGCGCTACCTTGCTGTCCTAACAATACGCCGTGTTGACAACCACGGTGACCCGTTAGCTCGGGGGCTGGCGCTGAACAAATATGTGATGAACAGTGACCAGCACTATCGGTGCAAAACTTTAACAAAACTTGTAAAGCTGACATAAATGAGTACTTACAACCAAGGAAATAAGAATATTATTGGCAGATCAGTGTTAAATTTAACTGTATATCGAAATCTCGGTTTTCCTACACTCGAGTATAAAGATGTTAATATTTTCATGGCTGTAAGCACTCTATTATGTCCGCTTGGCAAGTTTGGTTGAAGTTTTGCACCGATAGTGCCGACCACTGGTGATGAATTAACTTGGTGGTGATATGTCCAGTACGAAATTCAGAAAAACACTTGTGTACCATTCTATGAGATGGACCAGATACCCCATAATATTTTTTAAGTGGGTTTTCAGTCTCTTTGATCGTTTTTCCACGTAAAAAGTAGTGTTTGATTAAGACACGAAATTCACTTTTCTCCATTTTCCAACAATTTTCCGGACTCATCTGACATTTGACTCATTTTTTTTTATTTTCCCCACCATCCAAAAAAAATTACAGCTGGTCACCAAAGAGATTAGAATTAGAAAAAATAAGTTCTTAAGTGAAAGTGTCTATTTTTAAGCTCAAAGTCACGGACTTATCAAACCGCCCTCGTATCGTAGCAAACGAATACTCATGTGTATTTCCGAGCTTAAATACCATTTTAATTGCCTTACCTTTGGCTTAAAAACTTCGCATATAGGTACTAAAACACTGAGAAATACAATAACGTACGTACAGCCTAAATCAGTGGATCTATAAATCTATCTATTCAACCTATATCCACCCACTGCTCGGTATAGGCCTCTTCTTTATTACGCCACTTTCCTTGGTCCTGTGCCAATTGCCGTGCCGGAGAAGCCATCTATCTGACCAGCAGTGCTAATCGTTTATTAAAAAAAATGTTTTTTTTTTTACATATGTATATTTTTAATACATTTATTCGAGTCTGAGTTCAATTTAAAAACCTTTTACAGTATTTTATCTACAAGTAGTTTTATGTATATTAATGCAATGCCGCTTTATAAGTTGAGTGTTCTATTTCAGAGCATCAATACGCAATTAGTGGCAATAGATCATAGTCAGCTCCCAAAAGCTTTGTTACAAATGAATTACTCGCCAACATATTTGTAAACCTAGACTGCGTATAAGGGCGTTCGTATCAGGTTCCTGGTTATTTTGGTTGGTAGATTGTCGTTTGCGTCTGGTTCTTAAACGGGGCTGTGCTATCCTTAGACAGAAAAGACTTAACTGACGTGGTCTTACCGTAACATTATACCTTTTCGATGCTTGGAAGTGTACAGGAAGTCGAGGCAAGTTTAGTTAGAAGTGTTTGAACAGAACGCACGTTCATTCCAACTTGTTACAATCCTTTGTAAATTAAACCTATTCTTATCGACGGTGTCTACAGAGTTGCATGTTTAAACATAGAAACAAACGAACTTACCGTTATTTACCCAACTTACATTACTGAGATACGAAGCCCAGATACTAACGAAGGTTAGACGCTCTAGAATAAATGACAAAAATGTATACCTTCATTATTTGTTTGCTATTGGAATTAGCCTTATTAAATCGACTCCAATCCAATATCTCCAACCTAGCTAAAACAATAGTACCTATCTGTTGAGGAAAACAAGCAATCACAAATAACCTTTTTCTATTGAACCTTGAACGCGTATGAAAGTTCTCATAACATCAATAAAATTCAATCCCTGGCAGTGGCACTCACTCACAGAAATTATATTATCAATTGATAAACGACTCGACTCAACCATGTAGTGACAGAGTTCAAATCTATCAAGACGTCCAGACCCCAGATGTTTAACAACAATTGTACCTAGTATGCTCAGATTGACAGGGACTTATTACCAATTTGCGACCACTCCACCATTATAAGTAGACATTGATATGTAAAATGACACTCAAAATCAATATTGAAGTGTTCATTCTACTTAGTAGGCATGATCAGATAAAATAAAATGGTCTGACTTTAGCACTTCGAATAGTATTGGCGAAAGAAACACACAAATTTTCTTTTCAACAACGACGTTATGTGCATGGCTGTATTAACCGTGTACGTCAAAAGTATTTAAGTAATAGCGTATGTAGCAAATAAAGGGGTAAAATACACAAAACGTTCAAAAGGTTAAAAGTCAAAGAGTTGGAAAACTTCTTAACCGTAATATACTCACGGACAATTAATTCGGGTCACTTTCTATAGAAAACATACCCGAGTTCACTGTCCGTGAGTGTATAAGATGTTATTTGACTTTCATAATCTGCGTGTTTCTGCAAAAACCTGGAACAATCGCATACATTGGTACCTATATGCAATATTTATCTGAACTGTGACCAGTGCGTTAGGTTTATTGATTCTAGGAAAATATAGAATTTAAGGTCCTTAGCATGACCAAAACAATGCTACAGCCACATAGAAGGTCTTTGAATGATAGTCAGTGTTTATGTCATATATAATATGTCTATAACTCATGTGTCTTTAAGGAGACATTAATTTACGATTGCTTCTGAGACATGATTTAACGTGGCATGCAAATTAGCGCACGTGTTCGTCTGATTCGGTTCAACTCAATTAAGCCATCGTCGACACGTCCTTAATGGACATCTTCATTGACGGTAAGACGTTATCTACACGGATCGCGCTGTAAACGTTTAAACGTTTCAGGCCAGACGATTTATTCAAACAATACCACAGCGACACAAATACACATCCATATTGGGTGAATCAGTTTTCAGACCCACGCGACTTTACGCGGTAGCATAAGAGAAAAAACTGCCAGAATTATGAGAAAAAACTAAGATTGCAAAAACAACTAACAAAGTTTACTGGTTTATAGACTTTTAAGAACTTGAAAATATCCAGGTACGGAAAAGTAGCGCAGAGACGCAAAAGTGTGAGGATAAATTTATTTGGATACCAACAAAATGCTGATGCTGTAATTGCAACTATCAGTAGTCGGTTTGGTATCTGTTAATATAGTTGAATATTAAGGTATCTTGTAGATTAAAAAAGTTAGCGCGGTTGTATTCCATAGATCAACTTTTTGTTGTTTGATTAGTTTAAACTTTTCCTTATAACCGTTTTATTTTGTCTCGCATTCGCAATATTTATATATTATACTATGAACTTGCATAATTATTTACCGACTTCGCTCGAGGACATGTCATTAAAATATTCTTCGTTTAGAAAGTGGCAAAAATAGAAAGCCAATTAAATATCCAGTGGTGGAAACAATTTAGACATTTATAACTTGAATCATTAGGCTGAATCGCTTTGGTGAATACTTTGATATTATTTTTATTAGAGCATAATTCAAATGCGATGTTTCGTTAATTGATTTCTTTCTTTGCGGTTTAAATCGTTACTTAGTTATTTATCGGGGGTATTATGTCCGATTGGAATGAGATAACTGTCAAGAGCTTAAATTATGCTCTCGTTCCGTTAAAGGAAAACATGTTTTGATATCTCGATAGATTTTGCACGCGTAAAAAACGCGTTATTGCTCTTTAAAATGTGCTCTGCATGTATATTATTTTCTTCTAAATCGAAAACATTGTCAACAAATTCCTGGAACACTTGCTATCGTATACTTTAAGTTACAAAGAAACAGATAAGTTTGTAAAGGAACGCATTTCTAAACTTACGTTAAAAGATCACACACACTCTATCTAAAATTTTTAAAGTTATATGAACGGAAAACATTCTTAATGCCATACTATGCGCCTGCTGAATACATGTAGTATAAATTCTTTTGTGTGTCGTGTGCACTGAAATGACTACGCCAAATACGCTGGTCTTGGTAACACTTCCTTTTACAGGCAAATTATAATTGTGTTTACATACATACCTCGATAAATACTCTAAATCGATCTGTGTTAGGAGCTGGGGAGTAAAGGCCAACACTAGACTGGAGTGGTGAAAGATATTCGACCAGGCCAAAGTCCCCTCAAGGTTTTCAAGCGTCAGATTATGATGATGAAATACGGTTTCTAACATTATATACACAGCCTTACCCAGCAGTAATTTCGCGGTTAATCTAAAAGGACAAGCAGCGCCCGTCCCGGCGACATCATTGCTCTAATTGCTCCATTGTCTTAATGTCATCTTGCTCTGGATTTCTAACTATAAGTGTTATACTAGTTTTGTCGTGTCCTCAACGTTCGCTCGGTGCACGCGGCTTTTATAAACTATCTTCTGGTATTCTAAGTTTCTCGAATTCATGTTTCACGTTAAAGTCCAAGTCACCTTGTACTTCAAACTTGCTTTAATATCTTGGTTTTTCTTGATGCTTCCGTGACTTTTCTGACATCATCCAGCAGTAATATCATTGAACTGTGAGTATCACAATCCAATGCATTAATTAAACTGAACTATTTCATTAGGATTATCAAATTACCCCAACTATAGTTGGAAATTCGTGTCCCGTTACAAAGATTGGCTGCTAGTTTAAAATAACTTACGTTTGAAGTAACAGGATAACCGTGTTGCTTTAATCGGGTTGCGATGTTAATGTTCTAACTGACGGTTTGATTATTTTTGCGACCTCATTAGTTGACTAACATGGATCCTTTCGCGGCAAGTAGGTTACCTCGATCGGGCTTTGATGTGTTGTGTTGGGATCGGTGCGAGCACTATTGACAAACATTAGTAACGAACGCAACTTTTGGCAGAACCGCATTACTTGTTAAAGGAGTGTTTCGTCAATGTTGAAAAGCGCAACCACGACTCTTCGCCACTCTTAGGATGAGAATTCGAGAAAAATAGCTACTATTGGGAGTGATAATAAGATCATTGCTTAATTACGAAAACGCTATCCATCCATATACGCGACAGTGTGTGAAGCCTAGTTCGGATAAATATATTTGAGGAGTGTCTTTTTAAAAGGGCTTCTTTTCTATGACTTCCATACAGAAATAAGCCCCTTTGAAAATACACTCCTCATTTACAGTTCAGGGCAAGACATTCCATACAAAATTACATATTTTTAATACTGCTTGTATCTGAACGTATCTTGGTCTGAAATGAACTGAATAAAGTTGTTAACAACATGGTATCCAAACTATCCAATCTACTTACATTATTCTTTGCACGTTCCTCAAATTCGCACCAAGGAAATTATTCTCATCGCGAGTGAACAGCCACCTTTACGTTGCGTTATAAGCTTGCGTTTAAACGTTCTGTATAATTTTCACTTAATACCGTAAATTGATTGGCCACCGCTATGTACGAGTGGGGAATATTAACTAAAGGCACTAGAGCTCGACAATGCAACTGAATTTGAATATAATGCCTACCGTTTGCTGTGAAAATATTTCGTTTACCGCAGTTCATTGAACTTATAACTATTAAGTAGGTAAATGCATTTTATTACATGAAAGTATAAATAATAAGAAGATATATAAAACTGCTGATGTCTTACGTACTTAATGTGTGTGTTAAGTTAGGTTGAAATTGAGTTTTTTTTAATATTACCTAATGAATGTATTATACGGTTCTACGAGTATTGTGGTGATTATTGACGTTGTCATTAATAGAACGAGGAAAGGTTTATTATCTCGCATATCTCGGAATAACGCGCTCTGATAACTTGAATACGGAGGCATTTTTTTGTTTACAAGCAAGCAAGTGTAGTGCATCAATAGCTATGGCAGTCACGTCTTAGCGCCTGAAGTGACATTGACTTTCTTGTCGCGGGGCTGATAGCGACGCGCGCAGCCTGCGCCGGCACATGTCCGCCGCTCGCTGCCTCGCGCGCGCGCATCCACGAGCGAACGCCGGCGCGCCGGGCCCGCGCCATGCCCGCAGTGAAAGTATTCAACATATTCGGCGGACAGAAGCCGACCGAGAAACATCCACCCGCCAAGGGGGCGATGCAAAAATTTTACAGGACATTCTCAGTCGGCAACGATGCATCCGAAACTAAAGGCAAAGTGACCGCGATTGCCGCCTGCCTCGAGAAAAAAATCAGTGATCCCGCAGTGAAACTTAACAGTGATAACGTGCAAAAGTTTTTGACTAAAGTTAATGTTAGCGAGACTGTTGTGAGTTTACCGGACGGCAAGCTGCGCCACCACGCGTACGAGAATGTAAACATTGCCGGCGGCAGTGCGGTGCGAGAAGAGAAACTACTTGACGAGACTAAAGGATACTGCTCTATCTATGAGAATATCACTGTGCTCGGTAAGATTGCCGCTTCGAAGGCACAAAAAGAAACAGAAATTAACGCTGAATCGAAACTGAATAAAGCTCTGCAATCTTTTGATAAAATACTTTCTGAATTCTCAACAAGTACATCAGAATTAAACATAAATAAGGCCGAATTTTTTGTGCCTAAATTGCAGAAATCAAAAACTTGTAGTATTATCGAATCGCGCTGTATTTTGAAAAAAGCTAATTCGGATCCACAAAGTGACAGTAAGAAGCGTAACACAGTTTCACGGAACAATTCCATCGACAAAACTACCAGCCTTTGGAATCTTGACGATATGAAAGAAAAAGAATTGACTTCTCCTCTCATGCCTCTAACGCCGATACCAAACGACAAGATGAACCCAGATAAGTATGCTACTTATAAAATATCATCTAAAAATTTGTCTCGAACGAACGGCATTAAGACCGAAGAGTTGAAAAAACTGGATGTCAAAACAAGAATATTGAAGAAAACCTTGTCGAACCCGCCGTCGACTCCCGTTCCGGTTATATCAAAGACAAAACCACTAACAAAAAATGTCGTCAAAAAGGTGAGCGACCCAAAGAAAACAAAACCCAAAGCATGCACAGATAATGGATCGACAAACACAAAAACATGTTTAGAACGGAGAGAACCGCCCAAATCCCAGATGCTTAAAGCCAAGAGCGTCTGGGAAATAGGCAACGAGTCAATAGTATCCAACTTAGAACGGACTAAGTCGACCACTTCTATCGCGGGCTCTCCCAGCAAGATCCCGGTGATCAGGAGTCAGATGCCGCACACCAAGTTCAGCAGTACGAGAGCGCTATTTTCTCCCACTCCGGTTGATCTAAATAATATAGACCAGGCCAGAGAGTGTGCTCAGAAAAAGAAGGTAAATGCGGCAAGAAAAATCATAGACAAGCCAGATATAATTAAACAAATAAAACAAAAGTCTTCGCTCAATCTTAAGTCGGACGTGAAGCGGCAACAGCTCGACAAACCTAAAAAAGATGACAAGAAAGCTCTTTCATCTTCGACTCTGTCTATACGAGATTACTCAGATGAAATTAGCGCCATGCGGGCTAAACTGCAGCAAAGAAAAATCAACCACAAAAGAGACGTCGTCACAGTAACACCGGAGCCCAAACGAAATGGAAATGTACCGGAAGAAATCGATTCGACACTGTCACCTGTCAAGTCCATCGTAAAAAAATTAGAGCTCCAAACCGCTATGGAATCAAAGGCTGAACTGGCGCAATTTGTGAACTGTAAAGTGATCCCCGTGGTGCACAAAGAACTATGCGTAGCGAACACGACTTTCCACAACCACTTGAGCACACTCGTCGGTCGGCAAATCAAGTATACGGAATCCAGGGATGACATTAAGACAGTTCAGGTCGAGAACCTCCCAAAACACGTCGAAGAGAAGATATCGGACGCTCACTCGGACTGCAGCGACGACTCCGGTCACGTTTCCAACGATGCCGCAAACGATAACGACTCTGCTTTCGATAACGTGCACGACATGAGCTCCGTGCGCGCCGATATCGATGAGGTGGACTGCAAAATTTTCGACGGCCCTAAACAATTCAGGATAGATGTGTCTGAGAATGCGAGGAGCGTGTGTTCCGTGGTGGGCCGCTGCAGCGGGCGCGGCATCGAGGTCGCTAGCGGTACCCGAGGCACCGATGCTCCGAAAGTGGACGAACAGGTACGCGACACTGTTTACATACAGATACTTGCAACAACAAATTATAGGGGAATTTATCCACGGAGACGCTGATACTACTCCTGCCTCCAGCATTAACACGTAACACCAAGCACAACTCCGCTTACCTGTACCTACCACATTGTAAACTTAAGGATCTAAGTTCTAAGTTCTTTTTAGTATTATTAATAAAGACGCATGCAGGTCGATGACACTTACATACTTCATATTTTGGTTACTTATAATTTACTCTACCAACGTTATTCTTCAGGTTAAATGCATACGCGCAAGCGCACCGATGAGCAACCTTACCATGAAGCTATTTAAATGTAGCCATCTGTCTGAATTTCAAATTAGTAGGTCCTTTCACATACCTACATGAATTTCCATAATTTATTAATGACACGCGTAAATTATTTGATATTTATCATTCGCGACTCAATAAAACCAATGATCATAATTCGTGAATGATTTAAAATAAAAGTTGTCCGAAAGGCAATTTCGCATAATCACCGAGAATTATCATAGCAAATTATTAACAGTTTGCATAACTTAGCTTCCGTTCTCGAGTGTCGAAAGCTTACCCGGTTGGATCTGAACGGTTTTGGGTAAATAAATAACAACAAAAATTATGTAATATCAGCAGGCAGTATTTCTCCGTAACCTAGAATTCGAAATATTTGCCAGATGAATGCGTAATTTACATAAGAAGAAAATTTATTGCACCGCGTCCCGTTGTCGTTATGTAATTATCTGATGGTTTTACAAACACGTTCTTTCAGACGTTATGTCAGGGAACAACGTAATGTTTAAGATCTTAATAAGTTGCATAAGTTATTGCAGTCCATTACTTGGGCCCTAATTTGCGCATAAAAAGTATAAAAACGTCCTCGTTGTACATATTGGGAGATAAGTTCGGACAGCGCGTGGGCAATTTATCGCGTACGAGACACGCGACAGGTGCACCACAGGGGTCATTATTTGGGCGCTTTATATTCGCTCTTACTTTCACCAAATGGTTTTAAGTCGTTATTTTATGTCGTCTGATGCGGTTGGCGCGCATCGGGATGATGTGAACGCTCTTTGTTGTGGAAACGTATATTATTTCATGATTACAAATGTATAGTTGCGCAACCATTGAACCAGAACAGGTAGTTTCCTAGTCTGTGTCCGTCTGGTCATCTCCTTTCGGTATAAACATTGCTTTCCAAGATTTAAATGCAGATCCCACCCCCGGTTACGTGCTGGATCGCAGGTAAATCACCTGTCACTTTCCGTTTTTACTTTCTCACTTCGCGATGTCACAGCAAATATTACGTGCAGCAAAGCCGTAAAGGAAACTTGCAATACTATCTGTATGAATATTTATACAAAGTCTACAATAAACATTGTCTACATATACGACTACGATGTTATTTTCGCTGAATACTGCATTTATACGTCGAACACTTGTTTATAAAGTACGCAACGAAAGGAGTGTTTATTGGTATTATTTGACTTTCTACTTGCAGTGGTTGGTTTTACTGCCTGTTTGCAAATCAATTAGCGTCTCGGCGGTACATTTATTACTTGCAAAATTGTAATGGAGTCGTCCGCTTAGCCGACGAGTTACTCGCGACAACTTTATGGTGCCGTCTAAGTACTTATTTCCTTTATAGTTATGATACAAGTATCACTGGGAATTAATATATAACATGTTTTAACTGAAAACTCAACTGCGATAATTAAAATTGATGCTTCCAAACCTCGAGGGGACGGACCACATGATGTTTAGATTAACTGCGGTACTTTGTGCTTGGCTTCTAAAATACCATGTTTCATAATATAAGTGATGAAGTACCTTTAAATACGTTATGTAACGAAGATGAATGCCTGGCACGCCCTTAGGCATACCACGTTCACTCATCAAGCTCTTTTCACTGCGTGCATTGAGAAAACATAAATAATTTAGCTTATTTCAATTCAAAACACATTTCTCGTTTGCATCGTTTCAATTTATCAGGTCACGTCTTTGATTTCGTACCTACAAATTCGCTCTCGAACATAAATTAGACAATAGCCACGTACAGTGTGCGTTTGCGTCGATTCTGTAGCATATCATATGCTTATCACGCGCCTGCTTTCTCGCGTAACGCTGCGTGGAAAGCCATATCCTTGCTATAGAGCTTTATTGTTACCTTTCTTATAGTCATGGCAAATCACAGAAACGTACGATTACAAGATAAAAACACAAACAGCGAAGGGACATCAGCATCACATACACAACATTGCGCCGCAGATGCCATTGCTTGCTTTTCGATGGATTTCTTTCGACTGACACAAAACTATATTGCAAAATTCAGCATCATTTCAACCTGGAGACATTCACTGCTGAACTTTGGTCGCCTTTTAAAATTTACATGGTCGCACGTTTTTTGTCTCCATTGTATTCCGGCAACCTGCTACTCAAAACCGCCTTAATTTTATTATTTTCCCTAAATTAAAACTCAGATTAACAAATGATATCCAATCTCCTTGCACTCATTAGCTGCTTGCAAAATTCGCAAGTTAATAAGAAACACATTAACTCAGGCTGTTAAAGAAATAGTGTCTGGTTTCTACCATCGTCGGCACAGCGTCTGGTTTCTTTTAACCGCAAATTACCAATCTTGGTTCTGTTAAGGCCGCTCGTATATGAGTTCCATTAAAGATGCAGAACGAGTTTAGCGAGTATAGTAAAAATAATAAGCTGTCTGTTGGGCTTGCTCTCGGCGGCTCGCTAAGGCTGCCTGGACCTGGTCTAGGCCCTGCACCTGTTTGATATAATTATAACGTACTTATACACATTCGTTTTTGCATTCGGTAACTGTATAGTATTCAAAACATAGAAGATAGAGTGATGCATAAAAGTTAAAGTTAAGATTTTACGGCCATTATGTCATACGTGAAGTAACGTGCTGTCGTTTCTTATCTCGCTGAATCAGAAAGTGACAGCAAATGAGACATTAGCGCAAATAAACATTTGTGCAATTGGTTTTAAGTAAACAACTGTATGTAACCTATTTTTAGCACTAATTAGACGTTTCCAGGTTGAAATAATGAAACAACTGTAGGTTAACATTCAGAATTAGTTCATGAACTAGTTATGAAGGTTTACCCCGAATATTAAAAAACTTTTTTGCTACCGAATTGACTAAAGAAGCGTAGCATATAAATATAACACTCAAATAATTCCAAACATTTATGTACGTATTATTAGATGTCATTAGATAATCAACATTCAACAGTCAGTTGTCGATACTGTGCTTGTCGAACTTACCCGCTATACGTTAAATAATCGCTATATATAGCACTATCTTCTTCACAGAGGTGCTATTAATGGCACTCTCGTAACGTGTTTCACTTTTCGCTCCGTAAACACCTAATTATACACATTGAAAAATATCGATCGGCCGTCAATCATCTGTTGATTTATCCGCCGGTCATTGTACAATCACATATACAACTTTGTACATTTATTGTATTGTCTACGTATCAGTGTGGGGAAAGTCGCCGTTCGAGCTTCCTATCTCTTGATAATTACTTTTGTTATCTTGCTATGAAAGTATAGTATTGTTCGTCTGTACCTCAATTGCAATCCGGATATAAGTCCGATGTCCGTGTGTTGGTTTTAGGGATTGCAGCCAGACTCGAAAACCGAAAAACGAGTACTTTTCGATTAAACTCGAAAACCGAGTTCGGTTTCGATTTTTACTCGAAACTGTCTGAAGTAGTTTTAATTTTTTTTTGTGTAATGATAATGAATAAATTAGTTTGTAAACTCGGGCTTAAGTAGGGTAGTAGGGTAGTTTTTAGGGTTCCGTACCAAAATGGTAAAAAAGGAACCCTTATGGTGCGACTCCATCTGTCTGTCACAGCAAGATATCTCAGGATCTACTAATGCTATCGACTTGAAATTTGGAATAGTGTTAAAAATCGCTAACCCGAGGCTATTGGACAGTAAAAAAATCTTATACCTTTTTCCTTTTTTTTTTAAAGGGGACCGAAATGGGACTTTGAAAATTGAAAGTAGGGCTATTATATTGAACGGGGTATCAAATGAAAGGGCTTGATTTGTAGATTAAAACACCGTGTTTATTTTTTTTTCTTAAATAAGTAGTATTTGATTTAATAATGCCAAACGTTAAAAAAATACCATTCCCCCCCTATTATCTTCGAAGTTACTGAACAGAAAAATCTGTAATAATTACCAATTGTTAATGTCGTCCTAAATATTACAGGAAAAATCATAACGGTTTTCCTAAGTTGCACCGTTTTTTAGAAATTCGCAAAAATCGTAACACATACTTATTTGCTCCTACTAAACTAATCGCCATACAGTTTTTCTTGAACTATCTATGTAGCTACTTGAGTTTGTACGGAACCCTCGGTACGCGAGTCCGACTCGCACTTGACCGGTTTTTAATCTATCCATCAGAAACCGTCAAATTGTGAACGACCTTGCACTTACCGACAAAGAGTTTACAATCTGTCGGATTTCCTAGAGGATATGGCACCATAGACCACATACACAGTGAGGCAGATAATACAGAAGACTGAGGAGTAAAATCAGCCCCTGTGCTTAGCATTTGTGGACTATGAGAAAGCTTTTGATTCTGTCTGGTTCTGGAATCCTTGCAACGTTGCCAAATAGACTGGCGATACATCCAAGTGCTGAGATGTCTCTACGCCGTCCAAGTACAGAACCAGCAGACTAAGCCCATTCTCCTGCAGCGGAGTGTGAGACAAGGGGATGTCATTTCCCCCAAATTGTTCACGAATGCACTGAAGGATGTGTTTATGACGCTAGCTTGGGAGGGTCGTGGCATTAATATAAACGACGAGTACATTTCACACTTGCGATTTGCAGACGATCCCGTCATTTTGGCTTGAACTTTGCAGGATTTAGAATACATGCTGAACGGTCTAGCTGCTTTTTCTCAACACGCCGGTCTTAGGATGAACTTGGACGAAACCAAGGTTATGTTCAACGATATTGTTTTACCGAAACTGACTGCAGTGCAGGACGCCCTTCTCGAAGTTGTTCAGGAGTACGTTTACCTCGGGCAAGTTCTGCAGTTAGGTAAAAATAACTTTGTAAAAGAGGTTAATAGAAGAATACAGCTGGGTTGGGCTGCGTATGGGAAATTACGTCGAGTCTTCTCGTCGTCCATTCCACAATGTCTGAAGACAAGGGTTTTCGATCAGTGCATCCTACCTACCAGTCTTGACATACGGAGCCGAAACGTTGTCGCTCACAGGAAGGCTGAGTACCTACGTAAATTTAAGGTCACTCAGCAAGCTATGGAAAGGGCCATGTTGGGAGTATTTCAGAAGGATCGTATCCGTAATGATGTGATCCGACAGAGAACTAAAATCGTCGACATAGCCCAAAGGATTAGCAAGCTGAAGTGGCAGTGGGCTGGCCATATCTGCCGCAGAACCAACAAGCGCTGAAGCAAGCGTGTTCTCGAGTGGAGACTACGGATCGGCAAACGTAGTGTGGGGCGCCCTCAGACAAGATGGAGTGATAATCTTCGCAAGATGGCTGGCAGAGGTTGGATGCCAGTGGCCGCGGATCGTGCTCGATGGCATGACATGGGAGAGGCCTATGTCGAGCAGTCGACTAATACGGGTTGATGATGATGATGGTGGTGCGTATACACAACGTATTTCTGTCATTTTGCTTTTCTGTCGTTTCGCGTGTGTGTCATTTTGCGAAGTCAGAATATGTCTTTATCGAATTAAAGGCATTTTTTTATGCAGTAGTCAGTTATTACGTCGATTACTTACGTGTTACGAAACTTAAAAACCTATTTTTAAGGTTTACTTAAGTAAAAATATAAAAATCCGTAATATTATAAGGACGCAAAAAAACTCGAAAAACCGCGGTTATTAACCGAGTTCTATTTCGATTAAAACTCGATCGAGTTACTCGGTTAACCGAGTTTCGAGTAACTCGTTTGCAATCCCTAGTTGGTTTCCTATTAAAACCTTATTTGATAGCTGAATTTAAGAGCTATACCACTTAATTATGGTAGTTAAGAATGTTAGAGATATCTGCCAACAACACCTTATAGGGCTGCTAAAGCTAAATGTTCACGACACTGCTGAAGCTGGTAACTTTCTTTTCACCTATTCGCCTAGCCCTAGACCATCGCATCGTTTCTCTCAGTTCATACTTATTTAAAGTCTTCTATGTAGAATATTTTATTTCGATTATCACTATTCCCACCACTGTTTTTTATAAGACTTATGTAAGCGCAAAGCAAGCTACATCTTAATATGACTTTAGATAACTATTTAGCAATAACTACGCCTTACGTGCGTGAAAGATATAATAAACTTAATGTCTCAATTGTGATTGAGACATTATCCACCTTATTTACGACACTACTCAGATTGTACTACGACACGCAAACCAAAGAAAATGCGTTCACGAACAGAGCCAGTGCCTGTGACATTGGCAACCCTGATTTCATCTCGAAATTGCTGCAGGTGTTGGGCCCCTTAATGGTTGGAGGCCACAATTAAGCTTGCTCGAGTTTCTGCCAAACGATATGTTTTTACTTCTTTAAAGCCGCTGCATTCATTAAGCTGTTTCGAAATTTGCACTCCATTGATCCTCTTAACAAGGTTTACTTTGGCAGTATACTATCCAGCTACCTGCGAGGTTGGGTGAGTTAGTAGCAAATCTATGAGTGCGCTCGCTCGCTCGCCCGGTATGGCGAAGTGATTTGTAATATACTAGGAAACTGACAACTTTCTTCCGCTCTACAACTGGATACGGTTTAGATTTATCGTCGTAGTAAATGCTTGGTTACTTTGCGCGGGTGTTATCAATAAATTATGACTAGTGGGTGTCAAAAAGTTGTGTTTAGGAATTCCACGTAGAAATAAAGCAATGGCTATATGTTTGTTGTAAGATGATAACAAACTGTGTGACTTTCCGTGACTCGCGAGTCTTCCTTGTTTTTATTCATGTCTTGAGTTTGCGTGCAAAAACTCTTGAAGTTAATCTCTTAATTTATAGGCATGCGTAATTATAATGTAATTAGGAAGTCGACGCATATAATGAATCAATCAAGAACTATTAGTTTCCATAACACCCTTCAACATTACGAAATTAGGGCTTTGCCCCTTCTTTATTCATGTTTTAAAATATTGAAAATGTCAAAAAAAAAAGATAACAGTATATTCATATTTTAGGTACCACCCACCTTTCTTTGATAAACGTATGCAATTAATTGCCTATACAACATTATTATGCAATCTCGCAGCTTAATGAGTTATAAATTATGAAGTGTCAAGTTTCTAATTATAAATGCAACGATATAAACAGTTTTGTTTAGTAAACAAATCGAGATATAAGCGTATATGTACATACAAATAAGTTGCTATATATATGATAACTGCTTATGACTTAAGATCAATTTGTCAATATTCAGTTTTATCTATTGATGATGATAATGATAGTTTCCTTTAAGCAGGTACCATCAATAAGTAACTTATACATATAAATGTGTTTTGAAATTATTTTTGTCTGAGGTTTCCGATTTCGTAAGCTAGTAAAGCTTTATCTAAAAACACTAGCTTTCTTGGATTTTGCAAAAGATCACTGACATAAGACCTGTTATGAGTTAAGCTAGTCTATAACAAATATAACAATCCTAAAAAATATGATAATGAAAAAATGCCTGTCGAGCTTATTTCTATACCTCTACTTTGAAACACCTGAGAAAGATAACATCGTTATATTAAGCTAATAAGAATGCCAAGGCCCGTTGTATGTTTTAAGTCCAAAAATCTACAAAACATTCTTATACAGTTTTCTGCTTTAAATCTCCAGTATTCACTTAGAGCGCATCCTGTGTAGAAAGCTCTCGGCGCGCGGTGAAAACTTGACCAGTATATGGGTCACACATTGTTTCGTCTAAACGGTTTCTAGTGGTTCGTAATTAAACGTCACGAACGTTGTTTACTTACTCTCTAGCTTAACGACCAGGCAGTTTGACTCACAGAAACCTGTAATTATGTTTACTCCTTGCAAATCGGTTTGCAAAACAAATTGCTTTTGAAGCATAACTGCGAGGTCTATACAGGATATAATAGATAATTAAACATAACTGTTTCAACAGCAAAGAGGATTTATAGTTTTCGATGCCTTATTTGTGCAAGGAATTCTAAATATTACGAAGTATAGAAGCGCTCTCCGCCCATACAAATTCACGTCGCCCACTGAGGGTTCATTCAGAAGTAACTTGGAATTTAGCTGATGATAGATACCCGGTAACTCCTGTAGATAGAAAGCACCGGCAAGTGTATAAAATATGAAAGAAATACTTCCTAGAAATTGATTATATTAATGGTAACTAGTATAAAGAATATAAGTTGTAAAAAATGTAAATGCGGACCGAATCACGCGATCTCGCCATCTATTATAAAAACTGACAAGGTTTCAGATAGAGGCTTATGCATCTCACAACATACACGAAACAGTATGTTGTTTAAATAAAAAAGGGTCACTATTTGTTGCATAAAACAGTTCGCAGTCAAACAGCAATTCCGTTTCTGCAAATTACCATTTCGTTTCTGAACACTATAATATTTCTGCCTGAAGGTAATATTACTAAATTCATCATAAGGTATTGTGTGATTGAATCATGATCAATAAATTTCATCAAAATAAGAATACATTATGCGTGCAATAAACTTATATTCAACAAATCCTGAAACGATTTTTCTGACTTACCTACGCATGTAGTCCTATTGTCAACGTGTACTGTTTTCACTATAATACAGTAAGCAGTCACGATGTCTCTAAGGACGGTGGTATGGTGTTAGAGATATTGAATACCCCCTTATTTACACTTGACTGCAACTACTCGACGAGTGCTAATAACAGTGCACGTTTATCTCATCTCGGGAACGCTAGACGAGCGGTATGCTGACACTAAACCCGGGTTGTTAGGCTACCGTACGCTCTGAACTAGATACTGTTTACTTAGATACTACGTTTCCAGTTATGGTAGTTAGATGCATCATAACTTGTGACTAGTTGTGGGCGTACACGAAAATGGATGTTGTTTTTGTTTATTTTCACATAGGTATTGTTATTAAGTGTAGGGGTGTTCATTCGTTTGAACTTACTGTCCAAAATTACTTCACGATCTGACATAAACTGGGAGTTGGCAAAAATAAAACTACTTTTACTTTATAGTTTTAAGTTAATTTAATTTTAATGTCGACTGTGGCTTCTGTAAATGATTCCAAGTTAAAAATATTTTGGTTTAAAATGTTATAGTATCTTTGAAACATGACAATGTTTTGACAGTTGAAGAAGTCAGTATAACTTGAAAACATTCGTAGAAACCCAATCCTGTTTATCAAACATGATCCCAAGCTTCACTGCGTCTCATAACAAGATCATAAAGGATCATGTTCCCGGTCTCGTAACAACGAAACCCAATACCGGTGGCAGTAGGATGCCATGCCTCATCAGGCATTATGCCTCAATCGCACTTAGTAGGCCAACTGGCACAATAGCGTAGATTGTTCGGACAATAGTGCCAATGTAATCAGATTACCTATTCACTGCGGAATGACTATCGATACTTGCTTTGTCAAAATAAAGGAACAAGTTACCTAAGGGGTTTATTGTTAGTGTATTCATACAATTACACATCGGATAGTTCTGCTTTATGAGCACAGTGTTTTTTTTTAATATTCATAACTATTTATGATTAGTGGCAATGTAGTTTTTTTACATTAAGTATAGGATACATAGATTTTAAATTACACCTTTTTATGTCGAATTAACGGTCCGTTTGTGTATGAAATAAGTACCTATTTTAATCATTACATGCGTAATGAATCCCAGCCATTATGACATGAACTTCGTTAAATATACAGTATCTATATGTTCATGTCTTCATACAGATGCTATTATAAACAAACATTTTAACTATTACTAAAATAAACTATTATCTTATCGTTCCTTATTGTTCTACTTCACCCATTCCATTATCTTTAAGATGAGGCAGCTGAAGTACAAAACAATAACTATGTATGAAAATAACATATTCGTCGTCTTTTCGTCGAAAGCATGGCTTATCTTCAATACTCTAATAGTATTTCAAATCGAGAACGCCACTTGTATGTTTTTGGGTTACCGAAGAGTAATTTGATCCATAAATGGATGGGTGGCATTAGTGGTTGTTTCTCGTTATCATCATTGAAAGTTGATGATTCACTGTAATGCCGACTGTCAATTTCTAACTGTGACGTTGCCTGTTAAGCCTCGTTTATACTTCTGTAGTTAGTATAGCAATACGCGTGTTTAGTTATTACGAGACAAAACGAAGATAGAATTTTTTCAAATGAGTACGTTGCATATCTCATCCAGGCGTTTTACATATTTTTTCTTGTATTTAAGAACTATATTTTTAGATTAGCCCTTTAATATTATTTCATTTAAAGATGTCATTATATTATTATTTCATTTAAAGATGTCATTATATTTAAACTAGTTACCCGTAGTAAAGGGTAGTAGAACATATATTTCGATTAAGACAGTGTTATCCACACTTCCAGCTTAATTTAAAGAATTCCTAAGTAAAAAATTACTGAAATAATATCTCGCAGATTACTGACTAAACTCGCAAGTCGACTTGCTACTAGTATTACCCAAGTATAAATGGGGCTTTGGAATCTTTACGAGTTGTAGTAATGCCAAAGCTGATCATTGCTTTGTTATATAAAGGGAAATTGACTTTCTTTTTACGCGTTCTGCGTTGTGATCGCCTAATTCATGGTATTACAGGAACTTATTTGTAATCGAAACTGTTTCCTGAACGATTTGTACGTTTTTGGAATGGTCGGGTTATTTATTGTCATTTTCCTGGTTTTTGTCAATATTGGTAGTAAAAATGGTATACTAATTAATGACCAAGTTAATATTACTCATATAGTTCAAGTCTGCGTTGACAGTAGCTACAACACATGATGTCTGACGGGCTTCGAAATTCCATCCGCTGATTTTCTGAATTCTATGTTTTATGATATGGGATTCAAACATTTCCAATCCGTTTATAAGGTGTTTTACGGACGCTACCGTACACTTGTCCCCTATCACAAACTGTTTGCTGGATTTTTTTTTACGGCAGACCAATGTGGTCCTCAAGCTAGACATTTTAGAGATTAATGTCCTATGAGAACAAATGTGCCATTAGGGCCTAACAATAGATATTACTGCTATGAAAGTCATTTTTATTGGCTTCAAAGTCTTACTTTTTGCTTGAAAAAATCACAATTGTTTATTTAATTTTGCTCATTTTCTTTTTGTATAATAATTGACTAACGATATGTTATCGTTTGTTACAGATCATGTTCCGCGGCGGCGTCGTCGGCGGGCTGGACGCGCGCCGCGACGCCGCGCTGGCGCGCGTGCTGGTGCGGCTGCAGGCGCGCGCGCGCGGGTTGCTCGCGCGCCGGCGCGCGCAGCGGCTCCGCACGCAGCACACGGCCGCGCGCTGCGTGCAGCGCAACGTGCGCGCGTTCCTCGCCGTGCGCGACTGGCCGTGGTGGCGGCTGCTCGTGCGCGTCACCCCGCTACTGGCGGTGCACAGGACCGAGCATCGGCTCAAGCAGGCGCAGGTTTGAACTCTTTATACCTAAAGTAGGTGCGAGGATAAGGCCTAAGGAATACTATGTTTCCTAATCAACCAATTTTAAATGAACCTATTAATTCATTACTACTAAATATAAACAAAAAATATTACTTCTATCATAACCAAAAACAAAATTAAACATTTATGTTAGGCCTTATTACCTGCACCTACCTTACAATCACAACCTACGAAATAATTTTCTTCATAGGCGGCCCCTTTCGCCCATAACCAATCTCACAGCTCATCAGTCTTCTAAATCTTAACACTAGCGCCCTCTCCGCGACCTTATCCAAGCCTTCAACCTTGCGGCCTAATATAACATTATTTTTCTTCAAATTAAATACTCCAACCCCCCTTCTATCACGATACGACATATGTATAGAGATTAGGTGTTATCATATATCAAAAAATATATCAATACATTTAAAATTAACCTTCACTGACGTGCCTAATCACTCATTACACTTAAATGAAGACAGATAGTGAAGGGACCCCACACGCGACACAAGCGGCAGAAAAGGAATTTAGATTAACGCCCCATTTCCAGCAAGTATAATGTATCATGAGAACGCCTTCATCCTTAGTCATAAAATACATTAGTGACGAATCCCGGCACATTGATCATCTACCTATTTTTACTGTGATATGACGGTGACAACTTGCTAGTTTGTATCTGAAAGGAGTGTATACTCTACTTTCCGAAAATCGTTTTTTCCTAATAGCGATTAATACCAGTCGCATATTTTACCACTTTTTATTTTCTCGTTAGCTTCCTTTCCCGAAAGTGTTTTTAACCAGTTGCATATTTTGCCAGTTTATTTATTTTTCAAAAGCATATTTTTCCAATACGTTTTTTAACCACTTGGACAATTTCTCACGGTATTATTTATTCAATAGCATATTTTTCCGATAGGGTTTCTAACTATTCGCATAATTTACCACTATATTTCTTTTTCAGTAGGTATTTTTAAGAATAACGGAACTTCTCTGTCGTAAGAATCTCCTAATTTTTTCGATACGTAACTATAGCTTGGCAACTTCGTTGGTGACACTCACATGTGTGCTTTTTGTTATGTGCAGCCGTACTCACAAAAGTTACCGCCAACACGAACGACAACCGACAGAGGCAGCCTCCGGAGGCCGGAACCCGCCACCACGTCTTACAACTAAAAAAAGCTTAAGTCATTCATACTATCTCTTTCACACTCGTTCAGGTCGCATCATGCATCTCTTTCCATCGTTCATTCGTCATTCTTACGTTCCATTTCACTCAGTCCTACATGTATTTGACATTTTTGACCCACTATATATATATATGTCGAAGTGAATAAATAGCTTAGCCGATCGGTCTCAATCATTGTTACTATTTGGGCGCGTATGTCAAGGAAACACTCGGAAATGGACACACTTCGTTACCTCAACTAATCACTTGGGTTCATGTGAACACTCTTGCCACTAATTACTGTGATTTTAAAACAAGTTTAAGAGCCAATGGTTTGGTTCGCGAACAAAACACATCACATCAATTTTCCTATCTCGCGTCCAGCCCGCGCGCGAAACTCTGACTGTCAACAACTGTCAATGTCATTGAATCTTCGAACCACTCCATTCGGGTTACTAAATTGCCCGCTCTCAAATCATTTAAACATGTTTCCATTTTAAATTGGATTTTGACTACTAATTAAATCCACGCTTCGTCATATTTTTTTTTTTTGGATGACCTTTGTGTCCAGCCGAATACCAGTGTTTTGCTCAGTTGTCATGAGCAATATTGATTACTGAGCTGGAACCTTTTTGTACTGCTGCAAGGCACACAGAGTACAATTTTACAAGCTACCATGTGCATTGTTTGTTTTATTTTTTTTGTGTTTAATATCATTATTTTTTTCTTTCATGTTTCACCTTTCTGTTTTTCTGTTTCCTAGGTTTTTTTGTAATTATTGTATTTTTGTGTGTGTTATAGTGGAACAAATAAATGTTTTATGTATCTATCTATCTATCTATCCACCTGTCAGGCGTTTGCCCCTTACATTCCTAGATCTGAATGTCTCAGCAGTCCCATGGGACAAGTGGCACTAATATTTTTATCCATATTGTTGTCCCAAAAGTCCCATTACCGCAGGGGCGTATTTTGAAATTTGGCACCCCGGGCCAATAAGTTTTGCCGCCCCAGAAGAAGTAAAAGTTGGTTGAATGGCGCCAAAACCAAAACAAAATGCAACCGGCCAGGGGCGGAGCAGCCGCCCCTGGCGGATTGGCGCCCCGGGCCATGGCCCGGATGGCCCTAGGGTAAATACGCCACTGCATTACCGTCATCACCGTAGGTATCTCATAGTAGTCTTTGACGTTTCAGCCACAAGACGAATGAAATCCCTATCATGTGCTGTGTAGTGTTTACGTCACAAAATAAACCGTCTAGCACAATACGTTTAAACATAAACAAAACTACCCTTGAAAAGCAGAAATGTTCTTTGCATTCTGTAGGTGCCCTCCGCAGATGCGACAAAAACACTTGTCATGAAAATAAGCTATTGAAAAAGAACTATAGTGGTAAATTATGCGAATAGTTAGAAACCCTATCGGAAAAATATGCTATTGAATAAATAATACCGTGAGAAATTGTCCAAGTGGTTAAAAAACGTATTGGAAAAATATGCTTTTGAAAAATAAATAAACTGGCAAAATATGCAACTGGTTAAAAACACTTTCGGGAAAGGAAGCTAACGAGAAAATAAAAAGTGGTAAAATATGCGACTGGTATTAATCGCTATTAGGAAAAAACGATTTTCGGAAAGTAGAGTATACACTCTCTGAAAGTTACGGATATTTGTAGAATCGTTGTGGCGTAGTTCAGCCTGTTTTTGGGTATTTATTTACTAGTATGTATACATTATTGCACCTTAGAGAACTTATCGTAAAACAGGCAAACTTAATACTATAAGACATTTTCTACCAGTTAATTCTGTACGCTTAATGTTCCTATACCGTTAACTGTCAGAATGTCAGAATCAAGACAAATTACTTATCTAGTAGATATCTAAATCTATGAAGGTAGGTACAAATAAACAGATGGGTCAACTGAGATTCCGTTTAACGACCCCTCCGTTTCTTCTCTTCGGATGTCAATACCCAAAGCGCTGGTTCAGACTTGTAAAAACGTCCCTTGCATGCGACCATTTGCAAAATAAATAATTTAAATTTGAATTTTTATCATACAGCCTGGTAAACATAATACTAAAATTTTACCGCAGTATACCTAGTATTGTAGTGTCGTAATTCCAAATTGGGGTCTTCCAGCCGCGGAGGCGGGGTTATCGGTGTTAGCCAATGGCTTCCTCATTGCAAGACACTCCGTGAAATGGGTCGTCGTCCGTCCCGTCGTAGGTCAACTGATAATTTTGACATTTACGAAACAGCGTTGTTTATGTCTGTGATATGATATAGCTATCAATCGTTATAAGTTATAAAAGCATTTGAGTCTTAAGACACTGGAAAAAACTTTGTTTACTGTCGTATTTTGAGCTGCTGTGCCAGTTACTAAATACCTGACGTGGTCTGTGGTTCTGAGTTCTGACTAAGCAACTTAGGTAGATAGTCCAAGGCAAATTCAGTTCTCTATATAGGCACCTGGGGGAAGTCCGTTCATAGTGAACACCTTTACCTTTGACTGGACATAACAGAAAAGTTTTACAAGGAAGAAAAAAAAATGTCTTAAATCAGTCTTTAATCAATAATCTTTAAAAAAGAAACGTAATTAGCCTCTAATGTTAAACAGTTTTTGAAACGTTTAACAAAAAATCAAAAAAGATATTTTATTCGCTTTGCCCCAGAGTGCCGGGCAAAGTGAAACTAGAGTGCGACTAAGTACGATAACATGGCAACACTTCCATTTAAAAGTCACATTTTCATAGAAATTTGACTTGCTGTCTGTTCTGATAGCCATATCCATAAATTATGTTGCCCCTGTTGCAGCTCCTGAGCTCTGATCGATCTTTATTCTCTTAAAATATTGGTACCTAATTGGTTAGCACCTTTATAAGAAATTCATTTCTATTTAATTTAAGCAATACGCTGATTCAACATTATAACGAAGTAACAATCTTTGCACTGAAGTAAACTGCTACACACCTACAACACATTCTAATTTTGATGGCTCCACGCGTCATCACAAGATTTAACATCTTGAGGCATCATAAAATGAGAAGACAACTTAATCTCCACTATCCCTAGATGTACTTACCATTAAACTATAACAGTATCAAAGGCAGAGAGCATTTCCGTGTATCTAACCGCCTGATGCACTTTTTACTGCACACCACAGAGGGATATAAATTATTACGCGTTCAACTGATCGCGTTAATTTTACTGCACTTCTGAGAATGGAGGGAACCAAGATGCTGCTAGTTTAGTGTCAATTTGTCAAGCTCGTGTTGTATTTTAAGCCATATTCATTGAGCGTTACGCCCTAATTAACTAAGTATTTGGCCGAGAAATTTAGAGAATAAAAAACATTAATTTAAAATTGAAAGAAGCCTACTTAATATCGCGTTGTTGTCCACATTTTGCTGGAGACGATGTTTTCTTTTTAGTTTTATCAAGATTCCGTCATCAGAAAAACGGAATGTCTCAAGTGCAGCAAAATGAAAAGTACATGGTACAGTGGCCAGTCATTTAGTTTTTCTCCCTGATTCCCGTGGTGTCGGAGGATTGGACACGCCTTCTGCGTTCCTCAGATTCGTTCCGAGCCTATCCCGCGTTCGTTACGACTGCCTCATCTTCCGGGTGGCCATTTCCTACGCTTTGATATGAGTTTCAAATTACCGTCTAATTCATGGTTATTTTAATTTTGATTTGCTGTCAGTTGTGAACATGCATTTGATTATAGCTTTTAAATTATTACGTCTCTGTAAAGGGACTGAAATAGTTAAATTTAGATTTAGGTACATACATACTTACTAGATCACCACAAATTAAACCAAATTATGAAGATGATTAAATACAGTATTAGCAGGCTCTCTAGCAAGCAGCATTTTAACATCTCCGTCAAGTCTGACTTCATATCTGCCCACATTCTCGTACTACTAAATTGGATGACTGACTACCTACTTTATGTTAAGGACTGGCTGCACTTATGATATGACTCATTTTTTTTATTCGTATAAATCCACTGGGAATAGTATGAACTCATAACCCGATAGGACAAAGGTTGATTTTGATTGTTTACCCGAATTTAATGACCATATCTATATTGTCAATATAAAAACTGAAGATAATGTGTTAGAGGTAACATTATCGAAGTAAAATGTATGCCAGCACGGTTGCTTTATAGGTAAACAGGGATGATTCCAAGGTTTGCGGTCTGTGCTAAATCTGTAAAATTTCACGTCATACTAGGCCTTAGGGCAAATCCGCCACTGGAGATGTAACGTCTCAATACTAAAATTTAATCGGTGTAAAATTACAAATACGAATTGTGTAGTGTAATGATAAAAACTGAGATGTTTTATTACCGGAAATGTAGATAAAATAATGTAACTAGGTTATATCGTAGCAATGTATTGTAGCAGACTTAGCATAGTTACCACTACCACTTAGCATAGGCCAGTCAGAAGTTTAAAAAAAAACTAAATACAAAGGTACAAATCTCGACTGTCAGCGATTCATACAT
Source organism: Eudemis profundana (assembly GCA_947034925.1). Lineage (NCBI taxonomy): Eukaryota > Metazoa > Arthropoda > Insecta > Lepidoptera > Tortricidae > Eudemis > Eudemis profundana. The sequence goes on from OX344812.1 coordinate 12,265,184, forward strand.
TCACAAACTAATTTATAGTATGAAAAAAAGGTGATAACTGTACATCATCAAGTATTCAAATTAAAAACCACCGGAAATACCTTAATCTCGCAATACAGCGACAGTAAACAAGTAATAAATTAAGTGAAAGTGCCAAGAACTCTGTCTCCTGCCAATGGAGCATTCCATGAAAACATCAACTTTTTGTCCCTTACGAAACACTACGGCAGCTACCCTAATAAAACGTATTAGCTGCTAAGAAACACTACCAATCTTAAAGCCGAGTTATGATATTACAATGCTGATAATTAGCTTCCTGAATTTATTTCTCGGAACTTTTAAAACGGTGCTGTCCCTTAAGAAATATGTTCATGGAATGCTCCCAATGCATCATAAAAAAGTATATATTACAAAAGTTTCAATTTGACGCGATACGTATTGATCGCGACGTAATGAGTCAATATGTAATCATGAATTCATAATTGCAGGTTTCTTTTACATGATAATTGCAATTAAATTGAAACCATGCTGTGTTAACTTTTTGAATGACTTCAAAACGTCTAGCGTATTGTTTTTGTAAGTATTCATAAATTCAGGCTATTAAGTGAAAAACAAACATGCTTCGATTACTACAGGAAAAACGTCACATTCACATGGAAAGTCTATAAATATATATGTCCTGGTACGTTAATGTGATTCTATCTCGGTTAAAGAATTTGAAATGATATACGTCAGCAATTTATTGTTTTTCTATAATGTTCTCTACATCCACATTTAGATTACTAATTGGAGACTCAGACGTCCCATACAATTTATGTTTATTCGTTATTACAACAGCATACCGAAATTCAACTTACCATTACTAGTTATTGAGCAATCCTATAATTTACCGAGAGTGGACTCGGAAACTTGAAAAGCGAATATAATAAAGATAAAGTCATGGCATTTAAATACTTGATTAGAGTTAAAACGCTGAAATTTGGAAAGTCGTCCGACGCGCAACTGTAGTGGTTTCTATTAAGTTCATTTATTATTTTATTTATAGACAGCCGAAATTAGAAATGTCATGTTTATGGATAAAGTTAAAATATTTATACCATCAATGAAATTATATTGTATGTCATTAATTGTCTTCGTATCTTTAGATAATTTAGTTATCCCGATCCTATCTTCATTGAATGTATCTTACCCATACCCACGTAAGATAATTATGCAACATTGACTATTCATGAGATAATTTTAGTAGCTCTGTCATTAAAAAGTAAGTGGTAGTCTGTAACCCACACCGACGTGGTGTTTATTTAAGACGTCATGTCTTTGGTTCTCACCGAAATTGGTTATTTTATGAAGGGTGGTCTCACAATTAAAAAAAGCCGACGCACATGTGAATGAAAGTGATTTTGAAATAAAAAGATGGATGCCTCCCGCGTCGAATGATCTATAACCCTCCGCCCTAAAATCAGTTTTTTTGTATCATATCGTGACGCAACTAACGCACTTAACCATTAACATATTGAGATAATAACATTAAACTTCTATCTTTGTAACATCAGCGTTTATTTTTTCTTCTTAAGTAGGATAGCATCTTACTCGTAATAACCATACCCCATCACCAGAGACGAATACACTTCAAAATCGATTGAGCCATTAAAGCATTCGGTCCTTTTATAAAAGCCGCATGCAGCCGAAGTCCAGACTATCTATCTCATAAGCCGTCGTTATCCGACTTTTTTCTTCCTGCCGATGATCGGCGGTGATTTCCGCGTGATTGCGCGCGCGCGGCGGTCGGTCGCGCCTTCTACGCGAGCCAATTATGGCTGACCACTGCACCCTAAGCGTGTCCATTGAACAAGTCGTAAAGTAAAACTGGCTAGTGGAGCAACTTACTTTCGTACTTCCTTTAATCTTGTATAAGACATAGGAACTAGGTAGGTACGTGCTGGAATTGCATTGGTGATCTAAGCATACGTATATACTCGTACGTCTAGCGCGTTGCGATTAAGATATGAGCCTAACATAACATAACGCTTCGGATTGTTAAGTTACAGCATGTTCAAAGATATTTCTATTAAAAAAAGAAAATTAATTATGTAGTGCACTCTCATAACACGTCTTCCATTTTGATGATAGCTGTAATTGAATTGACTGACTCTACGTTTGTATGCGCGCAGGCAAAGAAATATAAAATTCAATGGTCACGGTTACCATACCAATGCATAATACATTGATGGATTTCTCGCTTCGCTAATAGTTATATGTAATAATGTTAATCGACCAGTGATTTAACACAATCTACTCGGACAACGCTCCTGAACCTACCCGCGAACTATTCTCCGAACGAATGTGGTTTGCATTAAATTCCGTTCGTGGTTTTTGAACCATGTTTAATAGATAAGTCTATATCTTGATCGCTGGTATTGGACACTTCCTATTAACGACTAACTGATCCAGTTTGTAAAATTACACGTAGGGTTTTATGGCTCGGCTCGACTAACTGCTGCATTCGTAGGCAGTTAAATACATTTGCGAAATTGGTGGTTCATAGCTTCCTGCTCTCGGTCGCGGTACCATTTTCATGGATTAAATTAAATGGTTACTTTATATTAGTATCCCATGGTAACACTGCTATAGTCGATAACATTTTACGACGATAGGGGTACGTGAAAGTTCTAGTTTACGACTCGATCTGGACAACTCGCTGATAATTTTCAGCACCACACTGCTTTCTAATAAGTAAAAATATTGGTGAATGAATCGACTAAAATTACGAATTTGTAATTTCAGTGGCGACTTTGTATCTTGTATGTAGATGCAAGATACAAAGTCTATTTGATAGTAGGTATACCATTATCATTGGATATAATTCCTTAGTAAAATTAATAAGTTTCCCTATATTGGATATAATGGGATGGACGTGTCTTGAAAGATAGAAATCACTATCTTAAAGATATTATCGCCTTACAAAGAACATAAATAAACTCCCACTACCTTCGACCCGAAGCCTAAGCCACCTTCTTACTATTTTCTCGCCTAACAGCCATGTCAGGCTATGACATCTCGATTCCGGGTACGAGAACTCTCAACATGGACCTTACTATTAAACCGTCTATCTTGTTTCACGGAACTCCACGACAGCAATATAATTTGAATGAGAATGCAATACAAATTTTCCGGTCATTTTAATCGGGATCGAGTCGAGTAACCGTACTGGCAGCAAAAACAACTAGGCGACGGATGGTAGTACTTACTATATGCAGTAAAACGTATGTGTATAGCGGATCGCACAGTTCCCACGAGCGACCCAGTCCTGTTTGCTAGTCTAATAAGGCGTATGTGTCATTAAAGTTCTTCCATCCATAATACCTTTTAAAATAGGTACAAAGCAGTCTTGCCACCGCTATCTGATTCAGGATTCGATCTTTTTTGTTTGAAGCTAAATGGTAGATTAAAAATGTTGATACGCATGTGGATGAGATCTTGCCACTGTTTCTAGAAAGATAGAGAACACCTATATAAGGTGCTAACAATTTAGGTACCAATATTTTAAGAGATCTTAACTTACATCAACACAATTAACTTTTTCTAAACTTCTTAACTAGAAATTAAGAAAACTTTTTTGGTTTTAATTTACCGAACAAAATAAATAAATTAAATTTCTACCCGGACTTAAATCATACTGTTAATTTAACTGACAAGATCATTTTCTGTCAAGTCGGCGTTGTTTTCTGTTAAGTGGCCAGTTCATTCATATTGAAAAATTAGTAACCATAAGATAATCAAAGAGGTCTTAATCACTGATTATTGTTTACCTCATTAACAGGGTGATTTACGTAGCCAACTTACTTCCCTAAATTCTCCAAAATCATATATAGTTTGTTTATTATTTTATACATAAATAAACTCAGAAAGCTTAGTACTATCAGCCCTAAAAATATCCGTGACTAATTTGTTAGCACCTTATATATACTTAAATACCTGGACTGCAATTAATAATTTGGGTAATACATATTGCTAAACTCCGTATTACCTTAATTTATTTTGATGGTTGATTTCTGCCGGCAACTTTCTGCATGGTTATACCTAATATGAGGCATATGGAACATTAAACGTATGTAATGATAACACCGAACACTATACATATTGAGAGAAATGTTTGGGTAATGTAGAGTATTGTTTCAGTAGCCTTGGCCTTGTACGAGTATGACGGCCTTAAGTGTGCACAATTGAAGTTTTCGCTCAATTTAGTATCCAAAGAAAGTTCGTGTTAATTACGTGTTATTTGTTTTTATTAGCCATAAATAACACACGGAAGGGAAAAAGTTGCGAGCTAATTGTATAAAAGCCATACACGCCAATTCCCTTTTGGCTTTACACGGTGTGTGGAACTGTTATGATGGTATATAAAGTTACTTATGATGGTAATTTATGCTACCGGTAAATAGAGCATGCCATGTGATTGTAGTCAGTTCGATTCTGTTATTGTAGTGCACATTTGTACCAAGTTTACTAGCGGTTTATCTCCATTTGAGCGTATTTTACATAATAGCTTGCCGCAGGGAATTGGTAGTGCAGAATTTGCGATTGATACGAGATATCTGTGTCGAAACATTCTTAACCTAGAGCTACGCAAATAGGGACGCACCATATATATAAATAAGATGCCTGTCGTAACTCTATAATATAAGAACTTCTAACGAACCATTTTGTCAATTGAGCTCTCTTATTTTACAATTTCCTGGAAACATGAACCTTTTTCTGGTCAATTGGGTTCTTAATTTTGTACAATTTATGAAAGTTTTATTAATCCATCGTATTTTACTGTATGAACAAATTTCACACAAGAGCACCCAGCTATCGGGATAATTAAAAATAATTATTATAGACGACATTGTTAGGGTAGGTAATGATCATTACCACTTACTACTCGTAAGCAATTCCTCAAGTGAAGAAGATTAAGTTAATAAAGGAGACACGTGAGAATATGTATGTTTACGAGTATACGTTTCTTGCGGCACAAAAAATGTCGTTTCCACACAAAAGTCTTCCTAATGTGCTGTGACGTGAACACATAAACGCGGCACGATCGAGATAAGAGTACTACGTCTTGTGAATGGACCATTCTGAATGCACACTTTGTTACATACAATTTATTTGTTTTATGAGTACATTGTTTGGAATGCTTTTAGTATGAAACAGACGACTAATTACTTGTAAAACTGAATGTTCGTTGTTTTGCGTTAATGGTGTTTCTTATCTTGCATTGCATGTAATGATATTTCAACTATTTCCAGTTATCCGATTGTTTTACCTAAGCATGTATAATGAGTACTAGTGCTTAGGAATCGTATCAGAAACTGTTTCTAATTATACCTGTCATTAAACTTTATGATACAATATCATAAATTAGAAATGGCCCTATGATGCCGGATTAGAATGCCTCGCGGGCCGGATCATAGGCCCTCCCGCTTTCTTCCCGCGGGCCGGATGGGAACGGCCCGCGGGCCGTAGTTTGGAGACCCCTGACCTAAGCCGTCTCTTTAAATATTGACTGTTTATGTTAAAGAAATTCTTAATTGTGTTCTACAGTGTTTGAAAGATTAAACAACCGTAGTTCTCCCCATAGAAATTATGATGTTTTTCTTAAATAAATGTGCCAAAATTGGCAACAATAGACCTGTACGTCTAGCATATCTGGCCGCGACTTAGTTTCTCGCGCGACAGAGAAACACCTGTCACTGTCACACTATATTGAGTGGATAGAGATAGTTAGCATTTGTCGCGCGACAAAGAATCGCGTGTCACAGTTGTGCTAGAGGTAATGATAACCAAATTTACGCGGAGCCGCTTTTTAACGCCCTGACCTAGACAAGAATTTGAAACAAGTACTCTTATCTTTATAGAGACGATAACAGAGATAAAGTAAACAAAAAATACTTCCTTACCTTATCAAAGAAATCGTATAAATTAACCGGCCAATTTTCACCACCGGCTAGCGTGTTAAGAACCGGCAAGTTCCTAGTAGTTGCATGCATCGTTACATGATTTGCCGCCAATGCGGTCGCCCGAGACCACGGTTATGAGATACCCGATAAGCTGAGATCGTCTTCCGGCACACCTGCTATGGCTACTATCTCTATCGAAGTCTCGTGTGGATATTCTGAACGTCTAAGTAAAATGTAATCAAATAACCTAAAATTTTTACATAATATGTTTGTGTATTTAAGCATGTATGTATGTATACATATACATGATAGCCATCGATGATATCCACTTCGGATTGATCTGTGATTCTGACAATTGGTTTTGTACTCGTAACTGAGAAGAAAATATCGCACCAATTGATATCAGTAATTAAGATATCGAACATAGCAATTTATATATTATACTCCAGGCTTTTAGTAAACAAACATTTTTTCAGGAATTTCCAAATGTATGTGTGAAGCGGTTTCTATCAAAGGTACCGGTTATGAATAAAAAAATAAATTATTTCGAACCCCAAGCAATTTATAGAATAAGTAGAAAAAGTAACAATTGTGCTTCACGAAGAGCAAAGAAGGAAGCATAGCCTGCGTTAGCTGAGGTCAAATACCATACGTTTTTATTTTCTCCTACCGTTATCTATGACAGAATGATACTTTGTTAAGCGTTAAGCCCCTGAGAACTATCAATACTATTGCATTATGTATGACGTGATGGTATTTAAAAAGCTAATGTGAAGACGGTTAATTAACTAACAGTGTTGTTGTTAGATGTTGTTATCATCTTGTCTTGACTTACCCACGACAGGGTAAATGGCGACATTTCTCTTTACTCGATGACATCCTATTTCAATTCGTTCAATAATGGTTAAATTTTACCTCGGATAAATCCCATCTTTCTCACAGTGACGTATTTGTTGTATGGCAATATACACAACAATCATCCGTATCATGGTGCAGCGTGAGGCTAGTTTATGACATTAATATTTTCTTTATCTTCCGGGATTGCAATCTTGGCCTGTTGTTCTTTGTACTTTCCTTCACTCGCTGGTTTTTACCAATCTCTTGCTAGCCGATCCTGTTTGTACTGTTTTACATACACAATTTCCGTCGCAATGCGTCCAGTATTTCACCAGTAAAAGTTAATGATTATTATAAATCGAGTTTAACCATTAAGACATTAAGGCTAATACCACCCATTGAGTTGAGTACCCTTGCAAGAAGAGACCCTGTGGCGTCTTTAATCAGGTTCTTCCAATACAAATACAAACCTTGATGTCTTATAAGCTCATCATTATAAGGCTGCTTTTACTATAACAGATTCGTATTAATACGATCGCGGACAAATTATTTTATTACTCAATTTACTATTACTACTAGTGGCCAGCCCTGTGGGTCTTTGAGATTAAAGACCACTTTCTTTGCTATACGAGTTTTTCGCCCTACGGCAATACACCGGGTTCTTTTGCCGAGATACTATCGTGTTCGATTTAAACATAAATGGTAGCGGATTATGATCTGGTTACGCTTTGTTAAAGTTATACCGTGCCCACGACACTCCACATATTAGCACCACTATTTCAGCTCGAAAAATGTAGGCATGAATTTTGCTAGACTGCATCAGCGTCTTTGAGCGAAGGCTTTCTCAATAAGTCAGTGCTTCTTTACAATTTTTTACTTATTGTTTTGTAGCCAAAAGCCACATCATAAGTCACATATAGTCGTAATAGAGATTATCGTCCTCTATGAGTGCATGCGTTGTAACGCATTCTTCCACGCATTCTGTGATTGCCAAACGGCGCGGATGCTCGATCTGTGATCGAGGCACGTTAATTAGATCATATCATGCTTTACGGTGTGCGTCTATAGTAGGGCCAATATTCAGCGTTTTTACGGCATTTTATTTTCGTCATTCTTGTCTCAGTAAATATTGTTCAAATTAACGATACCCAGAGTTAACTTTTTATGAACCCGAAAAACAATCCCGAGTTCAAGTCTAGTTTTATCTAAATTGTCACGATTTGTCCTTTCGTTATAGTAAATAATCGTCGGACAATAATGATTGTCAAACCGCGCGGTCAAAACGCTCGGAGAATCGCCCAGTAACCAGTCCTTTCTGTAAATCTTCAATCAGAGGTTACCGGATCTCAGAAAATAAGAGTCAATAGCTGCTTCGATCTCTCGATGGCTGCAACTTATGTTAAAACTAGATGGAGCTTTTCCATTGGAATATTTAACATTTGTGTTGCAAGTATTGACACATGTGGTAATACTATGGTTAGGCATGTAGAACAGAAATGTCTCTCATTTTTAGCTTACTTTTTTCTTCTGTGTAAAGTCCTTGTCATATCTCATCCAAGTATATATTGACTACTCTATCCTTATTATTTATTTAGGTGACCTAAAAAATAATCCTGGTATTTACTTTTAATATGCGTTTCTGTATTCATCTGTATGCTGGGAAAATAATTAAGACAAAAGATAATTTAAAAGTTCCAATACATCAGCTGTCTTTCCATAAGATGATGTACTTGACGTACCGAAACTGGATTAGTAAGTAGAGAGACCAGACGCCAGGTGCGTGCTATATGATGAATGTTGTGTAATTAGGTACGTATTTTTATCAGAAAAACGGAGATAACGGTATTCGCCCTAAATTGCTCTACGTGGTTCTTATTTAAACAATTTGTATATTATATCAAAATTAATCAACACGACCGTCAGATAATGAACAATAGTTTATTCATAGGTTACTGCAATAGGATAGTTGTATAAACCACTATTGGCTAGATCATAGTTCGTCAATAAGACATTCCAATAGCACATAATACGTAATATTTACACAAGCAACTATTATTTTACGCTATCAGATCTCCTATGATATAACGAACCGCAAAACCACCCGTGTGCGTTGTATAATGTACAAAGAATATTAAAAATTTATGATATATAGAAGTGGGTGGAGGATTGATCAATGTTGGACCTATTAATCTCATTAGACACACATTAATAGGGGCAGATAAAAAACAATGAAGAAAATAGTACTGCAAAAAGACATAACCATAATCAGGAGACGATGTACAGGATAGAGCGTAGAGGAGGAGACCATTTCGGAAAACCACCACCATGGGGGGACGATAGCTAGAAAGCATTTAGTAAATTTAATTTTAGTAATCCTACTAGTATTATAAATGTGAAAGTCTGTGAAGATATTTAGATGTTTGGATGTTTGTTACTAAATAACGGGATAACAACTAGATGGATTGAGATGAAATTTGGCATGCAAGTAGACCAAGTTCTAGATTGAAACATAGAATACTTTATATCCCGGTGAAGAGTTCCCTTGGGACATTAACGGGTATAACGCGGGCGAAGCCGCGGGGAAATGCTAGTATTTTTAACTACATCTCCCTTCAATATACTGAGCGAGTCGCTTAATTTTTGTAATTCAGCTTTATATTGCTTGTAATTATACCCCACCTAGAAAAGGGCATAACGCACGAAAATTCCTTTGTAAAATACGGCCTTGTTCAACCAGGACAGTGTTATAGCTACTTACACAATCTCGCCAGCACCCGCGCACGCGACGCCGCGCTCCGACGGACATCTCGAACGGTCCGATCTCTGCTTTCGCGTCTTCAGCGGCTTTTCCAAGGAATTTGATTTAATGCGAGATTCGATAATTGAATTGCAGAAAAACGGGTGAACGTTCAGAACGCGTATCGTGTGATGAATGTCATGAAGACGCTGCAGTCGTTGTTGATGTTTCTTGACTCGGTCCGTTTGTAACCAATAACTTAGAACAGGTTATCTCTGTCTAATCTAAATTTTCTATATTTGGCCCAGCACCTTACAAACGAAATTTAAAAATATTGTCAAAAACATAACAAATTGGTCAGACTTTACTGTTTTGTATTGTTATTTAGCTAAATTCGCGGCAATATAATTAAGAGTAGTTATGCTGCTGATACATAATACTTAAAACACGAGTGTGGTTTTATGAAACGACAAGAGTGTATTAAGGCGTAATTATGTACACTGCTTTATTTACACACATATTATAAGCTCTCTATGATGTGTTCAAAAACCGCAAATTGAAAAAGTTGAATGGCGGTAAATGAAAACTTTTTTCACGCATGTCACGCAACCGTAGTTTATTTTTCAAATTCAGGGACAAGCTAGAGTCTGCTTCAACTATCATATCGTTCGATATCTAGTAACGTGCGAGATTTGTCAAAATTATCTGCAATTGACATTTCATTTCGAATAAAACGTCATCTCGACAAATATTAGAATGGAGATCAAATCAAATTGCTTTGGTTTTCAGAGATGTTCTAAATTTGAATGTCGTAATAAAATCGATCTTATTATGACAATAGTAATATTTTCGCAGATAAAAAAATTGTTCTAATAAGCAGTTTTTGAACGCATTATTATAGAAGGTGTATGATATAGATATACGTGTAGATAAATATTTTTATGCGACTGAAATAAGAGTATATCGAGTCAGACTTATAATGTTCTACTTGAGATCAGCTGTCCTAATAGGTACTTAATCTGTTGAACTCCTCTCCTCTTCTAAAGAGAATATTCCAATATAGTCAATATTAAAATTATCAAAATGTCAAATCATTGTGATTGTGACTCCCCAACACATATACAAGAAATTTATTAAAGTAATCGAATTATATCATAGCCGCTTGATTGCTATCGTCTCGTGGCTGCACCTTGGGGTCGCGGGTCAAGCGATTACGTGCGCATCATGGGAACTGAAAGTGTTCTCTGCCATTTCGTAAATCAAATGTCAAGATGCTTGCTGCAATTAACGCATTCGCTGCATCTAATGCGTGTGTGGATTCGCCGCGCTAAGCCCAGACACTATACTAGTTATCCTCGGCGGACCACATCGGGGCCTTTGCACAGACTCCTCCAAAAAAATATTTCAAAAGGAAAGGTATGTGCTTTTAGAGAAGCGCCATAAGTTTTAATTACCTCTTTTTAGGAAAAGTGAAGATATTTTGGGACTTCGGACTCCGCAAAATATTTGTCTCATAAAAGTTCCGTCACCAAATAACTATAACAATCACTGCTCTTCTTCTACTACTATAATAACCAAAACAATAAGTACAACGGTCAAGTCCGTTTAAGTTTGAAAGTGTAGCTTAGCGCTGATACTCTTTATTGAACTTACTACTTAATACTGTTATAAAACGTGTTCGTAATTATTTTAATACCGGTTCATTTCAGCTGTCGGAATCTCGTTTTATCCCGAGCAAGTTTAAACAGTTGTTTGATTATTTGGCTGTCGATAAAAGTTTGTATTTCTTATCGGTAGAAAAAAAAGTAAAACATACCTAGCTGAAAAGTATTTGAAGTAGAGCAATATCTACTTAAAAAGAGCTAATTTATTAATAGGAATGTATGGTTGTGATCAACGTTATAAATAAATAAAGACAAAAAATGCACAGAATAAAACATGAATCGGTTATATATTAACACACTTGTAATTAATAGTACTTTATGCCACACCTGGCCATAAAGTGACTTTTTCCGCACGCTGCGCGTACGGAAAAAGCCGCTTTATGGCCAAGTGTAGACATAAAATGATGTACACAACACGGGAGGTAATAAAGAAAGCCCTCGATCGCATATTTACGACCCTCGCTTGCAGCTCGGGCCGCAAACTTCTGCGATCTCGGCCTTTCTTTGCATTACCACCCTAGTTGTATAATATACTATTATGCCACACCTCGCCATAAAGTGGCTTTTATCGCACGCTACGCGTACGGAAAAAGCCGCTTTCTGGCGAAGTGTAGACATGACAGCTCGGGTCGCAAACATCTGCGATCTCGGCCTTTCTTTGTATTACCACCCTAGTTATGTAATGTACTATTCTTTAGTATACGAAACCTATGTGGCAGAAAATTTAAAAGCACTAGTGCTAAAAATACAACTTTCCGCACGATCTAAGTATGGCTACGAAAAGTACCAACAACAAGTTGAACAAGTGTATAAAAGGAGATAATGTTTCCCCTAATATTTATTTATGAGTAACCATCAATTTTTAACCTAAAGTACCTACATCTACTGTGCGAAAAACTGTGTAGTAGTCATTAAGTTGTGATATAAGTTAATATTGTAATTGTTTTGAAAAAATTATACGTCGCCGAACTCGGCGAGACTCGGCTAAGAAACTTCTTAGCCGGTTCTTCTCGGGGCAGAGGTTTCACACTGGAACCGGTGGTAAATCTTGACATTCTTAGGTGCATTTTATATGCCTAAATTGAAGAATAAAGTGCTTTGACTTTGTTATTTCAAAACTAATACAGATTTTTCTTTACTTGCAGGAAGAGCTGGAAACCCTACGAGCTAAGCTGGATAAAGTCGAAACGGAACGCACACACTTCAAGAATGAAAACGAGAGACTTGAGACGAAAGTAAGTGGTCATTTTCATATCGTTGAGCATCCAAATACATTATATACTTCACCACAAATCCTTCAGGAAAATAATCAAGGAAGTAGCACGTTAGTGAATAGTCAGAGTAAACTACTCCTAGAGCCTTAAAAGTGTATCACGCAAAATAGGTTAAATAGGCTTATATCTATTATGTCGTCGAGTTGCGGAGAATTAGCCCGCGTTAACCTATAACCTATAAGGTATGTCAGGCCATTTCGATTGCTTTGTCATGTCTGATATAACCTATCGCAGGTGACCGCAACGACGTCTACATTTTTTGTACAATCAGGCTAAGATTGACGTCTGTGCAAATCAATTTTCTCATGCACAACATTCATTTACAATCTAGCCTCCTACAAGTAAAGTCATTTTAATTGAGTAAGAAATCAGTTCCAGACTAAATTTTAATTACGTTTATATTGCGTCCCAAATGGTAAACTTGGCTATTTACTTTTAAAGAGCGTTGTAGTAAAATGTGTTCAATTTATTACGGTGCCCACGTTTTTTACGTTGCCAAGCTGGTCTAACTCAACAATAAACCGGGTCCTTTAATTGCGGCATCCAGGGCCGCTCACACGGTGCAAAAAGACAAAGGGAGGCTGGACAAACCGGACGATGGGCCTGGATCATAATAACAATAATAAATATGCATGCGATAGCGCTAATTATACATGGTCGGCGCTTGTCAACAACTTGAGAAAGTTTCAGATTAAGTTGATTTCAGTCGGTCGGTTCTCCATACAAACAAAAAGGAGTTGGATTAACGCACAGGCAAATCAATGTCCCTTACGCCAAATGAACCTACGGCCGACGGTATGTTCTTTCACGCAAACAATGTATCTACCTTTAAAATGAAATAAAAAAAAAACATAATTGATGCCGTGGAAGGATAAGCTTCTTCAAAATCTGTTAAGCCTGTAATTAGGACATGGAAAAATGTCTTGGCGTGGTGGCTAGATTTCACGATCTCATCCCAAAATGATTGTTAAGTAGTTACGGCATGATTATCGACAATGCCGAATAATTTATTTTACCTACTGCCTAGTATTTTTGATCTTTAATTGCTCCAACCAAACCTAATGGACTGAATATACTTTTTTGCACAGAAAATTAACAATTTGTACTGCAATATTTTGCTTTCATCACAAATATATTCGGGTCATAAAGATTTTGTAGCATGAGTGTTCGCGTCTTTCCTGTGGACATCACAAAATTAAGGGCTTTAAAAGCCAAATTTTCTAGCTGGTCCCCTATAGGCAAATAACCCTACTCTTCTACTTCTAGGCCTATATGATAAAAACATAGTGATGTGTATTCGGGTCGTTGTTTTGTCTATCATTGTTATGTCCACAGGAAAGACGTTTTTTCGAAATCTGTATGACCCATTCAGATACATCATATTATGCTAATAGCGATCAAAGCGATGTCTGCGGTTGCATGTCATATTACAAAAAAACTAGAATTGAATATACATGTATAAATCAGCCATTATCTCTCTCGGTAGCTCAACTGTCAACGGCTTGCGGGCGACGGTGAAAAAAATGTCATTCATGTTTCAGTGGAATCACCGTGACTGTTTTTTTTGTAACAAGGTTTTTACACCATGACTAATATTTACGAGGTTCTCAATGTTGTTTGATTTTTCAATTTGTTTCACTACAAGTTATTAATTAAGGAAATTAGGTGTTTCGAGTCACTGCTAATTTATCTTGGTTATTATTATTAAATTCAAGGTTGACTGCAGTATTTTATGTTTCGCTTAAATTAAGTCTTGAAAGTTGAGTTTCACGATTTTAGTTCGTTTCTAGTCATTCAACAGAAAAAAATATTACTTATCCAAAATGTGTTTCTTAGTTTATTCGATGGTCCTTCTTTCACAAAAAAAAACAGGGCATTGGACTAACTTTTTTGCGTAGACTTTAAATAGAGTTCCACCGCCACCACCATTGATCTTGTACTGTTTCTGTCTTATTGTATTTGCAATAGTGTTTACATACATAAGTACAGTTCGGATTTACATAGACAAAGTTTCCTAAAAAATGGTTTCCAATCTAAAACAAAATGAGTTTACCTCGAGCGCAAAGTTAAAAAAAAAAATCTATTGGAGAAGCATAATGTTACAGTAAACGGCCATAAAGAATGCACATCGATCTTTGGAAAGAGGCAATCGGCTAATTTCGACTTCGTATAGCAATATCTGTGTCGCACACACCATGACGTTTGTTTTGTCAGTCGTGGTTCAAATGCGAGAGAGTGCAGTCGCATATCCAAGTCAATATATATATAGAGTTGCTAAAACTTTTACAAAATTAAATTTGTACTATGGCATCTATAGGAAAAGAATGTAAGCCGTTACTTTGCCAGTCAAGCGAAATTATCTACAATATTTATAAATATGTATTTTGTAACTGAAGCCGACCAATTTAAAAAACATGAGGATGTTAATGTAAGTAATTATTTTAAGAAGGTTCAACGGAGAGATGCAGATGCCACTGGAATTTCAAGAAGAACTTTGAACAATTTATTAAACGAAGTCGGCAACTGGCACTGATACACATTCTAGTGGAACAAAGTTCAGCTCTCCGAAAAATGGGTGACCAAAAAAACAATTTCGTTTAGTTATAGACGATTTTGATTATGATGTTGTTCGAAGAACGGTGTACGATTTTCTTCTGCGTTACAAAGAACTGCTGACAGTAAAATCATTAAAAACTAAATTATCTGTTTTACAGCTCTATATATTCCACGTGAAATCAAAACAAAAAAACAATAAAGTACTTAGTTCTAAATTCAAATTCTGATGAACGATTAATCTAATAATTGATGTACGTGGAAATTAGCATTCGTTTGTATTCGGAAATGCGATGATTGCCGATGTGCATTCTTTATGGCCGTTTACTGTACCTTTCCATTTTCATTTCATTGGTCGCTGATCTATCACGTACAACATTGAAAGTGACTCAAAATCTCAATACATAATTCAATATCGTTTTCAATACCTTATCGCCTAGATTCTGAGATTGGTCTATCAGTGTAAACGATCGAAACAATGGGCAATCCGAGTATCTCAAGCTTGATATTCATTCATGAGGAACGGGCCGCCTACAGCCGTATACAGGCTCCGCAGTGGCTCTCCTTGAGCTGTTGAGTTTCAATTCGCACTCCTGTCAGTGACTTTATAGCTCCTCAGTGGGACAGTTCCTTGTACATCGTCTCATGTCGCATACAAACCATTATTTGTGATAATGCAACTTTTTATTAAGGAAGCCTTTAAACCGTGCGTTTTATGAACGGCTGAAATGCATGTACGTAAGTGACATTGATTTATTACTTCGATAAACTATTTATCAACATACATAAATCCTGCAATGGACGTCATTAACGTCAGTCTAATCACGATTAGTTTTTAATCAAACATTGCTAAAATTGACAAGGTTGCTTTAATAATTAGACACGCAATTAACCTAGAACTTTCGGCTGACGATTTGTTCAAGTGTAACACAACGTCAGTTCCTTGACCGAGACGAAAATACTGAAGTATGACGCTTACATAACTACTAACACTATTCAGTATCTCACGCATTCTTAGAGAATTAGAATAACAACGAATTCTCTATGAGTCACGCTCTCCAGTCAGGGACACGAATAAAAAGCTCATATAACTTTCTACGACTAATATACGAGGAAAATAAAATACATACCTATTTTCGCTTTACGAGTTTTTGATTATGTCCTGCTAGATCCTCTAATCTGAAGGCAAATTTATGGAACCATAAATGCGCTCTATTTCTAAAATCTGGCCTCAAGTGAGTGAATGTTCCAGTACCTAAGTATGTATTTATAAAACAAACTCAGTAATGAACTAAATAGTTAATCTCCGGGTCAAATCAGCAGCTTTTCATGAAGTGTTTATACAGGTAGCTAACGTTATACTTATCATCAAAGTGGAAACATTTAATCAAATACACTATTCGCATCACGTGTTAAGCAGCGTGCTGAACCAAAGTACACCCGCAACTGTTTATACACCACTTTAAATATCTAGACATCATGATGACGTCCGATTCCCCTAATTAAACCGATTTAATTAAAACTTGTATCACGGTTTCGCATTTTCCGGCAACAAATGTGGGTCGCGTCAGTCGGTCGTCATAAAACAGATAATTTTAATACTTGTTAAATCATTTTCGCTTTAGGCACGTCAGCTGGTCCATGTTCGCTTGATGCGCACGTCACATATTCCTTGATTTGCTAGTTTCTAAAAATATATTGTTCCATAATTAATAATTTAGCGCTAGACTGCACCGGTTAATATAACGTTCCATTGTTGTTTAATAACCTATATTTAATAATTAATATCGGTAATCTTTGTTACGGTTGGTAACAGTTATCTCTTTGCGTTGGAGGCATGTAGTTCGCATCGCACCTAAAAGAAAACTTGAATGCAAAAAAGAGATTGACGGACCCGGATCTATTCTAAGGTACAGTTTCCTTAACCGTTGCCACCATGCATTACGATACAAGAATCTCTCTGTGAATGAAAATTTAATTATGGAATCGTGTAAATTTAATTCGTATTTCTCAGAATCGATCGAAGACATTTCTTATTTCGATCATACGACTGAAATGCATTTATTTCAAGACAACGAAAGATATTCTTCATTATGACTAATAAAGGATAGGCTGTTCAATTATTTAATAGGCTATCGTCCTGAAATATCAAATCAAATTATTATTAAGCAATTTTCAAGTAAAACAGACTTATGCCGTCTTTGCTCAACATGGTTAAATTTTTATTTTCATCAAAATAAAGAATTGTTATGAAATAAAATATATAATTGATTGTGCAGATATTTAGGTAAGTCAGTATTGTACATATCGCGTCGGTGGAATTAGGGATCGAATGTGCAATGAAAAGGACAGACATCCAATCGATTCAATCCGGTACATTGCGTCAAGTGGACGCATTGGCAGACGTCGTGGCTATTTATTTCTTATTGGAACATCGCGCTGTCCCCCGAAACTGTAACGGCTTATTTCGGTCTAAAATTATACGCACTTAAGATCTTTTGACACGTAAACACAGCTGCGCATTCGCCCAGATGGTTGCAGTTTAATGCAGGATTTAAGCTCATAAAGTAAATTGGCAGAGCCGTTTAATATGATTGACATTAAGTATGATGTGTTCAGCCTTCGGATTCATTTTCAAAACAATCGACAGCATTCAGTAGGTAATCCTAATGACTTTAGAACCAGTCTTGAGTAAAACGATAAATCAAAACACACAAGTGATATTCGATAGTTATTATAAATCTTCTGAGTGCAAAAAATTGTAGTACTATTATGATTTCTCTAGGCACTGATTTAATGCATGTTCTGCTAATTCGCGAAAACAACTAAATATTTTATTTAACATAAACGTGAATCTTTATTAAACTAAACAGGAATTTGTTATTTGACTTGAGACAACCCGGTCACGTCATTGTGGAAAATCTAGATTCAACGTAACGTACACAGTTTCTGTGATCCAGTACCAGTATTAATGTGTTTACCTAAAAACTAGGTCGCAGGCATTAAATGTACCATTACTGATATTTTCTCGTAAACCCTGTTTATGTGGTCTACATATTTTTTTGATATTATTGGTAATGAACCTAAACTTGTCGGGCGTTAATATATCGACCGGTAGATGCCAATTTATAACAGTAATGAAGGGTACACGGAAAGAACATGTCTAGTCACCTAAGTTACTTTTTGAGTTATAGCGGTTTGAAAGTAAGTCGTCGGGAACAACTACTATGGCAACCATCTCTTTAAAAGTGAAAAATATATATATTATTTTTTTTTAGCTCTACATTTTGAGATTAAAATATCATTTTCAAAAAAAAGTGACTAGACATGTTCTTTCCGTGGACCCTTCAGTTATCATATGAATTTTGCATGCCAAGAACTTCACGCGTTTGCGTAGTTGACTGAAATAAATGTTTGTTTGCGTCAAAACAAAACGACTCCATTTGTTTTCATGACGCTACGGTAGGATCGTGTTCTTGAAGCATTTTGAAGCGTAATTAGATAAATATGTGGCTACAATAATGATGGTTCCTTTCAGTACATTATCATCTTAAGTATAATTTTAATTGTAGAAAAAGCGATTCGCAAATATTCCATAAATTGAATATATATTACTCGTTAGTGATATATTAAATTATAAGTACCAATGATAAACTCAGACTGTAATTAGGAGACGTTATATGTATATGTGCTTGCATATACCGTCTTGCGCCTATTCATTATAAGAGCACAAGCGCTCTTTTATAATGTCATGATTTAAACCAGTGGCGGATTTGCCCTAAGGCCGTAGGCCCGGGCCTAGGGCGGCTAGATATTAGGAGCGGCCAATAGTGACAAAAAATCACTGCTGCTGCTGAGAAAAGGGCGGATGGTACTTACTATATGGCGTGGGACCTAGCCACTGATTTAAACTATAGAAACGCATATTTTGTTACTAGATTAAACTAAACACAAACTAATAACTGAATAACAAAACAGACTAAGATTGTTATGCAAACATCCGCATTAGGTTATGTAAAAGTATTATGTCAGGTTCCGCGGCCTTCACGGTGTCCGGTCTCTTGCGCAGCGATCAACCCTGCGTCGCCATTGACGTGACGTGTTTATCGAACAACCACTAATGCATCTCTTTATTTACCATCTCGATATTATTGTGCAAGCGTTACAAGCATTATTGTACGCTTTCTATTAACATTAGGGCGTCATCTCCGATAGTCAAAGGCCGTCTCGACGATCATCTTTTAGCGATAAAACTGAATATTGACTACCAATATCTAATCAATACCGAAATGTTTTTCGTTTGGCTATGTAATATCTAGAGAAGTATTCGAATAGGTACATTGCGAGTAAGTTATCTCGAAAAAATTTCCCAGTATAAATATTGTAAAAGACTAATGAAGGTCCCAATACCAGTGTCCATCGCGCATGCACTTCGACATCTACGTAAACTAAAATAGTCGAGCGGTTGCGGCCCGGCGACCGAGTTAGCCGGCGCAGTACGTCCGCGGAGCCCTCTCGCGCCGGTTCTATTTCCAACCCGATGTGCCGACGCATCCAGAATCGCCTCCGACAATAATACTCGGGACATCTGAAATGGCACTGGACTTTCACCGCGGGAACTTCCGCCACTGCAAAAAACGCAAGCGCAGCGCTTAACCACCTCGACCACCATGCCGCACGCCCCCAACAACCCGGGCCCCGTCGCCGCCGGACGGCCCGTCCCCAACCAACTCAAGATCCAAATACCAGACCATAATGGAACAACGAATAGCTCATACAAATCGAACGGAGTGATGTCACCAAACTCAACTGGACTACTCTCCCCAAATTCAAATGGACCATTATCACCGGCAAGCTGTAATGGACTTTTATCACCACCTCTTATTTCGGACGCTATCCCCAAAAAGCCACCAAAGCCGCCACCGAGCCGTCCCATATTACCGATGAAGAAGGCAAGAACGCTGCCTATACATTTCGAGGAAGAAACTGTGCCGCCTAAAACACCTACAACTCTTCTAAACGGCAAGAAACTGTATGTAACGAAAACATTGAAAGAGGTTCACACGGTTCCAGCAAATCCTCAAGACAATGGAAGGCTGCTCGTTAATCGCTCTCCTAGTCCATCATACAGGAGGAGCCTGTCCTCGGCTTCGGTAGAAACCGGTTCAATAGCTGAACTTGCGAAAAGGCACTATTCAAGTAACATACTAACATCTAGGTCGCCTAGTCCTATGTCAATAAGAAGCAACACCAGCCAATATTCAACTTGCAGCAGCAATGGAACGTATGTACCTTTATCACGTTCTTCAAGTATGAGTTCTTCAGTCTACAGCCGCCATACGACACCGACGCCTAGAAGGGTGTACCCACAAACTTGCGATCGAAGGAACAGCGTAGACTTGACTGAACTAAGGGCAAAAGAACAAGCTCCAGTCATATTTGATGCAAATCTGCAATTCGTACTCGGCTGTAACAGACAACCAGTAAAACAAAGATTTAAACCTATCGCTGCACATTTAGAGGAAGGCACATCATCGAACTACTTGAGCGCCAAGATTGATAGCTTCTTGAAGAAAACCGATCATGTAATGGATGAATGGCGACGATTGGGTCATAAAGATGATCCTGATACTAGTAGGAGAATTGGAAGATCCAAATCAGCGACGAACATAATGATCAAAGGATTTACTCTATTCAGTCGAAGTACGAGCAGAGCCAGCAGCATATGCCGAGGGATATCGGAAGACCGTACAACAGTCTCTGAATTGGACGAGGTTGGTGACTAATCCAAGCGCAATTATTTTATTTCCAGCGCAACCGTTTAAAAGCGTTTCACAATGATCGTAGCGTTCAGTAATACACCGTAATAAATTATCGCGTTGTGTTTTGTATGATTGCACGCGCCCGCGCCCAGTGGCGCTTGTTGCGTACCGACGTCCGCCCGCTATTACCGCTCTAGACGCTTGCCAATTTTTTTTCTTTGTTGACTTCTTACGATCGCTTTACAAATGCGTGAGATTCTTGTCCGTCACCGTGGCAATGCGACATTGTCACTAAATTCCCGGCTTGACGGAAGTTACGCGCTTCGTTTAACCGGCCTCAGGCGTCTAAACACATATCTGTAGAATATGCAACTTCACATTCAAAGGCAGGTTTATGATTTACAAGCAATAAACATAGCAGCGATAGTTTTGTGGAACTGTTATGCACCGGACGTCCATCGTACGTCAGTGCAACCCAATTTTAGATTGTTGTATCTGAAATATCGTCGACTTGTTAAATCTGGGTAGTTAACGACTCGAATGACTAATGATGCGTTTTCTTATGATCTCGGATGAAGTAACGGATGCACGCTGGACGACCTTGCACTATTTGTGTAACGTTACTTATCAAGAGAGGCGTCTCTTTACTGTTGTTATGACTGTTAGTTATTTATATACAACATTAATTCTATATCTTATATTAATTAATTATCGTTGCAATTATTCACTAGTATTTAATGACTGTAAGGAAATGGAAAACAAGTCGTAAAATGTAATGACTCGGTTATAAATTTAACTAATATCGTTATTTGTTGCGTTCATATCGAATAACGATTACGAATGATTGTATGCATGTCGTCGTTCATTTTAATAACTAGGTACGTATTTATTATTTACTCTTAAATACTCGCATAATCCCCGAACCACCTGTATTCAATCTTCTTTATTTAATCCGCTTAGATCAATCACGGATCAATCACAAAATTAAGCCACTTGTGAAATCCCATCGACGTCGAACTTGGCACTCAATAGTGGGTGATATACAGTTTACTTTTTTAATTTTTTCTTTTAGTTTTACGGCATCTTAATTAGAAGTTGAAATTTTGAGGATCACTACTATTGAGATGCAGCTACCGTAAAAATCACGTTTTTTGCAAGTAATAAGAAACATAGGTAAACAAAGATAGTGCAAATCGCTCAGTTAAAGTGTAGACTACCCTATGATAGGATGATGTGTAGGGACCGACAAGAATCCACTTTCTCAGACGACTTGGATGGAAAACGAAATTTTCTAAAGCCCTCTTCATGCTCTTACGCAACTGTTGATACATTCCAGTGTAACTTTTACTTGTCGCAGTCCGTAACGATGAGTGTTTGTTCCAGCTGTCAGAAGTGGGCGGCGACTTGGCGGAGGAGCGCGCGGCAGCGGCGCTCGCCACCGAGCGCGCCGACGCCGAAGCGGCCGAGCGTCTGCGCATCGAACGCGACAACCGCGACCTGCTCGCTAACAACCAGAGACTGCAACAGGTATATACCAATTTAGTTATGCACTCTACTACAGTCCTTGCAAATTGCAAGGTGGTAATTGTTGCGATATTACCACCTGTTACTCTTATACACCTGTGATAAAATTAACACCAACCAAATGCTGTAGAGAATGTCTAATTTTTACTCAGAATTTTGGCGGTTTGGTACCACACAAAAAAGTTGTTAAGTTTTAATTTGTTGCTGCAAAAACTTCAACTGCGACCAATATCAAGAAACATGCATATATAGAATCCCCTCATTCTCCCTCCCATTTTCGACTAATCTATTTGAATCCGACAGAAAGTAACGTAAGTTACCAATTTATCGCAAGTTTCTTCATTGATGATGCAAATTCAGGTAAATTCAGGGATTAAAGTTATACTTATGTAGATTAAAATGAATACTTCAATTTACGCCATAAATCAATAAACACGCGATGAAATCTGTTTTTTTTTATTACCCACTAAGTATTTTTGGCAAGCAAGTGATATTGTTGCAATCGATAGAGAGACATGGAAATCAAGGGGAGAGGCCTTTGCCCAGCAGTGGGACACTAATATAGGCTAAATGAAAAAAAAGTGATATTAGAATTCAATAAACACTAGGTATAATGTTTTTAATTTTTCTCTTCGTTACATTTACACCAAGATAATCAAGGTTTGAATTTTTTAACAGGCATCAGAACGCCTCGAATTGGAGCTGCTTCACTGGCGTTCAGCGGACAACGGTGGCGCGGAGCCGTCTGACTCTGAAGGGTCCGAAGCGGACGCCACCGCCAATGGCGACAAGTACAAGAGACGCTACGAGCAGTCGCACAGAGAGCTGCAGTTGCTCCGCGCGCAGCTGCGCCGACAACACGAGGACGATTTGGAACAGTTGGTCACAGTTAAGAAGCAGCTTGAGAAGAAGGTGAGACATATTTTTGTAGCAGCTATTCTAATATTTTTAAATCTGTACTACTGCACTGATGGTCGACGGACCACTCGGAGGGATCCGAAGCGGACGCCATCGCCAACGGCGACAAATACAAGCGCCGCTAGAAGCAGTCGCACAGAGAGCTGTAGCTGCAACGACATCACAAGGATGATTTGTAATAATTGGTAACAATTAAGAAAAAGCAACTAACAATGGCCGATACACAATATTTTGCCGACACTTGACATACTAACCTATAAGTAGGTATTTAGATTCGAAACTAAACGTAATTTTTGTGAAAATAAGTAATTAGAAATTGGAGCAACAAATACATTGGAAACAGAAAATAAATTGGAATATTATTAGAAATGAGACATCGCTACGACGACGACAAATACAATATTAGAAAATAAATGTATTTGTAGTGACACAAAGAGAAACAGCATTTTGCATTCATAGGACTTTTAGAAGTCATAGCTGTTATTTACAGGAATATTCATCGTATAGTCTTCAACGAGTGTATATGAGAAATGTTCCAGCACCGCCCCTTTGGCAGCCCGAGGCACGAGGGAACAAAAATATTGAATGATAATCAAATCACGACATTTCAATATGAATCGAGGTCACGCAACTGATATGCATGTGCCTATTCATACCTACCTACGCAATCAATATAAAATGCAATTCAATAAAAAAATATTCACTGCAGTATTAACTCTGTAACGTACAATCAAATTTGTTGTATATTAGTTTCTGTTGAAATAACACGTCCGCCCGTATCTGGGTCACAGAGTGAAGTGAGTTATCTCGCCCAAAACCTATCTCAAGATCATCCTTGGCCCGGCGTCTGATATTCGTGATAGTGACAAAGTTTTACCGCCGATACCATCTCTGATAGTTCGAATACGTTTGTCGTTCTGTGCCGGTCGTCGGTTATTTTCTATTATTTACGAGCAATGGGCGAAGATGAGGTCAGTGCACTTTGATAATGTAATTTCTTACGATTACATGAGTAATGAATTTATCACCGCGTGTATCCCCTTGACCACAACTCTCGTTGGCGTTCAGCCAGATCGTTGATTTTTCGACAGAATCTTATCGATGTTTACATTTCGCTAGTAAAATTTGAAACATATTAGAGGAACGTTCTAGAATATATAGGATAGAAGTTGTTTGATGCAAATACGCGTGAATGCCGTTTTGTTTACGGCTTAATCCGGCGGGCGCGCGAATGTGACTTTTCTTTAACATTTTTGTGTGTATTTTTATCAATCTTAATTCGTTTAATGATCGTATTTGCAGCATACGATGCATAGTATCGGGCCTAAGGTGACTCATTTCACCTATAGCCGGTGTAAACTGTTATGTTTTTTAAGCGGTACGTATATCTCACAATTGTTTATGTAGAGCTCACTACGGAACCCAGCCTCTCTGGAGGCTTCCCTGCTAAGTAGTCCGAAATATATAACGATAACGCCTGATATTTTTGTTCTTTTTCTAATACATTTTAATCTTCTAGGTGCAAGATGCGTACGAAGAAGTGGAGGAACAGAGAGCAGTGGCCGCGCAATGGAAGCGCAAGCTGCAAAAGCTGACCAACGACATGGCCGATCTTCGGTCACTGCTCGACGAACAGGTACCGAGTTATTAACTTGTTAACATAATATTTTCTTTCGTAGAGTTTAGGTACCAGACTCGCTTACATGACAACTTGACAAGAAATAGATATCATAATTTTTTCTTCTTTGTTTCGTCGTGACTCAGATCGTTAATAACGCGATGTTTTTTTTAAGCCTGACGAACTTGCAAGGCTGTTGCAAAAATCGGACCAGGATAGCGCGGTGTCAAAGGACGTCCTTGGGCATGGAGCAGATTTAGGTTACATTTCCCTTAATAGCAATAGAATACGGTGCTCAAATGTTAGGTGCCCGCAAGCCAACCGGGCCAATAGATATCGTTGCTAAAGTTCTCCTGCATTTTTTTTAAATTGTTTTACCAGTGTGAAGGATGATACGGAAGCTGACCAGTGTCAGCTTAAGCCTTCATTTCTATAGAACGATTGTGAGATCGTATCGTCTAACTGGTGACATTCCCGACAGACATGCCGCAACAATCTGCTCGAGAAGCGGCAGCGCAAGTTCGACGGCGAGCTGCACGGAGCTCAGGAGGAGCTAAAGCGAGAGCGCGCCGCCAAGGAGCGCCTGTCGCGGGAGCGCGACCTCGCGCACGCCGACAAGTACGCGCTCGAGCAGAGCCTCTCTGTGAGTACACTCTAATATTCTTCAAATAGGCCTCATGACATCTGGCGAGAAAAACCGCCGCAAGAAACTGATCGGTTTTGTTTCTTTTAAAAACTATAAAGACACTCATTATTATTAAGATTAAAACCTCTTAAGTTGGGCAAATACCGTAGTTGAACATTTAGCTGCAAGATTGTAGCCAAAACCCAAACTCAGGGCGATATAGAAGGTTCGTCTGGGTATTGGAAGTCTCAAGTACGCGCATTACGAAAAGATTATACCAATCTGTTGGCCGCCCATAAGAAACGACATTCAGGCTAGAGCGGAAGGTACTTGTCGGGGTAAAAGACTTGACAATAGAAAGCAGTAGGTAGTTAAACTTGAGAATTCCAAAGCATTCCGATGATGACTATGATATGATAGTATTATTTTTGATCCATTTTCGTGTGAGTATTCACACACGTCATGCAGTGATGTTAGGTACTAAGTTACATTTCGTGTTACAGGAAGCTCGGCTAGAACTCGAGCTGAAAGAAGAACGCCTGGCGGCGGCGCAGCGCGAGTTGGAGGAACGAGGCGGTGGCGGGGACGAGGTGGCTGCTCTGCGGCGGACGCGGGCTGAGCTCGAGCGCCGAGCGAGGGACCAAGAGGAGGAGCTAGATGACCTCGCGGGACAGATACAGGTCAGTCCCTAGCAGGGAATTAAGTTGGAGTGCTGCTGAATTACCTAGAGTGAAGAGTGACGGACCAGGAAGAGAAGTTAGGTTACCTCGCTTGGCTGATATAAGTCGGCATCTAGTAGGGAATTAAGTTGGCAGCGAGGTGATCAGTCGTCGGTCAAATATGTCAATTTCTAGGAGCGAATTAGGTTTATAGCGGTACAACTGATGTGAAACAAAATTGGTGCGCTGTGCAGTGGCGTGCACTCCATAAAGCCAAAAATGAGAAAGTTGAAATGAGAAGGGTAGATACCGTGTAAGGATACCTTACTAATGTCTGCCCTCCTAACCTTACTGGGGAAGAAATTAGAGGGAAGACAGAAGTGGCGTGGCGTAAAAGATATCCTGGGGCAAGCCGGTGCAGATTTGGCGTACATTTTCCTTAAGAGCTGTAGAATAAGGTGCTTAAATGCCTGATATTAGGCAAGCCGGTAGGAATCGAGTTCTTTGAACGCCACGCTACTGGAAGACAGTGTTCTGTCTATATGGAGTGCACGCCATTGGCTGTAAGTTTCATATCATTTTATAAACCACCAAGAGACTTTGAATTTATTATAACTACGCAGATTGATTTTCCGATTATTCTTATTTAATACAATATCTGGTTGCAGCTGCTGGAAAGCTCCAAGCTGCGATTGGAGATGCTACTGGAGCAACAACGCAAGGAGGCGCGGCTGGAGGCCGCCGCACGCGACGACGAGATGGAAGAGACTCGCGCCAACGCGGCTAAGAAGCTGAAGAGTAAATCCTTTCACACTTCGACCAACCTTAAACGTTACAGTTGTCCTCACGAAGATGGAATAGCCTGAACATACATAGTTTGTCTGTGATACTACCGTCATCTGTTGTAAGCCATTCACGGGCGCACTCAACGATTTAAATAGGTATTTATGCGCACCGACGCAAGTGCAAAACACAGACGAGCAACGGAGATCGACAATCTTTGCGACAAATAATCGAGCTCATAGCTTCAAGCGTTTGCATAATAGTATATTACACGACTAGGGTGGTAATATAAAGAACGGCCGAGATCGCAGATGTTTGCGGCCCGATCCGCAGGCGAGGGACGTAAATATGCGATCGAGGGCTTTCTTTATTACCTCCCGTGTTGTGTACATCATTTTATATCTACACTTGGCCAGAAAGCGACTTTTTCCGAACGCGTAGCGTGCGGAAAAGGCATTTCATTTTAGGCTAATGATATTTTAATTTTAAGAGTTTATTGTATACGGCCGTCGTGTCTGTTGGTGAGAACTCTTCGGTAGTTATATTGGCCTTCAATATTAATTACATCCCACATATATCCATCCATCAATTCCATGAAAGAGAGAACTTTAATAACTAACTTGAATGTTTCAGTCCTGGAATCCCAACTGGAGAGCGAGCACTCGGAGCGGAGCCTGTTGCTGCGGGAGCGGCACGAGCTGGAGCGCCGCCTCGCCGCGCTGGAGGAGAGCGCGCGCGCCGAGACCATCGAGCAGACGCAGCTCGTGCAGCGGCTCAAGAGGTGAGCTCCGGAGATGGTTCTATCTAGGACTAGGAGTGACGAAATACCACTTGAGAGCGGCTCGAGCTACCATCGGTATCCATGTGTATTTGCGGCCTGGAGGGGGGGGAGGGGGGGGGGGTGCATTCCAGACTTTATTTCTTTTAATTTTGGTTGGAATAGTTAGTTACGAAATGTCTCGCTGCTCCTCTGAATGCATTACGCCAGCACGCGGCCTTTCGCAAATCATTTCATGAGGCTCTTGATTTGTCTAGGATCAAACACCGACGGCTGTAAATGTTATACCTTACAAAATGACGAGACAGGAATAAAGGCGTGCTTTTGCGAGTGAGTGCTTACGGGCACCTCCTGGTGTGCTGAGCCCATTCGAGGCCTGTAACATTGCCTACTTTCACTATATTGTTAATCCGGCACTGCCTTATTTGTTGGAATAAAACCTCTATGTAGTAGTTAGCAGTTTATGAAATAAACGGATTGATGTCACTCGCTAAATAACGTGTCAGGTTATGGGCTAGCCGTCCCTTAAAATAAAGAAAATAAAATGTTTTTAATGTCTTAAAAGCATAAAAAGTGGTTTCTGTAGAAACATAAAATAAAGTGAATTGCCGGAAGCAATTATAAAAATAAGAACCGTAAAAAAAAAGAGAATAATATGTCAGACCAAAATTTGTTTATTGACATCCTACAAGACACCGACAGCTACCAAACATGGAAATTTCAAATAGACATTCTTTTTGACTCAAAGGGATTAGGAGAAATTATAACTGGAAAATGTACAAAAACTGAAGAAAACAAATTCAAAGAAAAAGATGCTCAAGCGAAAACATACATATTAAAAACTATTAACCGGAAATATGTTACACATCTGTTTGATTGCAAAACTGCTCATGAAATGTATCAAAAAATTTGCAGCATATTCGAAGGCTCGGAAGAAAGAAAGAAAATGAGCTTACTCCAAGACTTCTATAATACCCAACTAAAACCCGATTTGTCAATGGAAGATAATTTGGCAAAATTCGAAAATTTGACATATCGACTAAAACAATTGAAAGTCAATCTAGATGATGCGATGGTGGAATCCAAAATTTTAACCAGCCTTGACGATACATACCAAAATTTTATTACAGCGTGGGAATCAACGTCGACTGAAGATCGGAATCTTAAAAATTTAAAAATTAGGCTCATCAAAGAAGAAGAGAGGCGTAACCAGGGAAGTTCTTTTGACCAGGTAGCCTTAAAGGCGCAATCTTCTTCCAGATCTAAAGCAGGTATTGAATGTTTCATTTGTAAAAAATCAGGCCACTTGGCCAGAGACTGTAGGAATTGCTGTAGGATTTGCAAAAAGACAAACCATAAAGAAAAGAACTGTTTCTTTAAAAAGAAAGACAATGTGGCACTAGTAGCCAATAAAAATAAGAATGATAGTAGCAATCTAGAGACCTTTGTTGTAGACTCCGGTTGTACTGTTCACTTGGTGAACGATAAAAACCTATTGTCTAACGTTAAGACAAATAAAACTGAGATCGGTACAGCTCAAAAGGGCCTTAAAGCCGTTTACGAAGGTGACTTTATAGGTCAAAATTGTAGCGTTAAAAATGTACTCTGTGTTCCCGACCTTTCCCATAACTTACTTTCAGTTTCAGAGATTACCAAACGCGGTGGTCAAGTTTTATTTCAGGGAAATAATGTTGAGATCAGCAGTGGAGGAAAGACCATAATAGGAACACAAGAATCATCTGGATTATTTACACTAGAGCTACCTAAAGCCGTGAGCTGTAATGAAGAAGCCCTGTTCAGTAAGAAGATTGAGAATGATTCTGCCTTAACGTGGCATAAAAAGCTAGGCCATCCTGGTCAAGGTGCGTTACGAAACCTACCGAAAGCAGCAGATGGTATAAAAATAGATAAAGTGACGGCCGAAGAAAAAACAATGCTAGATAGTTGTGAGGTGTGCATAAAAGCGAAGCAGACGAGATTTCCATTTAATACGGAAAGAAAAAGAGCACAGAAACCTCTAGAGATAATTGATACGGACGTGTGCGGTCCTGTAGAAGTGGAAACATGGGACAGAAAAAGATATTTCTTGACTGTAATTGACGACTTTAGCAGTTATACTAAAGTCTACCCCTTAAAAAATAAGAGTGAGGTACCTTTTCACATAAAACAATATATAGAAGAAGCCGAGCGAGAAAAGATCGCAAAAGTATCGACTATAAGATGTGATAACGGAGGAGAATATTCTTCCAAAGAGTTTCAAAGCTGGTGTAAAGGAAAGGGCATCAAATTAGATTATACCGTGCCCTATTCACCACAGTTAAACGGAAGGGCTGAACGCCTTAACAGAACCATCACTGAGAAAATCAGATGCCTCCTCTATAACGCAAATCTTTCCAAAGAAATGTGGGGAGAAGCTCTCTATTGTGGTGTCTATCTCTTAAACCGTCTACCAAGCGAATCCATTAATAATATGACCCCTTACGAACTTTGGTATAAGCGTAAACCAAACTTATCGAATATACGACAATTTGGAAGCGCTGCTTATGCGAAAGTGCTAACACCCCAAAAAAAGCTCGATTCTCGAACGCAAACGTTTACAATGGTTGGATATACAAACAATGGATATCGACTTTGGGATGAAGAGAGACGGAAGGTAATTGTGGCACGAGACGTAATATTTGGTGAAATAAAACCTCAACAAAAACAAGAAAGAGACTATGTTGAGATATTAACAGAAGAGGCAGAAGAAACGTTCTTGTCAGTAGAACCGACAGAAGAAATAGTTGAAAACCAGAATATAGAAGTAGAAGAACAAGAAGAGATACAAATAATTGAAAATGCTGCTGAACGCCAGTCTCCGAGAAGATGGAATGAAAAGTTCCTTAAAACTATGTCAGACATTGGCTTTACACAAGCAAGAAACGAGCCGTGTATTCTAAAGAATAAAGACTTGTCAATGATTATCGGAATCTACGTCGATGACGGAATAATAATAGGACCTAATAAAGAGAAAATACGGCAGACTTTGAAGAAAATAAATTCGAAATTTGAAATAAAAATTTACGAAAAACCAACATCTTACTTGGGAATGGAAATAACAGATAACAGCGAAGGTTTAAAGTTAACCCAAACATTATATGCAAAGCAAATTCTGAAGAAATACAACATGGAGAGTGGACACACCATGTAAACAAGAAGATGATGTTAAAAGTTGTACTGAAGAGAAGGAAGTCCAAAAGTTCCCATACCGAGAAGCTGTTGGAAGTTTATTATACTTATCCACTAAAACCCGCCCCGATCTCGCTTACGCGGTTGGCATGGCAAGCAGAAATATGGAAAACCCAGATAGCAAAGATATAGTTGCCGTAAAGAGAATATTAAGGTACCTGGCAGGCACCTTAGGAGAGGGTGTGTGCTATAAGAAGAACAAAGATTTAGAGTTTTCTGTCTTCTGCGATTCAGATTACGCCGGAGATATTAAAACAAGACGGAGCACTACAGGCTACATTATTATGTTGGATGGAGGACCAGTAGCGTGGTGTTCACGTAGACAGCCTATCGTCGCGTTGTCATCAACCGAAGCTGAATTTATTGCAGCGGCCGAATGTTGTAAGGAGACAATGTTCCTAAAATCCTTGCTGGTTGATCTCAACATTAAAGTACCTGTCACATTCAAAATTGATAATCAGAGCGCAATTCAGCTCATAAAAACTGGGATCTTTAACAAACGGTCTAAGCACATTGATGTGCGTTATCATTACATCCATGAGGTGTATGCTAACAATGGATTTAATAGTACATTGTGTATCAAGGGCGGTAAGTAAGGAATTACAAACGAGTGTTTGTTACAAGGCCGAGGCGAAGCCGAGGGCTTTAATAACACGAGTTTGTAATTCCTTTACCGCCCGTGGCACACACAATGTTTTTCATCACACTTGTGAGGAAATCTGATCAAAATAACCTTACTTAACCTAAATAAAATTGTAAAACTGACAGTGACATTAGTGACATAATATCCATAGACAATGCGAAAGTCGAGTCACGTTCGGAAACCATAACGGTAAATGCCTAAAACGGTTAATTTTATATTTGCAAAATACTGAAATACACTATTTAAACATTAAATTAATGTTACAGAAATATGTGTTTACATGTATTTGCAATAACAGTTCTCTTTAAATAATATTTCAGTGATAAAAGTTAAAAAAGTAAGTTGGCATTTCCTTTGAACATGACAAATAAGATTAAAACAAAACCATCGTTTCAAATTTAAAAAGAAAACCATTACGCCCTAGGGCATAATAGGTCATTTACGGCCCGCAGAACCTACGTGTAATGACACCATTTTCGAGCAAGTGTGATGAAAAATAGATTATTGTTCAACCGAAAATCAAACAGCAGATATTTTAACCAAGGCTCTAGATAAAGTAAAGTTCTTGAAACATAAAAATAGTATAATGTTAACTTGTTAAGAACTTTTAGGATGAACGTTTTTGGTGAGTTAATTCGCCCTGGTTAAAAGAACTTAACTGTGTTACGCCTCTGCTCAGTTGGACTATGTTTTTATTCAATCTGTTGATGTTATTTTTATAATTTTATATTAATAACTTGTATTTTATAAACATAAAATTAGGAGAGGGTGTTGGAATAAAACCTCTATGTAGTAGTTAGCAGTTTATGAAATAAACGGATTGATGTCACTCGCTAAATAACGTGTCATTATTTGATGCAAATAAGTTATGGTGTAGCATCCACAGATCCTGATTATCTCCAACCTTTCCCATCGCTAACATTTCTGCATACATTGATAATTGAACGCCATGTTTATTTTTTGAAGCCATTTCAAACCGATGTACCTCCTCAGGGACCTGAAGCGGTACCGCGCGTTGCTCCGGGACGCCCAGACCATGCTCGAGCAGAAGGAGAAGGAGGGCGGCGCCAAAACGCAGATCAGACAGCTCAAGAACCAGGTCAGACCCGTACTAATGTCACTTATATCCAAATATTACGTATCCGATATCCTCGGCTGTCTAAAGTGTAGAATAGGGTACGAAACTAACCTATTGGGTGAACCAGGGTATATTGCTATAACCCTGGTTCATAGAATAGGTTAGTTTCCTAAGATATCAAATCGGAAGATTTTCATAAAAAAAGATCACAGTTTTTTCAACAAAGACACAGTTTACTATGGTAATATCGTTTCGATACTATTATTGTTTTTTTTATTTTTGATTACATTATTTTCGAAGGCTCAACAATTATTATTTTTACATCCTGACTCCTGTGCAGTGATGGGCCGTTCTCGAGAAGTTTCGGAAACAAGAGAATATCGGGAGAAGCTTCTCGGGAAAGTTCTCCTCAGCGGAAATTTCTGAGAAAGTACCTTATATTTTTGAGTTATGCATTTTTTGTTCGCTTAATACTTATTATATTTGTGGTTTATAACTATTTGCAGAGTATTTGTGCGCAACAGGTCATTCTATCAATGAAATTCTCTTTGTTCTCGAGAATTTCCCGGGAAACTTCTCGGAAACGTTCTCTGGGGAACGTTCTCAGCAAAAATTCATGTTATTTTTTCTTCTAAAAAGTTTTTTTTTATAGATTATTAATCATTTACGGTACTTTATTAGGCGTTGTCATCGTATTATTATTCGTTTACACATTAAATGTTAAGTCTATTCAAGACTGGAATGGGTAAAAACGGACTAGTGCGACTTGATCTGCGGACATTGATATATTATCTTTTTCATCACTTTCTCGAAAATGGTTGTTTTGCGGGCTGTAAATGACCTATTACGCCCTAGGGCGTAATGGATTTTTTTCTGTTTTACTCTTATTGGTCATGTTCAAAGGAAACGCCAACTTACTGTTTTAACTTTTTTTACTTTAAAGAGAGCTGTTATTGCAAATACATGTAAACACATATTTCGGTAAAATAAATTAAATGTTTAATAAATAGTGTATTTCAGTATTTTGCAAATGTAAAATCAAGTAAAATGGCCGTTTTAGGTTTTTACCGCTATGGTTTCCGAACGTGACTTGACATTCGCATTATCTATGGATATTAATGTCACTTTCTGATTTAAAAATTTGTTCTCATACTGGGTGGATTAGTAAGGTTATTTAGGTATTTAGATTTCCTCACAAGTGTGATGAAAAACATTGTGTGTGCCACGGGTGGTAAAGGAATTACAAACGAGTGTTATTAAAGCCCTCGGCTTTACCTCGGGCTTGTAACAAATACTCGTTTGTAATTCCTTCCTTACCGCCCTAGATACACAATTTACTATAAAATATCACCGACTTTATCTTCACTTACCAACAGGTGAGATCAAAGTCAAATGCTTACCTATCGTGAATAAAAAAAAAATAAAAAAAAAACTCTTGTGCTTTCTTACCTGTCATAAATAATTCTCTCTCTTTACCTGCCACCCAGAGCCCAAAAAAGGGGACAGGTCCGATCCATCAAATTACAATCCTATTGCTATTAACTTTTCTTTTCTCTAAGGTGATAGAGCGTGTGATTAATATAAAATTCTTTAGATAGGTATCTAAAAGAACATAATTTGATCAACGGCCTTCTATATGGTCGCTGCACTGGTGATCTCCTAGTACCTATATCCCACACACCGCTGCCAACTGCCCACAGCCAAAGCTGGCATCCAAAAAGTTTGATGTGCTGAGTTGAGCGAAGCGGTACATAACGCCTGGGCAAAGACAGCTGTTGTACAAATCGCAGGTCTGGCTTCATATGGAGTACTGCTATTATCATGTTCCTCTTGGCTCGGTCCAAAAACGCACTATGTGACAAATTTGAAGCGGTAGTGAACCTTTAAGTCTAAGGAGAGATTTCGCCTATTTATGTGTATTCTACCATTTTTAAAACTTGTATAATAGGCTGTTTATTTCATTGCATATTTGTGAAAAGCACTACCTCGGCGTGAAATGGGCTTGCCAGCCTCGTAACTATTTGGACTCGCTCTCGCTCGGCCATGTATATGTACTCGGCCGGCAATCCCTTCCTTCTGTTGTGAAGTAATTTATTTATTAAAAAAAACAGCAAATAGCAAATGTATTAAATATAGAAACTAAAAGTATAATCAAGTAAAAACAAATCCTATAACGAAATAAAAATAAAAGCAATTATGTAGGCTGTCAATATTGTTCATTATTAGAAACAGCTACCGAGGGAGAACGTTTCCGAGAAGCTTCTCGTGATTATAGAGAATTTTGCCTTTAGAATATTCATTCAAGATACACTCATTTACGAATGCCTATTAAACACAATAACGAAAACATTTCAGCCCAAAAAATACCTGTATTTTAAATCTAAATCACTTTTATGCTAATATTTGTTCCAGAGAAGTTTGCCGGAAATATTTCACCGAGAATGTTTCCAAGAAGCTTCTCGGGAATTTCTCGAGAACATAGAGAATTTTGCTCTCAGAATATTCGAAAAAGTTCAGGTACCTTACGAACGTCTATCAATAACATATACGAAGACATAAAAGCAAAATAATACTATTTTTTTAAAGTATTTATGTACTTTCTCAGATATTTCCGTTCCCGGAGAACTTTCTCGAGAACATGTGAGAATTCTCAGGAGAAGGAATTCTCGAGAGCAAGAACGTTCTCACCGGCACAACACTGCTCCTGTGTATATATATATTGCCTTAACGAGCCAAGTACAACAATATAGCCTGATGCAGATAAGGTCAGGAGTTTAAAACATCTTATACATTTTTAGGTTGAAGACCTCGAGCTGGCGGTGCGCGCAGCGACCAAAGCGAAGCAGACGGCCGAAGCAGAAGCGAGCGAAGCGACAGCGGCGCTGGAAGAAGCGCAGCGCGCGAGGAACGACACGGCTGAACGCGCTCTCGCCGCCACCAGGGACGCCGCCGCCGCGCGCGCGCAGCTCGACGACGCGGAGGAGGAAGCGGCTGAGGTAACACTTGTAGTCGATTAGATGTGCCATTTAAAAAACGTAGCGGCTGTAGCGTCAATACGCGCACCGCACGCGAACTGACAAAACGAACTTATTAACTTGCCCTGTGTTAATCACGCGTAAAGTCAGATTTCTAACTCCTCGGTAAACGTAAATAATATTGAGTACTTATTATTGCTAAGCCCTTATTTGAACTTTATGACAACACGTGTAATCATCTTAAATAAACGGATCACAATCACATGGTATAATCGCTAACTGCCTGATTACTTAAAATTCTACGTCATTTCAAATTAAATCGTTTCTATTCCAGTTGTTAAAGAAATACCGCGGTAGCACCAGCGCTCTGTGCGCGGCGCAGGCCGAGGCGCGCGAGGCCGCGGCGAAGGCCGAGGCCGCAGCCGAGGAGGCGCGCCAGGCCAAGGACAAATTAACTGAGCTCGCGGGCCGGCTGGCCAGTGCCGAGGCCGGACACTCGCACTCGCAGCACGAGGCCGAGCGCCGGCTGCAGCTGAGGAACAAGGTACGTGCCGACTAGCTCTAGGACTCCCAAGGGCTGAAATACGAATTAATTAGGAACCGTAGAATTGTAAGTACTTAGGTTTAGTGCTTCAACACTTTGACAGTTGCCGCCGCATTTTGATAACGGTCGTCGAAATGTAGTTGACGTAACATTAGGATTATTTTGGTCCACTATTATACGTCAATAGCACGCTTTTGAGCACACTCTGCAGTCAATCTTATCCAGCTGTTGCCAGCCGCTTTGCATATAGCATTACTCAACTTGGTCAGAGGACGTCCTACACTGCGTTTGTCGATACTCACTGTTAACTCAAGAACACATTTAATCCAACGATATTTACTATCGTCGGTGCCAAATATGACCGGCCTCCTTCCCATTCAGCTTAGTCTATAAATAAATATTAAATATTAGGGGACAATCTTACACAAATCGAACTAGCCCCATAGTAAGCTCAATAAGGCTTGTGTTATGGATACTAGACGACGATATATTTAATAGATACAAATACTTAAATACATAGAAAACATCCATGACTCAGGAACAAATATTCGTGCTCATCACACAAATACATGCCCTTACCGGGATTCGAACCCAGGACCTCCAGCTTCGTAGGCAGGGTCACTACCAACTAAGCTAAAGCGGTCTATGAACCTAGACTACCTTGATTCTCTGACGGATCATCTCATCACGAATTCGATTCTTCAAAGTTGACGTAATACTGAATGTTTTGTTGTTTCGCAGGAGTTGGAGTCGAGCTTAGAGCTGGAGGCCACATCTCGCGCACGACTGGAAGGGCAACTGGCGCGGCTGCGCGACGCGCACGAGCAGCTCGCCGCCGAGCTGGGCGCGGCGCGCGCGCGC
This sequence comes from Eudemis profundana, assembly GCA_947034925.1. Classification (NCBI taxonomy): domain Eukaryota; kingdom Metazoa; phylum Arthropoda; class Insecta; order Lepidoptera; family Tortricidae; genus Eudemis; species Eudemis profundana. Next base: position 12,302,166 of record OX344812.1, read on the forward strand.
GAGCAGCACGCCGCCGACGAGCAGCGCAAGCTCGCCAGGCAACTCAGGTGACGATCAATCAATCAATCAACTCCTGAAGATCCCTAAATCACGCTTTGTTTACGGTGTCTTCTACTCTACTGTCTACAAAAACTCCGTTGGAAAACCTTTACTGCCCTTCGAGCATCCTGCTCAACATCGAGCGGTAAAGGGCTGAAGAGGCCCACAACCCATTGAGAGATGATTGGGATTAGCTAATCCCTGACAAAAAATAACCTTTATGCCACACCTGGCCATAAAGTGGCTTTTTCCGCACGTTGCGCGTACGGAAAAAGCCGCTTTCTGGCCAAGTGTAGACATAAAATGATGTACACAACACGGGAGGTAATAAAGAAAGCCCCCGATCGCATATTTACGTCTCTCGCTTGCAGCTCGGGCCGCAAACATCTGCGATCTCGGCCTTTCTTTGTATTACCACCCTAGTTGTGTAATGTACTATTACCTTGGCACGAAACAGCTTGCGTTCTAGATGCACTGTGCAACATTTCATAACCTCTTACTGAAATATAGTTGCTTGACTGGAGTGTTGTCCCCGATCTTGGTTCTTCTACGATTTTTTTATATCTTGTTCTAATCACGTGGTAAAACCCTAGTATAACTTTCTAGATGGCTTGTACAGCTTTCACTAGGGCAAATCGTACTCTCATTAATACGAATTCCATGACTATTTTATAAACTTGTTACTGTCGACGTCTATTCCAGAAGACTATTTGTAATTGACCAATTAATTATTTCAGAGAGCTGAAGGAAGAGAACTCTGCGCTAAACGCGAAGCTGAGCGAGGCCGGGCGCGCCAAGTGCCTGGCGGAGGCGGCGGCGGCCGCGGCGGCCGGCGAGGCGGCGCAGGCGCGCGACGAGGCGCGGCTGGCCGCGCGCCGCGCTAACGCGCTGCAGGAGGCCATCGCTGGGGACCTGTCCAGTCCAGGGGACGACGCGCCGTCTGACAGGTACGTGCCGTTTATGGTGCTTGTGGTTATGGGCTCCCGTTTTGGCATTTAGTCGGGCGGCTATGCCCGGGGCGGGGTCTATACCTGCTTGCACGGAAACATTTATTGTCGTCGCAAACGAGTTTTTCTAGCGAGTATCTCGAGTAAAGAGTAGAGTCGAGACTTTGTTTGTGAGGAATCAAATTATCTCTCAGCAGAGTAGCGACCCTGCAATCCTCCTGGTGCCTTCACAGACTTTACAGATTGACTTGGTTTCTTGAGTATCCAAAAGAAAAACCCGGGATCCTGCCGTTTTGCCAAAATTATTTTGGTCAAATCTCATTTCCCAAACAAATATTAGCAACTGTTTTTTTTGCCAATGCAATCTTTGGCATAATTATAATACGCAAATTTTCGTTTGGTCAAATTTTTATTCAGCATAATATTAATACGGAAAATGACATTTCGGCATTTGGTCTTTTAGCAAATGCTTTATTAAGGCAAAAAAATATTAGTCAATAAAAGTTTAGTCAAATGAATTGTTATGTCAAAACATAAAAAGTCAAAAATCGGATTTCCTTAGGTAATAAAATTTGACCAAAATAATATTGGTAAAACGGTACGATCCCACAAAAAAGGTTAAAGTTTAAGTAATTTAGTAGGTTAGGTTTGAACTGTGTCCCCCAACAAAAACGAACTGCTATCAAAAAGTAGGTTAGGTTAGTAAATTATAAGGGCACAGAAGAAAAAGGGGGGACGGGGGGGCGAAGCCCCCCACAAGGGGGGCTCGGGGGGCGAAGCCCCCCGCATTAAAAAAAACTCAAACCATAAGTTCAATTAGGTTAGGTTAGGTTAGGTTAGGGTTCGAACTGCGTCCCCCAACAAAAACGAACTGCTATCAAAAAGTAGGTTAGGTTAGGTTTGAACTGCGTCCCCCAACAAAAACGAACTGCTATCAAAAAGTAGGTTAGGTTAGTAAATTATAAGGGCACAGAAGAAAAAGGGGGGACGGGGGGGCGAAGCCCCTCACAAGGGGGGCTCGGGGGGCGAAGCCCCCCGCATTAAAAAAAACTCAAACCATAAGTTCAATTAGGTTAGGTTAGGTTAGGTTAGGGTTCGAACTGCGTCCCCCAACAAAAACGAACTGCTATCAAAAAGTAGGTTAGGTTAGGTTAGAACTGCGTCCCCCAACTAAAACGAACCGCTCCCAGAACAGTAGGTTAGGTTCAAGGGAGTCCCACATAACCATCAGGGTCCGTCCCCGCACCCAGTTGGTATGCGTAACGCATTTTCCCCTCTTAAAAAAAAAAAAGGTTCATTGAATTTTGACGATACAAATAATTTTCGTAATTTTGTTCTGCGTAAAATATGTTATGCCAACTAAAACATTTGACTAAATAAAATTTGGTCAAACTACCATTTGGTGAGCGAGGCATTGCCTAAACATTCATGTGTCAAACATTAGGTTCGCGTAACAATTATTTGTGAAGAGTTAATTTGGCAAACGATTATTTGGGAAATGAAATTTTGCGAAATTTTTTTTGGAAAGTGATAATTTGTCAAACATATTTTGATAAAACATAGGTAACCCGAAAAACCCTTGTCGCATCTAACGTTTTTATCTTCTTAGTTCTCGTAAATACACTAAGACATGTTTATGTCGCCGCCAACTAGCTTAATTAACTATTTGGTTAGCTGCCTAGCCTTTTCATTCAAAATTTGGGTTAGGTTTTTTAGTTACCTAGCTTGTGTCGCTCAGAGCAGAAATAGAAGCCCCACGCAGCGGGGCTTCGTCGACTTGCTGGCGGGTCATAATTTAGTAAAAATGCTAGGCAGTCAACCAAATGGCTAATTAAACCAGGTGGCTGCGACATTTGCGAGCTATACGACACGATTCAAAGCAATATCAATAAATAATGTCAAAAATTCCCAACCTAATGCATTTTGCAAACAAATATAATGTTATTAATCGATGTAATATAATTTCAGCGACAACGACAGCTACAGCTCTGACGAGTCCATCGGCACGTTCCTCGCGAACCACAAGCTGAGCCCGTCGGCGCCTTCGCGCAACAGCTTGCAGCTCGACTCACAGAAGTAAGTCACGAGAACCTCAACTATTCGCTGCCTTTTGTAACTATCTCGATTAGGATTAAGGTATTTAGCCCATAATAGATTGGCCAGTTTGGCAAATCCTACAATGAAACACTAATTACAAATTCAATTGATAGTGTACCGCTTAAAGATATGAGTCACATTGTCTTTTTTTTTCATTGAGTTAACATAGTGATTCATGAGCGAGGTTATCAGACGACAAGGCGAATGGGGGGGGGGGGGGGGGGGTATATTTGTATGTTTATTTTTCAACAATAATATGAGAACCGTTTAGTAACCCCTGTAACCATTCTGCTCATATTCGAATTCAAAAATTCTGTTGTCTGCAACTAGCCTCTAAACTGTAATCGAGTTATGTTCGTAACTTTTTACTCGTATAAGTGAATAACCCTCGTTCCAGATCCCAGACGCCGGAGGGGCGCGCGTCGCGCTCGAGCTTGGGCTCGGGCTGCAAGCTGAGCCCCACGAAGGAGGTGGCATAACCCCCGCCCGCCGCCGCGGGGCTGCTCGGCGCGCTGCCCGTGCTCTGCGCGGTCTTCTGCAGCCGCCCGCGGCGCGACCACGCTCACGCCGTGCGAGACTAGACTTGCGACCGAGCACGTCTAGTTAGTGTACGACCTGAGTAGACGCTCAAGCGGGGCGTGCAGCGGGGCGGGGCGTGCGGCGTGCATGTTAAACAAATGAAGCCCATACTGGCGTCCTGAGTGCACGCTGCACAAAACCCATAGACGCTGCACGCCCCGCCTGACGCGACGCTGGACGCTCGCCACTGAGGCCGTACACACGCGTGCCGAACGAAAGCGCGCGGCGTCGTGACACGATACCACATGAGTAAAGAAACGGAACTGAGTGCACAACGTCATAGACTCTTAGAGAATCCTCCGGCTGAGCTGGCGACAAGTTTCGCAACGAGCGGTCGGAGGACGGGCTCATGGGCGCCGCACGTTTGTATTAATGTGCCTATCGCAGCATGATTGTGTGAATCTTAAACTCTAGTGGTTTGTTTACTCGTGTGATACGCATGCATGTAATACGCGGCTGCGTGTGACTGGGTGACTGCTTGCCTTCAGGCTTTGACACCGTCAATCGAGTGAAATTGTCGATGAATGCCCTCCGGCCGCCATCGCAACCATGTTTCGTAACTAGCTGCGATAGAGAACTTAATATTCTTTGTACGCAACTGGTTGCGATAGAAGAGTTCTCATTATGTGTTCGCAACTAGACGTCGTTGTCGACTACGTTTCGCAACCAGCAACTAGTTGCGAACAAGTAATGAATACTCTTCTATCGCAACCAGTTACGTACTAAGAATATTAAGTTCTCTATCGCAGCTAGTTACGAAACATGGTTGCGATGGCGGCCGGAGGGGATGAATGTATGTTTTGCATTTCACTGCAATACAATGCATTTCCTGTGAAAATAGCAAAAGTTCACGTTTTTTGTGAAAATCAAACATTGATTTCGGCCAAAAACCTCACGCCATACGCTACCAACTGTAGGGGAATTAATAGCATTTGCCAATGCAATTACGATTGAATGACGTGTGTTAAATTGGACTGTGTCGGGCTAAATTGTGAACACCGTGCCGCGAAAAGACTATAATTTTAACGTATACTAGTGTCGAATTGAATAAAGTATTATCAACAGTGCTTCAAATTACAGTATGCTAACTATTCCTACGATTAGACTGCTCAACTTTATAAACATTTTCGAAATCTTTTTATATGAGCTTTGATATACACAATAGCCTAATGAATTTGTATCTAACACGTTTTGATATATTGAATCACTATTTGTATGCAGTTGAGTGCGTGTTGTGTGCCCGAGAAGATTAAAAAATTGAAAATGAATGCATTCCAAAATATTTATTATCTTTGTTCTTCTTGGCGCCGCCACGCACGACCACTGATCCCGGTGTTTATAGTCACACTGTTCACTTCGACCTAATTTGTAATTATATGACATAGAGTTTTCTATAGAGAATTTTGTCTACGATAGATGTTGTTGTGCTGCGTGCGATAACCAGCCAGTATTTAGACGAGACATAGAGGCGAGAAATCTTACAAAGTAATGTTAGGTTCTTTGTTATTTAGTTAGCTAACTTTTGTAAATAACTAGATGGCATAAACATTTTATTATTTAATTTGTAATTTGTGTGATCAGACTGTTATTCTATGATTTATTTGTTACAAGTGAGTTGTTACTTTATGGTAGACAATCGAACATATCTGTTAGGTAAATAGATTTTTTTATTTATCCCTTTTGACTGGTTTGTTTTACTTATAATTTTAAATGAATTAAATCTAGTGAATGTATCCATTATAAATCGTTATATTCCTCATAATAATAATTATACTCCATTACTTCTTAAAACTTCATTCTATTTATACCTATGTAGCTATGTGTCTGTAACCATGATATATGTGTAAAGTATGATATGTGATGAAATGTTACTGCATTCAATACTGGTTGTAAAGTGAAACTATTTAAAATAAAGTAACAGAAATAAATTATATCTTTGTTTTATTACTCCTACTAAATTCTGTGGTCTGGTGCAAAGGAGCTCAAATATCACAATAAAGTTGTGTAAGTTTAGGCTATGGCTCGATGACTAATTCAAGACAAGGTAAAGGTATAGACACTACGTAGTAGCAAAATACTGACATTAAATTGAACTGTTAACAAGAAATTCAACTTGTAGGTGGTTTATGTAAGTAAATTATTCTACTTTCAGATTAACTTTACATAAATTCCATGTGAATTAATCAAAGCTTCAATCAAGTAACGGCCTCCCCATGTTATCGATGTGAAATAAGAGCGAAAAAAACGTCGTCGTCATCGATACCGATACCGACGCTGGATGCGCACACCCGAACGACGTATAAATCAAGAAATTGCCAAGGGAGACCTCGATTCGCCCAGTGAGAATACTTTGTTTATTCGTTACTTACTCTGAGAATAGAAGCAATGAATACAAATCTGGTGTAAATTCTAAATACCCTCTGTCGCGGAGAACGCGAAACATGTAAATAGTATGTATATTGAACTATTACCCTTTTGGTTATTCTCTTACTGGCAACATGAACATTCAAATGTGGGTCTGTCAGTATTCTGTGACGGACGTTGAGAGACAAAGAAAATATGAGAACAAGCTGAGGTCGATTGGTACGTATCGCTTAATATGTCGAGATCGCGCAGTCGTCGAGCCCTCGAAATCCCGGGTGAGTTATGAGCACTGCCCAATGTATTGTTTTAATGTCATAGTGAGCTTGAGTTAACATTTGTGGCCCACATGTGGTCTCAACGTTGTAATGACGTTGAGACCTGATGAGCTGATGACAAAGAATTGGCTGGCACTCCTCGTATAAGAATGGAGGAGTTCCCTGTGGTCAATTCCTCATCTTGTGCAAACTTTGAGACCTGATGACAAAGAATTGGCTGGCACTCCTCGTATAAGAGTGGAGGAGTTCCCTGTGGTCAATTCCTCATCAGGTGCAAAGCTCTAATATGAATGTAAAAGTGTAGGTAGCTTGTTGATACCAGTTTGAGCTACTGAAGGTATTTTGGTGGCTGATGGTGAGGCTATAAGGGGTTGATGTGGAGGCCTTTCCGGGGGCCCTCTGGGCCCCCCCTTAGTACTCATCGCATGGGAGCAAAATGCAGAGGCTCGTTGCGGGATACACGATGAGTTCTCCTTTGGAGATGTAATGTGCCGTGTATCCACTGGTATATAGCTACGGGATTGGGGCCCTTCTAATTCTCCCCAGACGAGTAAAGTTACATTCATAGCTAGAGATAATCCAAAGATAGTAAAAAGAGAATGTGAGCCTAATGAATGTTGACTCAATGTCACTGTGGGATTATCTCCTATGTATCTGTAGATCCATGTAGCGAGGTTATTATGTACATCCCCTCTATCTATAGGAATCTCCGCTACATGTTTTGGTGGAGGATGCTAAACCCTGTCGGTTGTGTTTTACTTGTTTGGTATCATAAGTGATTGTTAGTGAAGTTTGAACACTTTCAGTCTTGGTAAGTCACTTTTTTTTGGTTCGGGTAGGCCCACTGGGCACAATGGATAAGAGTGATACCCGCAAGAAGTTTTGAGTACCTACACATGTGACGAACCTATTTGCTATTAGTTAATGGATTATACCTTGGTGAACCAACCGACAGGTGAACCCAGTGTTGCTTAATGTTTTGTTCATGAATTCATTAAATATTTAGTGTTTTCTCTTCTAATATAATATTTAATGTCTGTTCAGTTGGATAATTTTATTCATCGAACATTGGGTATAAATTCATGAATTACTATGGCAACACCGTCAGCGGAAACGAGAACGAATGGATGTATTGTCAATGGTTTGCGTTTCGATACTTAATCATGTTTTACAATTATTAAATTCATGCTCGGGTTTTATTACAAACCTTGAGTAAAGCAAGTAATATCGTAATCAACGGTTGCAATGTTAGATTTAGTTTTATTATTTTTGCGGCAATAGGTTATGTTGTCACACCTATTAATCGTTTTATTTCTCTCTTACGGAAATTTATTTTCCGTCACTGGAGATGAATTTACGTGAATCGAAACGCAGCGAAATTAAAAAGTATAAACGGAACGTGTATCTATGGTTCCGCGGACGAACTTCGTTTTGTTTTGACTTATGTTGTATGTATTCGTATTGCCGGTGTTTTGTTTTGGTTTCTTCCATTTTTAATTAATTTAAGAAGTCAGTTAAAGGTTTAAATATCGAAAATTTGTGCAAATCAACAATAAAAGTTCACGATTTTATCGGCAACGTAAGGTGGAGTGTCTTGTTAAGTGTTGTAAGGCGGAATCACTGTAAGTACATAGATTTAAGCCGTTTAATATATTATAATGTTTCGAAACAAACTTATGCTTAAAGTTTTCTTGTTAACTGTTTTATGGTCTAGTATGGATAACTGTGTAATACTTTACGTTTGAAAAACTTTATTTATTGTTATAGCGGCAGTAGAAATGCACATTCTGTGATAATTTCAAGTCTATTGCGTAATACTTATTTTTCTATTGTTAAACTGCTATTCGATACCAGAACATTAAGTTTTATTGCAGGGTACATCAAACATTACGAAGACCCGTTTTACGCCGTATAGCGGCCGCTGTGGCGGCCCGGTATATACTTATTGCTAAACTTATTTACGGTTTGCTATTCATTGGACATTAAAAATCCCAAGATGGAAGAAATCTTGCTTAACTATCTAGACACGCGTTACTGCAAATTGGAATCGGTAAAAAGGGAGGCTAAAGTTATACTAGCCGGCGCATCCATCACGAGAGATAAATTCGCACAGACTCGCATATCCTTTAAGAAACTTCATAGTTTCTTTAATGTAGCATTTGACAATTGCGTGGAGAAAATAAAGCCATTAGACGTTCAATTGTTTAAAAAATATACAGACGACTTGGGAGCGGCAAAAGACCAATGTGGTGTCTGGAGGTTATTTTAAACACTTTAATAATTAATAGTTTTATTACTTATAAGCAGATTACATAATGTTACACAATCAACAGACAATAGGGTATAAGACAACAATTAAAATAGGTTGATTGACTCTAACCAGCTAGTTACGCCAGCAAGTCCCACAACTACCGAGATAAAATCAATCAAACTTATTTTTGTGCCACCAATGATTTTGCAATGACGAAAACTTAAGGTGGGACACTTTGTTGAGCATGACGTCACAAGTTAGTGTTTCATACTAATCTACATTCTTTCGATTCGGAGCGTTTTGGACACTTCATAAAAAGAAACTGATTCGAACTGTCATCAGGTAACCTATTTACAATGTAGTGGCAGACCAAGGAAAAATGTGACACTTATCACAATAATAAACAAAGAACATAGTCTTTAAAAATTAACTGCCAGTGCAATTAACTAGAGTTTAAATTGCGTTCCAACAAGAAGATTAGATGTCGTAGCCATTTTAAACCCAGAGGATGAAACTAAGAGTACCCGCTTACCTAAACTTTACCATACCTACATATGATGGAAATATTCATGGGTGCACGGCCTACTGGGACGATTTGAAGCTAACGTCGGATAATTATTCAATAGCAGTGGACATTCTAAGGAATAGGTTTGGTAAATCTGCACAGGTGATCAATGCCATAATGAACTCTTGCCGAATGTCAAGTTGTCAAATAACTCTGCTGAAGATTGTCTCTTCTTCTTCTTCCTTGCAAAAGTAGTAGGTACTCGTATATGTATATGGTGCGGCTGATGTAATCTGATGTAAATTTTGTTTCGATCCGCAAGGCCTTGGAGTCTGTAATCTCAGCAATGGAGCAATCATAATTTCCTTCGAAACCTAGCTGCTCTACATTAAATACACCTGCTTCAACATCAACTCTCCAAGTGAAGGCTGTTATAGATAGTTCTAGCAGAGATGAAGTCACGCACATAATAACATGCCATGTAATGACAGCGGGTTATGAAATTACTGTTCTTTTTTCGTACTGATAGCAAGTTCAACAGTGAATTGCAAGATAGACCAAAAGGTTTCTTTAAACTATAGTCTTATGTTTATTTACTCATTTATTCACTTTGTGCAATGAGTACTTCATGTAGCTGTGTGTAATCATTCACCTAAGCTCTCCTGGAACTACCTATAGGAAGAGGAAATGGTAACAAAAAGGGGAAGCCAGTGTGACTCAACCGGACCAGAAACGCACTTGGAAGTCTTGCATATTTTGCAATGGAGATCACTACAGCGAGGACTGTAGTAAATATAAAACTTACAAGGAAAAAATAGGAAAACTGCGAGATAGATGTTATGTCTGTTTCCAAAAGCAGCACCGTGCTTCCAGATGTACTAAACACAGGGAATGTGTACACTGCTCCAAGCGACATAACAGGCAGGAACTAGGCTTCTATTAGACTCAGCCAGCCAACGATTATATATTACAACTAAATTAGCAAGAAATTACAAATGAAACCTGATAGAGAAGATTAGAGTCAATACAGTTTGTTGTATCATTGATAAGGTACCAGTGGCTAGTTTTGAATCGCTGGAGGTAGACATCATGGCTGATGGCACTTCTACAGAAGATGGTTTTGATTTGTTAATTGGGAATGATTTATACTTTTCATTCATCATTTATTTATTTTATTTATGGCAAAGAACACCCTGTCGGTGGTGACATATTGCCAGTGCCCGGGGAAGGATCACTCTTCTTTCACAGAACAATCTTCCTTTAAGAACTTTAGATGTAAGATTTTTATGGGCACTTGAGAGCATAGGAATAACTGATTCTCCAAAGACAACATGTGAAGAAGAGGCTGTACAACACTTCAATGAGACTGTAATATAATGATGGACGATATCAAGTCAAGTGGCCCTGGATTGAGTATCCACCTAAATTACCTACTAATTTCGGACTTGCGTTTGGAAGGCTAAAAGGTGTATTAAGAAGATCAAACGAAGAAGTCATGACTGAATACAATAAGATTCTTAAGCAGCAACTCGAAGCAAATGTTATAAAGACAGCGGATCCTACCATCACTGTTACTCATCTAGTACACTACCTACCACATCATATGGTCAGGCTTAGCGGGGAAGGTGAGAAGAGTATAAATGAGTGCCTATACAGCGGCCCGAGTATGCTGGAGGATCTTACAAGTCTGATATTTAAATTTAAAGTCGGTAAAGTGGCTATTACAGCAGATGTAGAACTTGCAAGCTGATATCTTGCATTTGAAAATTAATGATAAAACCTTTGTGTGGAATTAAAGAGAGGTATTACAAAGAAGAGCGTTCTGCAGATTCTGGCGAGGGTTTACGACCCTTGTGGATATGCTTTTCCTCTCGTATTACCCGAAAAATTGCTATTTCAAGAGCTATGTAGGAAGAAGTTAAAATGGGATGAAGCCCTGTCTGTGGATTTGCTAGCATCGTGGAAGAAAATTGCTGAAAACTTGGAAGCCAGTAAGGAGATAGAAGTTCCAAGATATATTGCGAATGGTATGAGTGATGGAGAAAAGGAGTACCAACTTCATGCCTTTAGTGATGTTTCTATGAATTCATTTGCTGCAGTAGTATATCTTCGTGTCAGTAATGAGAAAAGGGTATTAACATCCTTCCTCATGTCAAAGTCCAGAGTTACTCCAACAGAAGATAAAAGTAACCTCAAGATTCCCAGACTAGAACTGCTGGGGTATCTGATCGGAGGCAGACTTCTGAGATATGTCAAAAGTCATTTAGACTTAAAGATGACCAAGATTTGCCTGTGGACAGATAGTCAAGTTGTGCTAGCATGGATGGAATCCAATAAACTGCTGCCACCATTTGTGTCAAGAAGAATCGCTGAGATCAAACAAATAAAGGACAGCTTAGGAGTGGAACTGTGCTACGTGAACTCCAAGGAGAATCCTGCTGACATAGCCACTCGCCCTGAGTTGTGGCTTGAAAAGCAGGATTTATGGTTCCATGGCCCGGAATTCCTATTAAAGGAACAAAAAGATTGGCCTAAGGGAAGGAAATATAATGAAGAAGAGATCTGCTTGGCCGGGAAGGCTCTGGACATGGAAGACAGCCCAGAGATAAATATGGAGGATTATGAAGGTCATGAAACTCTCAGCTGCTCAGAAACAGAGGATAATCATATGACTAGTGAATCTTGTGAAAACCTCAGCTCTGAGCCAAACACGTCAGGTACGGAAGAGTGTGAAGAGTCAGTGACTGAGCTAAGGAAGTTACAAAAAAAATTCTTCCCAGATGAACTGTCAGGGAAGGTGACTAGTTTATCTCGAAACTTGGGCCTCTTCTTAGATGAAGATAAACTCTTAAGGTCCAGAGGAAGACTGGCAAATGCTAATTTGTCCTATGATAGAAGATATCCAATTCTAATCCCAAAGAGGTCACCTTTTACGACCTGGATAATTCTCAAGACGCACAAAAATAACTACCATGTTGGAGTACCCCATACACTGAGTATACTACGTCGGAAATACTGGGTACCTCAAGGCAGAGCTCAAGTGCAAAAGACTCTGAAGAAGTGTATGGAATGTGAGAAACATTCCGGTGGTCCTTATAAACTGCCTCCGCCACCTGCGCTGCCCAGTGAAAGAGTAAATTATAGCTCTGCGTTTACCTTTACGGGTTTGGATTATCTTGGCCCTGTTTTGGTTGACGCCAATAACAGCAGAGAGAAACGGTGGATATGCCTCTTTACTTGTCTTGCAGTCCGCGCTATACACTTGGAGTTGGTGAAAGCATTGACTGCAGAAGAATGTTTGCTTGCAATTCGACGCTTTGTGGCTGCAAGAGCATTGCCTAAGCTGTTGATATCCGATAACGCCCTGCAATTTAAACTGACAAGTGAGGTATTGGTCAGCTCTTACTGCGGAGAGAACGGTATCAAGTGGAAATTCATTACACAATTGGCACCATGGCAAGGCGGTTTTTACGAGAGGTTGGTCGCCTTGGTTAAGCATTGTCTGAAGCGAACACTTGACAAACACTTGTTGACAGATGGTCAGATGCACACTGTGATGAAGGAAATTGAGGCTGTTCTAAACACGAGACCCTTGACTGTAGTCGGCTCTGAGCCAGAAAGTGTACTGCGACCTGTTGATTTCCTGTCGCTGGGTGAGTGTCTAGAAGTGAGCCCGTCCCTTGTAGAGTGTGCACCACAAAGCACCAGTACAAAGGCGGATTTGATCAAGAGTTGGAAGAGAGGTCGGATGATCCTCGAAGAATACAAGGAAATGTTCGTGAACCAGTATTTACCTAGTCTCCGTGACAGGTTCAACCACAGTTGTAAGCAACCCCGAGTATTGTCAAAGAAGTCCCCAGCTGTTGGGGATATTGTACAAATTAAGGATGCTACGAAAAATAGAATCAACTGGAAGGTTGGTGAGATCGCCAGTTTGATCAGAGGCCGGGACGGTGAGTGCAGAGCAGCTAAAGTGATCGTGGGGAACACAGAGTTTACAAGATCAATAGGACATTTGTATCCATTGGAGACTGAGATATATGGACCAACGAACTACGATGATGGTGGTTTAAATAGACAAAGTCCTACATTAATAGATGCAGGAACTGCGTCTGCACCTTTGGAGGTTTCAGAAGCAAAAGAGATATCAGAAGTCAGTGTGCCACCTGAAATGGAAGTCGTGGAAATAGAAACCCCAACTGAGAAAACAATCAGTGAGGAAGTTACCGTGTCGGATTCCTGTGATGATAGTCCAATGCAAACCGAGCAAGCTCCCATAGTTGAAACGCGTGAGGCTGAGGAGCTTCAGCCGATAGCTATAGAAGAAGGGCCAGCAGAGGAACTGAGAGGAAGGCGGGTCGCTGCCATTCGCGCCAGAGAACGGATCGCGGAATGGACGCGTCAGCTGCTAATCCTCCTGATGTGACTCCTTTCGCCCTTGGGAGTGTCGCGGAGAACGCGAAACATGTAAATAGTATGTATATTGAACTATTACCTTTTTGGTTATTCTCTTACTGGCAACATGAACATTCAAATGTGGGTCTGTCAGTATTCTGTGACGGACGTTGAGAGACAAAGAAAATATGAGAACAAGCTGAGGTCGATTGGTACGTATCGCTTAATATGTCGAGATCGCGCAGTCGTCGAGCCCTCGAAATCCCGGGTGAGTTATGAGCACTGCCTAGACATGTGCGCCGATCAAAAAATTGTCGGCGGCGGCGTTTGACAAAAAATCGGCGGCGGCGGCGTATTTTCGGCGTGAAATCGGCGTGATTGAAACATGATTTCACACATCAAAAAACCGTAATTCAAGGACACAGTTATTTAAAATATCGCCGTACATCACCTTAAACTCTGATTTAATGCCATAAACATATATTTTTACAAAAAAATCGAAATAAAATGGTTAAAATTTGCGTTTTTTGCCTTTTTGGCACTAGCGATCATAACGTTACGATGCCAAAGCCATCCACTGAGGGAAGGTGACCCATGCTACATCTTGGTTCTACATGGTACATCTTCGGTCTATTCGAGAGGTTTTAGGCCTTATCAGACATTATTTATTCGAGCTATATGGTATGGCCACTTGGTTATTCGGAGCTACATCAATTAAATAGTGCTTCTACGGATTTCCTCATTTCTATGGAGATACTTAGGTTCACACAGGTCATCACTGCCTGTATGAGAGAAGTTCACTGGCCAAACGCCTATAGTTGCAGGATCTAAAGCGTCGCGAGGATGAACTTAAGTTTTTCCAACGTTACCCAAACGTGTTAGACTACGCAATAGACCAAAATTAGATTAGGTACCACAAAAAGGCTTGTTTTTTCGATCTCTGGGACTTAACTGTCATCTTTCGGAAGCTTCCATGTAATTCCATAAGAGCGCGTGGTCAAGGTACCTCAAGGCCGAATCTCTAATACGGTTCTGTACTGGAAAAACATATATAGGTAGCAGCAGACATAAGCAAACCACCGCTGTCACAAAAGTATAGTAAACCTGGTTAATAAACCAGCGAACAAAATGATTAAAAAGGGCAGAGTTCAAACTGGCTGGACTACTTACCAGCTACAAATAACTTGCCATTCACTTTGATGGACACTTTAGTTCCTCTGATGCCCAATATCTTCCTGGACTCAAATATTCCCAAAGGCTTAGAAATGGGCCGAACTAAGGCTACTGCTGTTATAACTCAAGTATTTGGTCCAGAATGTTTGGCAGAACTGATAGATTTATTAAAAACTATAAGGGTTCCGTTTTTGCTATTTTGGCTACGGAACCCTAAAAAAGAAAAAAACTACGTTTCTATGATATTAAATGAAACCACAGATACATCTTTATCAAAAAACAATGTGCATTCATTGTCATATATTGTGTTGAAGATTTCAATATCAAAACTTCGTTTCTTGATATGGTGGAGCCAGAGTCAATGCTCAGGGGTTAAATGCTCATGAAACCTACACAGCTGTGGTATATTGAACGCAGCTTAGGCGTTCACCTCTCTCTTTCCCGCCTTGATGATCTCTCTCTTTTATATTAGCCATTGTCACATGTGTTCAGCTCTGGTTCAAATAAATCCTAATTAATTAATTATAGGAGTTCAATTGAGATACCGCAATCTGTATTCATCTCATCATCATCTGTATTCTCTAATTTAAAAGATTATGAGTTTACAGAGAAAGAACATGAACCAAAGTATGAGATAAATTCTACTCCAAGAACCTGTAAGACGTCTTTTCTTAGAAACTGATTACCACAGCTTTGGTTTTTTTTTTTGGTTGGTTTGTGTCCCGTATGGTCAATATTGACCACTTTTGGTTGATCTGGAGTTGTGCCCCTCTCCGAAGGAAGGAGAGGGTTACAGGAGCACAGCTTTGGAGGATGTCTTGAAGCTTTTGAACTAGAACTGATTTAGAATCAACGTCGCTAACGACTACCTTCGATTAGCTAATGACATCGTCGTGATGGTATAGTCCCTACAGGGCGCGAAAAATATGCTCAACGACCGCTGTGTTTATAAGACGAAAGTTATGTCGAACTCCCTGATACCCCAGTCGCTCTTGGGGCAGTTAACCTTGAAGTTGTCTAGGACGAGAACTACGAATACACATATGTAGCTGAAACATACACTCCAGTTCTTCTCTGTCACCGTGTCTCAATGTCTCAAGAATAGTTTTTGACTAGTGACGAGATATCCAGTAGACGTATAGTCTTTCACCTTCATAAATAGGGTCGAGTCGCTCAACGTTCCATAGAGAGAGCTAGACCAAATTAGTAATTAGTAAATCCGTTTCGTTCCGTTTCCAAAGAACCTACTTAGGTGACATAACTCTAGCAAGATGAGGTGGTAATGGGCTGGGCATATAGCTCGAGCAACAAAGACCGATGGGATAGAAAGGTTCCCAAATGAAGACCACGAATCTGAAGGAAGATGGAGCGTGGGTTGGCCTCCACAAAATGATCTGAGGACATGTTTAAGTTCGTCGGCATTCGATTAAGAGAAAACGTGTGCATTGCGACTGTTCGTTCGGAATTGTTTAGGGCAGACCTATGTTCATCAATGAATGTCTCCGGATTGAGATGATAATGATGATCTAGACCATTTTAACTAGCCTCTGCCGTCTTTTGAAATCCTACGAGAGGATAATAAGAAAAAACGTTATCCAAAAATGGGATGAACCTTGATTTCAACAGAGTATATGCTATGAACTGCTAGAACAAAGTGTTAAGTAAGGTTAGTTTTAATATATGGTACGAAAATCTGCTTTTGCAATAAGTTTTTTATTCACGCCGATTTCACGCCGATCAGAAATCGGCGGCGGCGGCGTGGCCAAAAAAGCCGGCGGCGGCGGCGCGCCGGCGCGGCGCACACCTCTAGCACTGCCCAATGTATTGTTTTAATGTCATAGTGAGCTTGAGTTAACATTTGTGGCCCACATGTGGTCTCAACGTTGTAATGACGTTGAGACCTGATGAGCTGATGACAAAGAATTGGCTGGCACTCCTCGTATAAGAATGGAGGAGTTCCCTGTGGTCAATTCCTCATCTTGTGCAAACTTTGAGACCTGATGACAAAGAATTGGCTGGCACTCCTCGTATAAGAGTGGAGGAGTTCCCTGTGGTCAATTCCTCATCAGGTGCAAAGCTCTAATATGAATGTAAAAGTGTAGGTAGCTTGTTGATACCAGTTTGAGCTACTGAAGGTATTTTGGTGGCTGATGGTGAGGCTATAAGGGGTTGATGTGGAGGCCTTTCCGGGGGCCCTCTGGGCCCCCCCTTAGTACTCATCGCATGGGAGCAAAATGCAGAGGCTCGTTGCGGGATACACGATGAGTTCTCCTTTGGAGATGTAATGTGCCGTGTATCCACTGGTATATAGCTACGGGATTGGGGCCCTTCTAATTCTCCCCAGACGAGTAAAGTTACATTCATAGCTAGAGATAATCCAAAGATAGTAAAAAGAGAATGTGAGCCTAATGAATGTTGACTCAATGTCACTGTGGGATTATCTCCTATGTATCTGTAGATCCATGTAGCGAGGTTATTATGTACATCCCCTCTATCTATAGGAATCTCCGCTACACCCTCTGTCTACCTAACTTTGATTTTAAAATTGATATCTATGGCTGTGTCTATTTTTTACGAAATTGGCGGGAAGAAAAGTGTTGCCATGCCTAGAATAGTTATACATTCTGTGGTTATACGACGATGAGTTGACTAATGACGGATAGTGAATGGCTCGCCTTTAAGTACATCAAACTGTCATGGCGATGCCGAAACTTTTTAATCTGTGGATACGCCCCTTGTCGTGTCAAACGTACGTCGTCGACTCTTTTTTGTATTTTGTGCAATATTTCCATGTTTTTTGGTAATAATTAAGTAAATTTAGATTAATATTTACTATACTATCAATCTCGGGAAACTAAATACGTTCTTATATTATATTTTCTGTGTTTTTACCTGATCTATGTTGCTGTCAAATACACTGCAACTATCGATTTTTCAGGTTCAGGGCAAGAAATAATTAGTTTAATACTTCAAACAGGACTGTTTGTGATATAATCATTAAATAAATAGGACCAAAAATGACAGACTCTAAATATTTCACTACGACGAAAAAGGGGGAGATATTCGAACTGAAATCGGAACTCAACAGCGACAAAAAGGAGAAAAAAAAGGAGGCAGTCAAAAAGGTATTTACAAATAATGTGAATAACAAGATCTAAATCATCCGTAAAGGTTATATAAACAGACCTACTATAGGGTTTTCTGCTACCTCCAAGATTTTGGGAATCATGGATGTTGTAATGTTTCAGGTCATTGCGTCCATGACAGTGGGGAAAGATGTCTCAGCACTGTTCCCGGATGTCGTCAACTGTATGCAAACAGATAACTTGGAGCTAAAAAAATTGGTGTACTTATACCTAATGAACTACGCCAAGTCACAGCCCGATATGGCTATCATGGCAGTTAACACATTCGTCAAGGTATGATTACATGGCCACATATTCCTAATTTAAACATTTGAAATTCTGTAATGAGTTAATTGGAAATCCTGTAACTGATTCTGCTTTTTCTAACTTTAAATTTGATTTGCATGGTTGAAAATTAATATTTTTCTGACAAATATTTTATAGTACTATTTATAGTAAATTCATCTTTCTATAATATTGGAGCATGGGAGTTTCAGTGTTGGGCTTTTACATTATTCAATGAAATTGAAGATATCTATGATTATATTAAGACAAATTTCATTTATGAATAACTACGCCTAGTGTAGTTATTTGTGTGTGTGTGACTTGTCTTTTTTATCGTTTTAATGTCTACTGTACCATATTATGATGGGTGGAAGGATCTACCAACATACCAGCTTGTTAAGGTAAACAAATGATCCAAAAAACCAATCAACTCATCAATTTGTAGATTTACACATTAAATCTTCCTTAACAAATGAACTAACATAAATTATGTAGCACCAATACTAAATTGAATTAACAGCATTTTTTTATATCTATTTTTGTTGAATCCATGTTAAATTAAACCCTGCATGCAATAGCTAATAGATTTTAAAATTGCATGACAAATATTTATTTACTTTTAAGTAAGCCCATCACCAGTGGATGTGTAAATCTACATTCCAATAAAAATGCAGTAAGATATAAACCTGTATGAAATGCTAATATATTACAGAGTATATGAAATCCATGCCTCATCCAGTCTAGATGCACATTGGCTACATTAATCCTGTATCAACTCATACAGTAGAACCCTCTATTATGGTTACTTGAACCTTATCTAACCAATGAACCCTCTATTATGGTTACTTGAACCTTATCTGTTCATTGAATGTAGGTATGTCATAATGTATGTGTAATTGATCCCTTAGTTAGAGAATGATAACAATTTATTTAATTTGTGAAATTTAATGTTGAGTTTGGTATCTTTAGGTAAAATAAATACATCTATCTCAATTTTATCTAGTACAATTTACAAGCATTTTCTGTTTTAACATCACTCATACTTCTTTTTTGACACATTGAACGCCATCGGACACATTCTCTGAACATTTTTGTTTGGAGACTGTGTCCGACGGCGCTCAATGTGTTAAGAAATATGATTTAAAATGTCAAACTTGGCAAACTTAAACCATGATCAATCCAAATCAATCTTAAAGTAGAGTAGCTAGCATAGCAGGTTTCTACTGTACGCTTACTGTCAGTTGCTTCCGTATGATTGATGTATTGCTTTCTCTCTTTTATACACAATACCGAATGCAAACAACGTTGAAACGCCTCCAGGATTGCGAAGACTCCAACCCTCTGATAAGGGCACTGGCCGTACGGACAATGGGTTGCATTCGGGTGGACAAAATCACCGAGTATCTGTGCGAACCACTTCGGAAGTGCTTGAAAGACGAAGACCCATATGTCAGGAAGACAGCAGCTGTGTGCGTTGCTAAACTTTATGACATATCGTCCAGCATGGTGGAAGATCAGGTAAATATACGCAAAAATTATTATTACAATTCATACGACATAAATTTGCATCTGTGAAGTTAGCAAAAATATTTTAGTTATCAAAAAAGTTAGACAGATGTAGCAGGAGGAGCTTGAAACTAACTTTACAGACACTAACTTACGTGTTGTAATTGTATCTTGGCGTTAGTGTCCGACCGAAACTAGTTTTCACGGCCGAGCCTGAAACCGAATTTCGGCTTTGATCTCAGTTTCAACCAAAACTTCCATATAAGGTCATGTTGTCATGGGGAGAAAAAAAATGCCAATCATAATCAGTCAGTCTTCATTTTTAATACTTGAAGTAATCATTAGTATAGCATAATATAACTTCTAATTTCGAATAAATTAATAGTACTTTTTGAAATAAAGACTATCCGATCGCAGCCCGAAACCCCTCTTGTTGTTGTCTCTTGTTTCGAAACTGTATCATTTTGTTACCATATTTAATGCTTTTTTGACATATTATGTTAACAGTTCACACATAATATTAACCATGTAAGGGATCTCTTCCAGCTAATCTTACACCCATAAGATTTTAAAAACCCATTTATTTTGTTGATAGGGTTTTCTGGACCAGCTAAAAGATCTGCTAAGTGACTCAAATCCCATGGTGGTGGCCAACGCTGTTGCTGCTCTCTCAGAAATCAATGAAGCCAGTGTTTCTGGACATCCTCTAGTTGGTAAGTATTCCCTATTACATTTATTCAGGGCATTCAAAACTGCTTTCTATGCATTCAACTGGTAGAAACAAAATGTGTGCTCAAATGCAGCACACATTTTGTTTCACACATATATGTCTGTGGCATGTAACGTCATCATCAAACTTCTCAACAGATGGTTTAAGGTCCAAACCAAAACGCAGGTTGTTACTTTAATTATTAGACGGTTGGAGAAAATGACAAAGGCCCACGAATTAGTAGTTGGGCTATTCTTCAGAAATAAATATTGTAAAAGAGCCCTTGAGGGCCTTCTTGCAGAAATAAACTATTTTATTTATTTATTTAGCCCTTCACCGTCACCTCATTCATCTGGCCCTTTTTCATACTAAATGTATGGAGACAGATGAATAAGTCGCAGACATATTTCTGGAGAATAGCCCAGTAGGGGTCCTTTCAAATACTCTTCGACCCAGCTTGATCTTTTTTGTAGAAGACCCTTTTTTATAACATTGCCGCTCTGTAACCTCTTTGTCAAGAGGCACATCAATCACTGACTTTGTGTGTTGTATACATATTAATTCAGCTTACATATATTTTAGAAATGAACGCTCCAACCATCAACAAGCTGCTAACAGCGCTGAACGAATGCACGGAGTGGGGGCAGGTGTTCATACTGGACGCGCTCAGCAACTACTCCCCGCGGGACGCGCGCGAGGCGCACTCCATCTGCGAGCGCATCACGCCGCGCCTCGCCCACGCTAATGCGGCCGTCGTGCTGTCCGCCGTCAAGGTATTATTGTTGTAGCCTTATATATGCCGCTTCGACCATTGCTGATCTATTGTGGCAGCCCTTTAAAAGCCGTCAAGGTAACGTGTGGGAGTCGCACTGTGATGCTCCGCACCTTCGGTGCTACGCGGAAGCTCGGCCTTGGGCCTCGCGTCACTGATGCTCCCCCAACGGCCTGCGGCCCTTGGGTTGGCTGAATGACACTTAGGGAATAGTAAAGATCTGGGTAAGCTCGCCCTTCGGGCCTGCGGCCCTTGGGCTCGCATAGGTGGGAGCGGCACTGTGACGCTCCGCACCTTCGCTGCTACGCGAAAGCTCGCCCTTCGGCCTCGCGTCGCTGGCGCTCCCTCGAGGGCCGACGCTCCCCCGAGGGCCGCAGGAGCTGAATGACACTTAGGGAATAATAAGGTGTGTATGGCAGGGCTCAGAAACCGGTATTTGCTCCATACAAAAATACCGGTATTCTTTCCGTTCTTGTCGTTCTTTGGTTTATTATTTCGTTTTTTAACTAGACAATTTAATAATACGAAATCATGACTTAAATACATTACTGAGCTCTACATAAAAAGCATAAAATAATACAAAATATTGGGCTGTTTCGGGGTTTTTGCAAAATACCGGTTCCGAGCCCTGGTGTATGGTGTCCTAGTCTGTTGGCCGGTCCCGAGCCGCCAACAGCACGAATGCACGGAGTGGCAGGTGTTCATACTGGACGCGCTCAGCAACTATTCCCCGCTCGGGACAGGACTATACTGGATAGCACTGTGAAATGCTCTAATACCTCAAACGTTACAGTAGCAGATGAGGCAAAAAAGCCAAATGAATGAGTTTTTTCCTAAAAGATATGATTGTCATGTGTATTTATTTTACTTATTTATTACGCGATGACGACAAGAGAAAGCACCCATGCTTGACTAGAGGTGTCTGAAGGTTATAGTTTTCTCCTTGGGCGTGAGCTCCTGTGGAGCTCCGGGCCATATCCGATGTGCAGCAACGGGCCGCTGACGCAAGCCACAATGCAGAAGATCACTTAAAAAAATCAATTATATAATATTGTCTTCGGTTTCCGTGATTATCACTCATAGTAATAAAACAACTTAAACGGATTAAATCGCCTATATTACTACATTTTAAGTCTTAAGGGACTTAAAATGTAGTAATATACGCGATTTAATCCGTTTAAGTTGTTTTATTACTATGAAAATCAATTATAGTTTTCGTAAAGAATTCACGTGTAATATACATTCCTTTATGACACAATATATCTACAGACGCCGTCTTCCTCAGGTCCTGATGAAGCTGATGGAGATGGTATCGGACGACACGGAGCTGGTCAGCACGCTGTCCCGCAAGCTGGCGCCGCCGCTGGTGACGCTGCTGTCCGCGGAGCCCGAGGTGCAGTACGTGGCGCTGCGCAACATCAACCTCGTCGTGCAGAAGCGCCCCGACATCCTCAAGCACGAGATGAAGGTGAGGACAGGCCTAGTCGTACTCAATAGAAAAATGAAAGCCTGAGTAAAACCAGGAGTGGCTCACATTGCGATTTCGCCGAGTGGCTACTACTCGTAATATCAAATTTTACCCCTCCGCGACGCGTGCTATTTCTGGTCAGTTTTGTGAGAAAGTGAAGCTGTTGTACGTACAGGTCGATTCACAAGAGCTGGCGCGGATTTAGTATGAAATAAGCATACAAAATCCGCGCCAGCTCTTATGAATCAAGCTGTAGTACTATTTCATATTCTGTGGTAAAACTTAGAATATGTCAATAGCATGTTTAGACAGAGCAAACGCGCGGGCGCGGGTGGAGTTTGTCCGAGTTACATACCCCACAGTGCTTTGTATCTCGGGAGATAAATTTTTCGGTGTTTGAATGACAACGCTCTTTACATGTGACATCTGGTATGGGCGTTGACCAAGCGTGTCCTTTGGAGTGTTCATGGTTTCTTCATTCCTTCATACGGGCTGCATGTTTGATTGTCACTTAAAGATATAATGAAAAGGGGAGGGAAAAACTAAATAAATCGATGTAATCATTTTCAAGTGTCTTCCATTAAAGTCAAATATTGACACAAGATAAAAACGGATGAACCGACATTAATTTTCTATCTCAGGTGTTCTTCGTGAAATACAACGACCCGATCTACGTGAAGCTGGAGAAGCTGGACATCATGATCCGTCTGGCGTCGCAGGCCAACATCGCGCAGGTGCTGGGCGAGCTCAAGGAGTACGCCACCGAGGTCGATGTTGACTTCGTGCGCAAGGCCGTGCGCGCCATCGGCCGCTGCGCCATCAAGGTACAACCACATATTAGAGAATCATCATCATCATTTCAGCCAAAAGACGTCCACTGCTGGACATAGGCCTTCCCCAAGGATCTCCACGATGGTCGGCTTTGTGCTGCTATTATCCAGCGGCTTCCCGCGGTTTTCACCAGATCGTCGGTCCACCTTGTGGGAGGGATTAGAGAATATAAACAGATATTTCATTGTTGCGCGTTTACATACAAAAGAATTCCCACGTTCGCATCGAAACAATAGACCCTCACCACCACAGCCACAGTACGGTAAACTTTGTAAGTTTGCACAGTACAGTACGGTCTCGCATAGTTCTCGGTGGCGGCGTCAGCCGGCATCAACGGCGCGGCGTTTGCGTACTGTTAGGATAATTATATTGTGCCACTGTTACGTTTCGGTCGCCGGCGACCAGATCGGCTACGCCCACCACACAGGAGGCCAAAATCGAGTGAAGTGCACCTGATACTGGCAGCGACGGCCGAGGGTTTATAGTTACACAACTAGGGTGGTAAAACATAGATCTACGTGAAGTTGGAGAAGCGGCACATCATGATCCGTCTGCCGTCGCAAGCCAACATCGCGCCATCGGCCGCTGCGCCTTCAAGGTACAGACAAGCCAACAAACAGGTGCGGATTCAGGAAAAATCGTGAAGTGAAAGATCTTACCTATAAATGTTCCAGAAAAATCGTTTTATCTTAGTTCTAGTAGTTAGTTCGTAGCTCTTGTGATGTCCTTATGGAGATTTAAAAAGATAATGTTATAAACGGGGAGGGTGGTTTGTATTGGCTCGCGTGAGGTTGTCGCCGATTCGGGTCATTGTCGGTTTTTGAGCACATCAAAGGAATGTTTTGGCAGGCATTTGTAGAGTACGTATATGTTGGTGCGTCTTTATTGCCATCATCATCAAGCAATAGCCTGCACAACGCCGACTCCAACCTCTACTATAGCAAGCCTGTTCAGAATATAAATAGTGTCCAAACATAAGCCTAGCGTTTATCGAGGTTTGGAGCTTATGGGGGCGTGCCAAATCTCGGCAAGCGTAATGTGTTGCCAATATTGCGGATATATTTTGGCAAAGTTAGATATATCCGGTGGCTCATGTTCAATGGCCAGTTTGGCCACTTATTTCATTAAAAACTTTTACACTTATTCAGGTGGAGCCATCAGCAGAACGCTGCGTATCGACGCTGTTAGAACTCATCCAGACTAAAGTGAACTACGTGGTGCAAGAGGCCGTGGTGGTGATCAAGGACATCTTCCGCAAGTACCCCAACAAGTACGAGAGCATCATCTCCACGCTCTGCGAGAACCTCGATACACTGGACGAGCCCGAGGCGAGGGCCTCCATGGTGAGTTTTTTAAAAACTGACCATTTTTTTTTTGTAGTTGCATGTTTTATTTAAGGAATCAGGATGGAGTGCACTATTTGATTCTTAATTTTTAGTAAAACTTATGGTTTATGCTAAAAGTGAAAACTATGCTCGTTTAGAAATCTCTGGTTTCTAGCTATGGCAACCACCAAAGAGGCACCAACTTTCCTTCGAAACTGTCCATACTATTATCACATTACTAAAGAGAAAGTCAATTTGCTGTATTTGGCCACGGCATCTATTTCTAATTAACCTTTTTTTTTAATATAGGAAAGATACATCAGTAAACCTATGTTACAGTGCGACTACGATGACTCCGCAGTGGGGTATATGGCAACACCTCGATTTAAGTCAAATTTCCATGAAAATGTGACTTTTAAATGCAGGTGTTGTCATATACCCCAAGAGTTATCTTAGTCGCACTCTAACCTCTTTCTCTCTCTTTCGCTCTCTAACCTATATTATCGAAGCGTACAAGTGACGGTTGTGCACGCGCAGGTGTGGATCGTGGGCGAGTACGCGGAGCGCATCGACAACGCTGATGAGCTGCTCGACTCCTTCCTCGAAGGCTTCCACGATGAGAACGCACAGGTAAACGTTAACTATCTATCAGATTCAGATTCGTTTATAATAGTACATTACACAACTAGGGTGGTAATACAATGAAAGGCCGAGATCGCAGAAGTTTACGGCCCGAGCTGCAAGCGAGAGACGTAAATATACAATCGAGGGCTTTCTTTATTAACTCCCGTGCTGTGTACATCATTTTATGTCTACGCTTGGCCAGAAAGCGGCTTTTTCCGTACGCGCAGCGGCCGGTGGGAATCGGGTTCTATGGACGCTACGCCACTGCTATCTATTCCACAGCTCAGATTTCTGTAGCTCCTGAATCTGCTATCTGTGAAAGTCGCATTGCCTTATTTATGGTTTCGTACCCAAAGGGTGCCAACGGAACCCTATTACTAAGCCGCCGCTGTCCGTCTGTCTCAGGCCTGTATCTTTTGAACCATATTAGGTAAAGACTTGAAATGTTCACATGATGTGTAATTTCTATTGCTGTTACAACAACAAATAATAAAAAAAATTAAAGGGGTTCCCCATACAAGAAATGTGATTTTTGGCGGTGATACAGAACCCTTCGTATGCAAATCCGCACTTTGTCGGTTTTTTAGTCATTAATGGCTGAGTCGGGTGCCTGTCGTTTCGCATAACGTTTTTTGTCCTAAAAATGTTTGGCCGAGAAAGTTTGGCATACTGTTGAATGGCATACTACTCGTTTGTCCTAATAATTTTTGCGCATACTCATTTAAAGTTCTAAAGCAAGTTTGCCCTAATATTGATAACTCTAAAATCTAATTACCTAAAGCTTAATATTCCTAACATGAATTGTCCTAAGAATGATTTTGCCTATTATTAAATTGGCTACACTTATAGCTCCTAAAGTAAACTATGGTAGGCGTGAAGTCAGAATCGTTACGTATTCTACCTTCAGGCAGGTCAGATTTCGGTTAGGCACGACGCTACGCCACTGCGAGTCATAACTATACACAAATACTAATAATATTATACAAAACCATAAATAATATTTTTACAGCAGCCCATAAAGCCTTTCTGCTTGGGTAAATTATTAGGGCGTAGAACGAAAAGGGGGGACGGGGGGGCGGAGCCCCCCACAAGGGGGGCTCGGGGGGCGAAGCCCCCCGCATTAAAAAAAAACTCAAACCACAAGTTCAATTAGGTTAGGTTAGGGTTCGAACTGCGTCCCCCAACAAAACCGAACTGCTGTCAGAAAAGTAGGTTAGGTTAGGTTAGGTTCAAAAACGAACTGCTGTCAGAAAAGTAGGTTAGGTTAGGTTTGAACTGCGTCCCCCAACAAAAAATGAACTTTTAACGTTTGAAAACTCTGCTTGCAAAAAATCATCAAGATTTATGCTTAATGACATGTAGTAAAAACAATTTTAACACATAAAATATTAGGAACACTACAATTATGCACATAAATCATTCGATATTAGAATCTTAGCCACATTAAACGATAGGACAAATAATATTTAGGACAAACGATAATAGGAGCAACAATTTCGGACAATCAAAAATATGCGGAACAAAGTGTAGGCCAAACGTTATTAGGACAAAAGAGGTTATGCGACACAACGATAGGACTAATAATTGTATGCCAATCGATATAGACCCGGCTGAGTCTTGTGACCATCATTTCAACCTAGGCACGTCGACTGATCAAGAACTTTGACGTTTTACCTGGAAGCCAAAACCGTTTTTACTCACACAGTGCAATCAGCTCTGTCTCACTTCTCATGCAATCGTCTCTTTCTCACTCCCGACGCGCAGGCAGGCCCTTTGCTGCGCGTCGGAAGACTACGACCACTTCAACGACGAAAAAACGATTCTCAGTTTGGACTGACCTTTCTTCTCCACACTTCTAGAGAAGCTCCTGATGAGAGTCCGTACGATGTGCCAGTAGATTAAAGTTAATGTATAATTGTCAGGTGCAACTGCAACTGCTGACGGCGGTTGTAAAGCTGTTCCTGAAACGTCCCGCCGATACACAAGAGTTGGTGCAGCACGTGCTCAGCCTCGCCACACAGGACTCCGACAACCCAGACCTCAGGTACAATGCTCTCTAGATCTCAGAAACTTTTCGAAACTCTCACTAGGAAATTTTGAGAAATTACCGAGATTTTTCTAAGTTGAAAGTTTTGTAATTTTGAAAACTTTCCATCGGCACTTTAGGAGGGCAATGAAGTCAGAAGCTTAACAGCCGACAAGGACTCTACTTCAGTAAGAGATGTGAAACAAGCGTCAAGCCTTGGCACTGCATACATACACTGTTGGAAAGACCTGTATTACAGCCAAATATGGGGCCGTCCTACGCCACGCTATCCTACGCGTTGCCCCTCCATTATGGAGCACTATGTAACAAAATATGATTGGCAGAGACCGCGGCTTCATCTACTGGCGTCTGCTGTCCACGGACCCCGCGGCCGCCAAGGAAGTGGTGCTGGCGGACAAGCCGCTCATCTCCGAGGAGACGGACCTGCTGGAGCCCACGCTGCTGGACGAGCTCATCTGCCACATCAGCTCGCTCGCCTCCGTCTACCACAAGCCGCCCACTGCCTTCGTGGAAGGTAACTTTAATCACAGCCACAGATTAGAGAATATAAACAGATATTTCATTGTCGCGCGTTTCCATACAAAAATCAAGAATTCCTACGCTCGCGTCGAAACCTATTGTTTCGACGCGAGCGTGGGAATTCCCACCGCCACAGCCACAGCGCGGAAACTTCGCACAGTACAATGCGTTTGCGCAAATTATCTCTTAGTTACACTCGGGCCGTTCAAACTGTCAAACGCAAAAATCTGACACGCACGGCTCTTATACAAATCAATTAACTTTATGCCACTCCTGGCCATAAAGTGGCTTTTTCCGCACGCTGCGCGTACGAAAAAAGCCGCTTTCTGGCCAAGTCTAGACATAAAATTATGTACACAACACGGGAGGTAATAAAGAAAGCCCTCGATCGCATATTTACGTCCCTCGCTTGCAGCTCGGGCCGCAACCATCTGCGATCTCGTCCTTTGTATTACCACCCTAGTTGTGTAATGTACTATTTTCCTTCTATCTCGATGTATTTCTGTGGTTATAACTATATGTTTGTGTTGTGCAGGTCGCGGCGCGGGAGTGCGCAAGTCGCTGCCGGCGCGCGGCGCCGCGCCGGAGGCCGAGGCGCACGCGCCGCAAGCCACCGTCATACCCAACCAGGTAACCCACGCCGAAGCCTTCATGCATGGCTTCATATGCGACAAAGGGTCATGTGGGAACTGGCCACGGATTTCTGCCACAGTTACAGCTTCATGTAACGGGCGACTGGTGGCCGATTTTTTTTACAATTTTAAAAGTCTAGACTAGACGTTCAAAAGAATAACACCATTGGTTGGTTTAATCTAGGGATGTAACGATACCGATACCGATATATCGGTATCGCCGATAATATACAACCGATATTTGAAGAACGCGAAAAGAATTTGCTGTATGAAAAAAAATCTGCAAAAAGTAATTTCAACTGACTTATTTTATGTATTGGTCTATTACCTTGTGCAATAACAATTACTATGTTAATTAAATCTTTGGTTCTTTTTAAAAAATAAATTCGAATTTTGAGTTGACAATCTATATTTTTCTAATATTTTTACTTTACACTTTCAAGGTTGACTCTCTGTTAAATATAGCCAAGTTTTAGGTATAATAAGGACATACAAATATCTGAAGTTCATACTTCATTATTTAGCTAAGATATCGGTATCGGTATTGGTATCGCCGATATTTACTACAATATATCGGTATCGTATCGGCAAAACTATGTATCGTTAGGTACATCCCTAGTTTAATCAATGTTGCTAGTTTAGACTTGTAAAATTGTAATTAAATAAAGTCGTGTATATTGCAGGAGTCGCTGATCGGCGACCTGTTGTCTATGGACATCGGCGCGCCGGCCGCGGCGCCCGCGCCCGCCTCCAACCTCGACCTGCTCGCCGGCGGCCTCGACGTCTTGGTAAATACTACTGCTAATAAACTATGCTTTTAATAGGGATGACGGCTGGGTTAAAACTATATAATTCTATTTAGTCAGACAGTTAGATTATGGAAAAATATGGGACACTTATTTTTTGGTTTATCGAAATATTAAAAATCGACAAAGTTATAGAGCATCAAACTTCTGGAGTGGGGGCTTGAGACTTTTTTGTTAAACAAAAGAAAAAATACGTATACAATATTACAGTGGAACCTCGATAAATCGAATCTCAAGGGAAACGATAAAAAATCGTGTTAACGAGGATTCCACTTCTAGAGGTCTTCGACATACAGAGGTTTTCATAGGCCCATGTTCGACTTATAGAGATTAAGGCATCTGTATTTTTGACCTCGTCTTACAGAGGTAAAATAAATAAAAAAATCGAGTTATAGAGGTAAAAAAAATCTACTAAAACATCTTGTAGGTATAGTAATAACCACATTTTTACTAAAAAAAAAACCCGACCGCGGTGCACTTTGAAACTGCATAAAATCCGCCATTTTGTTTATTTTAACGAACTTCATACCCAGTGACACTCGCACCATCAAGACGAATCTAATGATGTATCATTTATCAAAATCGGATGTGCCGTTGAGTAGTTACGAGCGGACACAGGAATGGACATACATACATACAGGTCAAACACATAACCCTCCTTCGGGCTTCGCCGCAGTCGGGTAAAAATGATCTAAGGTGTCCGAATGTTTATTCATTCTCTTTAGGAACATTCGGACACCTTAGATAATTCTTACTATAGTCATTGGTAACTTCGACTTATATAGGTCTAATATTTCGAGCTATGGACGATTTGGGGCTTGAAGGGAATTTATTTCGCGCTGTAGAGGATTTCGTCTTATCGAGGTCCGCTGTTTTGTACTTAAATGTATTGCTATAAGGTAAACGTTTCACCCGCTAATGCACAATTGACTGAATGAAATGAAGTAGTTGACACCCTGTTGTCACCCTTCTCACAACTACTGTGACAGTGTCAAGCACTAGGACGTCTGTCTACCTTATTTTATGTGACACTAGTGCTAATGATATTGTCTGGCAGCTGGGCGGCGGCCCTGAGCCTGCAGCGGGCGGCAGCACGGGTCTTCTGGGAGACATCTTCGGCACGGCGCAGCCCGCCTCGTACCTGCCGCCCAAGCAGTGCTGGCTGCCCGCAGACAAGGGAAAAGGTACCACAATACCGGTTGCATCCACTCACAATCAGCGCTGATAAGTCAAAAAGCCCTATCTCTATCGAAGTAAGCTTTGAGGAAATCAGTTATTTGTAGATTACAAATAGTAAAGTTTCTCAAAACTTGGAGTAAGTTGTTTATTGTTCAGATACCACTTTTTGACTTATCAAGGCAGTATAGAAGTATGTACATTATTAAACATAGGAATCTATCATCATCAACAACCGAAACAACTCTACTAGTGGACATGCCGGAATTAGGAATGAAGAAGTCCGCAGAAGAACAAATGTAATTAACATTTTTCAGTGGCGATCACACGCCGTAAGACGCAGTGTTGATTGGCCCCCACAGTGTGCACTGATACCGGAGTCCGCTGGAAGCGCAAGATTGATAGTGGCCTCCAAGTTACGAAAGATAAAAAGCGTTCCGCCTGCAGCTTGCATACTTTTTATATTTAACATGGCCATCTGGCAGAAGGTCTGCACACACTACAAGTACCCGTGCGTGGAATCTATACCAAAGTCAATGCGGTCCATGGACGTGACTGGTCCACTGCAAATTTTCCGTATAATGTATACATTTTAGATGAATTAACGACTGTGTTGTGCAGGTCTGGAGATCTGGGGCACGTTCAGCCGGCAGGGCGGGCAGCCGCGGCTCGAGATGACCTTCACCAACAAGGCCATGCAGGCCATGAGTGGGTTCGCCATACAACTCAACAAGAACAGGTAACAATCTGGGTGTATCAACTTTTTTTTGTTTTATGCAAAGATTGCAATTTCTCCTTATTTGTTCACATTTTGCATGTTATAATATGATTTAAATGGAACAAGATTTTACATCTAGAGATAGATTACGTAAAAATAAAACTCGTTTTTAATAAATAAATAGGGTGACCCAGCGGACGAACCCTTATTTTCATACAAAAGTGGGAGACAGCGATGTCCGCTGGGTCACTGCTTATCAAGTTATAATAGATAAATTATAATAAAAAATATTTGCATTACGTAGCTGTATTATCTGTCTTTTAAATGAGCATACACTTTCTTAAAAAAATATCCGAATAAAGATGTCCTTTCAATTTTAGTCTGAGAAGGTGAAATTTTGTTGACAAAGAAAAGTTGATTCACCCATCTACACTTGTTTATTTATGGAAGCGCGAAAGAACGAAACATTGTGGTAGAATGAGGCAAAATCTTTCATTTGATTGGTGATTTATGACACCTGGTCCCGTTTCACGAAGCTACACGTTACAATTTTACAAGTCTACAATTGCAATATTGGTCTAATATAGCAACACCATTGGTTGATTTGGCCAATGTTGCTAGTTTAGACTTGTAAAATTGTAACTTGTAGCTTCGTGAAACGGGGCCCTGTTGTCAAAAAGATTTTCGCTAGCGCTACACTGCTACCAACTACTGGAATTGTGATTTCTAAAAACCCTCCTTGGCGATGCACTATGTTAATCCGGAGAACGGTAGGAGACACGGTATTGATACTCACCCTAGGCGTAGGCTTCTTAATGAAAATGAAATGCCAAAACATAATTATGGTATAAAATGGTCAATTTTTATACCATATTTCAATAGAATAAAGTTGACGAATGGCCAGTTAAATGTCTTTGATGGTACAGTAACCGGCGCGAAACTAAATTCAAAATTGTACATGAATATCCAACCGACGTTTCCAATGATATCCTCAAATGATGTTTCTCATACATCGTATTGATACACGTATACCGCAAATGTATACGTAATCCTAAACGAATACATATACCATAATCGATTTAAAAGACTGTTAAAAAAACACTATTTAAGCACATTAACTTAGTATACTAAGTAGTTTATATAGAGACTCCTAATCCCACACACAAACCTTATTATAGGTTTTGTGGGACACTGTTCATAAATGTATGTTAAACTATGTTTTAATAAATAATAAATAAATAACTACACGACACCAATTTCAGTTTTGTCCGGAGACTAGCACTATTGACATATCGCATACTACTTTGAAAAAAACTCGTATCTAAAAACGTCCTAGAGAAAAACGTCAAAATATCGCCGCTATACTTACTCAACCACGTATCTACTCCAATAGTTTCATAGGAAAATCGCACTTTTCTACTCGTAACACAGGTGCGTTTTTTATCAAACTATTCAAGTAGATACGTGGTTGAGTAAGTATGGCGACGATATACACTTACTGCGTTTTTTACCTAGAGTTAGTGTCAGATACCTGTTAAAGTAATGACAATATACATTTTTGTTCCAGTTTTGGGGTGTTCCCCGTGGGCAGCCTGTCAGTAGGCGCGCTGGCGGCGGGCGCCAGCACAGAGGCGCCGCTGCCGCTCGCCACCACCGGGCCCGTGCAACGCATGGAGCCGCTCAACAATTTACAGGTTAATATCGTCATAACATTCAATGCGAGCTATAGAATTTTCTAATTCGATATCGTGTTGATAAAGTTCTCTCCGTTAAGGCCGAGCCACACCGGCTGCGTACACGTCTGCGTGCGCGTGGCGTACGCGTTGTATAGTATGAATGTTTTTCAAAATGGCGGCTAGTCACGCTCCAAGTCAAGGAGCTGCAGCGTACAGTGCGTGCACACGCAGCCGGTGTGGTTCAGCCTGTATTCTCCCCCCCCCCCCATGTAATTAAAAGCAGTATAACGCTAAATGTTACAACTACGGTGGCATACAATTTCCGCTATAGAAAAAACATACGCTTTTTTTCATCCATTTTCAGTTTATGATCTACAATTGAGCTAGAAATGTTGTATAAATTGGTTTTCTCATAATTGAGCGCCTCCTTTGATGGTTTTTATTTTGAGTTTTTGGAGTAAATTCCATTTTGACGTTTAACGCTATCGTCCGTCGTGTGCATTAACCCAAGAATGTTTTGCCCCAAAATGCCACTACCATCGCTGAACATGACAAATGTAGATACTAATGACGCAATAATCCAGGTGGCGATAAAGAACAACGTGGACGTGTTCTACTTCGCGTGCCTCATGCCCGCACACATCCTCTTCACGGAAGACGGACAGCTCGACAAACGCGTGTTCCTCACCACGTGGAAGGAGATCCCAGCCGCCAACGAGGTCCAGCACTCCCTCTCCGGCATCCAGGGCACCGCCGACTCCATCGCCCAGAAGATGACCCTCAACAACATCTTCACCATCGCGAAACGCAACGTCGAAGGCCAGGACATGCTCTACCAGTCCCTCAAACTCACCAACAACATCTGGGTACTTTTAGAACTCAAACTGCAGCCCGGCAACCCGGAGGCCACTCTAAGTCTGAAGTCCCGCACGGTCGAAGTAGCCTCCTGCATATTCCAGGCCTACGAGGCTATTATCAAATCGTAATCTCGCATTATTTATATGGTCTAAGACGTATTTATAGTATTCTTAGGTAAGTTATAGACTTTGTACGACTGTAAATTCCATTATGTTTAGAGTATGAATGTTTATTAGGGTGTTCTAGCTTTTTGGTCGGACAAGTTTCGCTGAGCGTCCAGTGGCAAAGATTTAATTTGCGG
Source organism: Eudemis profundana (assembly GCA_947034925.1). Lineage (NCBI taxonomy): Eukaryota > Metazoa > Arthropoda > Insecta > Lepidoptera > Tortricidae > Eudemis > Eudemis profundana. Next base: position 12,336,169 of record OX344812.1, read on the forward strand.
AAACTTATTGTTTTTTTATCAAAACCCATGGTAGATTCTGCTCGGTTATATTTTGATTTCAATATTTACATCGTGAGAAATGTACGGCATGTGTCTCGCAAAATCTCGTTTAGAGAGCTATAGGACAATAGAAATATTAAACTAATACGCTCAAGTGAAGTCCAAGGTATGGCGAACAGCAGGTATCAAGTATTATTTCTGATGAAACCCCCTGCGATATAGTATTCGAGTTTTTCTCAGATAGATAGACGAGAAAAAAATAAAACACACAGAACGTGGATGGACATTTTAAACATTTTGTATAAAGGCAATATAGTTTGGTGGAATGTTGTTCAGAAAAGTTAGAAACCACATATAAGAGTTGTTGCAGCGCGCGCACTCCATGCACGGCGTGTGAGGCTACGAGAGACCGCGAGAGTAATGTTATTGCGACTCGTGTCGCGGCGGGTGCGAGACTCGGGGAATTATGCCGTGTAATGGCGATAAATAAATAATTATGTTACATCATTCTGTCATTTTATTGAGAACCCCTATCGTTATCAGGGCCTCGTTTCACGAAGCTACAAGTTACAATTTTACAAGTCTAAACTTGCAACATTGGTCAAAAACAGCAACGCCACGCCATTAGTTGATTTGGCCAATGTTGCTAGTTGGCACTTGCTTTTAATACACCTGCTCAAAAAGTGGTAGGTACTACTTTTCGTAGCTGCAAATCGTGCGCAAAGTTGTATTTTGCGCACTAGTGCTTTTTACTTTCCAGCTAATTTTTGAACACTAAATTAGTACATTACACAACTAGGGTGGTAAAACAAATAAAGGCCGAGATCGCAAATGATTGCGGCCCGAGCTGCAAGCGAGGGACGTAAATATGCGATCGAGGCAAAGTATAAGGACAACCAAGTAGTTCGTCTTCGCCGTTTAGGAGTGCGCGACACCCGAGCGTGCCTAAGGCACAGGGCTGCCGCTCGTCGGTTCTGTAAAATACCTACTTACTACGAACGTAACTTTTATTAGGTTGACCTCGATCGAACGAACAATCGTTCGAGGTCAACCTAGTAAAAGCTACTTATTTCAATATGAAAGTATCTGATCGCACACATCTGATGTTAATGTTATTAAGTATAATAGTTTAAATAAATTAGTATTGGTATGTGTACATGTAAGTAACGCAACGATATTTCGGCTCATTTCATAAAACCACTCTCGTGTGTAAGGCATTTTATGTATCAATAGAATCAACTACTATTTAATTAGTACACGTTTAAAAAATCTGTTAATTTTACTCATCACTGTCAAACAAAATAACTATCTACTCTATTTAACTGGTATAGTTTGATCACAAAACTATCAAACATTCTATAAACGACTTAAAATATAACATTTATATAGGTACTAGTAAAACACCTTTCGGAATCCTTAGAAATGCAGAAATATGACAATTCTGGATTTTGCGCATTATTCTTCAAACATCCGAACACACTGCAGTATATACGTCTTCTATACTTTGCTTCGTCCGCAGACATTTTGAACGTTCGACCGCTCTCGACGATGTCTCAGCCCTGACTAAGCACGCGGCGATGCTTGCCTGTGGTGCGTCCGTACACGGCGCGCACACATGCGCGCTCCCGATGTACCTTTTATCGGAACAAAAACTACCGTATACCGTGATCGAGGGCTTTCTCTATTACCTCCCGTGTTGTGTACATCATTTTATGTCTACACTTGTCCAGAAAGCGGCGCGCAGCGTGCGGAAAAATACACTTTATGGCCAGGTGTGGCATAAATAATTTTGTAGGTTGTACATGAACGTCGTTATGCTAGGGTGTATGAAGTGTCCGTCAAGATAGCGTACACCGTAAAGATATTCAGAATCTGATGCAGCCAATAAATAGTACCCAAATAGTACCGACGAAATACCTAGGTGAAAAAAATAGTACCCTTAAACTTTTCGAAATATAAGGCCTGTTCACGGTGTACGCTACCGGCGTCAAGCTGGCGTACACCGTTTGTATCTCTGGAACGGCTTTGTTTTTGGAAACGCTTTATATCTCAAAAAATAGTACCCTAGGGCCCTAAAATTTTATTTCTCTAGCTATCGTAGAAGCCGAGATATAGTGAGCTCTTTCTATAAGGAATTCCCGGGTACGCCAGCTTGACGGTGTGAAATTTTGTACACCGTTAAGTTATGGAATATCTCGGCTTCTACGATAGCTAGAGAAATAAAATTTTAGGGCCCTAGGGTACTATTTGGGTACTATTTTTTGAGATATAAATCGTTTCCAATAACAAAGCCGTTCCAGAGATACAAACGGTGTACGCCAGCTTGACGCCCGGTAGCGTACACCGTGAACAGGCCTTATATTTCGAAAAGTTTAAGGTTACTATTTTTTTGACCTAGGTATTTCGTCGGTACTATTTGGGTACTATTTATTGGCTGCATCAGATTCTGAATATCTTTACGGTGTACGCTATCTTGACGGACACTGTATGAAACAGGTGTGGTGTTGATCCACATGTTCATCCCATGTTAAACCACCACCATTTTGGGGCTATTCAGAAATATGTCTGCGACTCATTCATCTGTCTCCATACATTTAGTATGAAAAATAGGGCCAGATGATGATGTGACCGTAGACATTTCTGAAGAATAGCCCTTTAGGCGTCGATGGCATTCAAACAGTTACACAAAACTGGACGACTAGTACAAGTCGATCCCTGTCCTAGCCGTGCAGTATTTCACATATTCGAGACTAAATGTTAGGTATAGGTAGCTTCACGAGAGTTGAGGCCACGCACACAACATGTCAAGTAAAGACAGCGGGATTTTGAAATTACTGTTCTTTTTTCGTACCGATAGCAGGTTCAACAGTGAATTGCAAGATATACCATAAAGTTTGTTTAAATTATAGCATTGTGTTTATTTACTCACTCATTCATTCACTTTTTTTGCAATCAGTACTTCATGGAGCTGTGTGTGTCACCTCAACTCTCGTGAAACTACCTATAGGTTGTAATATGAAATAAAAGACTATGTAGAGAAATTCATATAATCATATTTTTTTATATACAAAGTGGTCCAGACCAACATAGACTTGGTTATGTACAAACAACTAAATGTGGACAGTCAATAATAAACTTTTTTTGCTTACTAATATTAAGGCAATGTGTTTATGTGTCTCAACAGTAATAAAATATTCGCATCTCATGAAACAGAACGTTATTACCTCTAGCAGGGAAAATAATACTTTCAAAAATGTAATTGGAGATTCTAAAAAGTAAAATAAACTAAACATCAAGTCAAAAATTAAATCATTTACAAAAAAACATGCGAATACACTGCCCAAATAAGGTATGGCATCATACACAAAAATCTACTTCTTCCGAAATACAAAACATGCCCATCATACACATTAACAAAGTCTTTGCTTAGGTATAAATACTTTAATCTATTTTGACGAGGAATTCTTCTATTTCCAATTTCTGCCTCATTATGGCGGACAGCACCACCTCCGTGCTGCAAACTACATTCAGCGTTTTTTCAGACTGCAGCAGGTAATACACGAGGTGCAAGTCGTTGGGTACCGTGAGCACCAAATAGCTATAAGGTCGTATACTGTGTATCTCTTGTATGGAGACGTAGGATCGTCGATTCTTCTCGACCTTTCCGCCACACAGCTCTATTACTTCTGTGAGAGAGGCTCGCGACGGTTTTACGCATGGAGTTAAGAAGAACGTGACACCCTCAAACAACCTTCTACGCTGCTCGCCACAGAGTAGCACCTCGGAGATATCACACTTGAACATTTTGTTGAATGCCTCGTCCCGGAGGCCGTATTTTGCCTCGTCCGCGAACTTGTTCTGCCTCTGGCTCTCGAGCACCCACTCGGGGGACAGCAGGTGCTTGACGGTGACGAGACAGCTGATCAGTTTGCTCGTCCGGACGAGTTTGTCCATGATGAGATGGGTGGCCTCGGCGGCCGTGGTCACTACCACACCTCCGAGTAATCTATGGCAAAATATGGCTATTAGATACTTGTAAACGAAACGTGAAATACGGTCTAGGAACTCGGTTACAAAAAGTATCAAAACGGATCTTGAGCTTTATACTGAACCCAATGACCGATTCTAAGACAGTTCCTTTTCCAAAAATGGAATTTACAGAATAAGGCCCCATTTAGCCGGTACGACAACTCGTATGCGAGTTTGATTACATCGTGGGCTACCTAGGTACGATGAGTACAGTTGATCGATTAATCGTCGCAATGAAATGAAAATCGCATACGAGTTCTCACCCCGTCTAAATGGGGCCTAAAAATACCTACGGAATATGCCGGCACAAACGCCTGTTTTAAAATTAAAAGTAACTCGAGTTCTTAGACTAAATTAGTAATGATATATGATCTAGCCGTTTTCAAACTACGGACGTCACAAGTTTAGTACGAATGACACAGACTACGCAAACTACTACAAAACGTAACGTCGCCACTTATTCCCGTATTCCAACCCGTTACCACTAATCGCTACTGGTGAGACAAGAAATTATAACTTTACTTCATTTAACTATGCGACCAGATTATCTTCTTTCTCATCCGATACTTTAGTGTCACTGCAATGAAAGTTTATACATTTATATTCTCGTGAAAGTAACGAAAACACGCAGTACTGTTTGTATATATTTATTTACGTGTTACAATACGTGCACTAGACAACCGGGTCGCGAGAATGTTATGTACGTCAGTCTTCTTAATTACATAAACTGGAGGGAACAGTACTTATGTATCTTCGGTGAAAATGCAATAATTGTCATCATAGAGCTGCAGCAGGGTGTGATGATCGAGTCGGAAGGTGGTCATAGGATTATGTAAATTACACAAGATAACCCACATTGTTTGGGTTCGTTTGATTAATTTTAAAAGCAGTTTGTGACTATATAAAAAAAGGTACAGTCGGTAATAAAAAGCTTATTTTACCAACACATTTTTTGACAGAAACTTATGTACGAGGGTGAGACATCACGCTAATACTATCAATTACCCGCGGCTTCGCCCGCGTTGTTCCCGTTATTTTCCCAAGGGAACTCTTTACCAGGATATAAAGTATCCTATGGTTCAATCAACGACTCAGCCTACTTGCATGCCAAATTTTAACTCAATCCACTCAGTTAACGCGTTATTTAGTAATAAACATCACGACATCTTCACAAACTTTCACATCTTCTATATCTTCTCTTTGGTTTAGTTACTCATTTGGTTAACTGCCTAACATTTTCACTAAACTATGACCCGCCAGCAGGTCGACGAAGCCCCGCTGCGCGGGGCTTCTATTTCTGCTCTGAGGGACACAAGCTGACTAACAAACCTAACCTAAAATAAGGAGTGTACTTAATGAAAAGGCTAGGCAGCTAACCAAATGGATAACTAAACTAGTAGGCAGCGACATACATAAAACAAAGTCGATTAGTTACACCATTTATAACTCAAAAACAGGTGGATCTATTTTTATGATTATCGATTTGATGGAATTGTCTCCGCCCTGAATAGCAGAATACCGTCAAACGGGGTTATTAGGGATCGCGGGGTGAATAAGGATGGCCCCGGGAAACACATTTTCCCGATAATTTCTTAAGAACTAAGTCTACCTTAGTAGGTAGTTTTCCTTAAAAACTACCGAACTAAATAGGTCATTATTAAGAAATTATCAGGAAAATGTGTTTCCCGGGGCCATCCTTATTCACCCCGCGATCCCTAATAACCCCGTTTGACCCGGTATCTATTGAAACATCTAAAAAAAAAATTCTGGGGCGGAACGATGTTCGCCGGGACAGCTAGTTTACAATATGAATGAAATGATGGTGTTACCTGACGATGGCGGCGTATTTGTTCTGGTCGGGCGCGGGTACAGCGGAGAAGAGCACACGTGGGGCGAGGTGCAGCGGCGGCGGCATGGCGGGCGCGCGCGGCGGCGGCGGGGACTCCAGCCGCGGCCGCTTGGCGCGCCGCGGCAGGTGCGCCGCCGCCCGCTTGGCGCGCTCGTGGGACTCTTGCGTTATGTTTATGGGCATCTTCCACGCGTCTGCCGAACACGGAGAACGTTACTACGATTACACAAGCGACCAATCCGATGAGAGTACATTACGGCGCGTTACTGAAACGAGTTCCCTTTGGCAGTTACACCGACTAGTCTAGCACAACTGTGACACGCGACTCTTTGTCGCGCGACAAAACCTACCTATCTCTTTCCACTTAATATAGTGTGGCAGTGACAGATCATGCTCATATCTGCTGCAGTTGGGCGCGACTGTGCTAGACAGCCTAGAACCCTTTACACGTGCGATGCGAGTAACGTCGTTTCAAAATTGATTGACCTAATGAACTTCATTAGGTAATTGCTTAGATAGGAACTCTAAATGACTAAGATCCGCTTAGTAATGTATTCCATTGAATAATTACATAAATAACCATCATCGGTTGATGAACTTACTCATTAGATGCGAGACTAGACTGTAGTCCATTCGGAACGGACTCGCTAAGTTGAACTGCTGGTATTTGGTGTTTTCAATCTGAAAGCAAAACATAGTATTTGAAATGCATGACAATGTGTTAATCAGTCGAAACTTTTCACTCATCTTTGAAAATATAATTGCATCAAAATAGTTTAAAAAGAGAAATCTGAGGGAGAAAAAGCCCCATAACACCATATTATTGGCACCATAGTCGGGTAACAATTATTTTAAAACGAATTAAAACATATCTAGCTTCCCCTGTATTACAAGTGGGTAAGTATTACTCCCAGCGCCGGGTGAGTATTTTTCGACCGCCAAACGCCGTGGTTTGCTCGATATTATCGAAACTTTCGGGGAAACGCCCGACTGAGTATTACCAAGAGTGGCTCACTCTGCGATTTCGCCGAGCGGCCTTGAGGTCCCCGCGAGGGGGCCTCAGCCAGCGACCAGAAAGAGCACGCGTTATGCAATAGAGACGGTCGGATCCGGTGCATTCGGTCCGGTGGTCGGACCCGAACGACAGTTTTGTTAGAGAGCGATTACGTACTATTACTTACTAGCATCAAGGACCATTAAAACAAAAGGAACATCCAAACATCATCACAAACTTTCACATTTATAATATTAGTGGGATGGGATGGGAAGTGGGACAGTGGGATTGTGGTATTACTAACCTGCGCCAGAGCACTCATGTTGCCGAGCAGCAGGTCGGTGAGCCAGGCGGGCGTGACGCAGGGGATGCCCCACTCGCGCGCGCGCCGGTACTTGGTGCCGTCCGCGCGCTTGCACACCAACACCGTGTTGTCGCGAGTCATGTACGGCGTTATCTGAGGACACAAGATAATTATCAACTAATTCAGGGATCAACGGACGGACGAAGGGACCGAAATTATGGATTTACGGTAAAGGAGAATTTAATGTAAATATGTACATCATTTTAATCCCTTCCCTTGTGACAAAATCTACAATGAACGGTCGCACGATATTTTCCTCCAGACTTTCGGCTACGCTAACCAGGACGATGAGCCGAGCGGTCTTGTGGGAAGCCACGCTGCGTGTTCCGGTCCGTGGTCTCCACTCGAGAACCTTTACGACCCGTCAGCTATTCGTCGTGACCGTTCGTCGCGGAAGTCTTTAGAGACCTGTGTTTGGCAATTGACGACTCAAGGTGGAAATTATGACGCTATCTATTATTGGAAGTGCTGGTGATGCCACCCGGTGCACGAGACGTCAGTCAGTACACACGACCAGTGTTAGGGTTGGCTCATTCCGGCATTCCGTCGCGCGGCTACCAGTACCAAATTTTGCCCCTCCGGAGGGGCTTAACCAGCGACCAGCAAGAGTACGCGTTATGCAAACTCAAACTCATTTATTTCTGTAAGTAGGCCACAAGGGCTCTTTTACATGTCTGATTCTTTTCTTTTCTTTTGGCGCTTCGGTAGATGACCTTCTGGTGAGAAGAAGCGCCTGAAGAAACTCACCAGTTTCTCTTTTAAAAACAACATTACAACAATTGTGACTTTATTTCATAAAATGACATTTATAAAATGCAACAAGCATATAACTGGGCACAGTTTTTTTTTACCTTTTACCGAGAGACGTATATAATCTCCGGATCCATTACATTACAAAACTTAAAACTACATTTTTAGAGATGTAAAGGGTCTCTAGGCGTCACGTCTACACGATAAAAAAATATAGAAAATAGGCAAACATATACTAAAATTAATGGAGATGTAAGGAGTCTCCGTTGTCAAAACATTATGTTTTGGAGGTGTAAAGGAACTCCAAACGTCGAAATACAAAATGGGAAACGTATGTGATAGAGATGATCGGATGCGGTGCGTTCCGTCCGATGATCGGACCCGAATGTTAGTTTTGTTAGAAAGAGAAACTTCTATAAGCAATATTACTTATTCTGTGTCGCAGAGTTGAACTGATGACACAATCTATTATTGGCAGCGCTGATGATGTCCCACGGTGCACGAGACAGTCAGTACACTCGAGGGGTGTGTAGAGCAGCGGTCGGCAACCTGCGGCCCGCGAGCCTCCCTAGCTATTTTGTATGTAAAGGTAGTTATATTCAGAATCGTATAAAGTCACAGATTATTAACAGAGTGCGGCCCGCGTCAAATTCGTTAACTACTATGTGGTCCTTGGGTGGTAAAAGGTTGCCGACCGCTGGTGTGGAGTGTCACCTTGGCCCCGCAGTGCTCTAGCGCGCAGGTGACGCGGTCGCGCTCGTCGCCGCGCCAGCCGGTGAGCGCGGCGCGGTGGTGGCGCGCGGGGCGGTCGCGCGGCGCGTACATGGCGGGCAGGTGCAGCGCCTGCCACGGCGGCGCCACGCCGCGCCGCACCATCGCGTCAGACAGCCAGTACGCGGTCACGCAGCGTTTCGCGTCGCGGAGAGCCTGGAACGACACTAAGTTTTAGACCGCGGGCCCTTGGCGTCCTGGTTCGATCCCAGGCGCTTCGGCCCCTATCTAGTCACCAAGGTGGCCCGGGCCAAGCAACCTGGTTCGATCCCACGGCCCGATTTTTGCAACAGTCAGTAAGGTTTGCAAGTTTATCAGGCGAGCACATCCCTAAGCGGCCCCGCACATTGGACCACTGATGGCAGCCACGGCTCGCTCACTTGGGACCGCTACAAACCACGGGCGAATTTTTTCATGCATTTTGAATGGCATCGGCGCACACTGGGCGTTCGAGTAGCTGCGTTCGGGCCCAAGCTGCGGGAGTGGCGCGCGCTCAGTACCTGCGGCCGCCACTAGTGGCCCAATGTGCGGCCGCTCTAAGGCCTAAGGAGGATCCCAGGTTTCCCCGGCGAGTATAACGACCTACGATATAATTGCGAAATATGTATCTCGTTATTTTACAGGATTATTGATCATCTGTAGGCACCTAAACCCAAGAAGATCAACGGTAGCTAGGCACTTGGTATTGAGAAGACAAGCCATGCTTTTGAGCTTATATGAAGGATCCATCGCTGGGGCCCCTCTAGGCCGGAACCTTGTAGGCTCAGGCGGAAATCCGGCGTTGTCGGTACTCGAGATGACATTTATGGACTCATTTCCTACCTGCATGACGACCCCGTGGCGCTGCGTCTCGCACAGCACGTGTGTGACGCGCGCGCAGTAGCCGGTCTCCACCTCGCCCCCGCGCCGCTGTATGCACTCCACCCAGCGGGCCACGCGCTCGGCTCCCCACGACTGTTGGTATTCCACCTGGTGGGGGATTTTACATTTATGCATAAATATGTATGCTTATGATGCTACGCTTTGTCACGCGATAAATAAATGATAAAGCCGTCACGTTCTGACGATATGTGTGTGAGAGTGACGGATGCTTTATCATTTATTTATCACGCGACAAAGCGTAGCATCATAAGCCTAATGGTTTAAATCCGACCTTTAAAATATAGGAAAATCAAATGCCATCATTATTTTCGTTATGATTACATTAAGAACAGCGACATCTCTCGAGGCCTGTCGTGTTAAGTACTAGGGTGTAATGGTTTAATAAATCAGTGCTTGCCGGCGCGAGTACACAATTACGAGTAAAGAACGACTAGAAACTTAATTTAGAAAACGCCGGAACTATTTTAATTATCGTCGGGGATAGTGCAATACCGCGTAAGTAGCATATGTAAATAAGGTTTCAATTTCTAACAAATTTGCTTGAAATTGAACCTTGTCTACATATGCTATTTACGCGGTATTGCACTATCCCCGACGTTATGTATCCTAGGGCAAATTATAAAGACAGACAAACTTCGGTCGTTTAGGAGCGCACGATACTTATTCAAAACGCTAGTGCGATCCGTAATGGGCCATTCTTACGCATTCGTAAAAGTGCGTTCGTTCTTTCGATGTACCGCTTGTAGGAAAAAAAATACTATTATACTGCGCCTAGGGTAAAAAATGCATGAGGAAGGCGGCCATCAGAGAAGAGTGGCGGCGTGTTGTGAAGCTTGCCACCAACACCTGAAGTGATGACCACGACCACTCTGTCAAAGCCGAAGGGTAATAAATATTTTTACTAAAAAAAAACCCGACCGCGGTGCACTTTAAAAGTGCATAAAATCCGCCATTTTGTTTATTTTAACGAACTTCATACCCAGTGACACTCGCGCCATCACGAATCCAATGATGTATCATTTATCAAAATCGGTTGTGCCGTTGAGTAGTTACGAGCGGACACAGGAACGGACATACATACATACAGGTCAAACACATTACCCTCCTTTGTGCTTCGCCGCAGTCGGGTAAAAAAGTCAAATGTCAACTCACGATGTGAAACACGCAGCCCAGCAGGAACAAGTCAGGCGGCAGCTTCAGGTTGGGGTTGTGTCCGTAGAACTGCGCCCTCGGCGGGGCGGCGCGCGGCGAGCCCGCGTACACCTTGCTGCCGCCCACCACCACGCCCGCCGCCGCCGCGCCCACGCCCGGGCCCTGACAAAGGGGATGTTCACTAATGTTGAACTTTACAACGTGATATAATCACATGGATTAGAAAATACCAAATTATCATATCACAGAAGAAATAAACAAAAGATGTATAAAAATATAAAGTTATGAGACAACAAAGTTTAAAAAAAAAACGATATTTTTTTATCATCTTAAAGAAAAATTAAGGACAATTTCGGAATGCTTAAATAACACTGAAAAAATAAATGTGCCACAACTATGTGCTTAAACGCACGTGCTCAAAATGGCAAAATGCCATTTTTTTCATACAGACAGTACAGCGAGGACAAGAGATGACGTCACAGGGTGCGTCCGTTTTGTATGGGCCGTTTTCAACGCTCGGTTCGGTCGGCTACTTTTGATTGCAATTTGTGGCTGTTATAGTAATCCAAGTTAGTAGTTATAGGTATATATTTGTTCCTCATAAATAGTAGAATCTATTTACATCAGAAACAAAATTTAGGACACAAGCCTAATACAGTACATTGTTCAACCATTTATACAGGGTGGAAAAAATCTATGGGCCCCGGAGGGGAACTACCTATCCTTTAGTTAACTAATTTTACTTAAAGGAAACATTATTTGATTTTTAAAAAGAACTACATTCAAATATTTTTTAAATTCTCTTGGCCTTTGTATTGGAATTGATGGTATAATAAAATTAATGATAGATTTCACGATCTTCTTTACTTGTAAGACCAAAGGTTTCTTAGAGACAATTTAACCTGAATAATATAGTCATATCGATTAGTAGAATAAAATCGTGAGTGCTTATATTTTGAATTTTTAGCTGGCACCATTCCCGGGGAAAACAAGCGAATTTTAAAAAATCTTTCAATGCAGTAAGCAATAACGAGTTCGAGACATCTCTCTTTAAAGAGCATTTAAATGAGCGAGACAGGTGAAAACACTTCGTTCCCGTTTGTGCCCCTGCACAAAAGCCTTAACGTGAACTCACCTGTATGGGGTGGTGCGCGGGCCCGAGCAGCAGCCGCGCCGGCGCGCGCACCGGCCCGCCCGCCGCGTGCGCCGCCGTCATCAACCTGCGCATTAACATACAACACTTATTGTTAAGTCCGACCGTTTAACAAACCGCATCGGCCGCGTGTGTAAACGACCTAAGACTTTGATAGGACAACGTTAACAAGTTGTCAAATTGACAGTCAAAAAGTAACCTCCAGAACTGGCGCATCGTGCGAATCGGTTTTTGATCTAGAGATAATTAATTGGTTAATTAGGAGATTCTGTTTGGTAGCCATAATATAAGGCTAGAATCTCTCCTTGTACGCGTCGATCGCGGAGTGGCGAAAATCGGGCTGTTTTGTTTCGCATGTGCGACGCCGGCCACCCCGGCCGCGGCGGCCGGACTCCGGCCGCTGCAGCTTGGACTAGACTTGATTGACCTGATTTGACGGACTACTACTACGCGAGAAAGCCGGCGGAGAATCAGTAAATATTCAAAACCGGAGATATTCCATGAATTAACGGTGTACAAAATTTCACACCGTCAAGCTGGCGTACCCGGAAATTTCACATGGAAAGACTTCGAAATCACGCTGTTCACTATATCTCGGCTTCTACGATAGCTAGAGAAATGAAATTTTAGGGCCCTAGGGTACTATTTTTTTATATAAAGCGTTTCCAAAAACAAAGCCGTTCCAGAGATACAAACGATATACGCCAGCTTGATGCCCGGTAGCGTACACCGTGAACAGGCCTTATATTTCAAAAAGTTTAAGGTTACTATTTTTTTCACTTAGGTGTTTCGTCGGTACTATTTGAGTACTATTTATTGGCAGCGTCAGATTCTGGATATCTTTACGGTGTACGCCATCTTGACGGTCACCGACTATTGAGTTCATTTTTAATGAAAATTTGGAAGCTAGGTACTGAATGTTAAAAGTAGTTGTTGAAAGTAGTTACGTCAGTCGTTTTGAAAGACACCTTGGCTCACCACATGGCTCACCACTGGCCGTCTTACCCCCACCCCGGAACAGAACAGTGCGAACAGGCCGTCTTACCCCCACCCCGGAACAGAACAGTGCGAACACTGCTTTTTGGCGGAAAGTTAAACTCTCGCCTTTACCCAAATTGTAACGGGATTCTTAAGAAAATTCCATAAATTTAAAATTCATAATCAGAACCCGTGGAACGTGCGAGATTGTATTTATTCATGAGTCACCTGCGGCTCCGTTACTTTTAATATTAAAGAGCCTGCGCTTGAGCGAGATGTACAATCGAACGCACTGTTAACTGTACATTAATAAATGAATGTCTACTTTATTTCAACGTGTTAAACTCTATGGGTGGTCAGTTAACAGTGGCTTCACATAAAAATTTCCGGTCAATCATCTGAAACCGGTTATGAAAAATGTTCGTAAAATTTGCCAGTTACATCTGTCCCTGAAAAATTTCAATCTAACAAAAGGCAGTTTTCATTGTGACTAATTAAAATATAGTGATTTACTAGTAGCGCTGTTCGTGTCTGCGGATATGACTGCGCATTTCTATTATGACTGTTGTGTGTGTGTGTGTGTGTTGGTTCTAGGGTGTGCAGAACCGGGAAATTTTAGTATGCCAGTACCGGGAATTCCCGGTTCGCTCATATATACTAAATTTCCCCGTTGTGCACACCCTAGTTGGTTCCTGTTTGCATGATCAGGTGCATGTGAGCGCTAGGCTATTCGCTCTCATCTATGAGAGTAGATCTGTGCCCAACAGTGGGACGTATATTATATGCTGACGATGAATACTAGTGATGTAACGAATATTCGTATTCGCAAAAATCGTTGCGAATATATTGCAAATATTTCTGGTGCATTTTAGTTCTTAAAATTAAAAAAAAAATGGCCAAGTCGAGTCGGATTTCGGAACTATCACGAGTATAAATAAGGTTTGATAATTACCGACATAAAATTAAAAAAAAAAAAATTTTTTTTAAGGCACCTGTTTCTACCACATGCATAATCATAACCTTTAGTTAAAGAAACTTACTGATAACTCCATTATCTGTTTTATTACAAATCATAATTGAAAATTAAGTATTGACTTTTCATAGTTATTAATTTTGTTTATTTCATTAGTAGCTTAAAATTGTATGGCCAATATTCGTATTCGCATTCGCGAATATGAACGTCGATTATTCGTATTCGCATTCACTTACGCGATTGCGAATACGAATAATCGACGTTCATATTTTTAAAAACCGATATTCGTTACTTCCCTAAATGAGTACTAAGCTGGCCCGGAACTGACCTGAGCGTGCCGGCGGCGGAGGGCTCGTGGTCGGGCGGCGGCGCGGCGCCCTGCAGCCGGATGGACAGCATGTTGGCGAGCGCGGTCTTCGTCTTCGGGTTTACCAATAACGCGCTGTTTGCTGCTGTGTACGGTAATCAAATACATAAATAACATTGACACAGTTTTAAGGGGCCAATAGGGAGGACGACTGGGTTAAAACTATATAATTCTATTTATTATGTCAGTTAGATTATGGAAAAATATGGGACACGTATTTTTTGGTTTATCAAAATATTAAAAATCAACAAAGTTATAGATCATCAAACTTCTGGAGTGGGGGCTGACGGGTGACGTCAGTCCTAGGTGAAAATTGTACCAAGGAGTGACGTCACTCGAAACTTCTAAGCACTCCTCCTCATTTTTTGTTTGTCAAACAAAAAAAAATACTTGTAATATTTTTTAATAATCTAACTGACGGACTAAACAGTTTTTTAGTCGTCTAGCCCATTCTGTTGAACGTTCATGGTATATATTTCTATTATAACAACAACGACGAAATCTCGAAGAAATCACAAACAGCTAAATTGTCGTCGCAAAATTTGTGACTAGTGCTAGTTTGACCCGCTTTGATATAATTGTAATTTTTCTATACAATCCAGTGTTCTGAACAATTCAGTAATCCAGCACCCCCTAGTTTTCAATAGTGCCGGATTAGTGATATTCTACTGCAGCGGTCGGCAACCTGCGGCCCGCATGCGGCTCGTGAACCGCTCACTTGCGTCCCTATATTCGCGTCTGTAGTGCGGTCGCTATATTCCGAATTGGGTCATTCCATAATAAAAGTTACTAAGGGCTCAAAAACTATTATTGGTTTAACAAGACAATTCTAATCTATTTCTATAGAAAACATACCCAACCTCAATGATCAGAAAGAAAATTAAAAAAATATTTATTTTTTCATGTTTTTCCGTGTACTTGAATGTAACGTTTGAATCATAGTCGTCAAAGTGCTTTGTAAGCCAATATATGGCAAATCTAATTAAAAAGAAAGTAGCAGTGAACTTTCACAACTTTCCAGCGGTCATTTGAGGTAAGATAATGTATTTATATTATTCGTCTTAAAACATATTTAAAAGCATGAATGAATCAGTTTTTAGAAGAGTATTCTAAACTGTTGCTTCGATGTAACACCCGAAACGAAAAAGAGATAATAGTTTGTGTAAGTTATCGCTTAATAAACTGTAGCCTAGCATGTTTTGTCAAAGTAAGGTTATTATGTGGGCCTATTCAAATGTGTGATAATTTTTGTTTTAGCGTATGCTTTAGTTGTATGTTTTAATGGTTGAAGTTGTGTAACACCCGAAACGTTTCGGGCGCTACATTGATGTAAGCTTACCTTAAACTGATTTCACATACTAACTTGGGTTTATACCGTCCGTTTCATAACGCAATGGTGTGTGTTATTGTGGTAATTGTATTTTTAGGGCATATCATCATGGGATCGTCAACAAAAGATCGGTTATCAAAGCTAAGGGAAAACAGAAAGAATGATCCCGTCAAATATGCTGAATATTTATGCAAAGAGAGTGAAAGGGATGCTATTAGACGGAAAAAGAAGAAAGAAGAACTATGTACAGAAGATCTTAAAATGAAACATCGTTTAAAAGTGCGTGAAAGAGTACGAGCACATAGGGAAAAGAAAAAAAATAATGCAGTTGTAAATTGAGATTCTTCAATAGGGTCTTACAACTGATTGCAAACGTTTTCAAAAGCTGTCAAAAAGGTAAAGAAATCTCTCCCCGTTTCGCCAACAAAGAAGGCTGCTGTTATCCAGAAAGTGATAACTGACGTGTTAGGAGGATATTCTCAGTTTTTCAAAAATAAGGGCCCTAAACTTTCTATGGAGACACAGAGTGCAGTAAAAGATTTTTTTACAGGAATGATGTTAGTCGTCAAGCCCCCGGGAGGAAAGACTGTAAAACGGTAAGAGACCCTGAAACTGGTGTAAAAGTGAAAAAACAGAAAATTGTTGATGATAACGCATCTACGTTCAGACCTGACAATAAGGACTTGAGTTATGTGCGTTATAAGGACATAATTTCCGTATTACCTAGTCCTACTTCATACGTAGAAAATGATGGCACCTACTACTCGCGACGCGAATTCTCAACGAAAATTGATGCCTTCGAGAAAAAGTTAATTTATTGTTAAATATTCATGTATTTTTTAGTAATTCAGCATTTGCTGCTATTTTTCTTAATACGTAGTATTATAAATACGATAATTTTAATAAAATGTTTCAAAATTTTGAACTAATCGGTTTTAATTTTGTACTCGTAACACCCGAAACGAACCATTAGTAACACCCGAAACAGGTACTTAAATTCATAAAAAATAATTTTAAAGCGACATTGAGGGTTATTTTAGCATTTTAGTAGACTAAAAAAGCTATACTATGACTTGTTATGAATAAAACTACAGGTTACTTAAGAAAATTCGCTGAATTATGCATTTTGGGACTAATGGTCAGAAGGTATAGGCCAATTCGTGTAACACCCGAAACAGCTACTTTTCAGTGATTTTCTCGTTATTGTCCTTACACTTTAATTATTGTTATTGAGGAAAAGAAAATATTATCAAAATAGTAGATGATTCAAAGTTATAACCTCTAGGTCCTTATAATAGAACATTGAACAAAACCTTATTTTACGAGTTCAAGTGTAACACCCGAAACGATGGAATGACCCAATTGTATAAAATCACAAATTTGTTAATACAAAGTGCGGCCCGCGTCAACTTCCGTAGCCACTATGTGGCCATTGGCTCCTAAACGGTTGCCGACCGCTGTTCTACTGTAATGTAAATGTAAAACAAGTCCTCACCCTGTTGGTCGGTGGCCGCGGGGCTGAGCAGCGCAGCGTCGGCGGCGTGCTCGGCGAGCGTGCCCCCGAGCGTGCCCCCCAGCGTGCCGCCCAGCACGCCCCCGAGCGCACCCGCCACGTGCTGGCTCACTGTGCCCACCTGCAAACACATTACACTAAGAGCCCCCGCACATTGGGCCACTAGAGGCGGACACAAGTATACCTTACCCAGTTTGAAGTGAGCTCTTCTACTTGAGACTACAATACCATTGAGTGGTTAACCACAAATTATGACAATCAGCTGACATTAATATATTTATTTGAAAGAATTTAGCTAGATAGTTTTAAGTACCTGTAGCGTAGTATGCATTATGTACATGTTAATTATTGTATGCCATAACTGGCTGATTGTGTCAGCGCCCTAATCATATAAATATCTTTGTATTACCCGCAATCTACAATAAAAATATTTGACTTTGACTTTGAGCTTGTAGTAAAAGAAGATAATAAACGCCTTGGAAGGTTAATATAGTTTTTCTACTTTATTTTTTTGGATAATAGACTACAAAATACACTAACAGAATAATGGCGATCATAACATTTGTTGCATTTCATTTCCATTTCAAACCTACTCGACAAGAAATAAGGTTGAAAATTCGATATACATACAGTGTACTTCTAACCTTTTTTTTTTGTAAGTATTTGGTTGGCGATTCGAGAACAAAAGTAGATAATAATAGCATTGTATAGATACAATGCTATTGTAAGTACAGGTAAGTGGATGAGCTCAGTTCAAACTGGGTAAGGTATAGCGAGAGCGCCACTCCCGCAGCTTGTAGCCCGAACGCGGCCACGAGCACGCCCGATATGCGCCGATGCCGCGCCGTATGCCGTATTAATTGGGTAGGACAAATTCTCAGATGTGTATGTTATATTTTTACATCACACCTGGCCATAAAGTGGCAATTACTGCACGCTACGCGTGCGGAAATTCCCACTTCCTGGCCAGAGGGAGAAGTAAAATTTTATACTTACCACGGGAGGTAATAAAGAAAGCCTCAGATCGCATATTTATCGCCCTTGTCTTCGGCTCGGGCGTCAAATACCTGCGATCTGAGACATTCTTTGTTTTACCTACCCTAGGTAAGTAATGTACTATTTTTCGATAGGCCTCGTCTTTAAGGTCCAGAAAATATCACTACTGCATTTTTATACACTGTAATTTTTTGCAAAATATTTATTAAGTTTATTTGCGCGTTCGGTGTTATTAAATCTTTCTACTGTTCTTCGCCGCCGGCCCAACTCGCCACCCTACCGCCCACTGCCCACAGTGTGTGCGTACGTGTGTGCGTACGTGCGTGCGGGTGTGCGTGTGCGTGTGTGTGTGTGTGTGTGTGTGTGTGTGTGTGTGTGTGTGTGTGTGTGTGCGCGTGTGTGTGTGTGTATACCTGCTTGTGCGGGTGGTGGTGCGCGTGGTGGTCGCGCTGCGCCTGCAGCTGCTGCAGGCGCTGGTACTGCGCGCGCTGGATCTGCAGCTGCTGCAGCTCCACGCCGCCGCCCGCCGGGCTCGCCACGCCGCCGCCGCCCACTGCTCGTAATCAATCAACCAATTAATTACCGTACGTTTGCAGAAAACTCAAGTATCAACGAAAAAAAAGTATATTAAAATACACACAATACAGTACTCCAAAATTTTTAAGTTACAGAGATCCTTAAATAAACAAGATATAAAAAGTAATAGTAAATAACAGGCGGTCTTATCGCTAGGAAGACAATGATGCTCTTCCAGACAATGTTTGGGTAGCGGAGATGACACCAGCAGGAAAGTAAGTCGTAGAGTATGATATAATGTACACAAGAATACATAGATATTTCGTAGTTTCACATTTCATAGTATGAAAATATAACTAGTGGCTCTGTGAGATGTAAACCCCGCGAGTTTGTCAACCCATGGCTCCGCCATTTTGAAAATTTCCAAGAACTGACTCGACAAAAAAGCTATAGCGATACCTTTAGACTCAAAGAGCGTAAACACCATTAGCACCTACGGCGTTTACGCCCATTGAGTCTAAAGGTATCGAATAATCATCGAAACTGCTCACAAAATTTCACAAGAATCTGTTGAGATATGCGACCCGCAGAGGAAAACAGATATACGCCGGACATATGAAAGCATTATTTCCTAAACTGAAACGGAGATAATTCGTTCGCTCCGCTCTCGGTCAATAATTAAAGCGTTCGCTGAATGTTTCGTAAATTCGCACCGCGCTTATTATAACATAAAAAAAATCCAAATATGTGAAAAGGTTGACTTCTCTTTAACAGATAAATTAAGAAACTTTGGAGGGTCAATATTTCTAATCGACTGACAACGACTTGGACGTAAACAAATCTATATATTCTTATAAGTTAAAAGTCAAAAAAC